>CM044001.1:108698620-109898620 GCA_024085815.1 Flaveria linearis | reverse complement strand
AGGTTTATTTTTAAGGTTTAAGGTTTGGGAATTTTATTTTTTTAAATCTCGTAATTTTTAATTGTTAATATAAAACTATAAACGTACTTAGATTTTTTTATTTTATTTAAATAGATTTGTAAGTTTTTTATTATTTTCTTAAAATCCCGTAATTTTTAATTGTTAATATAAAACTATAAACGTACTTAGATCTTTCCATTTTTAAAGTTTCATATATTATAAAAAAGTTTTAAAAAGTGAAAAAATTGCTCTTTTAACAATAAGTTTTAGATGTTAATAAGCACATTTGTGTTTTAGTGATAATTTAAAAGTTTTTATTACATTAAATATATACAAGTGATACGTATATACATACATACATGTCATACATGCAGTGCCATACATATTATATATACATACACAGTATATCCATACATAGATACTTATGATACGTACATACATACATACATGTCATACATACAGTGCATATATACAAGTAATACATACATACATTGTACATTATACATGTGATACGTATATGCATACATGTCATACATACATACATAATATATCCATACATAGATACTTACATTGTACATCATACATGCCATACATATTTTACATGCATACACAGTATATCCATACATGGATACATGTGCTACGTACATATATACATACATGTCATACATACGGTGCATATATACAAGTAATACATACATACATAGTACATTATACATATGATACGTATATGCATACATGTCATACATACATACATAGTATATCCATACATAGATACATACATTATCATCATACATGCCATACATACATACACAGTATATCCATACATAAATACATACATTGTCATCATACATGCCATATATACATACACAGTATATCCATACATAGATACATGTGATACGTACATACATACATACATGTCATACATACAGTGCATATATACAAGTAATACATACGTAAATACATTGTACATTATACATGTGATACGTATATGCATACATGTCATACATACATACACAGTATATCAATACATAGATACATACATTGTACATCATACATGCCATACATACATACACAATATATCCATACATAGATACATGTGACACGTATATGCATACATGGCATGCATACATACACGTATGTACATACACAGATACATTGTACATTATATATGTGATAAGTAAATACAAACATGTCATACATATTATACATACAAACACGATATATACATACACCACACAAATACATGTAATAATTACGTGTCATGCATATATACATACCAAAAGACACTACATACATACATACATACATACATACATACATACATACATACATACATACATACACACACATATATAATACATACATACATACACTGTATATTATACACGTGATACGTACATACATACATACATGTCATACTTACAGAGCATATATACAGGTATTACATACATACATTGTACATTATACATATGATACGTATATGCAACATGTCATACATACACACACAGTATATCCATACATAAATACATACATTGTACATTGTATATCATACATGCCTTATGTATGTATATGTACATAAATACATTGTACATTGTATATATGATAATTAAATACAAACATGTCATACATATTATACATACTTACACGATATATACATACACCATACACACATACATGTAATAAATACGTGTCATGCATATATACATACAAAAAGACACAACATACATACATACACACACACACATATATATATACATACACACATACACTATTGCAAATCTGAGCGGATTTTTCTTTCATTTATGAAAACTGAAAATATATTTAAATACAATATTTTGTATTTCGTTTTAAAAACAAAATTAAAATTCAAAACTACTTTCAGCGAGGACAATGTCCTCACAATATGTGACCCGGGGTTTTTTTAGTTTTGGAGGGAATCGAAAATACGTATTTACGCGATATTTTTTAAGTTCGGTGGGAATTGAAAATTAAAAAAATACGTATTTATCTATAGCGTGGACATTGTTCTTGCTATAGATCTAGTCAAAAAAGTCCCCCCTTTTATATATTTTCACAGTCAATAAAATTAATTAAAAAACAAAAAAAAACCTGAAAACTGTACTGCGAGAACATTGTCCTTGCTAAAGGTCTGTTCAAACTAGAAAATAAACTTCTCTACTTTTTTGTCTTTTAGTGTGCTATAGTAAGAACATTATGTCATTGCTATAGAATTTTGTTGCTAAAAGTCATTTTTCTTGTAGTGACTTTATCATAAACACACTTTTACATCTACTTTATTTTACGGGAATTTTAGGCGCACCGTAGGTAATTTGAAAAAAAAACGATTCAAACCGTGACATGTTGGCCAAACCGTGACATATTGAAGCCTAAAGGTCACGGTTTGGTCAAACCGTAACATATTGGGCTTCAGAAAAAATTCTGCACCTCGGGATTGGGTTCATTATTGGGAGTGGGTTTCTTGGTTTTGGTGGTGTATATGTCACGATTTGACCAAAACGTGACATATTGGGTATAATATTTTTTTTAATATTTTTTATAATATAAATGTAAGATATTTTATTTAATTTGTAACTTCTAATATTTTTATAGGATTCAAATTTTCTTTTATTTAAATTTTTAGTATTACGTACATATATAACAAACAAACTAACACTTAAAAACTAACTTATAAACATCAATTTTTATTAAGTATATATGACTCTTAGTCCTCAAAAATTGATTTATTCAATACATAACGCATGATTTTTTACCAAAGTTTAATTAATTTATGTAAATATTAAGAATACGATATTTTAGTTTATTCTAGTTCACAAAAAGTATGAATTAATGTATTTTAGCTTTCAAGAATTAACTTTTAATGTATTTTAATTTTCAAGAAATATAAATTAATGTATTTTAGCTTTCAAGAATTAACTTTTAATGTATTTTAATTTTCAAGAAATATGAATTAATGTATTTTAGCTTTCAAAAAGTTCTTTTAATGTATTTTAATTCTGAAAAAATACCATTTAATTTATTTCACTACTCGAAAAAATATCTCAACCCCTGACCTTTTGGGCAACCCGTGACCTTTGGGCAAACCATGACCTTTTGGGCAAACCGTGACCTTTTGGGCAAACCGTGACCTTTTGGGCAAACCGTGACCTTTTGATTTAAAAAAATATCTCAAAATGTCACGGTTTGGCCAAACCGTGACCTTTTGATCCGGTTTCTCCCCAAAGTGTCACGGTTTGACCAAACCGTGACCTTTTGATCCGGTTTCTCCCCAAAAAACACCCGCGGTGTCCCCAGCAGAACCCTTATTTTATTAATTAAAACAATACGAGAGTATCTATTTAAGAATCGTAATTATTATTACCTACTGAATAGACAACAATACTCTTTTGGAAAGTGATTGCTCATTACTGGGTCATGTTATTTATTAAGACAAGGATAGATACGCAACAAAAATAAAAATACGTAATATGACACATTTACAAATGGAATAATATCATAAAAACAATATAGTTTCATATTTTTTCAAAAAATCACTCAACCTAATTAGAGCATAGTAAAGTATTTAAATTTTTAAATAATAAAAAAAGTCAGTAAACTAATATTTACATTAAAGCCGCTAAATTTGTCTAAAATACATTAATTGTATTTTTTTAATTTAATAGCTTCTTAACTCTAAAATTATTTAGAATAATATAGAAAATTTCTTTTAGAAAAAATGTTGAATGCCACTTTTTAGGAAAAGTCGTCATTTAAAAAAATAAAAATTTCATGACTTGTAGATAAACTTAGAGGCACTAATATATATAAGTAGTCTAGAAATTATTTCTTTTACAAGTTGATAGATTTTAATATATGAAATTGAGCTGGAAAGCTTGTTCGTATAATATAAGAAATAGTTTAGGTTTTAATATATCAGCCCTAAAAGAATATACATCACTTCTTAAACTTTTATATATTTAAACGTAATAAAACGTCGTTATATATTATTTTAAGAAGATGTGATATAAGGTTAGAGGTGACAACATTTTGGGTAATCCTAATTTTGATGCCGTCAAATTAAGTAACAACATTTGATATATGTTTAAGAATTGATTATTTACTTTAAGTAGTTATCTCAAATTAATACTTCTTTAAGAGCTTACTAGTTAGAATTTGCTATTATTTCTAATAGCCATGGGTTAATTATCTATTCAATAGTTCATTACTTATTTGAAACTGAGAATATTACTTGCTAGTTTATTAGTTAAATAGTTGATTTCATGTTAGAGAAATGTCGAAACCTAAAGTTGTTACGTTTATGTGAAAATGTTTACACGTCGCCTAAATTTCTTGTTAAATATACATATTAAAATCCTCTTAGTGAAATTATATGCAAAGAGGATGATCAATGTGAAATAATTACATCATATAAGCTTGTTTTAGACAAATTGATATCATAAGAAATTATGTTCACATTTATCAAGATATACAATTCGTAAGAAATAATAAATACTTTATCATTTTATAATTTGTTAATCATTTATACGTTATTGGTGGGTCGTAGATGCACCTTGTATAAAACGAACTCGATCATATGATGATTGTAATTAGGCATTAATAGTAGTTAACAATAGTATATTAGAATCTGATAGACAGTATGTAATATTGTATACAAGTAAAATAATCATGAACAATAATAATTTACATGTGGTGTATTTTATCTATGCTCGTTTACATATGGAATGGGTAAATTATCATTCACGAATGTGTAAGCCTTGACATGTGGTGTATTTGTTCGGTGCTAGTTGGGTGAGAGATCGGTACTATACCAGTATCATACCGAAAATATCAATAACGAATTTGTTAATAAGTGGGTACCGAGTACCCAATGAGTCTATTGATTCAGTACTGGTATAAGTACGGTTTTCCGCTACTTTTACCGATTCGGTACCCTTTTGTTGTTTTATTTTCTTTTTAGCTAAAAAATAACTTATGTTTGTTAATCTTGAATATCGATTTAAGTAAAAAAAAGTCTCAAAAGTATATAAAGAAGATTCATTATCTTTATATGGGAATAAAAAAACATTTAGAATGTCCCATAAATTATATCAAAGTGGTAAAAAAACTATGTTTCGCGGTACTTTTCGGTATTTACCGGTACAATACCATCTAATACCAATATCGAGATTAGAACAAGAGCGAACACCATTACAACTTTTGTTCGGTCAGTACCGTTATGGTATCACTACGCATGTACCAAATGTGATTTCCTAAGTTATAGTTTCCGCTAATTTATATTAATAAAGGTTTCGCAGTTCAAATGAATGATAATAAAAAAAAAGAAAAATTAAATTTTAATAATCTAAACTATTGACATATCAGTATGGGTACCGGTTTTCCTCTACTTTACTGATTGGGTACTGTTTTGTTGTTTTCTTTCTTTTTTAGCTAAAAAATAACTTATGTTTATGTATCTTGAATATAAATGTCCCAAAATTATATAAACAACATTCATAATTTTTATATTGGAATAAAAAAGCATAAAAATGTCCCACAAATTATATCAAAGTGGTAAAAAGAACTATATTTCGGTACTATTGTATTAAATCAGTAGTTCTCGGTATTTATAGGTATCAGTACCATCTAATACCAATATCGAAATTAGACAAAATCAAGTACTTGTACCGTTTTTGTTTGGTTGGTACCGATACGACATCTCTACACATGTACCAAATGCTCATCCCTAAGTTCTGTTAATTTATATTAATAAAGGTTTCGCGGTTCAAAGAAATAATAATAAAAATAAGGAAAACTGAATTTTAATATCTAAAATATTAGCATATCGGTACACCCTATTCCTGTGAGAATAATATCAGCTTCTATTGTTAAAACTAATGCAAGTTAAATTGTTAATTGAGATTAACATTGACCGTTGACTAATAACTTAAGTTAATAAAATCCAGTGTTTCTAAAAAAGTAAAAATAATCGACAATTTGACATGTATTGAGGAATTACACGTAATCACACATTGAAAGTGGATGGACCCGTCGCATTAATCAATGAAAACGAATTACGGAAAGCGAATCCAAACGGGGGGAAATATTGACCGGGTCGGGTGACCATTTAACCCGACCCGTTTAACCTCACCCTCTATAAATCATCAAAATGCCAAATGTAGAAGCGCAAAAAACGCCCAAAATCAGATATTAACGAGAGAGAAAAAACCCTCATCACCTTTAACTTTTGCTGAAAAAAATGGAAACTATGTGGCAGCAACAGCATCACGGTGGCGGAAGCGGTGGTAGTGGTGGTGGTGGTGGTGGTGGTGGTTTTCAGCTGCCGGAGAGTCCACGTAAGCCGATGGAGTTTCTATCGAGGTCATGGAGTGCTGCCGCACTTCAGGTGTCAAAAACTCTGCATTCTCCGTTGTCTCCATTGAATCCTAAGTCGGATGGTCATGCTGAATCCGGTGAGAACTCCGTCGCCGCGGCGGAGAACAACCGCTTCTCCGGCGTCGAGGCGGCGGAGGAGTCCACCGCTGCGGCGTTGCCGTCTGGAAATACGTTCTCGTTCGCGTCCTCTACTACTTCGCAGCTCGTGCTTGAACGTATCATGTCTCAATCGGTGAGTTTGCTTACTGTGATTTAGGATTATTAAGTAATTACAGCGTTTGTTTTTGCGATTTACGATGGAGTATTATGATTAGCTGTTGATTATCATACTTTTTCGTAAATGATTTGAGATTTTTGATTTACAACTGAATATTATGGATCGAGTGTGTTGAATCTCGTAGTTTTTTGTTAAAATTTGAAATTTGTGATTTGCGACGGAAAATTATGGATTGACTGTGTTGAAACTCATAGTTTTCCGTTGATATTTGAGATTTGTGATTTACGACGGAAAATTATGGATTGAGTGTTAAATCTCTTAGTTTTTCGTTAATAATTTGAGATTTGAGATTTACGATGGAATATTATGATTAACAGAGCTTATATAATCATACTAATTCGCAAGTAAGCTGAGTTCTTCTCCGAATAACCTTCATCTCGTTTATTTTTTTACGTCGGAAACAAATTCCTACTTGCAAAAGTTGGAATCCTGCAAAGTAAATTCATCTTATTGAATGCGAGATATGCACCTGATTTCCATCAAGTTTTCATAGTTTGTAATTATTTTCAACGAGTAAACTTGTAACATTTAACTCAAAATCTTCTAAAATTAGGAATATTACTGATATGTTTTTCTAATAGAAGACGATAGAAGGTTGTTTATGAATTATGACCAGCTTGCTTAGACTATTGTATTTAACGATCTGCTTAAACTAGCTTCCAAATTTATTCCGAGAGTTATTCTATTACCTTGTCACTTATTGGATTTGATGCTCGTTACTTGTAGGATTTAAAACTTTAACCTCTGGTATTATTTATCAAGGTGTTTAGTTTCATAATATCTAGACGTATAATAGACTTTGTTAGTGGTTGAGCGTTTAAATATTTTAGGAGCTACTAAAAAATATATTGGTATTATTTCTTCATTATGTATTTAATTAGGAGCTACTAAAAAATATATTGGTATTATTTCTTCATTATGTATTTAATTTTGTGTTAGTAATGAATTGTTGGAAACCTAAACAAATGAATTGGGTCTGTGGGGATAACAGGATATCTCGCCGTTAGCATCAGGCAGGCTGTCACACAGTAGCGGACCATTGAATGCAACACTCACAGAAGAAACCGACAGTCCTCCGATCTCACCATCCGATGACTACGAGGACGTCGTCAAGGTAAACCCCTAAGTGCTTGCAAGACTTTTCATCATCATACGAGCCCGGGGGTAATATTTCTTTAGTTTCACTTTTTATTAGTTTTATCTTCCACTTTAATATATAATACTTATTAAGTATACAACATATCAAGTACAGTTTATCATAGAACATAACTGTCATCAGAAAGACAGAAGAACATGATTATGAGCAGTATGAATATATAAACAACGTGTCAAAAAAATATCATGATGTGCTCTCCAACTAAAGGTTGTGAGTTCAAATATATAAATATATATATTTTTGAACGGTTAAAAGAGCGTTGACAGGACACTGGCTCATCAAATAATCTTTATAATAATTTGAATACAAAACCAAAATGATCATTAGAAGAAAACTAATTTTAGACAAGAAAAACTTATTTTTTGTTACAAGTGTTTTTGTAATAAATAATATTATGAATGACAACTTGTTCTTCATCGTTTGCTTTACTCTTTTTCAATGGAACCCTTGTCTGGTTGGCTTTTGTGCTTTTTGACTTGAATTAGGGTTTTGTTTTTGAAATATTTGTAATGGAAGACGAGGTAATAATTGTGATCTGATCTTTACTTTCGAATCTGATTAAGCAATCACAGTGAGGAGGCGCCTAGTGACGTGAGCCCCCACCCTGTGTGAGTCTATGTATAGGAACCTCCGATCGCCGGCAATAGCTTTTACTTTCGACAAGATCTTGGCCCAGTTTTTCTTGTTTGGGTTCGTTTAACAACTGGATCTGTGGCGGTGCATTATACAACAAAAAGATTTATAATTTTTAATTTTGATCCCATGGTTTTGGAGTATTTTAGTTTGTTTTGAAATAAATTGATTTAGTAGATTTTTTGCACATCAGAAAAAGATTTATGTTAACAATGTTTTTGATGTTGACAATTTTTCCAAATGATTTTTTAATTAAATTTTTACACTTAAAATAATGTGCAAAAGGAATCTTTAGGAGTATGTGTACACTAGAAAGATTTATCCACTCCTATACGCCCATAAACTTTTTAACCGGGTCAATTTTGAATGTGAGGTGAATCGGTCCGTAGTTGTATATTTATAAATTATAAATATATAAAATAAAAACTAGTGCCACTAAATAACAATTGGGGTTTACTTTTGAATTTTGTTTCATTATCTTGTTTAAAAAACAAATTTATTTTAATAACCGCGAGAAGCACATTATATATCTGTACAGTGTTTTTTACGTAAAATGGTTACATAACCGTGTGACTTGCTCTCTTTCGTTACTTTTGGTTATCTTTCATCCATGATGTAGAGGTGTATTATGCAGTTCTCGTAACTTTTAACATTTTTCTAATTTTGAAATAAACGTGTCCAGTCTTTTATAACAACTAATAAGATAAAGAAATTTCAAAGTAGAAATGAATGGTTATATTAAGCTAAATTCTAAACCATGCATTAAAATTTGTAAGTGGATGTTGCTATTTTTAGCTTTATGTAAAAGAAATAGCGTAACTTCTTTTTAACGAATAAGAAAAAAATAAACGAAAGATGAGAAGATCTGCGAATCTTGATTAATAAAGGACCGAAAAGACATAAGTAGTGTTTAGACAACTGTAAGGGTCAAGCCTTTGGACTTTAGAGAGTTTTTCTTTTTGTTTTTTTTCTTACCCTATAATGATTAAATGCAAGTACCCTTCTACTTGATGACATCACGTGACCCGTAGGATACATCTAGCTGAAAATCAATTCCATCATGGAAATAGTGTGCTTGATTGTACATAGAGGAAGCCTTCCAAAAAATTATATATAGAGAAAATCATGAATATAGGTGCCTGTTGTATTGTATTATAATTATTTTTGAAACTATATTATTTTTTTAAACGAACAACGAATAATTTTTTAAGCCCGATCATTCGGATAAACTCATTGGTGAAATGTCACCTATGTTCGCGAACACAGACAACGCTGGTGACCCGGCCCGCCTACCATTCCAAGGGAAACCCACTATCCAAAAACTCAGTGTGATAAAACATTTGACCCACTTGAAGTATATTACACATAGTGAGACTTCAACCCATGATATCTATTTTAAAAAATCATAAGATGTATTCTTCTAAACCAGTTGATCTATAATTCATTGGTTATATTATTATTGCTATAAAGTAGAGTGTTTCTTTTACCTGCTTTAAGAACTGTGTAATACACAATGGCTGAGATATACTTTTTGCAATTTTGCCCTCTTTACTTTTTTCTTTACCTAAAATGTACATCAGTACACGGGTCTAGTTTTTGTGAAAGTATGTCTTGTTATACATACCTGCATCTCTTTTTTACCATAAGTTGTACACTGGTTAATATTTTATTGTTTTCCCTCGTACCAGTTACTCTTAGTTGCTTTACACGTAATTCAAGACAGAAAATAACCAATTTAAGATCATGTTTTCTCATCACCACATGTATGATGTCTTTTTATCGTCTTGCAAAGGAAGGAAACTATTAGTATTGTTCACTTTTTACCAATTCCGCTGTTTTTGAATTGGTAAAGTTTACATATTAAGAGAATGCTTTATAAAACTTTTACCTATTTTTTAGGGGGATGGTTTTTTTGTTTTATTTACCCTCTGTCAGCCTCTGGCCATATTCTTACAGTTTATCTCTGTTTTTGGACTGGGGGTTCTGCACTCAGAATGCTTGCTAACAATTTAATTATTTAGAAAAGTAAAATTTTACTTTTCTTTTGTAACTTTTAATAATATATGATGTCTTATATGAAATTAAATATGCTCTTGTGATATGCTATGTTTGTATCTACGTCTTAATATAAATTTTATAAATATACATAGACAACACTGAATGCAATTTAGCATTTAAAAATTTACAAATGTAGATGAAGATAAACTTAAAGTAACGACATATTTGAATATAAAAAAAAAAATCATGCATTTGAATTTTTGAAAGAGCAAAACAGAATTATTATATTTTAAATAAGACCCCTAAAGAATGAACTCTTAAAACCTATAAAAACAATGATATGTTTTGAATAACTGAACACTTAAATAGCCGAATCAAAGGATGAAAATGGTGATTTCAAAGGACCCTTGTTTAATTGTCCCTTTGCATAATACTTTCGCTTTAAACTGCCCAAACAAATGACGTTTAAAGTTGATCTACACATAATGTAATTAGTATTGATCAAACCAAGTCTAAGGTGTAACTCGGTACGTGCAACTTCTTAGATCAAGAAGATTATATTGTTATACGTGTGTGTGTAATACGTTAAAAAGATAAGTAGTAATGTGTCACATACTCTTTAGATCAATATTTATTAATGTTTATAAATTCTATGACTTGCTAATGAGGAAAACAATTATTTGATTCAAAATATTACCGAATATGAAAATCTCTCGTTTAGAACCATCGACCATATCTAATATTCATATCAACTTACCCAATGTATTGCAGTATCTGCGAGCCAACAACACACTACAACCTCTATTTGCCAATACACGCAGCGGTTATGGTGCCGGTGGCAGCAGCACCCCTGCTGGAAAAACAGTGGGACGGTGGTTAAAAGAGAGGAGAGAGAAGAAAAAGGAAGAAACTAGAGCCCATAACGCCCAACTCCACGCTGTGGTTTCTGTTGCTGGTGTTGCAGCAGCTGTTGCCACCATTGCAGCAGCCACCGCAGCAGCATCAGCATCCAGAAAAGATGAGCAAACAGCCAAAACAGATATGGCTGTTGCCTCCGCCGCCACCTTGGTCGCTGCCCAATGTGTAGAGGCGGCAGAAGCCATGGGAGCCGAACGCGAACACCTCGTTGCTGCTGTCAATTCTGCTGTTAATGTCAAATCCCATGGAGATATACTCACTCTCACTGCTGCGGCCGCCACAGGTATACAATTTCCCTTTAAAGCTAATTATTACCTCACTTCTCATAAAGTGTAACCCAAATTAACCCATTTATGCTAGTTCATACCGTACAACATACTAACAAATCGATAACTTGTGTTTATCATAGCTCTACGAGGGGCGGCGACTCTAAAGGCAAGGGCATTGAAAGAAGTATGGAACATAGCAGCAGTGATACCAGTTGATAGAGGTATCAAAGTAAACAAAAACCATGGAACTAGCAGCAGCGGTTACTGTGAGGAACTGCTACCCGAAGAAAACTTCCTTGGTATATGTAATCAAGAGCTTCTTGCTCGAGGTAGCGAGCTTCTCAAACGCACCCGTAACGGTAAATATCCATCTTCACTTCATATCATGATATCAACGATAAATATCATGGTTATAACGCATTGGGGGTTTAATGCCAGGTGATCTTCACTGGAAAATTGTGTCTGTTTATATCCACCGGTCTGGTGAGGTGATGCTAAAGATGAAAAGCAAACATGTTGGCTCTACAATCACGAAAAAGAAAAAAAGTAAGTGATTTTAACTGTTAATGTTTACAACTGATGGCGCGTATCACCACCTAACAACTTGAATATTTTAGATGTGGTTTTGGAGGTTTGCAAAAATATTCCAGCGTGGCCAGGGCGGCACCTATTTGATGGCGGTGAGCAACGGCGGTACTTTGGCCTTAAGACGACTATCCGTGGTGTGGTGGAATTCGAGTGTAGAAACCAAAGAGAGTATGATATGTGGACTCAGGGTGTCTCAAGGCTGTTGTCGATTGTAGCTGAAAAGAAACTTAGCCGGAAACTGTAAGATTTAAGAAGTACTTTAGAGAACGATGGTGGTCTGGTTTAGTTGTATTGCGGGTTTAGCAAGTTATAATTATATTGTTATAGGGGTTGTGTTATGAATTTATTGATATAAGCTTGATTAGTGTTAGTAGTTATTGTGAATCGTTGCACTTCATCAGGTATTGATCTTTTGAGGATGATTGCCCATTAGAAACATCTCTTTCGATTTGTGTACAAGTCGTCAAGTAATGGTTAACGTGACTAGTTTACAATTAATGTTTTGATCGTAATGCTTCAACTGTTGATCATTGATCCAATTGTAGAGCTTGCAACAAATGTTGTGTCCTTACTCCTTAATGTGATTTGGAAGCCCTGGTTGAAGAGAGTTATTTATAGGATATAACCTGTTTAGACTGCTCTTTTATAAATTTTAAAGCACGACCTTGTGATGTTGAACGTGCTGATAAGTTTGATCCATTATCTTAGAGATCAGAGTATTGATCGTTGGTCTCTACATTAGTAGTTGTTACATGTCGTCGTGCTCAGGGCTTCTAGCAAGTGTTTGGTGATGGTGTATGATTGAGGCTCCACCAGTAGATGTACTGCGCCTTATGACGGATCTTATTTGCTATGGTTATAAGCAACTAAAACAACTTATGTCTCACCTACTCAATTTATAAACTAATAAGGGATAAGCATCTAATCAAGAACTTAAGAAGAAGCAGATTACAATCCAGTTATACAAGTGAAGGTAAACAGTACAATCCAAGTCTCCATTCCAATTCAAATATAAAGTGAAGTTTAAACAACGTAAAAAATATATATATGAATAAACGGCCTTTCAAGTAGCAGGCTATGATTCGCCCCATGATGAATAGTGTTTTCCTTAACATTCTCAAGTTTGGCCCATTGCTATGTATCAAATGATTTATAAAAAATGTTATAAACTAGAGCTTAATTAAGTTGTAACTGTGAGTTACTATAGCATTATAACAATAGGTTGAACTTCATTTCAATACGGTGTGAACCATTCGTGTTGTTTATTTTGTATTTATTTTATTTCTATGACATTCATCTAATTATATATAATACTAATTACCAAGTGTTTTGTGCATTATAAGTTGTAACCTAGGCTTAGTAGGTTTTATCCACTTTTGTTTATTTTTTCTTTTTTGTCATTACCTAATAAATTTATAGCTTTTACAACTTAACTCTTATATTTCACTTTCAACTTTGATTCCCTATAATTTTCATCTTTTACAAATTTTTTGTTTCACGTATCGGTTTAAATTTTTACGAGTTAACACGCTGTAACGTGTGCGTGTGGTTTCAACTTTTTAGGTCTATTTTTTCCCGTTCAACGGCCCCTCACAACGCGCGGTTCTTAGATTGACTTAGTTATTATTTTTAATGTTTTATGTTTCATGTGCGGGTTTAACGTTTTTATGACCACTTTCCGTTCGGTTTTATTTTTCCCATTTTTAAATCTTTTATATAAGAGTTTTCCGATGTTGGTGGTCGCTTCTAGTGGTGTGAAATTGGTGTCACTTGATACGATCTTACGCCCCCCACCATAACACGAGGGGCTTAATACTAGTTGAAAACTAAAACCCACGTGACACCAATGCCTATTCATAGTCCAACCTACAAACATAATTATTTCACATATATTTTTTTTCTTTTGTCTACTCATTCATATCAAATTAATTATACTTTAGGACTTGCTTGTTATTTAACTATTTTTTATCAATACCACATAAAACATATGTATGAGTTTAATCCTGGGCATCTGCCTTCTCTTTTAAACTCATTTCTTCACGAGCATGTGTTCACCAATATCTAGTAATAGACAAAACCCGATAAATACCTAGCCTACATGTTTTTAGTCAAAAATCAAACCTCATTCACAAGGGTTTGGTATGTGCGTTTTCAAAAGATGCCAAGTTGCTTGAGCTTAATGTATGCATAATTTCTCTGCATTCATGCAAAAATTTATTTCTATGAGGTCACATCTCTTGATCCAAGTTCTGCGATTTATTATATATACGAAACATTATTATATATACGAAACCTTATTATATATACTAAACCGATGGCAGCAACCCGAACTTAGTGAAATGTTACTAAAAGATGTCTTCAAAACTTGAAAAAAAAACTAGGTTAAACGAATAAATAGGTTTCATTTATTGCTGAATTACAACATATCAATAAACTATAGTACAGATTTTAGAATAATACAACTTACAAAAGAAGATGACATCTCCCAATGCCACAACAATCATTAGAGTCTTAAGTCAATTCAACATTTTCACAGCAAATTCCCTTTAAAATACAATTCGTATACGAATGCGTGCACAAATCACAATAGCAGTTATGAATCTATCGGTCAACGACTCTCAAGATGCTTAGCAAAGAAAGGAAAAGATTTATAATATCAAGATACAGCGCCACAGCAGCCCAGATGTACTCATCATACGTGTATCGTTTGATCAGATTATCAGTGTCGTATACAATGTATCCGCAAAAGACTATAGCAGAAAGACCGGCATATATCATCACTGAAATCTTTCCCATAGGAAAGAATATCTGCAAATGTTTAAGAAAAATTAACTACAAGTTTAAAAATGTGGCGTTTATTTATTGACAAACATGTGAAGGGGAGGTAACAGACCTGAATGAAGGAGAAGACGATAAGCACGATAATAGCACCGAACAAGAAAGGACCCAAGAAATTGAAGTCGTAACCTCGTTTTGCAGCCCAAAATGTGAATAGAGTGAGACTCACAACCACTGTTGCTGTTAGTATAACAGCTTCCAAAATGACCTTTCCTGCAATATTATGAATACATGATTAAGCAATTTGTTTCTAAATTACTTGTGTTCGAAAGGCTGTCTTAGGTTAATTGCAAAAGTGATAGCTGAATCTTCCCCAATGTCTAAACTCTAATGGTCACTAAAGTTTGAGATTTGCTAACAAATGATTTAAACCTTGCAAACGATTCTATTAGGTAATATGCCATATAAGTTGGCTCTCATTATTGCAAAAGCTCGGTGAATGGCAACAGTTTATTCAGAGTAATTTAGATGCTTTAGATTTAACCTACATTTATGAGCACCCTTCACCAGAAATGATGAGATACCAAACGATATATCCTGCAACACCCTTTCTTATGGACTATGGCTACAAGAAGTAATAGTTACTTTTCTATCCATTAACGCAATTAAAATTTCAAAAAGAATTCTTAGATCATGACAAGTTGACAACTATCATGTTATCATCAAAGTAAGCAAATAGAGACGTCTAAAACTTGTCTGCTGCTTATACAACTTATACCCCTCAACAAACCATCACTATTCAATAGTTCAGTCAACTCTTTAAATAAAGAAGAAACTATGGGCTAAACGCCCAATATACACCGATAAACAAGAGCAAAGATCTCAACACTTAGTAGTATCTCATTATTCTAACTTCAACTAGAGACCAATTATAAACTCCATTCTTCAATGACTACTAGAACACTAAAAATCATTCAAAAAATGATCCTTTAATGCCCAAATGTAATCTGGTTTAGAAATTTGCATAAGCAATTAACCAACTTGAATGCAAAAATGAGTTCTAAAACATAAGGATCATCCAAATCAAATGCTCTATCCATATGGCAAGTAGCCGGTAGCCGAAACGAAAAATAGGCCCATCAGATATGATTTTTAGCGTATTCGAAACACACAAACTCATAATATAAATTCAACAACAGATTATCTTCAACTTACCGCTAGTAAACGCACAAGACAAACCAACAGCAAAAGCAAGAGCAACGGTGAAGATCCCAAGCAACACATAGTTCACAGGATGCCGCTGATAATAGCACGACAACGGACAAAGCGCTGCACAACACACAACACACAACTCATCAGCACACACTCCCTCAAAACTCACTAAAACAACAAGCAAACAAAATAAATTAATTTCAACATACTGATGAACGGAGTAATGATTATAAGAATATAACAAGCGAATCCTCCTTGTGTAGTTGTAAGAAAAGTGACAATCGGATGATAAGAGACGACGATTGCACCAACAACGACGGTTAGGAGTAACTGTATGGCGACGATCGAGTATATCTTCCGAATAAACGACCACCGGAGATCCGGTGACTCCATCATCATGGGATACAGTGGTTCGGTTGTCCCCGACTCCACATCGTTCTTCGGGAAGGTTCGATTCCACATAGTTGAAGAATTTGCGTGTGAAATTTCGATGATTTTGTTGAAATGGTTGGGGAATTAGGGTTTCGAATTGGTATATAAGGAAGAAGACGATGAGATGAGTGGTAGGTACAAACAAACCCCCATTTGGGGATCTCTGGAAGTTTCTTAGCCGCCTTGAAAAATAACTACTTGTAAAATAATATTAGGTAGATTTAATATAAATTAAGATTGGAGTCTTTATTTCTTGTAGAGTAAATTATACGTACGTATTGTAATTTTAGTATTTATTTATAATAAATTACAGATTCAAGCATGAACTATGTAAAATAATGCACGTTAACAATCTCTAACATTAATCATAGTTAAGTTTCTCTGTTAAATCATTGTGAAAAATACAAATGCTCATCTTATAGCAATTACACACGATAAAAAGAACTCTATTATAGGAATACACTATACAATAAATAAAAAGACCCAACCCCCATCGACACCTCCGACCGACATCAAAAACTGCTTCCGATGGCCTCCATCTTTTCCGGTGACGCTATTTCCGGTGGTGGCGGTTTCAAAACAAGTTTGTGGCAATGGGGCGTTTTCAAATCAGTTTTGTTGTGTTGCACGGATGATGAACTGATAGGTGATGAAGAAGGCGATGAACTAATTGGTAATGATGAAGATGACGAACTAATCGGTGGTGTGAAGATGATGCTGATGATGATGAAGATGATGCCCATGATGAATAAGATGATGAACCAATGCACGATGATGAAGATGATGAAAGTGTACCAAAACCATCAATCCATCTTACACCCACAAAAAACACAAACAAAATCATATTAAAACCAAAGCCCATTTTTCTAATCAAGAGATTTTCAAGGAAGTGAATCAAGAACATCTAATTGGAAACTCTCTATTATATAAAGTAGATAAAACCAAAATCATAAGATCTATTGAAGGGTATCATGTATGTCTGCGACTATGTATACATGTATAGTGCATGTATACTTGTAGAGAGAGAAACAATAGTACATTGGCTACTAATGTTAAAGAAATGAGTTTTTTAGCAATATGCGTAAGGTGGTGGTGGTGGTGGTGATAGGGTGGTAGTGTTGGAGACAGCCATAGGGCGGTGGTAGTGGTGGGATGGTGGGTTTGTGGTGGTCATGGTGGTATTAAAAAGTTTTTAAGGTTCTTATTTTTTAGGATTTGATGGTTGGATTGGGGGAGGGGTGAGTTAGACTTTTTAATGGGTTCCACTATTAGTTGATTAGCTTTTTATTTATCTTTTATTTGTATTAAGGTATTTTTGTCGTTTTCAAACACTTAATAGAGAAAGTTAGCCTTTATTAGTATCAGGTATTGCCAACGCTCAACGTGCACTCTTTACATAGTTCAGGTCCGCATCTATAATTTCTTAAATATAATGACTGAACTTGCAATACGTGAAACCCCTATGGACTGTCCATGTAATTTCCTAATAGTTTTATTACAAATGGTTGTTTTATAGTGAACATTAATATATACATAATCCATGATGGTTGGTAAAATCATCTATGCTCTAATGGCAACATGTTTTGTTAAAAAATAAATAATATGTGAGAAACAAGGTCAAAAGAAGTTCGGTGAACCTAAACATCAGAACAGTGATAAGAATCCCAGTTTGAAACTCGCGGTCCATGCTCCTACTCACGTTCGGCTCTAGTCCAGCTTGTATCATCTCTAACGAGTGCATATTGCTTCCGATGTAATGGGTTAGAGACGAGTCTGGCACCGGTTGGTCAGTCAGTCCGACATACCCATTTAATAAAATCAAATAGCGTGATTTTTAAGATGTTACACTTTTTGATTTTAATTCAATTATATGCTTTTCTATTTTGAAGTGCTTAACTTTCCTTATTCCTACAATATTTGTGGAATCCATCTTCCAATGTGAGTTCTAACACAAGGTGACAAATCTCTCTATGCTACTCGAGTTTTCTAGAGAGACCAAAAGTCAGCCCTGAGCTAGTCCATGGAACAAAAGTTGTCACGAACTAACCACACAAGCTCGCCTTGAAACGCAGTAGGACCACATACCACTCTACATGCACATCTGTTATATGTACGTGTGTGTAATTATGGCGTGTGTTGTGTTTATGTATACTCTAATTTCATGTTTTCATTTGATTGTGTTTATGTTTATATGTGCCTATAAATATCCGATTGATGGCCGCTTTAGATCTTTCACCGGATGAGTGACGAAGAGTGGAAACCAACGACGAGTTCGAAAGTTGGTGGGAACAGTGGTGGGTGATAGAAATGGTTGACGACCGACATGGTCGTTCCCTTCGTTTATTAGTCAAACAAGTTTGCTCGAGTCTTGTATACATTAATATCGAGTTCCTAATTCAGTCCGATAAAAATTTTTTTAGCTCGACTTAAACTAAATCGTTTAGCTTTGAGCCCAAGCTACTCTATGCTACCTAAAGCGGATCAAGCGAGGCTATATTGAAATCGGCTTAAACGATAAAATCCACACTTCCTCCGATACTCACAAAAGTAACAAAACAATATCAACAAAACACATAAAATCGAATTTGGGAGAAACTGAAAACCCAATTTCATCTCCCTTTGACTTTCGGTCAAAATCAACGACCTCCGACGACCACCATGACGACGGAGGAACCACCGCCACCTTCATCCACCACATCACCACTCGATAAGCCTCTTCACCTACTCACCGATGACGACATTTCTCAAGTCACTCGCGAACAGTGCCGTCAGTACCTTAAACAAAAAGGTGTGTTCATCCTTACGGTTGTAATTTTGTCGAATTTTGTAGGTTTCGATCGTACTGTTTTTTATTAGATGAATTATTTGATGATGTACAGGGATGAGACGACCGTCGTGGAACAAATCTCAGGCGATCCAGCAAGTGATTATGCTTAAGGCGTTACTTGAACCGTCGCCGGACTCCGGAGGTTGCAGCCGGAAGCTGCATATTACTCATCGGCCACCGGATACTCCAACCATGCGTGTACGTTTCGATTAGATTATTGTTGTTATTATCATCTCTACTGGTTTCTAAATATTCTATTATCATCGTTTTTGATATTATTATTATACTGTTAAACAGAGATTTGTTATAATATTATCTAATCGTTGATTAGTTTACTGTTGCTTTTGTTTTCGATTAATATTGTGAAAATGTAAAATGCAGGTCCAGAGAGGAACAAGTGATGATAATTGATAAGGAAGTGTCTGTTTTTAGTTGATGAACCGGTACATGTTTGGCGCAAGGCATTGATCAAACTGGTCTTGGTGGTGATAATAATTTTGTTCCTCGTGGGTAACTGCATAAGTCATTTTACGGTTTTTACCCTGTCAATGTAATCATAGGCCCATTTATGTATTAATGAAGAATCTATCTTGTTTTTGCCCATTCTTGCTTGATATGAATTCTTTTTCATTTGTGTTATGTTAGCGTTTGATTGATGATGCGTATATGAATGATGTTAAAAATACTAGAGATCGACTGATCGAGGGAGGGTGGCAGAGTAATGCTATGTATTACAAGGATATTTCATTAGGATATGGTTTTGTTATTTAATTTAACTTTATTGATTAACTAATAGGTTATAATGATATGAACAACACATGGATGATCTTTTGGAGGGAATCTTAATATAACTCGAAGTTATACCTCTTATATCCTTTTTAGGGGCCTGCAAGCTGGTACCAATAAATATCCTTTTTAAAGTTAGCAACCTTCAAGTTAGTTTCTTGTAGTTGGTGACAGTAGAATCTACGAAGCTTTGAAGCAACAAGGTGTTGACTGTTGTGTGGCTATAATCATCAGAAGGTATTAAGTTAAGACTCTGCAAGTGTTCTCGTTTCAATATAGCAATGCTTAAGAGCCTATATACCAAACTAGTACAATGTGTTTTATTGTAGTAAGTTGGGACTGCAGTTTTTCCAGACTCATGAGGCTTCTTCCTAAGAAAGTTAATGTTTTCTGTAAGTTGCATGGGTTTTTAAAGTTCTTTGAGGAGTTGGAGTGTTGGACTGTGTTAGCATACGTGCTGGTACTATGATATGCTAATTACTCTAAACACGGGTATATGATATGATATGTTAGCATATCATATCATATGTAGCATACGTGCTGGTACTATGATATGCTAATTACTCTAAACACGGGTATATTGTGTGTGATCTCATCACATTTTCTTTTTATTTTTGTTTTTTGGACATATTCAGCATGCTTCTGTCTGTTTTAGACTTTTAGGGAAGATGATCAGTGAATATTAGTGCTTAAACTTTATGAGATGTCACTAGTCTAAAGTGGTGGCACCAGAACACTGTTGAAAATGTTGGATGCAGAGTGATAATTATCATAAATTTGCTAGAAGCACAGTTGATAATGACTTATATATAATGTGGGATTATACTTGGTATGTTTGTTTGTTTGATTAGAGTATTAGACAAATGGCTTTGTTGTTTTTGTTGCTCCTTAGCATGTTTTGGGAACATTATCAGAGAGACTTAGTCGCAACTGATGAAGTTATGAGTGTCTATAAGGTATAATTCTATACCAAAATCATATGTGCTTTCTCTAGAGAAGTTATTTTTATTAGTTATCAAAATTAAATTATGGGCTTATTAGAATCGGTTGTTTAGTTGGGCAGAGATGGAAAATAAGAGTTGCAGCATGATTGATCATTTTCAAGAAAAAAGTGTACATCTTAGCACCACATCGTGTTCAACATGTTAAAGGTTATACTTCTTTTATTCTTATAAGGGATTAATTTTTTTTGCTTGTATGGTTCATGTTTACTGGTTAAAAAGACAAGGTAAAAGGACAGATGACAGTATATATAGTGGCAAGGTGAAATAAATATGAAGATATCCCAGCCAAGAAGGTATACAGAATGTTGCACATTTTTAATTTTTCCATGTTACTAATTTCACTCGCTGAGTTGTTTTAGTTTTGGGTATTATTGCAGTTTGCTGCAAGCCCAGTACAATTTTTTCAAGAAGCTCAAGTTGATGGAAACGTGAAAGAAGTCAAATATTGGGTTTCCCCTTCTCATTGATTAGGAATATATAGATGTACAAATTACAAAATGAACCTTGCATTATAACAGGATTTACATAATAATATATCTAGTCTAATACACCCCCGCAGTCGAAAGCGGAGGATCCCGGAGACTGAGACTGGATCGGAAATCAAGAAATAAAAACTTAGGTAGGCCCTTCGTAAAAATTTCAGAGAAATTATGTCTGGAAGGAATATGAAGAACCCGAACTTGACCGCGTTGCACTTTTTCCCGAACAAAGTGGATGTCGATCTCGATGTGTTTAGTACGTTGATGATGGACGGGGTTACCGGACATATACATGGCGCTCACATTGTCCGTATAGACCAAAGAGGCTTTGCGAAGAGCTAGGTAGCACCGAAACGGGTACGGGAGGTGGGTACGGGGACGGTACGGGTACGGGGAACGACAAATATCAAAAATTCTAGATACGGGTACGGCTAAGGTACGACAAAAAAATATGTAAAAAAAAATAAAAATATATCAGACAACTTCCAAAATAGACATTAAAGTTGCACTTAAATCACCAAGTTCCTCCGTTACCTTGCTTTTTGATTTTAGTCACATACTCTCACAATGGATGTTCTTCTACTGATGTTGATGATTATCCTTGTGTTTATTGAGAAGCCATAATCGATAGTTATATACATTATTTCACTGCAAAATGTTTTAAAACTTAAAAGGTTGAAGGGAATTGTTGGCGTGTTCCTATAAAAGCTGATTTCTTATTAAATACTTACAAAGTTACATTATGGTTCTCCTTCAATCGCGACTGGAAGTTATTAAAAACAACTCAAAATTAAAAAACTTAGAATATGATATTCTTACACTTACACTATGGTTCTTCTGAATATCCTTTGGCCCTTCGCCAAACTTATCCGACTACCTCACGGCTGAAGAATAAAGAATTGAAGTAAGAAATTCAGTGCAAAATGTCTTCGATTAGGCTGAAGAAGTCGATTAGGATGAACTCTGAAGAAGTCGATTAGGCTGAAGAAGTTGATTAGGCGTCTAATTGTCCGATTGAAGAAGGCTGAAGAAGTCGATTAGGCTGTGGCGGAGTGGCGGTTGAAGGTAACATCAAAAGTCTTAAACCGAAACCCTATATTAAAATCGAAACTCCGAGGATACTCCTTCGAAACGTCCCCGTCTGTACACCCCGAAACCGATACGGCCTCGAAACGCTTCGGCTGCGTTTCGGCCGCGTTTCCGATTCCGGTAAGTACCCGAAACGGGTACTCCACCCTTTGGGCCGCTTCGGTGCTTCCGAGGCGAAGAGGATGGCCTAGCTCGAGCAACAGATTCCGAAGCCAGCAGAGTTCCGAAACAACATTGGCGATACCCCTATACTTGGCCTCAGCACTAGAGCGCGAGACAACAGATTGGCGCTTAGATGACCAGGATAACAGATTATCCCCGAGAAAGACGCAATAGCCTGAAGTTGACCGACGGGTGTCAGGACAGCCGACCCAGTCGGCATAAGTGAAGCCGACGAGAGACGAGACGGTGGATTTGCGCATCAGTAAACCCATGTGTAACGTGCCTTTAACATACCGAATAAACCGCTTGAGAGCCAAAAAATGATCATTATGTGGAGCATGCATGTGCATGCACACCTGTTGAACGGCATAGGAAATGTCCGGGCGAGTAAAAGTTAGGTACTGTAGCGCGCCTGCGAGACTGCGATAAAGGGTAGGATCGGCGAAGAGACTGCCACTGTTAGCGCGTAATTTACCAGCTGTGTCAACTGGTGTTTGAACCGGATTGCAGTCAGACATTTTGGCCCGAGCAATAATGTCCTGCGCATATCTGGACTGAGACAGAAATAACCCGTCGGTATTCCGTTGGACCGAGATTCCCAAAAAATAACTTAAGTGACCCAAATCTTTCATAGCGAATTCGGCAGAGAGATGGGCCATCAGTTTTTGCTTCAACGCATTAGAAGAAGAAACCAGAATAATGTCGTCGACATAAAGTAACAGATAAGTCGTGTCCTGTCCGTGACGGTAGACAAATAAGGAAGTATCACAGGAACTTAACTTAAACCCCAAAGTGACAACATAGCCGGTAAAAAGTTGATACCACGCACGGGGAGCCTGTTTAAGACCATATAAAGATTTCTTTAAGTGACAAACATGATCGGAAATCGAGGATCACGAAATCCAGGAGGCTGATGCATGAATACTGTCTCGGTTAAGTGGTCGTGTAGAAAGGCGTTCTTGACATTCAATTGACTAGTTTCCCATTCATGATGTAAGGCCAAGGACAAGACAGTCCGGATGGTGGCCGGTTTGACCACCGGGCTGAAAGTGTCAGCGTAGTCTATACCTACCTGTTGTGACCTGCCATCCCCTACCAACCGGGCTTTATACCACTCCAAAGTACCATCGGACTTCATTTTCTGTTTATAAATCCACATGCAACGAATAACATTCATATTTTTCTGACGCGGAACAAGTTCCTAAGTCTTATTGTTAATAAGGGCAGGAAACTCATCCGTCATAGCTTGGTTCCAAACCGAACTGGTGATGGCCTCATTCAGGTTTTTCGGGAGTGGTTCAATGGGCACCGATGTATGGAGGTTAACCGGATTTTAGGTTTCGAATGACCGGTCATACTACGAGTCTGCATAGTACGGCCAGAAAGAGGTGGGGGAGGTGGCGGTGATTGGGGTGATGGTGAGGTAGGCGGTGGAGGATCGGGTGGGGCCGGTTGGGTCTGGGCTGCTGTGGTTCCGGTATTGAGGGTGGTGTTGTCGTGTGGGCCGTAGGGGAGGGGGAGGGCTCGGTTTGGGCTACAGATGGAGTCAAGGTATGCTGGGTAGTGGCTCATGATCGAGTCCGCTGGTAGGAAACACCAAAACGGCGGGGATTCGAGGCCAATTCGGTTGGGGAAGGAGAGTTGACCATTTGGTGTAAGATATTCAGATGAATGACCGAGTCGGGTTCCTTGTGAAGGATATCGTATGCAGACGGAGCGTGAGAGTTTTGGTAAGGAAAGGTAGTCTCGTAAAAAAGGACATGACGAGACAGAATGATTTTCTTGGAAGCTAAGTCAAAACACTTATACCCTCGATGATTGGGTGGGTATCCAAGAAAGATACAAGGAGTAGAACGATTTTGAAGTTTGTGAATGGTGGTGGAAGGAAGAAGAGGATAGCATAAACATCCGAAAGTGCGTAAATGGGAATAGGAGGGCTTTTTGTGGTAGAGGAGTTGAGTAGGTGAAGAAAAGGACAGTTTTGGAAGGGAGGATATTAAGAAGATATGTGGCCATCTCTAAGGCATGATGCCAAAAAGACGGGGGGAGAGACGCATGTGTAAGAAGATTGCGAACGATATTATTGATCGAGCGGATTTTGCGTTCCGCTTTACCGTTCTGAGACGAGGTGTGGGGACACGAAAATCTGAATTGCATTCCATTTAATTTACAAAAATTGTGAAAGTTCAGTCCCATTATCATATTTTAAATTTTTTATTGGTCTAACAAATTGAGTTTTAACTAATGCATGAAATTGGAGAAATAATTGAAAGACTTGAGATTTATTAGTAATGGAAACGTCCACAAAAAATTAGAATAATCATCCAGAAACAATAAATAATACCGATGACCGCCCGTGCTAAGTACGGGGGAGGTCCACAAATCACTATGTACAATGTCAAAAGGATGGTAAGTAACATTAATCGAATCAATAAATGGTAATCGTATCTGTGAACACTAGAAAGTGAAATAGAATGAGTATTATTTAAAAAACGCAAAAGTGATGAATCCGGGTGACCCAAACGATGATGCCAGATGTCTTGGGAGAAGGCAGCAAAAGTTGAAGCAGAACGACTTAGGAATGGATGATTGAGCGGATACAGGTCCCCGGTGCTATTGCTCCTAAAAATTGGACGCTTGGTCTTGAAATCCTTCACAAGAAAACCAAACCGGTCAAATTCAATTGAAATATCATTATCGGTTGTGGGACGACAGACGGATAAAAGGTTTTTAATCAAAGATGGGGATATCAAGATTTCGGGTAGAGATAAGGGTGGAAACGGTGGTTTAAGGGTGGCTTGGCGAATACCAGTTGTCGGTATGTAAGAACCGTTGCCGACACGGATATGTTTTGAACCGTTATTAATATAAGACGAAAGGTTACCTGAATTGTTTGTCATGTGGTTTGTCGTGCCCGTGTCCAGGTACCAGTTTTGATCCGGGTTGAGTGCCATCGTGCTAAACGCGTGATCAAAGTGAGTAGGAGTAGTCCCGGAACCTGAGGCTGCATAGTTTGCGGACGGGCCTGGTCCGAGAAGACCACGCTGCATGGGATGTGGCAGAGGAGTTGACGGGTATGGACACGGAGGAATGTGCCAGGCGTTCGGGTTGAAGGACCACTGGTTCGGTTGCCTCCAAGGACCCGGTGAGAAATTATAATTGCCACTGTAGTTACCACATCCGCGCGCTCGGTGACGGGTGGTTCAAAGAACAACCCTTTATGATGTTAAAACGCGTAACAATCTCTCATTTAATCATGTAATTATCTTGAATTAGATAACTACAGTTGCTTATGTTTCAGGTATGTTGGGAGCTAAAAATGGAGAAAACGTTGTTAGCGTGGAACGGAGTGAACGTGCGTGGAAAGAAGAAAAGAAGAAACAGAAAGTTCAGGGCTCCACCGTAATTTACGGTGGCCACCGTAAATTACGGTGGACCCCAAATCTTGATTTTTCCACCGTATGACAGAAGCTTTCTACCGTATCAAACTTGTGTCTACCGTAACTTACGGTGGCTACCGTAAGTTACGGTAGAGGTGACTTCCTGGAAAGTGATTCACATATTTAAATTGCAAGTGGAGTGCTTTTGAGGGATATATGGAATTGTGACGATTGTTGGCAGAAAAGATGGAACTTTTGGGGTTTTGTTTTGTTTAAAATGATTGGAAAAACATTGGATGGAATCATTATCATTCTCTTGGAACCAAAAACACCTTCGGGAGATGAAGAATTGAAGTTTCTCTTTGGATAAGCTTTTGTTGATCCTTTTAAGTTGTGTTAAAGAACAAGATATTGTGGTAATTTGATCCTTGTTATTTTAATTTGATTGTTATGAATTGTCTTTTGAATCTTGTGTTCATGTATAAAACTATGAGTGGCTAGTTTCTTGTGTGTTTCCTTTTGGTTTGAAGGATCTAAACTTTGATCATGTTGGTGTTTTTATATTTATGGGATGATGAAATTAATCTTGTGATTGTTTTGTCATGGTGATTGTGTATTATGTGTAATAGGTCATTCATGGATTGCTTAACTTTAACCATACGTTCTTGATGCCATAGGCAAATCTTGATTTAGTGGAAGGGTTGGGTAATTCAAGAATAATACTGATTATCGAGAGATAACCTTGCTAACACAAGTACTTAGTCCTCTTTGATCACATATAAGCACACACTCATGAACCATGTCTATGTGGTTCTTCCCAATTAACACCAACATCATCATTTGTTAAAATCCGGATACCAAAGGGAAACATATTTATCACTATTGATTTATATACAAATCAATTCACTTTCATTTCTAGTTTTAAGCCAATTTCACAAATCAACAAATTACTGAACCTTACTTATTTATCATTTTAGTTAAACCTAGTTAATTGCAATTTGAATTAAGTTAACACATATTCCACAAACTCCCTGTGTTTGATATCCACTTACCACTAGCTAATTAGTAGTATTTGGTTTTAAATTTGATTGAGACTTCGACCTCACGTCAAATTTTGGCGCCGTTGCCGGGGAGTTGTGCGCAACGTGTGTTTGCTTATTAGTTTTGTTTTGTTATTTCTGTGTTACGCTGGTTGTGTGTAGTGTGCAGGTTTTGTTTCAGGTGTATGCATACTAGGAATTCAAGCTCATCATCACCATTAGTGTTTGATCCAGAAATTGAACGAGCTGCTCGTAGAAACAGAGTATTACATCGACAAAATAAAATCAGCAGTTCACCAATAGCACCTACATCACCCGTTACATCACTAAATACAATGGATCCGCCTTCACCATCTCCTACTACGGGTCAAACGACACCATCCGAGCCTTTACCAAATCCTACATTACCGCCTGAACCTAAACCAACCCATACCTCATTACCTACAAGTACCCAAACCGAACCTTCTTTTAGCTTTGACCCATCAGCACCTATTCCACCCTTTTCATATTTCTTCTCAACAACCGGTCAAGCATCATCATCTAGACCAGTTCCAACATCACAACCATATCAATCCAACCCATCCATATTTCATACTTCCTCTACCTCTCAATTGCAAACGGATACACAAGATCAACAACCTCAAGTTGTACAAACATCGAGAGTAGGACGAGCTGGTGTTGATGGTGGTTATGGTGATGAATTTAGGAGATATGAAGAAGAAGGGTACACGTATGAAGCAGATGCTGATCAAGGAAATTATGTTTATAGCCAAGGACAAGCTATGCAAGGATATGGGAGATTACAACCACAAGTGGTGCAGCAACCTGTTATACCACAACACATGCAACCCCAAGTGAGGCCACATGGGCCACAGTTTTAAGAGCAGATTTTTCCACAACATGGGGGAGCAAACTTTCAACCACCATTTCAGCAATTTATGCCTCAAGGACCACAAGTTCAAAGACCAATGGGTCCTCAGCGACCAAGAGTTAGGTTGGGTGTTCCACGAAGGCATAATTGGGATGCTGCTAGGGGTATAGAGGCACACTTTCGTCCAATCATCACAAATAATCCATCACCAGTGGTTATTCCTCAAAACAATCAAGGGAGAACTTTTGGAGTCCGAACAAATTCACTTCAAAGTTTGCCAAAGTACAAAGGGTTAGCAACGGAAGAACCCTATTTCCATTTGGAAGCTTATGATTCAATTTGTAACACAATTGGTGGTCAAGGATTTTCTGCGGATGATGTCAAGTTGGTATTGTTTCAGTTTTCATTGGAGGATAAGGCAAAGAGGTGGTTCTACACTTTGCCATCCGCTTCAATTTATACATGGGCTGAAATGCAACAAAGGTTTTTGGAAGAGTTTTTCACAGCTCAAAAGACTAATGATGCTAGGAGAAGTTTGAGAAGCTTCCAACAACAGCGAGGTGAAATGTTCCATGAGGCATTCGAGCGGTTTAACATGATGATCAAGAATTGTCCTCATCATGGAATTGAGTTATGGGAGTTGTTGAATGCTTTTCATGAGGGGCTTCATTCTGAAGATGCCCGGGATTTAATGTCTATCACCAATGGTACATTTGGTACAAATTATGAGCAGGACGATTGGGCATTTTTGGAACAAATGGCGGTTACATCAAAGAGGAAGGCTCAATCATCAAGACGAGCACGACCGGTCATTACACGAGCTCCAGTCCATGCGGTGGATGATGGTAATGTACAAGCTACAAATCAAGTTTATAATGTTTGTACAAATTGCAATGAGTTGGGACATACTATGGATTCTTGCATGGTAACTTTTGAACAAGTGGAGGAAGTGAATGCTATTCAAGGTCAAGGGTTTGGTGGAAGAAACTACAACATGAATTCAAATACCTATCATCCGGGTTTGAGGAATCATCCGAACTTTAGTTATGGGAATCCGGCCAATCAATCTAACCCAAATTTCCAAGGAAAGCCTCAAGGTAATTTTGTTCCTCGTCAACAATACCAAAATTATTAAGGAAATTTTAGAGGAGGAAACAATCAAGGATATCAAAAGCCTTTTCAACCGTCGGGAAATAACCAAGGAAATGAAGCAAATCAATCTTCATCAAGTGGTGGCAATGAAGTGATGGAGATGCTAAAGTCCATGCAACAGGAGATGCAAAAGAGGAATCAATTGGATGATGCTAGAGCTCAGAAAGATGAAATTCGAGACAAGGTCATTCAATCGTTAACTAATCAAATGGGTCAACTTGCAACGGATGTGGCAAATCTCAAGAAAAACAAAGGTCAACTTCCTAGTGACACAAAGGTAAATCCCTCTCACAGTTCTTCTCGTAATGTTCCTATTAATCATGTTAGTGTGTTGGGAAGTGGTAAAGAATATAAAACACCACCTTCTCCGGTTTTAATTGATGGGGTGGTTGAGGATATTACCGGGTTAGAAAGTGATGAGGAAGACCAAAGTCTTCAAGAAAATGTTTTGAACAAAAATGCAAATAAGAAAGTTGTTGAAACACTTGTTTCCAAAGAAAATGTGATTCAAAATGATAAAGAGGTGGACCAAAGCCAAATACCATTTCCGTCGGCTTTGGTTGACCCGGGTAAAAAGAGTGTGATCTCACATTCATCATTGGAAAAAGATGACATAATGGAAGTTTTCAAACAAGTCAAAGTTAACATTCCATTAATTGAGGCAATTCAGAAAATTCCAGCTTATGCAAAATTTTTAAAAGAGTTGTGTACAATTAAAAGAAGGAAAAGGGTGCCTAAACGGGTTAAATTAACTGCAAGGGTGAGTGCAGTTGTGGAGGGAAACCTCCCACTCAAGCTCCGAGATCCGGGAGCACCATTGATAGATATCCAAGTGGGTGATTTCAAAATGTCTAAGGCATTATTGGATCTGGGAGCCGGGGTGAGTATCCTCCCGGGAAGTTTATATGACCAATACGATTTTGGTCCATTAAAACGGGTGGAGACAACAGTGGTGTTAGCCGATTTGTCTCATAAACTTCCTAGGGGGATTGTGCGAGATGTGATTGTGCAGGTTAAGGAGTTTTATTACCCTGTTGACTTTTTGGTTTTGGATTATGCTTCGGTTGATTCAAACCACAGCCCAAGTGTTATTTTGGGACGACCATTTTTGAACACGGCTCATGCACGGATTGATTGCAGGAATGGTACAGTACAAATGGCATTTGGTAAACGCCAAATGAGTTTAAATGTGTTTGCTAACAAATCTTATTTTGATGATGATGATGAATGCTTCATGGCAGATGAATTTGATGAGTATGATCCTCATGAGTATGAAGAAGATTCGGTGGAGGTTTGTTTGTGTGATTTTTCTGAACAGGTACAGGTTTGTGCATTAAGGATGGAGGAGCAAAAACAAGATGTGTTGGCTGTGCAGGAAGGGAGACCACCATGGACTCACCAAATTGAAAGTTTACCTGCTGAAATTAATTCCAATACAAAGCCATCTTTGGAATGTCCACCTAAGATTGAGTTGAAGATTCTACCGGATCACTTGAAGTATGTGTTTTTGGGAGAAGAGGAAACATTGCCGGTCATCATAGCATCCAACTTGGACGAAGCTCAAGAACACAAACTTCTAAAGGTGTTAAAAACAAACAAAGCCGTAATTGGATGGACAATAGCCGATTTGAAAGGTATTAGTCCTTCTGTAGTGATGCATAAAATCATTACTACTGAGGACGCAAAACCAACTCGTGAGACTCAAAGAAGGTTAAATCCCAACATGAGAGAAGTGGTGAAAAAGGAGGTCATCAAGTGGTTGGATGCGGGGATCATCTATCCCATTTCGGATAGTACGTGGGTAAGTCCTACACAAGTGGTACCGAAAAAAGCAGGCATTCAGGTGATCAAAGATGAAAATGGTGAGCAAATCGCCACCCGACCGGTAACCGGGTGGCGAGTATGTATTGATTATAGAAAATTGAATTCGGCCACTTCAAAAGACCATTTCCCGTTACCATTTATTGATCAAATCATTGAAAAACTTGCGGGTCAAAAATTTTATTGTTTCTTGGATGGGTATTCGGGGTACAACCAAGTGGCCATTCATCCGGATGACCAACACAAGACCACCTTTACATGTCCATATGGCACTTTTGCTTTTAGAAGGATGCCATTTGGATTGTGTAATGCTCCGACAACGTTTCAACGTTGTATGATGAGCATATTTTCGGATATGGTTGGGGACACACTTGAGGTATTTATGGATGATTTTTCTGTTTTTGGACAAACTTTTGACACATGTCTTAATGAATTAGAAAAGGTTTTAAAAAGATGTGTTGAAACAAATTTGGTCTTAAGTTGGGAGAAAAGTCATTTTATGGTACAAGAGGGAATTGTTTTGGGACATGTTGTGTCCAACCAGGGAATGGAGGTGGATAAAGCAAAAATAAAAGTCATTTCATCTTTGCCACCTCCAACAAATGTTAAAGGGGTTAGATCATTCTTGGGACATGCGGGATTCTACCGGAGATTCATAAAAGGTTTTAGTGTTATCACAAAACCTTTGTGTAATCTCTTGTTGAAAGATGTCCCTTTTGAGTTTACTAATGAATGTTTGCAAGCTTTTAATGTTTTGAAGGAACAATTAGTGCAAGCTCCTATTTTGCAACCACCAGATTGGACAAAGCCATTCGAGATCATGTGTGATGCAAGTGATAACACAATCGGAGCTGTTTTGGGCCAAAGGATTGATAAGAAACCTGTTGTGATTTATTATGCAAGCAAAACCTTGTCCGAAGCGCAATTGAATTACACCACAACTGAAAAAGAAATGCTTGCAGTGGTGTATGCTTTGGATAAATTTCGGTCTTACATTTGGGGGAGCAAAGTATGTAACACCCGGACCTCCAAAGAGTCCGTTTAAGTTAAATAAACATGCGGAATTTGGTCCCAGAAAATTTCATTAACATTTAACTCCCAAAATATGTGTTTCGTGTCAACCGACACTCAAAAATGAAGTTTAACATTCCATTTACATACACACGTGATAGGAAGTTTCAAAATAATGTTAACGCGTTAGTTTCTACAAAAGAAACGTGTATGCAAGTCCCGTTCGATCCTTGTATGCCCTATCGATCACTTTAGCCTTCCGGTCCCGTAACACCTGAAAACACACGTTTAGACATCCATTAGTTCATAGGAACTAAGTAAGTACATTCTAACATTCATTTCGGGTCTTTACGGGGGTTTAAACGGACTCGGAACGCATTTGAACGATAATCGACAAAAGCTGGGAACTGGGCCCTACCGTAACTTACGGTGCCACCGTAAGTTACGGTAGCCTCAGGATTGATACGGTGGTAATACACTGGCTTACGATGGCCTCAGTTCACCCAGGGACCTACCGTAACTTACGGTACCACCGTAAGCTACGGTAGACCCTGCAGCAAAGTCATTATTTTTGACCCGTTAAGGGTCGTTTCGCGTTCCCGAACCACCCCTTTCGATCCCGATTGTTCCAAGCACCTGGAAATAACATATTTTATCATATACGTGATTCCCACGGAGTTTCAACGAGTCTAACCCGACTCTTGGCATTATACCAAAATTTTTCTATTTTTTTGGTATTTAATTCCTTATTTATCCCATTTATGGTTCGTTTGTTCTTTAGAGCTTCCGACCGTCCCGACAACCATGGGACCGGTCTATTATAACATATTACATATGTTTGGTGAGTTCTTAGACCCAACCCTTCCCATTTGCCTATCATAACGCAAATTTTCCTTTTCATACCGAATTTGCCCCTTATAGGGTCAAATCCCATTTTAATGAGCGGTTTGCCATTCTTTCGCGAACGACCGCTTTCCTTGGCGTTACCCAACGTCCACACACGTTGCAAATCGTAGGGATAACCCTTTACCCTAGTGTTCACACACGATGTGAATCACTTTAATCCGGGTTTGTCCTTTCTTCCCATTTCTATGGGACGGTCACGCACGTCATGACTCGTTCTGTTCCACAACCATGTGGTATAACACTAAAGTGTTATTTTCCTTTATGTTCACGCACGTCGTGAATCATTTGTCATAGAAGCTCACATACAGTGCAAGTCAACTATTTATCCTTTTTAAACGTGTTTTTTTTTTTTGTTTGAGCTTATGAGCACATGGTCACACACATTGTGACTCATGCCTTTACTTTGTTATGCTCAATTTAAAGAATGTCTTACCTTGAGTCCGGAAGGTTTAAGTGGTCAATCAAACGTGTTCCTTGCCGGTTCCCTTGGATCCGCTTGCCACACCACTTCCTATTACCATTTTAAGGACCCATTTAACACATAACATTCATTTAATCACACATATGGTCTATTTGACCATTTATCACATTTAACCTGCAATCTAGGCTTTCACATTGCACATTTCTTGCAATTAAGTAGTTCATTCATATTTTTCATCTAATTTAGGCATTTCATCAAACACCTTATGTGCATAACTTAACATATTGGTTATTTACTAGCTTTTAAACATCATCAAGCTAGTTTTACACCTAAATCACATATCACACATGTGATTCATCAATTTCCACCAAATGTTAGGCACATAATCACATTTCTACAAGAATGAACATGGTTTCTACAACTAGCAACTAGTTTACATGAGGAATCCTTAGTTTAACTTTCTAGTAACTAAACCCATTTCCATGGTTCATGTAAATCTTCAATTAAGGAGCAATTACACATCTAGTTACCATAATACACACATACACATGATCATCTAGCACTATAACACTAGGGTTTCATGTTTAAACCATCAATTTCTACACCCATCATGTGGGTGACGATTTTACCACCTCAAGAACATCAAATAACACTTACTTGTAGCTCTTGACAAGATGAAGAATGATTTCTAGGGTTCAATTTCGGATCTTGCACTTGAATCACCAACAATTTGAGCATGAGATGCCAAAACCCTTCTTCTCCTCTTCCCTTGTGTGTGTAAACATGAATGAGTAAGACCATCCTCACCAAATGTATGGCAAGCCATACATATTCATGTGTAGGTTTCATCAATTGGCAAGATCCACCCCTCTAGTATCATTTTTTCATTTTCCCACCACTTAACTAACTAGCAAATTTTCTAGTTAAGTCTTAAATATTTAACCTTTAACATATTTTACAATATTAGGTTTTAACACACGATACCTTAATTGTATTTTAATTACATAATACGAAATTCGGGTCGTTACAAGTCTCCCCCTCTAAAGAGAGTTTCGTCCCCGAAACTATGCATACTAATCAAATAGATGAGGATAAAACTTCCTCATTTCATCTTCCGATTCCCAAGTGGCATCGGATCCCTTACGATTCTTCCATTGCACCTTCACCTGATTGAGTGTCTTGTTTCTCAGTTGCTTGACCTTTCTATCCAAGATAGCCACCGGCTTCTCGATATAGTTCAGTCTGTCATCAACTTCCAAATCCTCGTACGGGACATAGGCCGACTCGTCAGCCAAACACTTCCTCAAGTAAGATACATGGAACGTGTTGTGAATTCCTTGAAGCTCTTCCGGCAATTCCAACCGATAAGCAACTTTACCCACACGTGCGATGATTTTAAATGGCCCGATAAACCTCGGACTCAATTTCCCCGCTTCCGGAATCGTATAATACCCTTCCATGGGGAAACCTTTAACAAAACCAAATCGCCCACCTCAAACTCGATGGGTCGTCTACGCTTATCCGCGTAAGCTTTCTGACGGTCTTGCGCCGCCTTCATGCGAGCACGGATTTGCTTAATCTTTTCATCCGTATTCATTATCGTATCGTGGCCCGCGAGTTCCCGCGGACCAATTTCTCCCCAACAAATGGGAGTTCGGCATTTTCTTCCATATAAAGCTTCATACGGAGGCATCTCGATGGTGGAGTGGTAGCTATTATTGTAAGAAAATTCCGCCAAAGGCAAATACTCATCCCAACTACCCCCAAAGTCAAGAACACACGCTCGTAGCATATCTTCTAATGTTTGAATGGTTCTTTCACTTTGTCCGTCGGTTTGGGGATGGTATGACGTGCTTAGCAATAGCTTTGTCCCCATCTCCGCTTGAAATTTCCTCCAAAACTTGGAAGTAAACCGTGTGTCTCTATCGGACACAATCGACACGGGCACCCCGTGTCGTGACACTATTTCGTTCACGTAAACCTCCGCCATTTTCTCCGAATTGTAAGTCTCACGAATAGGAAGGAAATGAGCGCTCTTGGTCAATCGATCGACAACAACCCATATCGCATCGTACCCTTTCTTCGTTCTTGGAAGTTTAGTAATCAAATCCATTGTTAACTTTTCCCATTTCCATTCCGGAATATCCAACGGTTGCAATTCACCATGAGGTTTTTGATGTTCCGCCTTCACTTGCAAACAAGTTAAGCATTTCCCCACGTATTTGACAATATCGCGTTTCTTGCCCGGCCACCAATAGTTAACCCGAAGGTCTCTATACATCTTAGTCGCTCCCGGGTGAATTGAATACTTGGATTTATGGGCTTCATCCAATAGATCATTTTCAAGGTACAAGTAGGTGGTATCCAAACCCGACCCCATCTTGTTTTCAATCCCTGACTATCCTCTTCCAAGTTTTGAGTTTGACCTTTGATTCGATTTTTCTTCAAATTTTCTTCCTTTAGCGCTTCAGTTTGTGCTTCCTTGATTCGTTCAACCACTTCGGATATAACGGTTATTTCATTGCGGTTATTTTGATAGGAGTATGATCCTCCTTTCGACTCAAGGCGTCAGCCACGACATTGGCTTTTCCCGGATGATATAGGATTTCACAATCATAATCCTTTAGCAATTCCATCCACCGCCTTTGTCTCATGTTTAACTCCTTTTGCGTAAAGAAGTACTTTAAACTCTTATGGTCCGTGTAAATCGTACACTTTACACCATATAGATAATGCCTCCAAATCTTTAACGCGAACACCACCGCGGCTAGTTCAAGATCATGGGTTGGGTAGTTCCTTTCATGCACTTTCAGTTGTCTCGAGGCATAAGCAATCACCTTGCCCCTTTGCATTAGAACACAACCCAAACCGGAGTAGGAAGCATCAGAGTATACCACAAAATCGTCGGTTCCCTCGGGTAAAGACAAAACCGGAGCTTGAGTCAATTTCGACTTTAACTCTTGAAAGGCTTTCTCTTGCTCTTCACCCCATAGGAACTTCACCTCTTTCTTGGTAAGCTTGGTTAAAGGAGAAGCAATCTTAGCAAAGTCTTGAATGAATCTCCGATAATATCCGGCTAACCCAAGAAAGCTTCTAATCTCTGTGGGAGTCTTGGGGTGAATCCATTTGGTCACCGCGTGAATCTTTGTGGGGTCTACGTGTATACCCTCCGAGTTTACCACATGACCCAAGAATTGTACCTCTCGCAACCAAAAGGCACACTTGGAGAATTTTGCGAACAATTTCTCCCGACGAAGCGTTTCGAGAACTTCACGCAAGTGACAAGCATGATCACCTTCATTTTTAGAATAAATAAGGATATCATCTATGAATACAATGACAGATCGGTCTAACATGGGTCGGCACACCCTATTCATCAAATCCATGAATGCCGCCGAGGCGTTTGTCAACCCGAAAGACATCACAAGGAACTCATAATGCCCGTATCTAGTACGAAATGCCGTCTTGGGGATGTCTTCTTCCCTTACCTTCAACTGATGATAACCCGACCGTAAGTCGATTTTCGAAAACCATGATGCACCTTGCAACTGATCGAATAGGTCATCAATCCTAGGCAATGGGTAACGGTTCTTAACCGTCACCTGGTTCAACTCTCTATAGTCGATACACATCCGAAGACTTCCATCCTTCTTTTTCACGAAAAGAACCGGTGCTCCCCATGGCGAAGTACTCGGACGTATGAACCCCTTGTCTAAAAGATCTTGCAATTGTGTCATTAACTCTTGGAGCTCCGATGGCGCCAAACGATAGGGAGCCTTTGCTATGGGTTTAGCTCCCGGGGTTAGGTCGATTCGAAACTCGACCTCCCGTTCCGGTGGGACTCCCGGCAATTCCTCCGGAAAGACATCCGGAAAATCCCGAACAACCGGAATATCTTCCAACACTTGAACTTTCGTTTCCGTGTCTATTACATAGGCTAAGAACGATTGTCCTCCATGGCTCATGTATTTCATTGCTTTGACCAAAGAACATAAAGCTACGCCACCGCGTTTTGCACCTTGGATTATTACCTCATAACCACTCGGAGATATCAATTGGATGCACTTGCGATTGCAAACTATATTGGCGTGGTACATGGAAAGCCAATCCATACCGATTACTACATCAAACTCCCCGAGTGTCATGGGTATTAAGTCGACCGAATAATCCTCACCTTCGATGGTAAGTATGCAATTTCGATAAACGTTGAACACTAAGAACGTTTTTGAATCCGCTACCTCAATCTCTAAAGGACTAGGTAAGTTGTCTAACACCATGGAAAAATGACTCGCAAATTTAACCGAAACAAACGATCTATTAGCACCCGAGTCAAATAGCACATAAGCAGGTAGTGAGTTGACGAGAAAGGTACCCGTCACAACGTCGGCTATAGATTTGGCTTCTTCAGCCGTAATCAAGAAAGTTCTCGCCTTAGCTTTTCCTCCATCACCCTTTTTCCCCGAACCTTGAGCAACCGAGGATTGACTTGTACCATCCTTCTTTAGTTCCGGACATTCGCTCTTTTTGTGGCCCGGTTTGTAACAGTTGTAGCACACACTAGCGGGCTTGTGCATTGAGATGTCGAATGACTCGACTTTCCACACTTGAAGCAATTTTTAGATTCGTATCTACAAACTCCCCCATGCTTCTTTTTACAAATCTTGCAATGTTTGGAGTCTTTGTCGTTCCCAGACTTGTTTGATGAAGATGAAATCTTGGCTTTCTTAGACGAACCCGTCTCCGTTTCAGCCGCACGCTTCTCCCCACGATCAACTTGCCTTTTCAATTCCGCTTCTCGATCCCTAGCACAATCGATAAGCTCTGCTAGAGTTTCACATTTGGACGGTGTAAGAAACTCTCGATACTTGGCACTCAACATGCCATAGTAGTGGTTAATCCACATCCTTTCATCCTGGAGCAACTGTGGGCAAAACTTGGCTTTGTCGTAGAAGATGGCCGTGATGGTATCAATACTTTCGTCTTTTTGTCGCAACTGTAGGAATTCTTCTGCTATTCTGTTGATGGCGGCTTGTGGGCAAAACCGCTTTGTGAACAACTTCTTAAATTCTTCCCAAGTCATACTTTTGATACCTTCCCGCCCCTTCTCATCCCGTTGCAATTCCCACCAGTCTTTAGCTCGTTCCCGGAGTTGGCTTGCAGCAAACCTCACTTCATCAGATTCTTCACAGTGTGAGGTTTCAAAGGCACTTTCCATGTCTTTGATCCACCTTTGACTAAGTAGTGGATCTACCTCACCCTTGAACGTTGTAGGGTTGCATGCAACAAACTCCTTATAGGTCACTTTCTTTGTTGGCCTTTCGGTTTCTTTGTCAGCCTTCAGAGCCACAAACTCTTGTTGAATGAGATCCCGTAGATCCTTGCGTACATCCTCGATGTAGCCCGGCAATAAAGCCTCAAAAGCCTTGCCAACTTCCTCCTTGACCATTTCCCGTGTTGCATCATCGGGATGGGTCTCGTGATTCTCTATATTGATCACGTGATCGTTACCAGCCATGACTTAAGACTGTGACAATTAAACTTTACGTTAGTACCATGTACGTAATCTATAGCATATACACCGATGCTTATGATTCTACTATCACTAGGGCCTAACCCTATTCACACAATACCCATTTCCATCCTTAAGTTTAAAACAACATCCCTAAGAACCCATTCGCGTGCCTTTGATTGTTGTTAGACTGGCCAGGCCTAGCAACAAGCTCACCACACGGATGCCTTCTTAGTTCCTTTATTCCAAACTTAAGTCAAGAAGCTAGGTTCAATCAGTTCATATGGTACATATCATACATATATCATACATATATCATACATGTGTCAAGCTTGTTACGTTTATAAACGGCACACTAACCTTGTACCTTTAGGCTCAGTGATCGGCTTCTTGGATCGAACGTTTGCATTTCTCATATCTAGAGCTCAAAAGTTTGAGTCCAAGTGTTCGCGACGCACTTGAATCTCTCAAACCGTTGGCTCTGATACCAACTTGTAACACCCGGACCTCCAAAGAGTCCGTTTAAGTTAAATAAACATGCGGAATTTGGTCCCAGAAAATTTCATTAACATTTAACTCCCAAAATATGTGTTTCGTGTCAACCGACACTCAAAAATGAAGTTTAACATTCCATTTACATACACACGTGATAGGAAGTTTCAAAATAATGTTAACGCGTTAGTTTCTACAAAAGAAACGTGTATGCAAGTCCCGTTCGATCCTTGTATGCCCTATCGATCACTTTAGCCTTCCGGTCCCGTAACACCTGAAAACACACGTTTAGACATCCATTAGTTCATAGGAACTAAGTAAGTACATTCTAACATTCATTTCGGGTCTTTACGGGGGTTTAAACGGACTCGGAACGCATTTGAACGATAATCGACAAAAGCTGGGAACTGGGCCCTACCGTAACTTACGGTGCCACCGTAAGTTACGGTAGCCTCAGGATTGATACGGTGGTAATACACTGGCTTACGATGGCCTCAGTTCACCCAGGGACCTACCGTAACTTACGGTACCACCGTAAGCTACGGTAGACCCTGCAGCAAAGTCATTATTTTTGACCCGTTAAGGGTCGTTTCGCGTTCCCGAACCACCCCTTTCGATCCCGATTGTTCCAAGCACCTGGAAATAACATATTTTATCATATACGTGATTCCCACGGAGTTTCAACGAGTCTAACCCGACTCTTGGCATTATACCAAAATTTTTCTATTTTTTTGGTATTTAATTCCTTATTTATCCCATTTATGGTTCGTTTGTTCTTTAGAGCTTCCGACCGTCCCGACAACCATGGGACCGGTCTATTATAACATATTACATATGTTTGGTGAGTTCTTAGACCCAACCCTTCCCATTTGCCTATCATAACGCAAATTTTCCTTTTCATACCGAATTTGCCCCTTATAGGGTCAAATCCCATTTTAATGAGCGTTTGCCATTCTTTCGCGAACGACCGCTTTCCTTGGCGTTACCCAACGTCCACACACGTTGCAAATCGTAGGGATAACCCTTTACCCTAATGTTCACACACGATGTGAATCACTTTAATCCGGGTTTGTCCTTTCTTCCCATTTCTATGGGACGGTCACGCACGTCATGACTCGTTCTGTTCCACAACCATGTGGTATAACACTAAAGTGTTATTTTCCTTTATGTTCACGCACGTCGTGAATCATTTGTCATAGAAGCTCACATACAGTGCAAGTCAACTATTTATCCTTTTTAAACGTTTTTTTTATTTTGTTTGAGCTTATGAGCACATGGTCACACACATTGTGACTCATGCCTTTACTTTGTTATGCTCAATTTAAAGAATGTCTTACCTTGAGTCCGGAAGGTTTAAGTGGTCAATCAAACGTGTTCCTTGCCGGTTCCCTTGGATCCGCTTGCCACACCACTTCCTATTACCATTTTAAGGACCCATTTAACACATAACATTCATTTAATCACACATATGGTCTATTTGACCATTTATCACATTTAACCTGCAATCTAGGCTTTCACATTGCACATTTCTTGCAATTAAGTAGTTCATTCATATTTTTCATCTAATTTAGGCATTTCATCAAACACCTTATGTGCATAACTTAACATATTGGTTATTTACTAGCTTTTAAACATCATCAAGCTAGTTTTACACCTAAATCACATATCACACATGTGATTCATCAATTTCCACCAATGTTAGGCACATAATCACATTTCTACAAGAATGAACATGGTTTCTACAACTAGCAACTAGTTTACATGAGGAATCCTTAGTTTAACTTTCTAGTAACTAAACCCATTTCCATGGTTCATGTAAATCTTCAATTAAGGAGCAATTACACATCTAGTTACCATAATACACACATACACATGATCATCTAGCACTATAACACTAGGGTTTCATGTTTAAACCATCAATTTCTACACCCATCATGTGGGTGACGATTTTACCACCTCAAGAACATCAAATAACACTTACTTGTAGCTCTTGACAAGATGAAGAATGATTTCTAGGGTTCAATTTCGGATCTTGCACTTGAATCACCAACAATTTGAGCATGAGATGCCAAAACCCTTCTTCTCCTCTTCCCTTGTGTGTGTAAACGTGAATGAGTAAGACCATCCTCACCAAATGTATGGCAAGCCATACATATTCATGTGTAGGTTTCATCAATTGGCAAGATCCACCCCTCTAGTATCATTTTTTCATTTTCCCACCACTTAACTAACTAGCAAATTTTCTAGTTAAGTCTTAAATATTTAACCTTTAACATATTTTACAATATTAGGTTTTAACACACGATACCTTAATTGTATTTTAATTACATAATACGAAATTCGGGTCGTTACAAAGTAGTTGTGTACTCCGATAATAGTGCAGTTCGTCATTTGATGGCTAAGAAGGATGCAAAGCCAAGATTGATAAGATGGATTTTGTTATTACAAGAATTTGATCTAGAAATCCGGGATAAGAAAGGTTGTGAAAATGTTGTTGCAGATCATTTATCTCGGATTCCATTGGATGGAGTCGAAGATTCAAGTGAGATCAATGAGCAATTTCCAGATGAATATGTATTAGCCATTCTTAATACACCTTGGTATGCCCACTTCGTTATTTATTTGGCCAAGGGTGTGATGCCACAACATTGGGTGAAGAAAAGGAGACAACAATTCTTGGCACAAGTGAAGCAATACATATGGGATGAACCCGACTTGTTTAAAATTGGTGCAGATCAAATCTTGAGGAGATGTGTTCCTGAGTCGGAAGTTCAAGAGATTTTGGCACATGCTCATTCATCCGCATGTGGGGGTCACTTTAGTGGTCAAAAGACCGGTTACAAAGTTCTCACTTGTGGGTTTTATTGGCCTACAATTTTCAAGGATGCAAGAGATTATGCAAAGAATTGTGTGAATTGTCAAAAGATGGGCAGCATATCGAAACGAGATGAGATGCCAATGCAACCGATCCTTGTGGTTGATATCTTCGATGTTTGGGGCATCGACTTCATGGGCTCTTTCCCAAAATCATGTGGTTATTTGTACATTCTTGTTGCAGTTGATTATGTCTCGAAGTGGGTTGAAGCAATTGCAACACGAACCAATGATCACTCTGTGGTATGTAAGTTTGTGCAATCTAACATCTTTTCACGGTTTGGGGTGCCTCAGGTGATTATAAGCGATGGTGGATCGCATTTCAAGAATTTCAACTTTGGGAAGTTGTTGAAAAGGTACAATGTGAATCATAGAATTGCAACTCCATATCATCCACAAACTAGCGGTCAAGTAGAGGTATCAAATCGTCAAATTAAAGAAATCTTGATGAAAACTGTTCGAGTTGACAGGAAAGATTGGTCGGTGAAGTTGGATGATGCACTATGGGCATACCGAACAGCGTATAAAACACCAATTGGAACAACACCGTATCGGTTGGTGTATGGGAAAGGTTGTCATTTACCAATGGAGATAGCTCATAGAGCTTGGTGGGCAGTCAAGAATGTCAACATGAAGTATAATGAAGCTGGCGAGTTAAGAAAGTTGAAGTTGTGTGAGTTGGAAGAAATCCGAGATGAGGCATATGAATGTGCATCTGCTTACAAGGACAAGCATAAACGAGTTCATGATGCGAAGTTACGGAAGAGAGTTTTCGCAGAAGGGCAAAAGGTGTGGCTATATAATTCCAAGCTCAAGTTTTTTCCCGGGAAGTTAAAAAGCAAATGGATGGGACCGTATGTGATCTCACGAGTGGGTCAATTTGGTGAAGTAGAGATCGAAGACCCAAAGGATCATGTGAAACAAGTGGTAAACGGTCACCGCCTCAAACCATACTTAGAGGGGAATGACTTGAAAACGCTTGAAGTGGACAAGGAAAGCTACATCCTCCTTCCACTGGAGGACGGTAATGTTTAAGAGGCCCAGGTTTGCGATAGTGTAAATAGTTAGTTTTGTTTTTGTTTTTGTTTTGTTTTGTTCTGTTTGATTGCAAATTCGGTGTTTTCGTTTGGGTAACATATAGTTTAGGATCATGTTGGGGACAACATGAGATTTTTGAGGGGGTAGGAGGTGATTTCTATCTCATCAAAATTCAACGTTTTATATCTCATCAAAAATTCAACGTTTTATCTTGTGATCTAAAAAAAAAAAATAAAAAAAAATAGGAAATTTAAAACCAGCCTACCGTAAATTACGGTAGGTACCGTAATTTACGGTATCCTGGGGTATGCTTACGACAGGATCACACTGCCTTACGGTGGAAATTGAGGCCAGAAGCTACCGTAATTTACGGTAGTCACCGTAAATTACGGTAGAACCTGGAGGGGCGCGGGTCCAGTTATGTATATATAAAAAAAAAAAAAAATTTTTTTCTTTTCCCTTTTTCAAAACCCACGACCTCTAACCTCTCATTTACCATTTTCTTCTTTCTTCTTCTTCTCCCTAACACCCACAAACCACCACATTGATTCCTTCATAAATCTTTCAATTCTCAACCAAATCAAGTGATTCTTGGGTCTATCTCGACTAAAATTTTGCGTGGATTCTGATTTTGAGAAGCAAATTGTGAAAAAACGAAGTTTTCGGGTTCGAATCTTAAGCCCTAAGTCCGAATTTTTTTTTGGGGTTTTCAAGTTTTTGCCTTTCTTGGAATTTATCATCATCAATTGAAGGTATGTTACTTTGTTTCATTATTTTTTATGGTGCATTGTGAAGATTGAGGTTATGTTTTGTTCTTTTCATTGGTTCATACATATTCACTTGTGTTTGGTTTATGGTTGGATGACATGGTTGTTTAATCATTCTTATGGACTATTTTGTTTTATTTATGATTGAATGATCATTTGCTTGTTATGGTAGATGTAAGTTTGATGATAAACTTGTGAACTTGGGAAATCTTAACTTTGGGAACCTTTACATTGTAGTGGCATCATGCCCAATTTTTGTTAGAATTAAATGTGAACATTCATTATTAACTAACATCTACAACCATAGTAACAAGCAAGTGTGGGGATATTGTGGAAGAAGGATTATACTTATTGTGTTTATTGTGTTGTTTGTTTTGTGTATGTAGAAAGATGGTAAGAACCAAAGATAGAGCCGGGGCAAGTTCTTCTTCTTCAAAAGGCAAGGAACCGGAACAACCAAGGAAAAGGCAATACTTGGGTGGGGTTGATGAAAGTGAGAGTGAGGAGGAAGAGATGATGGACTTGGATCAAGGCAGCAAACCAAAGTGGGAATCGGGTCCCCTAGAGGATCAACCGGAGAAGTGGCAACCGGTTTTGTTTCATGATCGAATGAACAGGTTGAAGAATAAGGCTGCTGCATTTATCTGTGAAAGAGGGGTCAGAGAAGTTGAGTTTGGGCCTTTCAATGTATTTGCCCGGTTTCGTGCTTTAGGCTGGGAGGCAGCACTTGGTTGTTATGACAGGGACAACAAAACCTGTTTATGACTAAAATTCAAGAATGGATGGCGACGTTGAAATGTAACAGATATGATAGGCCATCACAGATGAAGCTAACGGGTGAGGTGAACGGGATAAAGGTGGAGATGTCATTCGAATCATTGCGAAGATTAGCCAAATATGACAGTTTACCTGCCCGTGATTACATGATTCCAAGCCTTGATGATTTGTTGCTGAAACCCGAGAAACATCCAAGGTGGAATGACATGTTGGCAGCTATATTCTTGCCCGGTACTTTTAGTGGTGTTTTGTACCGGAGGAATCTGAAGATTGAAGCAAAATTGCTGCTAACCATTTGCATTCTGAATGTCATTCCCCGAAGAGGAGATAAGGAGCAGGTGAGGTATTCAGAGGTACCAGTTCTCTACTCGTTGCTTAACGGGTCGCCCAGATTTCCGATACGGTATTTAATTATGCATCATCTTTGGATATGCCGTAACAAAGTGGGGAGGAACATCATCCCGTACTGCCGAATTATCACGGGATTGTTGAAGCAGTTCAGGGCAATCACAGCGGATGATAAAGGTGCATTTAAAAGACATAAGCCTTTGGAGATTCGGAAGATGGGTACTGGATGGACCTACACGCAGTCGGAAAGATATCACAAGTTGAAATCGGAGGGTCAGAGATGGAGAGTGTTGAAGGATGATGCAAGGGAACTGTTACCGGGAGAAGAGGATGATCCTGAGAGCGGAAATGAAGCCCCGAGTGGGGATGAGGATTATGCGGATGAGCCTCATGATGAGGATGTGCATGAGGGTCAAGGGGGTCCAGGTGGGGGACATGGTGGTGCTTTCTACGATTACACGGAACGATCGTACACGCCAAACTGGGCGTATGATGGTACCATGCAGGAAGTTATTGAGAACCAACGTCCTCCGGCATGCATCTTCGATTCGTGGTCGGGTTCGGAGCGAACCTTATTTGATCAACATACGATGATGAGTGCGAGCATGGAAAGAGCCTTGAAGCATAGTTTTGACCGTCAGGAAGCATGGAATCGTGCACATGCTTATTCTCATGAGGTGGAGGTGAATAATAGGTATGAAGGATCCCCGGCAACGGCGCCATTTTGATGTCGGTTTGTCAAGCCTAATCAAAAACAATTTATAAGGTTCCAAACTCACCTAAGATAGCTAGGGTAAGTCGGGTCGATCCACAGGGAATATGTGGAAAGTTTTGTAGTTTAAATCTAAAAGTTGTAGCTTGATTACAAAAACTTAATAAAAATGACTAATCGAGAAAAGTAACGAACTTTATGATTAATTGAGTTGCAAACAATCATGTGAAAGGGTAATCTTCTCCGGATTCAGGTTTACTACTTAGATTTGCTTTGAGTGTTCATAAAAGTCATATAAGCTTAACGGGTCAATTTGGGTAAAAACAATAGATTGAATAAGACTGTTGTTAAAGAACTACTCGAATCATATCCTATGTTTGTGATACTCAATCCCATCCAACATCAACGTTTCCAGATGAAAAGAAATCTAAAACAATCAAAGTGGAACAAGTGAATTGAAAGCAACACACATATTTTAGAGTTTTCAACCAACAAATAATGTACTCGGCTTAAACTACCGTGTTCAAACATTAACTCAACCACAAATCATCAAGAACAAATCATAGTAGTAAACCTTACTACCCAAAGAAGATTACTAGGAGATTAGCTAGACATGATAATGAAGAACACCAAATCAAAATCAAGATTAAACATCGTATCTAACGTTAAGGAATCAAACCGAATGATTAAAATCACTTGAAAAGCCTTGAAATCGCCTCTCGGGAGCCTCCTGGAGCCTTGGGGACGAAAGGGGGCGACTATGGAGGTGTAGAATGGAAGATATCTTCAAAACCTAATTTTTTCGGCTGTTAAACGAGTTCAGCACGCGTGGCCACCGTAAGACGTCTCCCCACCGTAAGTTACGGTGGGCACCTTCTGTTTTTCAGCATGTTTCGGCCGTAAGGCATCCAACCCACCGTAAGTCATGGCCGACCAACTTTGTCCAAATCTTGTTTTCTTCATAACTTCTTCGTTCGGACTCCGTTTTACTCCCCGTTTGCGGCCACATTCTTGTAATTGAATTCTCTTTCATCTCATCTATCATGATCTTTGATTATCATCCATGTGCATTCTTCAAAATCCATCAAGTGCTCGTGTTTAACCTACAAAACATCACATCACCGTAGTTAACAAATTCAACATAATCTCTTGCATTTAAACACATTAGATACATTAAGATTAACCATTTAATTATGATAAATCTCATTACAAACCCCCTACATCAGCATGCAGGGCGGCCTGTGGTTGTGGATCCACCTCCGGTGGATTATGCGTCTCTACCACCTTACGATGGTAGTGTATCGTATCCGACCCCGCCGTTCCATCATTCGCAATGGGTATATCCTCGTCAACAACAGGGAGCATCGCAGCAAGAGGGAAGTGGTAGCGGCGCGTTTGCTTTCGGAGAATGGAACGACATGATGTCTTCTATCTTCGGGCCTCCTCAGCCCCGCTATTATTAGTCAGGTTGTGTTCTCTCTTTTACATTTGTGAATATTTGTTAGTTGTCATGTTTATGGATGGGTGGAAGGGTGGAGTTAAATGATTTTGTCTTGTTTTGGGCTATGCGAGAGATGGTAGTGTGTTTCTGTTAAAAATAAAAAAATAAAAAAAAATATATATATATAAAATGAAAAATCTCAAAAAGAAATTTATGGTTTGAGTTTATGAATGTTTGGTTTGTTGAAGCGATCAAATCTTCCTAAAACCGTACATTGGGGTCAATGTACCTCAAGTGTGGGGATGGGGAGAAATTTTGAATAATTTTAAAAAAAAAATTTCAAGCAAAACATTGTGAGAATTTGAACACCTTGGATTAAATTTCAAGCAAAACATTGTGAGAATTTAAACACCTTGGATTAAATCCAAATGATGCATCGGCAACCTTTAATCATTCTTATTCTTGGAGAGAGTTGAAGCCACACTTGTAGATAAATAATTCATTTCTTTGTGAGAGTGGCGATAGGTGGGGGTGCATTAGAACTTGTGCTTGAATACGATCTGAGACTTTAAGTTGGATGTGAATGTGTAAGGAATAAGGGCATTTAGGTAACCTTGTCTTGGATGTGTGTGAGTGTGGGATTTGGGAGGTTGGACCTCATAAATTATATATATGAGCTTGGTTGCGAGAGGGGCGGGGGTTTGGACATTTAGTTGCCCAATGTTGTGCCTAAAAGCCTATCGTTTGTTACCCCTTAGCTAGTTACCTTAAAATTTACCTAACTTGACCTGGTCTTATAGTGTTATTAGTTGTTTAGTAACTGTAATCATCTTCAATGCTATGTTAAATGTTTGCATGAAGATTTTGTGTTTGTTTCATTGTTATAAAAAAATATATATAAAAAAAAGAGAATAAAGGAAAAGTGATTAAAAAAGAAGAGAAAACGAAGAAAAAGCAAGAGAAAAATTACGAAAAAAAAAATGGGATTGAAGTTGAGTACTTTGTTCATAGTATTAGTTTTGGTAGTTAGTTGTTTATGTTATTATGTAATAAAAGACCAGGTTAAGTTTTCGCTTCCTCATATATATCCCATTTCCTACCCATACACCTAGCCAAGTTACAACCCTGAAGTCCCTTTGATTTACATTCATGTCTGGCACTTGTTAAGAGAATGGTCGATTTAAGTACAAGCTTATAGTTGTGCAACCGCTCAGTTGCCTTTTGTGTGTCTAGCTGATAGATGCTAATGCTTACTTGTCACCGAGAGGAGGGACATAGTGAGGGGTGTATCATTTTGGGTGTTACGAAAAGGTTAGTAAAAGTATTACATGTTTATGCTTGGGTTACGTTGATCGCTTGTTTAAAAAATTGATTTGATATGTTGCTTGAGACAAGCAACGGTTAAGTGTGGGGATGTGACGGGTGGTTCAAAGAACAACCCTTTATGATGTTAAAACGCGTAACAATCTCTCATTTAATCATGTAATTATCTTGAATTAGATAACTACAGTTGCTTATATTTCAGGTATGTTGGGAGCTAAAAATGGAGAAAACGTTGTTAGCGTGGAACGGAGTGAACGTGCGTGGAAAGAAGAAAAGAAGAAACAGAAAGTTCAGGGCTCCACAGTAATTTACGGTGGCCACCGTAAATTACGGTGGACCCCAAATCTTGATTTTTCCACCGTATGACAGAAGCTTTCTACCGTATCAAACTTGTGTCTATCGTAACTTACGGTGGCTACCGTAAGTTACGGTAGAGGTGACTTCCTGGAAAGTGATTCACATATTTAAATTGCAAGGGGAGTGCTTTTGAGGGATATATGGAATTGTGACGATTGTTGGCAGAAAAGATGGAACTTTTGGGGTTTTGTTTTGTTTAAAATGATTGGAAAAACATTGGATGGAATCATTATCATTCTCTTGGAACCAAAACACCTTCGGGAGATGAAGAATTGAAGTTTCTCTTTGGATAAACTTTTGTTGATCCTTTTAAGTTGTGTTGAAGAACAAGATATTGTGGTAATTTGATCCTTGTTATTTTAATTTGATTGTTATGAATTGTCTTTTGAATCTTGTGTTCATGTATAAAACTATGAGTGGCTAGTTTCTTGTGTGTTTCCTTTTGGTTTGAAGGATCTAAACTTTGATCATGTTGGTGTTTTTATATTTATGGGATGATGAAATTAATCTTGTGATTGTTTTGTCATGGTGATTGTGTATTATGTGTAATAGGTCATTCATGGATTGCTTAACTTTAACCATACGTTCTTGATGCCATAGGCAAATCTTGATTTAGTGGAAGGGTTGGGTAATTCAAGAATAATACTGATTATCGAGAGATAACCTTGCTAACACAAGTACTTAGTCCTCTTTGATCACATATAAGCACACACTCATGAACCATGTCTATGTGGTTCTTCCCAATTAACACCAACATCATCATTTGTTAAAATCCGGATACCAAAGGGAAACATATTTATCACTATTGATTTATATACAAATCAATTCACTTTCATTTCTAGTTTTAAGCCATTTTCACAAATCAACAAATTACTGAACCTTACTTATTTATCATTTTAGTTAAACCTAGTTAATTGCAATTTGAATTAAGTTAACACATATTCCACAAACTCCTTGTGTTCGATACCCACTTACCACTAGCTAATTAGTAGTATTTGGTTTTAAATTTGATTGAGACTTCGACCTCACGTCACTCGGCCTCCACCGCGGCCGCCACGACCACCGCGACCGCCGTGGCCTCGACCACGGTAATTGGCTTGTTCGTGACTGGGAACACGAGTAGAGGTCTGTTCAGTAGGTGTGGAAGCGGGATTTGGCTCTTGAGGCAAAGTAGGTGTGGCGGTGGCAGTAAGGCCAGCAACAACGTCAGTGGCCTGACGGGCCTTGCGGCCTTCCTCCAGTTGCAGAGCAGAGCGGGCTTTCTCAAAAGATGGTAGGGTGTCCGCCTGTTGCAAGGTGGTAGCAAGATGGTCATATTCCGCACTGAGACCGGTGATCAATTGTATAACAAGGCTTTGATCGGAAACAGGGAAATCGACATTCTTTAATTTATCCGACAAGGTTTTTAATTCTTGACAATATGCTGTGGTGTTTGGGAAATTTGCCAGCTTTGTATTCGAGAGTTGTTGATGAAGGTGGACTGCTCGGGTTGGTTTGTTGTCAACGAACAGTTTCTCAACAGCAGACCAAGCTTTGGCAGCGTTTTTTTTCGGATCGAGGATTGTGGTCAAGAGATCTGATGAGATGGTACTATAAATCCATTGAAGGACTATCGCGTCCAAGCGAGTCCAAAGAGCATCGGAGGTAGAAGTTGTTGTTGCCGGGGGAATGATGTGGTCTGAAACTTGACAGGCGATACATTGAACTTTGAATAGAGCGACCCAGTTATTATAGTTTCCACCTTTAAATGACAGGGTGATCGGAATATGGTTACGAATATTCTCCACGGTGGTGGCGCGGTGGAGGGGAGTGATGGCTGGTTTATCGGACCCGCCGGACATGAGGGAAGCGGTGATGGGTAATGATGTCGAAGAAAACAAGAAAGCGGAGAAAGAAGCTGGTCGCAAACTGTGACGGCTGAAAAAGAAAAATTAGGGTTTTGGGGGAGGTGGAAGACCGGGAAAGAGAGGAAGAGAACGGGAGAATTTTGAGGAGTTATTCTCTTGATACCATGAAAGAAGTCAAATCTTGGGTTTCCCCTTCTCATTGAGTAGGAATATATAGATGTACGAATTACAGAATGAACCTTGCATTATAACAAGATTTACATAATAATATATCTAGTCTAATATTAAATACTAAGCCGAGCACATATTCTTCTGTCATGCTCTCCAACCTTATAAACAGGTATCTATTTGTATTATATTAATTTTTTTTTCACTTTATGTGTCATAATGAAGCCTTGCATCCTGAAAAAAAATTCAAGCTTCTAAGTCAGCCTGATGAATTGCTTAATGGTTGCAAAAATGTTTTGTAATTGCATCTTCCCTAATATTTCATTCTTGTAGCAACAAATAAGTATTCATGGATGAATTTTTCACATACACCAAATGGGGCTAGACCATTAGAGTATGATGTTTGAGAGCTTAGCTGCAGAAAGCACGACTTTACTAATGAACAGGTCAATTTGGGTTGTTTTTATCTCAACAGGTCAAATAAAAGGTGTTAAAAGGGGAATGGGTCAAACGAAGTGAAAGTTACCCAAAGTCACTCCTAACTGCTTCGTTTCGACCCAGTTTTCCACCTCTAATAGATGTGATTAAACTTGTGTTCTCTCAGGGATTTCTTTTTAATATTGCACTTGAAATTGATTAGCGGCTGAAGGTTCAGCAAGCAAGAAAGCATCACTTCCAAGATACCTTCAAAACGGAAAGGTAGGTATCCCTTCAGCTCTCTTTGCAACAAGCACTCGGTCCAACAGTCTGTTTGCTTTTGTTTTTTTTTTCTCATGTTTTTGTTAGGTCAAGGTTTAAGAGCAAGAGAAAAGCAGAAGGTCCTGCATTTGACAGTTTGGGTGCTTAAATCAGCAATCAAATTCAGAATCAGGACCAAAATGAGCACTCAAATGGCAGTTATGCTTGCTCTACGCCACCAATAAGACCTCCTAACACTCGTAACGGGTTTAGCTAATAGGGAGTGATATAGTGACACATTCAAATCTATCTGCCATTATATTTGACAAATTTAACAAAACTATCTCCAAGGCACCATTTTAGCTATTTATATGTTGAAACTTCATGTGAAGCCTCTTTTTGTGCTTACATTACATAAAATCATTTTGAATAATCTGTCTTTTGGATAGGCAATCTTCTACTCTGAACCTTTTAGAAAAACCAAGGGTGAATTAGAACCTAATGATGACTTATATTCACGTTTAGTATATTAGACTGTGTTAATTTCTGGTTTGACCATTTTAACGGTTTTGGCCTAATAGTTTAAAAATAGCCAAAACCCTCCCTGAAGTAACTATTTTTCTCCAAATTGCTCCCCGTCTTTAACTCCGTTTAATTCTCATTAAAAGGGACCCACGTGCCCCTCACATGAGGGGCAATTATGTCTTTTACTCCTAACCCTTCTTTTAAATGACATTCATAACTACAAAAACCTAAATTCCCAAATCGTTCATTCACCATTTCATCCCTCCTAAACTTCGAACCAATGCTCATCAACCTCAAAGCAAAATATGGACCACTATTAATCTTCTCTATCGGATTTCGAAACATCGTCTCCGACCATTCTCTTGCCCACCAAGTGCTTGTTCAAAAGAATGCAATCTTTCCTGACCGCCATAAATCCGTTATCACCCGCACCATCTCCACCTCCCCTATGACGTCACATTGCGGACACTCGGCTAGAAATCTTGCATGAGAAGTCCTGTATCCCCACCACATCAGATCATGCTTGTGGGTTCGCAAATGGGTGCTTCAGATCTTGATTAACCGCATTAGAAAACAACGAGAGATTGACGGAAGTGACGAAATCAAGTTGGTTGACCAATTTCTAGTACGTCGTGTTCTGCCTTTTGGTGTTCATATGCTTTGGTGAGAAGCTTGATGAAACTAAAATCAACGAGATTGTGAAGATTTAACGTGGATTAGGGATGAGCATTTAGTACTCGGTGCCGGTATCCAACTGGTACCGAAAATATGTATAAGGTACCGGTACCGATACTTGATTTTCTTATATTTCAGGACCGGTACCGGCCGGTACCGGTACCTTATTCAAAGTCTCGTATAGTCCTAATAGTACCTGAATACGAATAGTCTATTTTGAAAAAGGAGGGACAACATAGTGATCAAATCAAAGATTAACTTTTTTAGTATTTTGAAACTTTTAGTATTGGTATTGATCTTATTGGTGTTTATTATTTTGGGGTGAAACTCATCGATGAATCAAAAATAATTTACTATTTTTTTAGGTCAATGTTACTTTACAATTGATGAGTGGCAAGCATGTATGGAATTATTGATATTTAGAATTCATGGTCGAGTCTATGTATTATTTTGTTGATATGTAGATGCTTTTTAATATTTTATTTTTGTTTAGTTATTATAAACTTTTAAATGTATCAAGTACCAAACATATACTGGGTAACAAGTACAAAAACAGGTACAGGGTATCGTAACCAAACATGCACCATGCAGCATGCCGAAAAAATAATGTTATGGAGGTAACGGGTACCAAAGAGGTATCGGGTATCGAAATACTGGTACCGTACCTTTACCCATATAGCAAAATCGGTACCGGTACTCGTTTTTTATAAAATTTGGGACCGGGTACTTTCGGTACCGGTTCGATACAGGTACGATACCGAGCTCATCCCTAACATGGTTTGCTATTGAATTTCGCCTCTGGTAGGTTTTTGGTGCTCAACGTTTTGATTTTGGGGAAAATTCTGTTCAGATGTTGGTGTAATGAGTTTGAGAAATATAGAAGTGATAGAGATGAAGTCAACATTCACCTAATGAAATCACAAATTGGACCTGTTAATTCGGGTAATTTTTAGCTCTAATCGGAAAACGAACGGATCGTCACCTGTTTTGACACGATGAATCTACACCTACCGGAGGAAGAAGCCGGTGATGGAAACGGTGGACTATTGACACACGATTTGGGATAAAGTGATGAATGAATGATTTGGGATTCTAGGGTTTTGTAGTTGTGAATGTCGTTTAAAAGGAGGGTTAGTAGTAAAAGACATAATTGCCCCTCATGTGAAGGGCACGTGGGTCCCTTTTAATGTGAGAATTAAACAGAGTTACAGGCGGGGAGCAATTCGGAGAAAAAGTAACGACTTCAGGGAGGGTTTTGGTTATTTTTAAACAATTGGGCCAAAACGTTTAAATTGATCAAACCACAAGGAGCAAAACGACAATTAACTCTATTAGATTAGCATGAAAGTATGATATATGTGCCTAAGGTGTAAGTAGACTGGCATTTTTATAACATTAGGCACCATGTTATTAATGTATGGGAATCAAAGAAACGTGATGTCCAGTCATAGTCGTAGGTGCTTTCCATAGCTTCAGTGTTGCATCTACACCTTCACTATACTCCCACTAGAGGTGGCAGGATGGCACATACGAAGGGTTTGAGTAATCGGTTAAAGCAGATTTGTTTTGAAACGGGTCATTTCTAGTATGGGTCGAAACATGCCGGGTGAAGCAGGTTGAAAAAACTCTCTTTTATGTTCATTTTCTTATAGTAGTTTGAATGTCTTGGTCATGATTATAATTGTTCAATGTTTTGTGCACGCAGGTTGTGTGCATTGCAAATAGGCTTTCGGCAACTTTCAGTTTGTGACCCTTTGCTTCTTTTAGTAATTAGTTGGTTTGACGGATCGAGAAAAATGGAATGGTTGTCGGTGACTTAAGTACCTAATTTTATAAGGTAAATGTTCAAACACAAAGCCTACTAAAAGATGTAATAAGTAATCTCAATCATCAATCTATTTAATCAATGGTTAAGATAAAATTATATGAAAAATTTGTTACAGTGCTATTTTAAAATAGTCACTTTTGTTGATTTTTTGTAAGTTTTCTTATTTTTTTAAACATTCATAGCTACTATTAATGCAAATTACGATAAATTGATAAAATAACATTATTGTGTACTTGTTCTCATCTTTCTCATTGTGTTATATTAAATACTATGAGTTTGTTTAATGAACAACATTATTCCCATCTTTCTTATTGTGTTATATTGAACACTATGGGTTTTGAAAAATAAATTGATAAAGTAACATTATTGTGTACTTGTAATTGTATAAGACAATGATAGATGAAATGTTTATAAAATCTATAAAAAACAATAACAAAAATAACACGTTGTGCGTATCTTTAACACTTTGAGTTTTGAACACTGATGAAAATATATCATTGTGTTCTTTTAATTATAAACATAATTATAGATAACAAGTTTAAATAATCTATTAAAATAATGATAATAATAACACAAAATTATATAAAACGTAAGACATAATTATAAATATATATAACAAATGATGCAAACTATAAGACGCAATGAATTGATTTTGACACAATAAGTTGACGTTTTTTACACAATAATCAAAACGCTATCACTTTTAAAACAATGAATTGATCAAAATATAAGATGCTTTTTGATCAGTGATTTGCTGGTCGCTAGATCTAGGAATCCACCTTATTTTTAAACCTGTGGCTCGGTTGATATGAACTCTTTTAGACTCATCCAGATTCTTAAAAATTTCTTCTTATTATTAATACGTTTCACGTTCCCTATGCGTGAGAAAAATAAAACCTATGCTAAAATAATATACCATCACGTGCCTTATGTACCCCCAATATATTGTAATTATATTCTTGAAAGGATATATTCTTTTGTTGTTCCACAACACACTATAAGAGTGCAGAAGCCTTTATCAACTCTCATCATCTACCAACATCTCTCATCCGTCCTCCTCGTCTAATTAATAGTTCGGACCCTCATGACAAAGGTATACCCCGAGACCATCCTTTCCACTAGAATATCTTCCGATAAACACGTCGCTGAGGCTAGTAAGAACCCGATGGTCTTGACCGTGTGGAAGAAGTCTATGCTCCTCGGTTGCTCTGGATTTACAGTGTACGACTCCACTGGCAATCTTAAATTTCGAGTAGATAACTATATGGCCTCGAGAAGCCGGGAGACTGTTCTCATGGATGCCTCTGGTCGCACTCTCCACACCATTCACCATAAGGTAATGTATACACTTGTAGCAAATAAAAAAATCATCTTAATGTCAATTACATGATCAATAGTTATGACAAGGTTAATTCGTTTTTACTAGATGCTAAGCATAGCAGACAACTTTGTGGTGTACGATGGTGAAACCTTGGTAAATCCATGATTTTCAGTGACCAAACATGTGAATGTTTTCAACACGAAGTCACTGGCATATGTGAGTGCAGTAGGATCATCAAAGAACTTGAACAGAAGAAACGTGATCTACGAGATCGAAGGATCGTATGCTCACAAGTCCTGCAAGGTGTATGATGACACACGCCAGTGTGTTGTTGATATTAGGCGTAAGGAAGCCAAGGGAGGGGTTGGTCTTGGCGGGGATGTTTTTGCTTTGGTCGTACAACCTTCAACGGATCCTGCCATCGCGATGACTCTTGTTATCGCCCTTGATCAAATGTTTGATTCTTCAAGACATTTGTTTACATAAGTTTGGTTGAAACCACCTAGTTCAATTCTTAATTTTGTCAAGTCAAAATGTTGTCAAATCTCACTTCCTTTTATACTAGAGATTATGTTACAATCTTAAAATCATAGTAAGGAAAATAAACAATAGTGAGGTTAAATACATGTAAAAAGTACAGTTACTTTGTATTGATTATGTGTAATGAATTAAAAAAAAGTTTGTTCAAAACTTAGTATCCCTATAATTAATAGTATTTTTAATTAATACTGATTTTCTTATTCACATTTAACACACTAAGAGTACTATAAAAATGAAAATAAAAAAAAAAAGAGTTTTGTAGATCAATTGAGCAAGATCCATTTCGATCATGGATTTCTTTCAAGATGTGAAGCTTTCTTGTATAGAGCCACATAACGATTCCAACCTTAAACAGATATGAGTTTAATCAACAATTGTTAGAATTGGATCAGCTTGAAATCGTTTTGATGGATACCCAACCCGGTAGACAGATGACGGAATAAATTGATAGATGTTTGAAGTAACTTGTTTATATTATCAAATAAATATACAAGATAAAGTTTCTTATCTATTTATTGTTTATAATGCATAAAGTAAAAAAAAAAAATAATTCGTTTAAGGAATTGAGAAATTGTGAATAGATTTTACTTTTTGGTATTTAATAGTCGTTGTTATTACTTTTAGTTTTTATCAAACTATTGTTGCGTACGGCTTTATCGAAACAAGTTCTGTATTTGAAATTGGGAACGTTTTTCATCGTGTCACCTCTTCCTCTTATATTTCTTCATCTATTTGAACTTCACTTTCCTGTTTGAAATATATCGTATTGATTCCATCGCATCCAAATGGTCTTTCAAACAATGCATATTTTCATTGGTACTAGAGTAGGTTTTGTTCTTCGATAGATCAAACCTTGCTAATAATAGAAAAACAAATTCTGAATTTACCGTAGGAGATATATGAGAGTGTCTTTTAGAGCTTTTAGTTTGTTAGCGTTTTTATGAATTTAGAGAATATGAAGCTTTTTTATGTCGCGGTTAAAGCAACACATCCAATACTATTACAGATAGGAGCAATACAGCAAAAAAAAAGAAGGTAAAGACGCCTACTTTACTTAAATATAGCCCTTTTCTAACGGCTAGTTTTAAAAACCCTCAGAACATGTTCCTTAACGTTGGTCAACTCAAGCCGGTTCCTTAATGCGGGCCATCTCAAGCCGGTTCCAACCTGGTTCCTATCTTATAATCCCCAAACCACCGGTCTCAAACCGGTAATTAATTAAACTAGGCTTTATACATGCCGCGCATTGCGGCGGCGTACACGACGTGATAAACCACAAATACAGTCGAGTATCTTGTTTTCGCACTAAATTTACATTAAAACGTAGAGTAATTTGAATTTATGTCATCAAATGAAAATGTATTACATTTGACACGACTTTAAACCAAATTAACGTTGAATCGTAGAACAACCGAAAACATATATAAAAATAAACACGTGAAGTATAGGACCTCGTTTCCAAACAAAATTAATGTGGTAAACTAAAGTAACTCGAATTTATATCATGGAATTAAAACTTGCTGTTAAAAAACTAATTTATTATAAAATTAAATACAAGGATGGTTCTTGATGTTTGTTTAAATTACAGATTTGATTCCAAACTTTAAAAATTACAGATTTATTTCAAGAGGTTACCAACCTACTTCTGAAATGTACTAATAAACATGTTATAGGGGAAGCTGATATGATGTGCATTGCGGTGAGGTTTCAGAAATATACTCAAGAACATCTGTAGTCAAAATGCAAACTAATGAACATTGAAAGGTCACTTTGAAATTTTTGAAACTATACTATTTCTTTCATTCATAAATTAACATTATGTAATGTAATAATAATTCCTATCGGTTCTGAACTTGTTCCTCTCAAACAAGTCTCATTTTTTTAAAACAACCGGTTCTAATTCGGACCCGTTATCCAAACTCATTACCTTGTCCGACCCAATCCTCCCATTTTGCTAGATATAAAACAATTTGTTTATTATTTTTGAACAGTGCGCAACCAAAATTTTTACCCTCACATTAAATCGAATGCAGTGACCATACACAAAAGCTTATATAAAAGTACGTATTATAGAACCAACACTAAAAATATCGATAAACATAAACGAGTGCATTGACGATATTAACTAATGTTTAAATCTATTATCGTCATCCTCAACGACTCAACGTTATCTAGATTCTTAGAAATTTGTTTTTTTATTAATGTTTTCAATTTCATATGCCCTATGCATAATGCATGAAACATTAAAAACCTGTGCGACAATAATATACCATCACATGCCTTATGCGTCCCCAATATTTATTTATAATTTATAAATATATGTGTTCATTGAATATATGAATGGGATATATTCTTTTGTTGTTTCACAACTTATTATAAGTGTGTAAAAGCCCTTCTAAATTCTCATCATCTACCAAAATCTCTCATATATCCAACCTTCTTCTCTAAGTAGTTCTTCATCATGACAAAGGTGTACCCCGAGACCATCCTTTCCACTAGAACATCTTCCGATAAACACGTCGCCGAGGCTAGTAAGAACCCGATGGTCTTGACCGTGTGGAAGAAGTCTCTTCTCTTCGGTTGCTCCGGATTTACAGTGTACGACTCCACTGGCAATCTTAAATTTCGAGTAGACAACTATATGGCCTCGAGAAGCCGAGAGACTGTTCTCATGGATGCCTCTGGTCGCACTCTCCACACCATTCGCCACAAGGTAATGCATACACTTGCAACAACTCTTTATAAAAATATATATATATTATCTTAAAGTTAATTACATGATGAATGAATAATTATGACATGATTTGTTTTTACTAGATGTTGAGCATAGCAGACAACTTTCTGGTGTATGATGGTGAACCATCGGTTAATCCACGATTTTCAGTGACCAAACATGTGAATGTTTTCAACACCAAGTCACTGGCATATGTGAGCACACTAGGATCATCAAAGAACTTGAAGAGAAGAAATGTGACGTACGAGATTGAAGGATCGTACACTCATAAGTCCTGTAAGGTGTATGATGAAGCGCGCCAGTGTGTTGCTGATATTAGAAGAAAAGAAGCCAAGGGCGGGGCGGATATGTTTTTGCTTTAGTTGTACAACCTTCGATGGATCCTGCCATCGCGATGACTCTCGTTATCGCCCTTGATCAAATGTTTGATTCTTCAAGACACTTGTTTACATGATTTTGGCTGAAACCACCTAGTTCAATTCATGATTTTGTCAAGTCAAAATGCTGTCAAATCTCAATTCCTTTTATAGTTGAGACTGTGCTACAACCTTTGAAATTATAGAATCGAAAATAAACAATAGTGGGTTTAAAGCTTCAATTGTTAACTTGGTTTGAACTTCCAACTTGAATTTTATACAAAGACAGCTTAGATTATCGCTATAATACATATTTTAATTCACATTTAATACACTAATTAACTACTAGTAAAATATACTTAAAAAGGAATTCTTAGATCAATGCAGAGAGATCCATTTTAATCATGGGTTTCGTTCAAGATGTGAAGCGCTTTGTAAGGAGGCACGGATCAGTTCTAACCCTAAATGGGTTCGGGTTTGATCAACAATGGTTAGTCACGAGTCAAGTCGAAACCATTTGTAGATGATAACCCTACGTGATAGGAAATAACATGAGTAGATTCAAGGCCGGAATAAATAATCAAACCTTCTATTTTGTTTTTTTAATTGAATAATTAGCAATACAATAGGTCCTATATATAGATTAACTAATTACAATTTGATACCCTTAACTAAGACCTATTATCAATAATATATTTATTCTAACATCCCCCCGCAAGTTGAGGGCGGGGAACGACTTGCAACTTGGACCGTAGAAACATGAATCGTTGAGACGATAAAGGCTTTGTGAAGACATCAGCAATCTGGTCGTTAGTAGAAATAAACTTAACATTCAATTTTCCTTGAGCAACTTGTTCACGTACAAAATGAAAATCAACTTCAACATGTTTTGTACGTGCATAAATACCGGGTTGGCTGATAGATAAGTTGCTCCAAGATTATCACACCAAAGGGTTGTCGAGCGACTGATTATACCAAGTTCTTGAAGTAGAGACCTCAACCAAATTAATTCTGCCACAGTATCAGCAATAGCTTTGTATTCAGACTCGGTTGATGATCGAGAGACAGTTTTCTGTTTGCGAGCAGCCCAAGAAATAAGATTAGTACCCAAATAGACAGCATATCCCCCCGTGGATCGACGATCAGCAGGGCACCCAGCCCAGTTAGAATCAGAGTAAGCTTGAACAACTTGTGGATCCCAGTAAGAATCCGAAAACGCCTGTAACTGAGAACCAGAATCATGACGAAATAGTAAACCGAGTTGGGTTGTACCTTTGAGATAGCGAAGTATGCGTTTAACAGCGGCCCAATGATTTTCGGTTGGAGCGTGCATAAACTGACAAACTTTGTTGACTGCAAAAGCTATATCAGGACGAGAGAGAGTAGCATACTGAAGAGCTCCAACCGTCTGGCGATATTTAGAAGGATCATCAAGTAAGGGACTGTCATCAGGCAATAAGACTTGAGAAGTGCTCATAGGGGAGTCAACAGGTTTGCAGTCCGATAATCCAGCCCGATGAAGAATATCCAAAATGTATTTTCGTTGCGAAAGAACCAAATCAAAACCATGATGAACAACCTCTATGCCCAAGAAGTAGTGTAAAGGACCAAGAACTTTGACCGCAAAAAGAGAACTCAGACGATTGATGACATTAGTAACAGCCCCAGGTTGATTTCCAGTAATAATTATGTCATCTACATAAACCAAAACATAGACAAGTATTCCATTTGAATTGAGTATAAATAATGACGGGTCAGTGCGAGATCCCAAAAAACCAAGTTGTTGCAGTGCCAACGATAATTTAGTAAACCAAGCATGCGGGGCCTGCTTAAGCCCATATAAGGACTTGTGTAAAAGACACACATGATCTGGTTTTGTGGGATCAACGAAACCGGGAGGTTGTTTCATGTAAACAGTTTCTTGAAGATCACCATGTAGAAAAGCATTTTGGACATCCAATTGACGTAAAGGCCATTTATTTGTTTCAGCAAGAGATAAAACCGTACGAATGGTAGCTGGTTTAACGACCGGACTAAACGTCTCGTGATAGTCATCCCCGGGTTGCTGGTGAAACCCTTTTGCAACAAGTCGAGCTTTGTAACGGCTAACCTTCCCATTGTGATATGTTTTTAACCTGTAAACCCACTTACAATCAACCACATTGGTTCGTTTAGTAGGAGGAACTAAGGACCACGTTCCATTCTTATGAAGTGCCTCCAACTCTTCAGCCATGGCACGACGCCACTCCGAAGATTGGTTAGCAACGGTAAATGAGGTAGGTTCAACAGAGAGAGGTTGGGAAGTGGTGGCGGTATAGGCAGCGGGACTGTAGGGTTTAGTCTGTTTCGGGTTTTGGCGGAGATTGGCAGGTCGTTGTCTGGGTGGCGGGTTGGGTGGTGGAGATGAATTTTGAGGTTCGGTGTTAGGGGTGGGCTCGGGTGTGGTAGAATGCGTGGGAGTATGGGGGTTTGAGTGGGAAGTGTGGGTTTCGGTAGATGGGGTCACGGTAGGAGTGTGTTCAGGAGATGTTAGGGTAGGCGGGTCAGGTTGGGTAAAAGGTGGAGGGTCAGGAAAAATTGATATAGGGGTGTCAGCATGTGAAATAGGAGGGTCAGCATGAGAAGGATTGAAGGCTGGAGTAGGTTGGTGAAAAGGGAATATTTGTTCATTGAAGCGAACATGACGAGCTATGTAGACACGGTCGGTAGTAGGATCGAGACACCGGTAACCGTGGTGAACAGGGCTATAACCAAGGAAGACACACGGAGTGGATCGGAAGTCCATTTTGTGACGGTTGTAAGGACGAAGATAAGGGAAGCATTGACACCCAAAAACACGAAGGAAGGTGTAATCAGGTGGGCGTTTGAAAAGTTGCTCGAACGGATATTTGTTAGAAGAAATGCGCGAGGGAAGTCGATTAATGAGAGACCGCAGTTTCAAAGGCAAATTGCCAAAAACGTGGAGGAAGATGGGACTGGGCTAAAAGAGTAAGGCCCGTTTCCACAACATGTCGATGGCGGCGCTCAACAATACCATTTTGTTCACTGGTATGAGGACAAGAGCGTCGATGAATAATGCCAAGTTTATTAAAAAACGAAGTAAGACTACGAAACTCCCCTCCCCAATCAGACTGAATACTTTTTACCTTTGTTTGAAATTGTCGTTCAGCCATGTTTATAAAATTGTTAAGGCAACATGCATATCGGATTTATATACTAAAGGGTAAAACCACATGTAACGCGAGTGATGATCAACACATAATAGAAATAACGATAACCATCAAATGATAAAGTAGGTATCAGGGCTAATCAACCTCTCCCAAAATTATCGAACATAAACCCTAATCCAAACCCTACAGCCGCCAACCCTAATCCAGCCGAAGAAAAATTCCGGCCAACTATCATGGCTGCTGTTACATCATTCTCAAATCAGGAAAAGCAATTCACAATTCTCACAAATTTCCTTTTACCCTAAAACCTACAAACTATGGTTACTGGAAACAAATTGTTGAACCCTTTCTTGCTTCCAACAATCTGATCGGCTATGTTGATGGAACAATCCCATGTCCATCAAAACAAGTAACAACTGGAGAGACCACAACTAACAACCCTAGTTATGCACATGGATCGCTAATGATGCTCTGATACCAAATCAAACCTTCTATTTTGTATTTTTAATTGAATAATTAGCAATACAATAGGTCCTATATATAGATTAACTAATTACAATTTGATACCCTTTACTAAGACCTATTATCAATAATATATTTATTGTAACATAAATTGGTGTTGTTTTAGAATAAAATGATATATTTTAAAAAGAAAGTTAAATTATTAAATTAAAATTTAATGTAAAGTTTATACGAGAATAAAAAGTAGTGGGTTCAAATATTAACTTTGTTTGAACTTGACTATACGAGACAAGCTGACTTGGCTCGAATTAACGTGCTTATTTCAAACGAGTTTCGAGGTACAAGCTTAATAAACCTAGTTCCAGCATACTTCACAAATGAATAATATGGACTATTAATGGACCGCGTCATACATGTAAAAAACGTACAAATGTATTTAATTAATTCACATTTATACTCGGGTACTTGTAAATATGAAAAGAAAAAACAAGAGTATGTAGATCAATACAACGAGATCCGTTTCACTTATGGGTTTCTTCAAAATGTGAAGTTTGTAGAAATGAACAAATCATTTCCAAAACCAAAACAGGTTCGGGTGTTTGGTCAACAACAGTTAAAACCATATCAGGGTGGAACCGTTTTGATGGATGAACACACCCGCGGGTAGAAAGTGGTGCGAGTAGATACATATCCGGACGGGTTAGAACTGGAATTGGAACCTTTTCAAAACAAATTAATATTTCTTTTAAAATAACTAATTATCAATTAAATATACATAATAAAGTTCATCGTTTATTCATCTTAAAAACTTTGGAAAGTAAAAAAACATAAATTCATGACAAAAAATCAAAAATAAAGAAATTACGAATACATTATAAAATGTTTAATTTTCATCGTCATTTAGTTTTTAATCTTCCTTAGAAGTTAGAACTACTGTTGTTGCATATTGCTCCATCAAAAGCGAGCTATGAATTGGAAAGTGGGAATGTCTGTCCACATGCTCTCTCTTTTTCGTGTGTTTTTTCTTCTAGTTGAATTTCACATTCGATACTTGAAATATGTTGTATTCATTCCATCGTATCCAAGCGGTCTTCCAAACAAATAGAGATTTTCATTATCATTAGACTGCTCTTTGTTCTTAACATAGATAAAACATTGCCGCTACGTTAAAAAAAAGGATTCTAAAGCTACCAGGAAAGCCATGTACGAGTGTTTTTTAAAGCTTTTATTAATCTTTATTTACAATGTCAATAAATAGAGTGTTTTTCAGTGTTGTGATTGAACCAACATATCCAATAATATATATCTATACTAACGGCTAGATTTCAAAGATGATTAATAAAGATGAAAAAAGGTAAAATAATAGTTTGTTAACTGATATATATGGTTGTTCTCCAACGGCTAGATTTCAAAGATGATTTGAACATGTTCCTCAACTCTGGTCATGTCAACCGGTTCCAAACTGGTTCATGCCTTAAAATCCCCAAACCAATCTCAAATCAGTGATTCCTATCGGTTCCAAACTGATTCCTCTCAAACCGGTTCCATTTTTGTTTCTGATAGGAATACACCAGAACCATTTTTTTGCATCCCTAGGTGTATTGAGTGTACAGTTCGATTGTGTGATGGATGTTTCTTCTTTGCTAGAAATGAAGTTTCTGTGATTTATAAATTAAATTGGAATACAAGTGGTAGACATACCCCAAAATAGCCTCACTTCACATTTTGATAAAGATAAATTCAAGAATAGAATAAAGAAACGAATCATCATAAATTAACAAGTCACCACAATATTGAAAATGCTAAAGAAACATAGCCATAAATTAATAATAGAACTTAACAAGTAGAAGAATCATCATAAATGACATTTTTAGCCCGCAATAGCTCATTCTTGCAAAATGTAATGTCTTTTGTACAATCAAACATTGGAGTTTTTGTGCATTAGATTTGTTGAACCATCTGCATATGTAGTTGTACCTCTGCTCTGTATATAGTGGTTCCTGTGATTGCGTAAGATTAGCAACGAATTTAGATTAACATATGCCAAATTAGTCAAGGGTCAATTTAGCAGAAAAAGATGAGTGGCTTTAAGGATAAGATGGTGGATTTGAAGGAATAATAGTCAAACACTTAAACGGGTCAATGGTCCAAAGTTTATTTAAATAAGTATTATACGACCTCGTGATTCGTTTGATTATTAAAATATTTCAATTGTTATTTTAATAACATTGTTTTGCGATTATGATTAACGTGATAACTGTTCATAAAATATTATAAAAATAAAAAAAAATGTTTATGGGTAATAAACATGTTAATGTTTAGGATTTGTTAGTAACCATCTTATATGAAATTTATCTTTGATTAGTTTAATTTAGCCCCCTAACATTATAAGGATTAGTTTACCTGATCACCAAGTTTATCTAAGCCTATTTAAGTGGCTGTTGTAATCTCTTCTTAACAATCTAATTATAATATTTCTCCAAACTTATAACGTCATTTACTAGGTCAACCCAACTGCAATTAAATAACCTGTCTCGACACGAACACATTACGGACCACCCATCTTGCCACCTCTAGACAATGTTAAAAAACAGATTAAGTAGAAGTTTCACAATATATAACCACTTAGATTAACCTCAGAAAGCGAAGGTGTTAAACCTAATATTCACATATGAAAATAAGGGTTGGGTAAGCAAGAATAAAGATCAAATCTTAGGAGATTTAGTTTAATTAATGTTTATATTGGGTATGTTCATAAAATATTTTTGAGTCAGCAATTTGGTTTGGTATTTGATTAGGTTTAGAAATAAGGTTGGGTAAAGCAAGAATAAAGACAGGGTTCTCTTTTTCTTTTTCTTTTTTTTTTTTTTTGGGGGGAGGGGGGGTTCGCGGGGGGGGGGGGGGGGGGGGGGGGGGGGGATTTGGAGCATCTTTTGGCAGCCCAAATCTTAGAAGATTTAGTTTTAATTAATGCTTATATTGGGTATGTTTATCAATTATTTTTGAGTCAGCAATTTGGTTTGGTGTTTGATTAGGTTTAGGAGTCTTGTATTCCAAGTTTCTGTATAAATAGGTCTTAAAGGTAATGTTTGGTGTGTGATATCTGGGTGATTAATAAAAATTATAGTGTCGGGCAGTTGCTCATCTTCTGGTGTTCGGATTTTCTGGACTTTCTGCAAGTGTTAAAACCAATTGTGCCAACAGAAAGGAACTAAAGTGTGTTGTTAAATCCACTTTAACTTCCTAAAATAGGAACTGAACAGAAATCTGGAATATCATTATGAAGAGTTGCACAGGATTTATTACCCTGGACTATTTTAACATGATCTATAATCGTTATAGTTTGAAGAAAAAGAAAACTTGTCAAAAAGCTAAAAAAGTGTGAAGATAACAACGCTCGATATACTTACATGTAGGGTACTCAGAGGACAGGAAAAGCTTCCAGTTTCAAGTATCATTCTGCACTTTTGTGATCATTAAAGTGCCAAATTCTTGATATCAGTGGCTGTATGTGTCTGATTCTAGTGATGTTTCCCATCATCGAACTGTAACTCCCAGAAATTTATTCATAGCGTTCTTAAATGCCTGTGACAGACATGTAGAATGTAGTCTTTCTCAATCAAATACTGGTTTTGGATGATTTTAGGATTAAAAATGGCTTAAAATATTTTGAATAGTAAAGTCGATAATATATGGTTGAATACAAATGCATGAGTCAAAAAGAAAGAGTGAAAAAAAGAGAGGTGCTAAAGAATTGGATTAACTTCTCATTTGGAAGAAAAATATAGAAGTCCATAACAAATTCATGTAAATAACTGACTTAAACTTAAAAGTTTGTTTGCAATTAAGGGTGAGAGCGCTTATTCTACAATGAGGAAGCAAGGTGAAATAAGAACCAGTAAAGTGTGTACTTTTTATATAATTGGCAAACTTACAGTTCAAGTGACTTATAGTTCAAACAGTGTTAAAAGGCAACTGTGCAATGTGTGTTATTGCCCACAGAAGCACATACGCAACCTCAAAAGAAGAATTAAAGAAATACAAAAAAAAAAAACGCAATGCTAGAGATTTACCATATAATTTATGTTAATGTTTTACCTGGCATGAAAATGACTCCTTTCCGTTAAGAAGGATATCCATTACAGCAAATTGGTCATCAAATACACCATAAAATGCCCGGTAGAATTCATTCCTGGAATGATAGGGTTAGAGAGAAAAACGGAAGAAACTAACGAGAGAAGAAGATATTCTTAATTTTCTGGATGATCTCCAGGAACCGCATGCATTAGTTTAAATCAAAAGCAAATTACCAAGTTCACCAAATAACCCACAAAAATAAAGAAAAGCCATAATAGTCCCTGGCCCAAGCAACAATTAAAATAAAACATAAAATACGGATGTGAACGTATCAAGACTTCCCCCTTAGCCACTTTTGTCCTCAAGAGTGAGCTCGCTGAAGTCCGGAAAACGCAACTTTAGCTCATCTAAAAACTCCCACGTAGCATCGTGAGTGGTTGGTCCTTCCAGTGCACGAGTACTTTCATCACCGCCTTATTACCTCTTTTAACCAACTTCCTGTCCAACACAGCCGATGGGTGAAGATTAAACCGAGCTTCCACCGGTAAGGGAACAATCTTTTCTGGAGGTCCGCACGGTCCCTTGAGCAACGACACGTGAAAGACCGGATGGATGTGAGCTTCTTCCGGTAGATCGAGCCGATAAGCAACCGCTCCAACCTTTTCTATGATCAAAAACGGCCCGAAATACTTGGGAGTGAGTTTTGAATGCTTGTGTACCCGTAACGAGTTCTGCATATACGGCTGGAGCTTGAGATATACCCACTGACCCGGTTCAAACACTCTTTCTGACCTCTTTTTGTCTGCTTGCTGTTTCATACGGTTTTGAGCCTTCAAAAGTGACTGTCTAAGTACCCCGATGGCTGCCTCCCGATCTCGCATCACCTCATCAATTTCACTATCAGTCGCATCCCTCGGGATGTAAGGTATATGCAGCGGGGGTGGATACCCATACAAGGCTTCGAATGGGGTACAGCCCAGAGAGGAATGAAACGAGGTATTGTACCACCATTCAGCCGTCGCTACCCACTTGACCCATGTGTGAGGTCGCTCCATCACCATGCATCGTAAATACCCCTCTAAACACCGGTTTACCACCTCTGTTTGGCCGTCAGTTTGGGGGTGGTACGCCGTTGACAACTTCGCCTCGATGCCCTGAAGATGCAAAAACTCCGTCCAAAAAGAACTCAAAAGATCGGGTCTCGGTCGGAGACGATAGAACTTGGGCACCCATGCAACTTGTACACGTTGTCAAAAAAAACTTGGGCAACATCCTTTGCTGAATAAGGGTGACCCAATAACATAAAGTGCCCGTATTTCGTGAGACGATCCACTACCACAAAGACAGTGTCTTTGCCCTTAACCCTTGGCAACCCACCGATAAAATCCATCGATATATCCGAAAAAATCATCTCCGGTATCGGTAACGGCTGCATCAACCCCGGCGAAGCCACGTTTTCGGTTTTAGCCCGCATGCACACGTCACAATTACGTACTACTCGTCTCACCACCTTGTTTATTCCTTTCCAAAAAAACAGCCCTTTCACCCGTTGCACAGTAGCTCGCACCCCCGAATGCCCCCCTACCGGTGATTCATGGCATATTTTTACCATTTCCTCACGTAGGGCGACGTCATTACCAACTACCATACGGTTCTCGCGCGACAACCACTTACCGTTCCACCTGTACTTCGCATGACCCTCTCCCGCCGTGACCTTACTTACCAATTGTTGAAGATCAATATCATTTTTTTGGCTTTCAATTATTCTGTTCAGCAAGAGCGGCTCTAGTTGCGATACGGCTGTGACAAATAACTCCGACCCTTGCACCCGTGACAGCGCATCGGCTACCACGTTTTCTCGCCCCTTTTTATACTCAATGGAGTAATCGTATCCCATAAGTTTCGCTAGCCATTTATGTTGTAGAGGGGTAGTCACCTTTTGAGTGAGTAGGTGTTTAAGAGATTTTTGATCCGTACGAATGACAAATGGGCTGGTAATAAGGTAATAATGCCACTGTTTCACCGCCAACATGATAGCCAATAACTCCTTCTCATAAACCGAAAGCGCGTTCTGCCTTGGCGACAAAGCCCGGGATAAAAAAGAGACTGGGTGTCGGTCTTGCATCAAGACCGCCCCTATCCCTCCTGCCGACGCATCGGTTTCGATTACAAACTGTTTGGTGGGATCGGGTAAGGTTAGAACCGGGGCCGAAGTAAGTGCACTCTTGAGACGATCGAAAGCATCTTGTGCTTCCGCTCCCCACTTAAACGCGTCTTTTTTAACAAGTCGGTGAGTGGCCGTGCGATCATGCCGAATGAACGTATGAATCGCCGGTAGTACCCGGCTAAGCCCAAAAACCCTCTAAGTTGTTTGACTGTTTTCGGAGTTGGCCATTGTTGCACTGCTTCAATTTTTTTCGGATCTGTGCTCACCCCTTCTTTCGCTATAATGTGACCCAAGTATTCGATTGCTCGGCCCCCAAATACACACTTCGACTCTTTGGCAAACAGTTTGTTGGCTTGCATTATTGTGAGGACCTGTTCCAAGTGCTGCCAGTGATCCTCCTCACTTCGGCTATAGACGAGGATATCGTCAAAGAAAACCAACACTCCCTTCCGAAGCATGGGTTTAAATACGTGGTTCATGAGGGCTTGAAACGTTGCGGGAGCGTTAGTCAAGCCAAAGGGCATGACGAGGAATTCATAGTGCCCCTCGTGTGTACGAAATGCCGTTTTCGGTACGTCCTCGACTGCCATTCTCACTTGATGGTACCCGGATCGGAGATCCAACTTCGAAAAAAAAGAGGCTCCCACTAACTCGTCTAACAGCTCATCGATAAGCGGAATCGGAAACTTATCTTTTACCGTTGCTTCGTTGAGACGCCTATAATCCATACACATTCGCCATTGGCCGTCTTTTTTCTTGACGAGGACTACCGGAGCCGCAAACGAACTTTGACTGTTCTGAATGATTCCCGAGTCCAACAGTTCACGTGTGGTTTTTTCGATAACATCCTTTTGAACCGCCGGGTATCGATACGGACGCATACTAATGGGGGTGGTACCCTCCTTCAACACTATTTTGTGATCAAACGGGCGTCGGGGCGGTAAACCCGTGGGCACCTGGAAGACGCATGGAAATCGGGCCACCAACTCTTTCCACCGATTGGCCCCCTCTTGTTCACTCGGGACGTTTACCACGCGGGACTGGTAGTTGTCTCCTTGTTCTCCGTTGGTTAAGTGTAGGCTGAACAATTGTAGATCCCCGGCCCTCGCATGTTTACCCATCTTCTCAAGGGAGCACACAGCGAACAAATTATTTTGCAGCCCCTTTAGTTCGTAACTCTTACCCGCTAGTTCGAACCTCATCGTCATTTTTTGGAAATTCCACAGAATGTCTCTCAACGGAAGCAACCATTGCACCCCTAAAATCATGTCATAATTTTCAAGAGGCAACAGTAGTACCTCGGTTGTGAACCAGTTCCCTTGCATGTTCCATTGGAATTCTCGGCACACTTGAGTACTAGTTAACTTCTTTCCGTCCGCCACCCCTACGGTCACCGGCGCTATAGTCACGGCTTCACAACCCAATTTCTTGGCCAGCCGTTCCCTAAGGAAGTTATGTGTCGATCCCGAGTCTATAAGTATATGGAGTTGACGGGTACCCATCGACCCACTGACCCGCATAGTCGAGTAAGACGGAATACCTGTTAAAGCGTGTATCGAAATCTGATGTTCCGTTTCCTCTTCTTTGTCGGGTTCCTCTTCTTCCCCTGAATTCTCCTCCACCTCATCGACTTCGATGATATAAAGTTGCTTACGGGGTTTCGCACATATATGGCCCGGTACAAACTTTTCGGTGCACCAAAAACACTCCCCCTTCGCCCTTTTCTGTTCCAATTCTTTGCTGGTCAAACGTCGCTGATTGTGAACCGGGCGCGGTGTGGTGGTTGTTGCTCGGTTTGGGGTGGGTAGGAGAGGCAGTTTAGCGGCGTTAGTAGGTGGTGTAATTTTCATGTTGGTGGTCTTTGAGGCTCCCCCGTTCCACCTTCCCCCAGCAAATTTTTCCTCCAACGTTTCGTTATTGAGGGCTTGGGTCTTAGCTAACCCGTACGCATCATGCAACGTACGTGGCTTAAACATTTTTACCGGTCCCCGGATGTCCGGTTTGAGAGCCTTGATGTATAAGCTCACGGCTTGGGTTTCGCTCAGGGTAACCTTGTTCAACAGTGAGTCGAAGGCCGTGTTCAGTTCTTGTAACGACCCGGTTTGTGTTAAGGATGCCATCTCTTCCAGTGGGTCTTCAAACAACGCATCGGAAAAACGCGCTGAAATAGACCGAACGTAATCCGCCCATGGTACCTCGGCCACCGTAGCATTCCTTGTCTTCATATATGCACGGTGCCATTGGAGCGCATCACCCTCCAGATGAACCGCCGCACAACGAAGTTTAGATTCGTCTGGGGTGTCATCCATTGCGAAGAAGTGTTCGCAACGATAGACCCAACCCTCCACGTCTGCCCCCGAGAATTTAGGGAATTCAATCTTACCGATACGGAATGGTTTGGAACCTCGTGAATCAGCATCCGGAGCAGATAAAGAACCGAAAGAACTACCCGACGACTGCACGGCTTTATCACGCACCGCCTTCAAAATCTCTTCCTGCTGCTTCGAAGATTGTTCCTGTTGCTTCATCAGGGCCGCTAACGCAGCTTGGATGTCGTTGATTGCCTTATCATGGGACTTGAGGGTGTTGTCGATTTCATTATTGCGGGTGTTAGTCATGGCGGCGGCAAGGAATTCCGATGAGGAATCGGAACGGCTCTGATACCCTTGATAGGGTTAGAGAGAAAAACGGAAGAAACTAACGAGAGAAGAAGATATTCTTAATTTTCTGGATGATCTCCAGGAACCGCATGCATTAGTTTAAATCAAAAGCAAATTACCAAGTTCACCAAATAACCCACAAAAATAAAGAAAAGCCATAATAGTCCCTGGCCCAAGCAACAATTAAAATAAAACATAAAATACGGATGTGAACGTATCATGGAAGCAGCAGAATCAAACCATAGTCTGATATCTTTACAGTAATTTTCTTTCTTCTTTTTGGTATCTCAGGGAGGGTAATAAAGATAAACAAATTCTGGATGATTTGGATATTTACCTGTCTTCTTCATTAGTTAGCTGATCCATTTCTTCAAATTTCCTAGTAAGCACTTCAGCTCCTACTGGAGAAACCAAGTGCAGTACTAAAGCCTCCAAAGTTCTTGGAAAGTGATGCTAACATAGTATTAGACAATCATTAGACATGTTATATATTAGAGGGTTTAATGTGTAATTATTTACTCTAATTATATCCTTGTAATCTTTGATCACAATTACAATACACAATACAATTTCTCTGATTTACATGGTATCAGAGCCAAGTTTATCTAACCCTAATTCTGCTGCCATCTTCCTTCTTCCCTATTACTGTTTCTTTTTTATTCGATCTGCAGCCTTCTGCAATCATCTTCTTCCTCATTGAAATTCTACAACAATCCAATCATGGCCCTTCTTGTCCCATTCTCCTCAACCGACAAACATAGTCACAATTCTCACAAGTTTGGTTTTACCCTTTCACCATCTAACTATGGTCATTGGAAAACCATGATACATCCATTCCTTGTTACAAACAAACTTTTTGATTACATTGATGGTACCATTCCATATCCCGAACCCACCCTCACTGTTCCAAACACAAATCCAGAATTTCCCCCTACAACTCAGCCAAATCCCAACTATACGACGTGGGTCTCAAATGATGCCCACATACGCATGCTGCTACTGTCCACGATCTCCGAAGGCGCATTCCCACATGTTCAGGGCACCACTTCTCGGGAATTATGGCCAGCCCTGGAACGTGCTTTTGCCCCACATACAATCTCTCGTGAATATACTCTGAAATCACAGCTGCTCCGAAGCCAGATGAAACCTGATGAGTCCTCCGCTGATTATCTTACCCGGGCCAGATCGTATGTTGATGCCTTAGCCAACATAGGCGAACCTGTTAAGGAAAAGGATCTGGTCATGCTTGTTGTAACCGGACTTCGAGAGGAATATGATGCCTTCAAATCACACATTGTTGGTCGTTCCTTCCCCACCCCCTTTTCTGATTTGTTTGCTTTACTTGCTGATCATGATTACATGGTCAAGAAACCAGATCTGTCCCCTACTCTTCACTGTCACCAGCAGCAGTCCTCATCGTCTACTGCAGCCTCTCCATTAACTGCTGATACTATTCAGGCTCTTCAGCAGGTTATGTCCCACCTGGGTCTACAAGTTCAACCACAAACATCACAGCAGCAGCCACTGTCCCAGCCGCAAGCTTTCTATGGGGCTCGAGGTCGTGGTCGAGGCTCCTCCAATCGTGGTCATGGAGGACGTGGCAAGTCTCGTTACAACAATCATAACAACAACAATTTCTATGACAGCAACAGAAATAACAGAGGTCAATTTAATTGGACATCTAATCAGAAGACTATTTTTGGTACTTGTAACAGGTGTGGAATCGGGCACATTCCCTCTCACTGCCCTAACCGGGATCACAGTACTCTAAAGAAATCATCACCAACAGCAAACTTCGCTGACTATCGCTCACACGCATCAACATCATGGCTGCCCGACACTGGATGCAATGGTCACGCTGTCATGGATCATACCAACCTTGATCACTCAAAACCATACTATGGTACGGATTCTCTTTATGTTGGCAATGGTAAAAGTTTACCCATTCTACACATTGGTTCAACCAAAATTCATTCTTCACACAAGAATTTTACACTTTCTAATATTCTTCATGTTCCACAACTTAAACGCAACCTTCTTTCTGTTCAAAAATTTTGTCAAGACAATAACGTGTTTTTTGAATTTCACTCGAGTTTTTTTGCTGTGAAGGACACGTCTACACGGAAAACCCTCCTCACGGGTCCAAGTGACAACGGGCTCTACTGCATTTGTCTACCATCCATTCGTCCTCTTCACAAAGTGGCCTTCTCTGCTGTTCGTACTTCTACCGATACATGGCACGAAGACTTGGACATCCTCATCCAGATCTATTGAAGTCTATGTTATCTATTTTTTCTCTTCCAATTAGTAATAAAAGTTTGTCGTCATCTTGTAATTCATGTCACATGGGGATATCCTCAAAACTACATTTGTTTCCTTCAACATTTAAGAGTACCCATGTTTTGGATTTAATTTTTTGTGATGTGTAGGGTCCTGCCCCGGTAAAATCATTTAATGGTGATTCTTATTTTTTGTTATGCGTTGATCACTTTACCCGTTATATGTGGATCTTCCCTTTAAAACACAAATCTGATGTATGTCTTACCTTTAAAAATTTTCATGCTATGGTTGAACGACAATTTCAGACCAAACTCAAATCGGTTCAAACCGATTGGGGTGGGGGGTTTCAACCTTTCTCCCCATTCTTTACCTCTCACGGTATCATTCATCGCCTCTTTTGTCCTCACACCAGTGAGCAAAACGGTTTTGTAGAGAGGCGTCATCGTCATGTGGTTGAAACAGGTCTTACCCTTCTCGCTCAATCAGGTGTGCCTTAAAAAATTTGGCATTTTTCATTTGATACAGCTGTCTATTTCATCAATCGGATGCCATCTAGAGTCGCTTCCAAAATTTCTCCCTTTCAACACCTGTTCAAACGTCCACCCGATTTCTCATTTCTTCGCGTTTTTGGATGTCAATGCTACCCACACTTACGCCCCTATAATCCTCAGAAAATGGATTTCCATTCCTTACCGTGTGTTTTTCTGGGTTATAGCCCATCTCATTATGGCTATCGTTGTCTAGACCTGACCACACATCGACTCTATATTGCACGGCATGTTCAGTTTAACGAATAACATTTTCCTTTTATTGCTCAATCTTCAACACCTTCTACCTCACCTTCCACCGTTCCATCTCCCTACGTCTCTTCCTTTCCAACCCACCAACCTGAAACTGAACCCGCATCCACCTCCTCACCAAGTGGTCCCACAAGCCCACACATCTCACCCGCCAACTTCACAAACCCACTTTCTCACTCAGCCTCCCCATTTCCTCCACCCCCACACACCAATCCGCATCTCCCACGGATACTACCCATACAACCACCTCATCTACGGTCACCACTACATCCGACTCTCCTGTCCCATCACCTCCACCACCAACCACTCGCACTCGTCCCGCCAATCTTCGTCAAAATCCTCCCAAACCCAACAAATATAACCCAGTACCCTATTATACCACCACTGACTCTACCGATGTTGAACCTACCACTTTTACTATTGCTAACAAAAGTCCTGAATGGTGTCATGCCATGTCTGAGGAATACAAGGCCCTTATGAAAAATGGCACGTGGACACTTGTTCCACCGGTTTCGAATGCCAATGTGGTTGATTACAAATGGGTGTATAAAATTAAACGGGACCAACATGGTCCTATAAAACGGTATGAGGCTAGACTCGTTGCCAAAGGTTTCAAGCAACAACCTGGTGTTGATTACCACGAAACCTTCAGTCCCGTGGTTAAAGCAACTACTATTCAAGTTGTTCTTTCACTTGCAGTAACTTGTGGTTGGTCTCTTAGACAACTTGATGTTCACAATGCCTTCTTACATGGGAATTTAAAGGAAACTGTATATCTGAAACAACCACCCGGCTTTGTGGATCCTACCTGACCGAACCACTTATGTCTCCTACGCAAATCCTTATATGGCCTAAAGCAGGCACCTCGAGCATGGTTTCAGCAGTTATCACGGGCTTTCAACATTTGGGATTTCAAGGGTCCAAAACAGATCCTTCTCTTTTTATCTATTGCTCTGGTGGTACACTTCTCTATATGTTAGTATATGTTGATGACATCATACTCACAGGCAAAAATCCCACAACCATTTATAATATGGTTCGGAGCTTGAGTTCCTCCTTTGCACCTCAAGATATGGGTCCTTTATCTTATTTTCTGGGTATTGAGGTTCACTCACACGACTCTGGTTTGATTCTTTCTCAACGAAAGTACATTATGGAGCTCTTAACCAAAGCAGCCATTTCACAATCTAAGCTTGTTAGCTCTCCGTGTTCTACAACCACTCCTCTGACCCTTGGTGACAGTCCAAGCTTTGATGATCCAGTTCGGTATCGTCAGATTGTGGGGGCCTTACAGTATTTGACCTTAACTCGTCCTGACATCGCATTTGTTGTTAATAAAGTCTGTCAGTTTATGCAATTATGGAGCTCTTAACCAAAGCAGCCATTTCACAATCTAAGCTTGTTAGCTCTCCGTGTTCTACAACCGCTCCTCTGACCCTTAGTGACAGTCCAAGCTTTGATGATCCAGTTCGGTATCGTCAGATTGTGGGGGCCTTACAGTATTTGACCTTAATTCGTCCTGACATCGCATTTGCTGTTAATAAAGTCTGTCAGTTTATGCACTCTCCGACTGACAACCATTGGTCTGTTGTTAAACGAATCCTTCGGTATTTGCAGGGTACCTTGAACCATGGTCTTCTTTTCCAACGGTCTTCTGGCTCCACTTTGCATGCCTATATAGATGCCCATCATCACCCACTTACTGCCTACTCTGATGCTGATTGGGCTGGTTGTCCCGATGACCGTCATTCCACAGGGGGATTTGCTATATATCTCGGATCTAACCTTGTTTCTTGGTCGGCTCGAAAACAACGGACTGTCTCTCGGTCATCGACTGAATCTGAGTACAAAGCATTAGCTGACACTGTTGTTGAACTTACTTGGTTAGACTCACTTTTGCGTGAACTTCGTGTCCCTATGAAATCAGCTCCAATCTTATGGTGTGACAATCTTGGTGCTACGTATTTATATGCCAATCCAATTTTTCATGCGCGCACCAAACATGTTGAAGTTGACTTTCATTTTATGCGAGAAAAGGTTGCTCAAGGAAGACTAGCGGTTCAATTTATTTCTACACATGACCAGATTGCCGATATATTTACAAAACCCTTATCTTCAGAGAGACTCATGACATTACGGGACAAGCTACAGCTCGTTCCCCGCGCTTAGCTTGAGGGGGAATATTAGACAATCATTAGACATGTTTATATATTAGAGGGTTTAATGTGTAATTATTTACTCTATTTATATCCTTGTAATCTTTGATCACAATTACAATACACAATACAATTTCTCTGATTCACTCATAGTGCAAGCAATTTAAAGATGGCTGATTAGATATTCAGTTTGGGTATTGGGCAAAAGTGGGCTAGGGTCAAAATGTGCACTCTCAAGTGTGGGACAAGAGGGGTCGGGCTGCAACACTATTTTCTCCAGATTTTAATATTTTAAAAATATATAACGTATCAAGCATGACTGCAAAAAAAATATTATTACATAATAACACAGATAAACACAAATAATAGCTGAATGTGTCTAAAAGTGGGGTTCAACTAAAACATGCACCCTTCAAATGCAGGACAAGAGGGATTAGGTTAAGTCAGGCTTACCTGCAATCATCTTTTATCATTTCATATCTTAATAAAAGTTAATGGGTTTAGTATGATTTTCCGATAGTAAACTTTTAATAAATCAAGTTTGGAGGTTTTATGTATTTAAATACACTTACTGATGACTTTCGACCCGTTTGACCCGTTGGAGATAAAACATTACTCAAATCAAACCATTTATAGTTAAATGGATTTAAATTGACACCTGTAACAGATAGGATAAGAACCTGGAAAACTCACCACCATGGCAAGGAACATCTTTTGAAGATTAAGTGGTTCAAGAGCCCAAAAAATATTAGCAACTGGGTCGTCCTCCAGGTGATACAATTCTGAGATCACAGTTTTTTTGGGATTGGTTTTCTCCATATCAGGACGCAAATCCGCTGCATTACTCAAATCAGCAGCATTGACATGATCATGGACTAAGGAAACAAGTTCGTGGAGAGATCTGAGAGCACAAGGCTCCAGATCATGTAACATATTCCCAGCTGGTAAATAAATCGCTACGTAATTGATTATTTTTGTTAATGTTGAGAAAAATAAACAAAAACATCTGAGATGTCTTTCAATCTGTAGATGGATAAAATATATATAGATTTATTTTTATTATCTAACCTGATAGTTCATAAGAAGGCTCATTACTCACACAAGGGGAGGTCTTACACAGCATCTGATCCTGTTCAATCATGAAAGAAGATGAAATGCTAAAGTAAAATTATAATTTTTAGTCACGGAAAGCATTAAAAAGTGTAGATTAACCACGCCTCATCTCGGTAATGCAAAACACATGATAATTGGAAAGAAGTGTATACCATTTCTTTGTCGGTCAGTCTTGAAGATTACCAGTTTGATACAGACATGAAACATGGAACACATTATAAAAAATTAAATACCAGCTTATGTATGTTGTTCTAATTCATGTAGAAACAAAAAAAAGAGTGAATAAAATACCTTTTCAATATTCTGCGTAAATAATACGAATCCATGTGTTCCAACATGCCGGACATCATTTCAGACTGCCACCAGAAGTTAACAGCAACTGTCAAACTTTCACTGTCAACTTGGTGAAACCTGGGTAGAATATCTAAATTAAAAGTAACAAAAAAAATAAATGAAAACTTAGTGTCTAAGAAATTAATTATTTCAGATTTACTCAGGTACACATTCTATGTCAGTAACTCATGAAATTATATCATTCAATCATTATTTTAGAGAGTACCAACTATTTTCCTCGTGAATAACTTTTGTCAAAGATTACTTGAACGCATGCAATACTATCATCACTGTATTGGGAGATTCAAACAAACAAACAAACAAACCCAGTATTGGGAGATTCAAGATTCATATAACGATTGTCATGAATGGCTTTAAAATATATCAGTATATAGAGATGAGGCAGTTATGAACTTTTTTGTTAGCAACTTTATAGCCCCAATCGATTTAGTTTATCTAAAGAAATTTTTCCTAACATTATTAAATTTAAGATTGCCAAATATAAAAAGATTGTTGTAGATGTTGGAGTACATAGGAATGCATGAGATTGCAAGTCTTACCACCCTTCAGGAATAAAAAGTGCATCGCCTTCATGAAGAATCACCCTCTGTGAATACTTTTTCAAGTTTTCTGCTCTTGGATGAACGGAAAGGTCCAGTTTATCTAAGGGAACAGCGCTGTAAAACACAGAAAACATATAATTTACTTCTAATTGGAGGTGCTTCTAGTTTGAAATATAGGGTAGAATAGAAACATAAGTATAAGTTTCCCTGACATATACAGAAATTAGTACCTGTGGTTTGAAGCCTCCCCATACAAATGCATAGGATACAAGAAGGGAGTGGCTGAAGGGGGCCACAAATCAACTAAACAAAAGGAAATTTACCAAAAAATGAAAAGAAAGTAATATATATATATATATATGTTGGTGTTACACCCACAATTCATAATCTTATAGATGGAAAGTCCAAAAGTAGTTCATAGTTTCTTAAATGTATGATTACCAGATGTTACAACTATTTGATAATTCACTTGTCCATGTGAAGTTTTCTTATGGAAAATCAATTAATATCTTAGAGAATTGTGGTAGCAAGTCTCCAGTACCACCCCCAACCAAGCATAACATAGTGCCAAAAATAAATGTATGAGTATCAAAAGGTGTATTATCTTGTCTCTTGTGTAATGATACAATGATACTAGAGCTAAACTTCCTTCATAACATTTTTTGGTTGCGTAGGTGTATAGAAATTGTTTCCCTTGGTAAGTGAAGAAAACAACACCTTGTTTGCTTCCAGAGACCACGCATAAAAGATTATGATGTGGATCATAGTGTGTGCTTGATCTTGTTTGAGCACTATTCATCCATAGATTGATAGAAGCCAGGGTCTTTGTCTCTAGAAATAGAGGCTAGACAAATCAAACAAGTGTAGCAAAATATGAGTATACAGACACACATACATATAGGTAGTCAGAGCTGGTGCACTACTCAAGGCACGAATTGCTGGCTAGGCATAAGGTGCAGAAAACTGCACACCGATACAAAAGGAAAATGCATAATAGTTGTTAAACAAAAACCTAATAAAAATATTAAAAGATGAATATCGCCAACCAAATGGTTAAAACATAATAGAATTTGAAAATAATCGGATTAATAACAAAGTTCAAAACTAATAATTCAAAAAACTAAGCAATATTCATTGTTCATTAATCACCAACCAAATGGTTAAAACCTCATAAAAATATTAAAAGATGAATATCGCCCCGCACCATAGGCACGTACCTCGGTTTCCCTTTTAAAAGCTCCCTCGGGCAATTTTGACTACTACGATATATATGTATGCATGTATGCGTATGTATGTAGGTGTGTGTGTGTGCATTGTTGGGTAAATAAGAGAATGATCATCAAACCATGGTGTACATACCGTTTGTATATCTTCTATGAGACCTCCTAATTGAACCCTCTCTTCTTTCTCAATATTCATAATTGGTACCTATATCATTATACACACGTTTTGAATCGTAAGTACATACATAATCACCCCTAGGTTAACTAAGATCAACATCTTCACTTAAATGGTAGTAGAATAGTAGAATAGTTTTCTAGGCAATGGAAAACTAAAACCTCTTGGGGTGTGTTTGGATTTGCATTTTGAAGGACTTTCGTTGTTTGAAGTTGTGATTTGAGTGTTTGGCAAATTCTTATTATTTAGGGAACTAATAGATCATGGTGATATATTGTTGAAGTACTGAACTCAAAAAATTAAAAACTAGCAACTATAAGAAAATTTAGAAAAGAAAAAACTACAAACCACATTTTTTCCCAAAATAACATCGGTAGTTTCAATAATACACTTTTACTAGTGTTGTTAACAATCAAAAGCGGGTATGTAATATTATTTTTAAGTGCAATCGTCAAGTGTGAAACTGATTATTCTTTGATTATTCAGCGTCTAAGTAATTAAACAATCATAATCCAAGTATCCAAGCACAAAAAGATAATTGTTATAGCTTCAAATAACAATAAAGAGATAATTAAGTTTATAACACTCATCCAAACACCTCCTAACAATGAAAGTACAGAATAATTTATCATGGAACCCTTTGTGTGTAGCAAATACTAACCTGTGCTAAATAAATTTGACAAGGAGCATCCCCAACTAACAGATTATCTTGCTCTGTTTGAAAGCTTTCTGGCAAAAGCTTCTCTTCACTAGAGCAAGATGTGTGCCCTACCTTGCTCTGCGAGGAAAATTCCTTGCAATATCCAATAAAGGTAGCAAAGGGTAACTGGACCTATAAGAGAAACAAACTAACTGCATAGAATCCAAAGCATAACCCATATGATAAACAAAATCATGTAAAACTGAATAAGAAAAATACCCTCTCATGGTTTCTGATATCGCCGTAAAAGACTGGAGCAGATTTGGACAGCATAACTTCCACGGTTGATGATCCTGCTAGTTCCTATATATCCATCCATGTATAAAAGGAAAGGTAAATTTGAACCTGTGTGACTAGCCCATATGAATGTGGTAAATTGAATAAGCATGCCTACTTCTGATTTGGAACATGTTTAATAGATACAAAACTGTAAATAAACCTAACCATGGACACATGTCTGCGTGAGGTGATGTTTAGCAGAGGACAATATGTGGTTAAGGATTTTATTTCTTGTAATATAAAGAGGTAGGTGTGTTAAGCCCTAAAAATAAGTTGATGTGCAGTTGTGCATCATCTAGGTCAGTTGTGATTCGTGAAATGCTTCTCAACCTATGCATTATGTATAAGCACGCTTAACAAAAAAGCTCCCCATGCCCTAAATTTTCATGATCACTAGAACCCCAACCCTTGTCATTGCAACATAGGGTGTAATCCACGTTTTAGGGTTCACATGAGTAAAAAACCTTCAAATTGATGGACCTGCTGTTATAATTTCTAGCAACCTGCATCATATAAGTTTTTGCACTAACTTTGAAGCTATCAACTCCCAAAATGCTCAGTTATCTCTACTACTAAATTTAGGTATACCATTCAGAAAACACTTTTTTTTTTCGAAGAGAATATATTAATGATATGAGATATCTAACCCACTCAGAAAAACAGTTCATACCTGTTAACAAAACGAAAATAAGCTCCTAACTGAACTTTCTATCAATCAATGATGTCTTGCAACATAAAGCACTGACGTATTAGCTTGCAGATTCAACCAATCACCTAATATTGCTATTAGCTTCTGAAAACCGAAACCAATCGAGTGTATAAGACGAACCTCTAAGTAATCAAGACCGCCAGTTGATGGATTCCACTTACTGAAAGCCTTCCAATCGTTGATGCATCCATGAATAACCTATAGTTGGGCAAACAATATCGAATAAGTGCAAAATTTAACTTCGGTGCAAAGATCAGAAGGTGAGTACATTAGTAATTTGTGTATTTATTGGATTGGACATTACAGCAGGAACATTTTTAGGTTCGATTTGCGAAGTGAACTCTTGTGCTGATGGAATTGCGTCGATTTTGATGATTCGAGCAGATTCTTCTACCATCGTTGATCACGAGTTGCAGTGAACGAAAACGGTGGGGTTAATGCAGGTGTGTGTTTGCGTTTGGTTGCTGCGAGATTGTGAATAGTGTTATAATATACCTAGGATTACAACAATATTATATTACTATTAGTTACCCGCGCGCGTTGCGGCGCAGTCGTTATCTTAAATTAATAAGGGTGTGTTGTTGTAACTGGGGTGCGTTGATACATGTAAATGTCGATGTTGTATTTGGAGGGTCGACAATGGTCCTGCTTTGTTATGTACATATGTTAGGAGCTTATAGTTAGTCAACATATGACCGTATTTTTATCGCATAACCAAATATGAAATGTCTTGGTGCAAGAGTTTATGTTATTGTGCAAGGTTTTAAAGGAAACATCATAAAGTGTTCTTTTTGTTTAGATTATTTTGAGACGTCACGTAGTGACGTTCCACGGCTTAGAGTTGATGTTGTACGTAGCTCATGGTTTGTTATAAGTCTTGCAGAGTTCGATTATCTCATCCATATGTGTATTCCACCAGTCGTCATCCCAATCACTTGATGTAGCGTCCTTGTTACCTTCAATGATTTCATTTTTTGAGCTGGAGGGATTTTCTATTTTTTTCTCACGCTTCAATGGTGTGGTTACCTTTGGTGGAGGCGACGCTGAAATGAATGAACATTTAATTAGCAAGTAGTAATAGAACGTATAAGTTGTTGTGTTCACCTCATGTATGTGTGCCGATATACAGGTTTATGTGTGTGTGTATGTATGGAGAGAAGTATATATTCAGAAATGTGGTGTTCTTGGTCTTTTGTGCGTACCAGCTGTTGTTGTTTTGTGTTTTCTTTTTTCCCATCTGTGGATGATTTGTGTTCCTTCAAATTTTCCGTAGGGGAAGTTGGGCGCTTTCTTTTTTTGTCTTGCTTGCCTGAGTGGGTTAGGCGTAATTCTTTTATGTAATGTAATAATAATAATGCAGTAATAAAAATATAAAAATAGTTATACGTGAAACGTGATAGTACGAAGTGTTTAACGGAAGTAGTTTAGGTTACATACCTGTTGCATTCCCGTTGCCTTTTCCTGTAGCGTCCATGATATTTTCTACTATCTGTTGAATTTAGGTAGATAATTTAGTCATGTATGTGAGATGGATGTCATATCATAGTGCTCGTTTGTGCTGTGGGAGGTGGTGTAATTATTAGGAAGTAATGTTAGTTAATGTTTGGAGTGATTTTTTAGTTTTTTAAATGGGTGTATATTTTGTTATTTTTTCACTGGTCTACCTTTGTGTGTAGGGAGGTAAAGTTGTGTCACTTTAGGACCTCCCGATATACGACGTTACAAGTGTGAACTCCATGTTCCTTGAAGTTCTGTGTACCGGTGACGAGGACCTTTGTGTTTTCACGTGATGTGCCTCTTGACAGTGCTACGTATAGCTGGCCATGTGAGAAAACTGGTTCCGGTAAGTAAATACCAACGAATGGTATTGTTTGGCCTTGTGATTTGTTTATTGTCATGGAGAAGCTTAGACGGACTGGGAATTGTTTTCGTTTAAGTTTAAAGGGGAACATGTCATCCTCAGACAGGCATAGCGCAACCCTTGGTAGGAACACTCGTTTTCCTTTATGGTCACCTGTGGATATTTCTGCATCAATAACATTTGGTTGGAAACCTTTACAAATAAGCCTTGTGCCGTTGCAGAGACCATTCGAGGGATCGATGTTACGTAAAAGCATGATCGGGCATCCAGTCTTTAAACGCAAAGCATGTGGAGGCAAGCCGCTGACATTGATGGAGTTTAGGAACTCGGATGGGTATAGGTTATGGCAGTCATCGTCAGCTGTGTCAAAGCTATAGTAAACCTGTTCCACACCATTGAAGATGTTGATCATGCGGTTGTTAATATCATCAACATTGTCGTTTCTAGTGGTCAAGATTGCCCTTGATGTTATGTACTCAGAAGATTGTCCGTTAATTCCGATGGATGGGAAGATGGCGTCGATGAGTTGTGTCAAGGACGTATCTTTGTTCGTGAACGGAATGGTCATGTCCTCCGGTATCCGAATCATTGTTTGGTCGATGGTTGGCTCTGTTCCGTCGCCCACTCTTAGTAGGAATTCTGAGAACCAAGGATCTGTGAGAGCTCTCATGTTAATTGACAAACGCATTTTTTGGGTTTCCATCCAAATTGGTGACATTCGGAGGCTAGCATCGACTATTTGTGCGCGTGTGCCTCGTCTAATAACCGGTAGCACTTGTCGGAAGTCACCTCCCATTACCATTATCTTTCCACCAAATGGGGTATTTTTGCCTGTGATATCCTGGAATGTGCGATCGACCGCCTCTATTGATTGGCGCCTGCACATTGATGCCTCATCCCAAATAATTACTTTTGCCATGTTGATTAGTTGAGCCAAGCCACTTTGTCTTTTAATGTTGCACATCGAGTTTTTTTCAACGTTAATCGGGATCTTGAACCTGGAATGTGCCGTGCGGCCGCCAGGCATGTTATTTGCGGCAACTCCCGATGAAGCTGTTGCCAATGCTATTAACCCACGTGAGCGGACCTCAGCGAGCAAGACTTTGTACAAGAATGTCTTCCCTGTTCCACCCGGACCGTCTATGAAGAACACACCTGGTCGGTCGTTTGAGACGTGGTCCATGATGTTATCGAACACAACTTTTTGGTCGACATTGAGGGAGTCTTTTGCACGTATGTGTGCGGGGTCGACAACGATGTTTGACTCTTCCTGTATCTGTCTGTGTTGTCCTTGCTGCATGATTAGGTTGTTTGATATCGTGGGTAGGTCAAAATGTACGAGTTCTTTACCCATGGATTGCAGGAATGTTTTGATTTCTGAAAGAACCATATCTTGGATGTGCGTTGTATTTTGACAAACGCGTTGATGGTCTTCTGCTAGGAATTGAAAATGATCGTTCCATAGTTGTCGTACGTTGGCAGGTTCGCAGAAGACGAGAATGGTTGCAAATAAACGGCGCAGGGCAGGCGGAAACTGGAAAACTGCGGCCTCGTCCAGGCATTGTGATAAGCAGTTGTCATTTTCAATTAATCCCAGGTGGAGTGCGGTTGCGCGAAACGTCTGATGTTCCGTACCTTTAACTGTGCGAAGGTGTTGGAACGAAGTAGGACCTCTTACGTTTAATAGCAGCAATCGCAGGTAGTATCGTTCCCCCTCGGATGGATGTGCTGAAACAATACATCCTTTTTGTGGTTTTCTTGACCGACGATTCCAACAACGGGAGCCCGAATTCCATGTGAAGTAGGTTGGGAAATCCTTGTACAAATATTTCCTGGCTGTTTCATCCGAATTATTTTTGGTGAAGAAAGCCGTGAGCATTGTTTGTTTATCTCGCTCTTTATGTACAAGCTCAGAAAGGACTGCTTGGTCTGTGAATGTGACCGTGTGTTGGTCCGGTAGGTGTAGTTGCAATGCTAGAACCGGTGGGTGGATGGTAGAAAGGGGGAATTAAAATATACGCCACATTGCCTCTGGTGGTGAGATGTATCGTGCATCCTGAAACCGCTTTATTTCATTGATGTTGACCTCCTCTGTAGCAGGGTCTATGCTAACAACTTGTTTGTCGTGCCCTTTGTAAATATACTTGAACAAGTATTTTACGGATTTTATGCTTGAGCAAATCTCCACATTAATGTGGCAGTTAAACAACATCAGTAGCTTAGGGTTGTATGGAACGACCCATCTATTGTCTAATGTTTTCCCTCTGACGTGGGCAGTTATGCCGTTGTTGCGTCGTCGATACAACGGGTACGCGTCTTCTCCTTGTATCGTCTGGTTGTTAAATTGCCTTGGGTAACGAAACCGACAAGCTTTAGGTTCCCCTTGCATGCATGGGCTACTCATTCTCAAGTGGCCACAGGGGCCATGGATCATGTGTTTCACAACAACATCGTGCAACTGAGGGTTGGTTTCCTTCGAGGGCATTTCAGCTGAGACGAATCTATCGTATTGGTCTGGGGTATTGATTCTGTGTTGTGTGTGCATTATAAGAAGAAAATGTGCATGGGGCAGTCCACGTTTTTGGAACTCGATCACATATACGTATGATTTAACCTCGCCTAAAGCGTTTTTTTTTGAAGAGGTGCTCCTTTAGGTCCTCCAACTTAGCACGAAACACTCTTGACACGAGATCGGGACGGTCCTGTGCACTTTGACCTATTTTTAAACTGTCAGATATCTCGGGCCATTGTGGGTTGCATGTCATTGTTAGGAAGAAATCTGGTTTTCCCTCGTCTTGTACTAATGCCATCGCATCTAGGAAACGGCGGCGCATGTCACGAGGACCACCGATGAAAGATGCGGGTAGGACAATTCGCTTGCCAATTCGGTTGGCGTGTGCGTCTCCAGCGTTTACGCAATCAACGATTCCCTGGTACAATTCCGCCCGTATTCTAGGTTGGTTTTTCTCACAGAATTGTAGGCGAGAAGTCTCTAGCTTTATGTATACATCGACCGTAAACTGTTGGAGCAATCTTCCCCCCAGCAACAGAACGTTTTCTGTTGGTCGTGTCTGGAATTTGTAGCAGTAGTATTCTCGCATAGAGACGTTGTTTCTCCCTATTCGATCTGTCCCTTCTGCACAATGATAATTGTTAGGAACGCTTTGTAGTTTTGTAAGAAATTATAGAGGAAAGAAAGGGTTACGGTTTCGCCTACCTTCTGTGTCGTCGTACATGGCTTCCTCGTCATATTGGTATGCAACAGGGTCTGCTCCTTGGCGGGGAATATTTGGGCGCCAGCCGGACTCACCGTTCGGAAAGAATAAAGGATATGACAATGGGTCGTAGCAGCCATAGTATGGTTGTATACTTTGTTGATGGTCTGACCTGCCATGGATAATGATGCTTCTTTTGTATGAGGTGATGTTGTCGTTGCCCTCTACCCAGATACCCGCTACCTCGGATGTTGTTGGTCGGTTGTAAACACGCTGGTCAAGCTCAACCGATGCGTTTAGGCTTACTTTGTAATTGTCTAATGGGCCCAGTTCTGCGAGGCGGCGGAATGTCATCACGTATGGGTTTGCTGCTAGGGCGCGTGTTAGCATCTCAGTAATTGTGCGATCCAAGTTTGGCCATTCCAAGCGGTGGTCTAACTCTGTATCTGGGTCGTAAAAGTATAGTTGTAGGTATCTTGGTGTTCCGTCCCGGGGGACTAACTGGTCTATTTTATGGTATATTCCTTTGTGGGCCCGGAATGGGTATACACCTGCTCGCATGTTGCTTACTGTCTCGTCTAGGGAGACACCCATTGACGTGAAAGAGAAGTTTGTGTTGTACGCACGTATGTTTTCCCGAAAGGTCCTGCCAACGTCATCTTGCGCTGTGAAAAGGTATTTTAGCTCTTCTGGGATTTCAGTGTTTGCTAGCAGTGTTTTTCCATTCATACAACCGAATGTTGGAAATTCGAATGGGAAACGTTGTGCTTCGCAAAAGGAGCACGGGCTACGTTGCGGGAGGACACGATGGGTGGCGGGCAAATCTACGTACGCGATGTTAGGGACGGTTTCCGCATTCGTGGCCCCTATAGTTGAAGGGCTACCAACAACTTTTGAATGGCATTGTATGAGTGTTGTTGACCCTGATTGAGTACCTGTATAAGGATGTGTGGGAATCAGTGTATTTTGAATAATAGAGTGTGCGCGGGAGGTTATTGGTGGGTGAGCAGTAACCTGAGGTTGTATTATCCACGAGAGGTGTAACGCTGATTTCTGACGGTGTAGGATCATGGCTTGCAGTTGTTGAAGCTGCTTTCTTGGCTTCTGCGGAAGCGTTTCGCGAGGCATTGTATCGTTTATTACGTTCTCTACGTAGTTCGCGTGAAGTCATGGGATCAGACCGTTCCCTTTTATGTTGGTTCGGCATTTGTGGGTGGTGTATGATTTCTGTAAATGGGTGTACATGCTATTTCAGTGAATGTGTAACCGAGCCTATGTTTAAAAAATGTGGCGTACGTACTTATTATTTCCCCCCTATAGGGCTTAGTTACATTTATTGTTAAAAGATGCGTATCTTTAGACGTACTTTATCAATATAATAAAATTTGTATTCTATTCTAACATTTTCAGGCTTATGAGGTCGGCAAATTATATTTAATCACTACATATGATGTTGCACGTAAAGAAATTAACAGTAATAAGTAAATTCATCATAACAAATGATTTTAGTATGTTACAGATAAAAAGAAAATCAACAACTGCGTCGTGAACATCACTTGTGTAACAGATCCACTACCGTACATAACCCATAACTACATGAGTCATGTTAGGCGAACTCTTAAACATAACCCATTTAAAATATATATATATATATATATATATAGCACCAAAAACCTGATCTAGAAAATGTTAGTCTATTACCATTAAACTCTTATGGGTTAGAGAGCCAACTTATTGTGTAGGTGAATTAAGTTTGGAATCAAAGCCTCACTCTAGACACTTACAATAGAGTTCTGTAAACTTTTTACATGTAGTTGTCAGCTTGTAAATCCCAAACATAGTCTAAGTAACATAACAATAAAAACAAAGTCAACAAACCAGTACTAAAACCAAATACATTCTAGCAGCAAGCTATTACTAATTTCATAAATAGTAAGTTAGATCATTACACTGAAATGCAACAACAGATTTCTATGAACCCAATTTCAACAAACAAACCCATATTACCTAGTAATATTGCCTACTAAGGGGTAACAAAACCTGTGTTGTCATCATGCTTTTTCTCATTCTATACTTTACTTTATTTACATGTAATAAAATACCTCAAAGCATTGTAAACTTTGCCTAATAAATTGAGTCTTTTTTTAGTACACAAACTTAATCGTTAATTCAGTTTAACTAAAATGAGTTCAAATCTTAAATTAGTTTAAAATAAGTAGAAAAATCGACTATGATACCTGAACTGGAGCAGCGATCACAAATTTTTCAAAAGCTTGTATAACTACAACGCCTTAGAAAGATATGACAACATAGAGCAACCATTGTAGCATTATTTAGTTCAATGAATATTGTAATATAATTCAAGCTTTTAAGGGTCATTACAGTGAAATAAGCATGTTGGAGCATTACTGTTTTTAACCTATTTCCCAAGGTACATTACAAAATGATTTATATAAATCATACATACAAATAAACGCATAATCAATATATGATAACTACCATATAAAATTTGATTAAAACATGTCAAACAGTCAAACCCTTCTACATGGCAATCCTAGTTAGCAGCAGCATTTGCATCTTCTATAGCATAGAGTGATGATATCGATAAGAAGCAACATGTGTGAATAAGTGATACTAAACATATATTACGTGATAAGGAGCAAAGAAGCAGATTTAAAACTTGATACAAATGGCTATGTTTGTACGTATTACATAATTGTGATGCATGAAAGGTAACTAACCCGGTCATATACATAATTGTGATGCATGAAGCAGCATGGTTTACATATATTATATAAGCAAGAAAATGCACCTGCATATCCATCAAGAAACCCAACATTATTAGACATCCAGTAAGATTTGGTTCCTTCTTCTTTTATGCAGTGAGGACATTTGTATTGTTTGGAATCTGTCTTTTCTTACAACAAAATAAGATGAAAATTCATCTATTTTGCGTTTAAACCTCAGGACATCAATAAAAGACACAAATTCTTTCACCAAGAGTTTGGGGGTTGAGGCGGAGTTCAAGATCTTCGTCTTGTTTAATTGTTTATGTCTTTGTTAGTACGCTCCCCCTTGTGAAATAAGTCATGTATCCGCACACTAACTTCGGAGAAATGATCTTGTGTGACTAAAATCAGACCTATCTGAACGCATTAATGTAGGTAGATATGATATTATGTAATTAGAGACAGCTTATAGCATTTGACTATAACCAAGTAGGTAGATGTGTACTACCATTAAACTCTTATGGGTTAGAGAACCAACTTATTGTGTAGGTGAATTAAGTTTGGAATCAAAGCCTCACTCTAGACACTTACAATAGAGTTCTGTAAACTTTTTACATGTAGTTGTCAGCTTGTAAATCCCAAACATAGTCTAAGTAACATAACAATAAAAACAAAGTCAACAAACCAGTACTAAAACCAAATACATTCTAGCAGCAAATACATTCTGCCAATAGTTAAAATAGAGAAGGAAACAAGACATCTCTATAAATAAGGTCTCCTAAACTGAGATTTAGGAAAAGGGGTTTGTGTTGCAGGATGCTAATAAAACTGCAAAGGTCCAACCATCTGATGTTCTTTCTGCCAAAGTTGCACGTAAGACCATCACGGTCTCACAGTCTCATACACATATCATCAGATTCAGAATTCAGAAGTATCAACTCAAAATAGATACTTTTTCATGAGAATAGGCTAATTAATAAAACCAGCAGGCTAAATAAACAATAATATATTTGCAAATACCAAGAAGAAAAGATCAAAATATACACAACATAAAAACAGCCAAGTAAACAGGTTTCTTAACAATCACATTCATAGGAAACAAACAAACAAGTAATTGCATTACATGGAACGTAAATCATACAGTTGGTGCAACAAGGGTGTCGTGGAAAACCGCCCCTACATGGCCACGGAACCAAGTCACTGGGTATAAACATTGTAATGACGTATTCTCCACTTGGATTTCATATAACTTCCTTGAGCTGCTCATGACTAACCAGTTTCCATTGGTCATGTAGTGTGTAATTGTTAGCCATTCTGACAATGGAATTGTTGGCATTGGGGGTGTTGGGAATAGGTTTATCCAGTGTTCTCCTTGCAAAACCCATACGGTAAGCGACATGTCTTGGAAGCCAGTTGTTAGAACCATGTGAAGGGTGTTTTTGACATTGACTAAAATTCCTTGGAAGATGCCCGCTGACGGCACGGGGGGGAAGTTTATCTCTATTACTTGCTCGGTGATAGTGTTAAATCCAATGATAGCGTTCTTGCCTACAACCCAGCACTCGCAGACTGTGAAGTACAACGTGTCACCACAAAGGGTCCCCGGTGACCAGTAGAAAGGGCGGGTTGTGTATGTAGGGTTTGTTTCAAAGGGTATTCTCCTCCATGTTCCCATGTTTCGGGAGTAAACATCGGCTGAAAGCACGTTTGATCGTCGGGATATGTGTAGCACGCGGTAGTCATTTGATGGTGTGCTGTATAATCCAACAGTGTCTAAGAAGTCTTCATACATGCCACGGCCATCATCAGTGTCAAGGCGCTTGTGTAAAGTGGTTGTGGGATTCCACAACACTAACTCATTAGTATTGTGGAAGCATCCACAAAGTAGGCCATCCAAGTGGGCTAGTATCATCACGTTATTCATGTTCGGCTGGAATGGCAGGGTGTGATTGTTGGTGGTCCATAGTCGCCGCTTTTAAAGTCAATTGGTTGAATAATGCAGCGCAGGTCGTGTACGAAAAGTGTCTTCTGCCTATGCGGTTGCAATGCCCGTGAACAGTGTGCTCTCACAAAGTCTGGTGTGGAAAGGAAGGCATACCATTGCTTGCATACAACTTTGGATCTTGCAGCATCCTTTGCGGGCACCCTTGTCAGGATGTCAAAAACCACAACTTCAATAGGCAGGGTCGCCATGCTTTTGAGGGGCCCAAATGAGTATGCAAAAGGGAAGCAAAAGGGAAAAGGGAGTTAGTCAGGTAGGTGGTTGTTGTGTGGTCGAGACGAACTATCTTATGAGTATAACAAATTTGACCAGTTCATTTAGTAGTTTCAAGTAAATGGCAAATTTGAGCATATAATTTCAGTGTTGTCAACACATAAGACGCATCAATTGCCCGCAACTTAAACCCAGATAAGAATGTAATTGTACTGTTTTTGCAACTTACAGTTAGTGTGCAAGGTTATTGTTCCATGTTATAGCATGCTTTGAGATAAGTTTTAATGTATTAATCCTACTGTACGTATGGGTGTACTTGTAACAAATTAATATCTGTTAATCAAAAAGACATTTTGAATAATAATAAGTTTAATAATATAACAAAAGTTAATAATAATAGCTTCAACACAAGTTGATTAACATAAACGCAGGTGTAAGACAAGGCATGGCAGGAGCGTATCAACAGAGGCACAAAAACAAGCAAATATGTATGAGTAATCTGAACTATCTTATGAGTATAACAAATTTGACCTGTTCATTTACTAACTTTCAAGTAAATGACAAATTTCAGCATATAATTTCAGTGTACTCAACACATAAGACACATTGCGGTGAAGACTAAAAAAGGTTTTTAACAGATTATGGACTTCTCAAAATGTTAACAAAATTTAGGTCTATGGTAACATCATAAACAACACTGGGTGAATTTATGTGGGGATATGTTTTGTAAATGAAATTGAAATGGGTCGTTATGGGTAATTACCATAAGCAAGTTACCAACATTCATATATCCATCATTTGTTTTTAATGCACAATAAAAATAAGAAAAGCTACATGTATCCACTAATAATATGATGAATTTAAACTAACAATATGCAACATCAGTAATAATATCATGGATGGCTTTATACAGGAATCATATGATGCAACTTTCAACAGTAGCTAACATCAATAATAAAATTTAATTCGACGGAAGTACCTGTAATTGACAGAGTCGGACCTTAGCAGTTGAAGAATCCGGTTGGTTTCCTTCCTGCGAAAAGGAAAACACATATAACAAGATCAGCCAGCAGATGTGCATACTTTAAATGGCTGAAATCGGTGGAGAAAGCCACTAATTTGGATGGGCGCAGTCATAATGGGGGGTAATTGGGGCATTATGGATGAGAAGGCATACCTGAGTACTTCCGACGATGACCACGGTGGAAGTGCAGATGGGTATACGTTGTAGAGTTGAAGCACAACATATGGAGAGCAGAAGTGAAGGGTGGAGCAGAAACGGTCGGGGCATTGAAGCGGACATCGCTGTGCATTCCGTTGGCTGTAACCGCTGAACATCGTAACCGACGGCCGATGGTTGGTTGTTCTTTAATTTCGAATTTAATGGGGTGAAGGGCCACATGCGCACGAACTGGCGCCGCGTTTGCCTTGCCGGCAAGGTTCGGTGATGTTGAATTGTGTACTTCTACCTGCCAAGTTTTGCAGGGTAATATGGAGTGGTCAACGACAGAAGTGTTGACTTTGTGGATGTGGTTTAGTTGATTCTACTTTATTATTTTCTATGTTATTTTGCTTAAAACTTTAGCAACAATGAACAAATTTTGGTGGTTTTCATTTAAAATTTTTTTTGGTTTTCTGATTTGGCTTTTCAATGTCAGTACCAGTAATGTATGACTTATTTCATAAGCATGTTTGAACAGATTGAAAAGATAATATCATTGATATTCAGTTTTGGTTTTTTTTAACATCTCTAAATTTTTTTGATTAATAATTATTGACCTAACTTATGTGTTTATAAGATTGTAGTTGCATTTTACACACGAAGGTAAATTGGTTAACGTATTTATGCTTAATGAAGACTTAGTGCTGTGTTTTAATATGATGATCTCAGCAACTACATTTGAAGGTATGTAGTGATATGACGAACATCTGCTGATGTTCATAACTTTTTGTTTTAATATGATATAGTTTTCGGTTCTTTAGGATGAATAAACTATGTTTCATTTGTCCCACTTAGTTTTTCCTTTGGTTTAAAGATTTATACAAAAATATTGTATAAGACATTGAAAGCGTTAAATAAATGGACTAACTTGAGAAGGAAAGTACTTGAATTGTTTAGTTCAAGAGTTGAAAGAAAATAGAACTACAATTATTTTAACGAGACAGTGGAAAAGGTTAATTAGTAATTTAATTTTTGGGTAGAAGCTTAAAAAATTAGAACACATAATAACAGTGTTAGTTAGGGTTTTTAATGGTATTAAAAGGCAATCAAGTTCGTGTGTCCAACGTATGACAACCGAGAAGCGTAAAGTGTTGCTAAGGAAATGAACCGAGTGTTTATAGAATTTAGATATAAGTGAACACGTTGAATAAGGAAATAAACATGTTCAATAAGAAAGGTTATATGCGGGAGGAACTACAAATCAGCACGGTTGATAAGGAAATGTTTGAGTTACAATTTTTTTTTGGGTTGGGTACATGTGTATATTGATTTTTTTTCTTAACTTCCACGCTGCTAGCATGACGTAATTTTGATTCTGTTGCACAATCTTAACAAAAATTCCAACTCTCCTTGTAGTAATGAATCTTGAATGTTGCACAAGGTTAATTGTCACACCCCACCTTGACAGCGGAAACGTCGAGGTGTGAGAGTTAAGATCGTTCACAGCCACATAACGCTATTATTAAATCCAAATATATTATCCATAAGTTTCAAAGGTAACATTACAATCATAAGTTTTAACAATGAACTAATATTTGACATGACATAACAAAGTACAATCAATTGATTTTATTAACTAGGTCCAAGTCCTAAATTATGCCAGCAACATAAGTGCACTTCAAACTTGGGGGTTTTCCTGAAACATGATAAAATAAAAGGTCAACTAAAAATAGTTGGTGAGTTTCCAAGGTTTTCATACATAATATGAAAAGATTACAAGTAGCAATTCATGTCATAGGTTATAAGCTAATAAGGTTATAGAACACATATCGTTACAACCAAACCTCGACTTGATTACAAGTATATAAGATTGGCTAAGTGTATTTGGTTCCCTAGTGCACAAGCATACGGCTCCTAGGAGTCGGCAATACATCGACTTTAGCACCAAATAGGCTTGTCAGGCCCAAAGATCTAAGACGTCGCCAGGCTAGCAATAGTTAATGATTGTAAACAAACTATGTATCTCATATAAACACTTACAACATACAAATAACCATGACAAAATAATAAGATGAATTGCAAGTGCTTTACAAGTCTCAAACGTTTATAAGTGTAAGTGGTATAAGTATCATGTTTCACCCCAAAATAGTGTGAAATAAAGTAAAAAGGGCAAGGAAAACTCACATGTCAAATAAGTATGCAATGGAGATTAATAAGAATAATAAACGTCATTCCAAGATGAATCGTCACAATGCACCTAAATATATATATATATATATATACATTCACAAGGTTAAAGTTTTCATAACAAGTTTTAATGTTTTAACGTGAATTAGGGTTTCAAGTGGAATTTGGGGTTTTGATAGATAAATAAAATTAAATTATGGAGCCACTTAAATTTTAATTCAATGGAAAAGGTTTATACCATTTAAGTAATTTAATATAAAGAGATGACATGAAGCTAAACCATTTGTAATAATTTGGTAAAGTTTAACATAAGGTGTAAATAAGTTTTTATAATTATTTGCAATGACCTTGTTTTGACAATAATCAAAATAACGTCGTGTCCAATAATAATTTATTATTTAAACCTATTGTTAAATAAATTATTTAACTTCAAGTCCATTTTACAAGTTTTTTAGAAATAACTTTCAATTAATCTTTGTTATAATGTTTTTGTTAAGTATTAAATTTTTAAAATTTACAGAATATAATTTGGTACCTTTTAGAATGATTTTAGTTATCAAAAATGATTTTTATAATATTTATAAATTTTCTGTAATTTAAATAGATGAAGAAAACCTTTAAAAAAATGGTTGAGGGTGCCCGGGGTCGAACCCGGGACCTCAAATGTAATGGTTTATGCACTTAACCGGTAGGCTGAAACGCCTATGCCTGTTAAGAGCTGGGTTCCAATTCTTAAAAGCATTAATTACATGCATCCCCAATTTCCATAAGAACCCTAGAATCGATTAGAGCTAAATTGAACCCCCATTTGATTATGTAAATGGAATCAAGCTTGGGGCTTTCAACACCCATGTAAAACCGAGCAGGTAGGTGGGTAAAGTTACCCGATTTGAAGTCGAATCGAATGTAAGCAGTATGAAGAACGTTCGCGACCTAGCTTGGTTTAGTTAGATGTGCAAATGATGATGATAATCCAATTCGTTACATATATAGCTTCTATTGATCTTGATGAAGAAAAGACCTCTATCAATTGAGGATAGAATTGAAGAGAGGACGGGGTTCGAATGAGTTGCAGGTTACGAAGAATGTAGTGTTTGGTTAGGATGTTTGAGAGTGTTTCTGATGAAATTGAGTTTGCTAACAACCTAGAATTGATTATACCATCGATTAAGATTCATTTAATTTGATTATTATGAAGTTTAATTGATTGAACGGTTGTAGTGAATAATGGTGACGGTTACCGAACCTATTCGGTACCATTACCGACCTTAAACTCGATTTAAAGCGTACATAGGGTTCGAAACGGTTTCTTAGAACGTTTGGGATCGGTTTTTGGGTCAAAAACGAGTGATTTCAATGGTTTTGGGCCGTCGCCGGACTTGGCCGGAGTTGTCACCGGCCCTTCGCCGGATTTGCGGGAATGGGAATAGGATGGGGGGTTGGGTTTTGTGATTTACACGTTTGGTCCCTGTGGTTTTAACAGTTAACATTTCATGCATAAACTTCCCAATCAAGGCTTCCATATTTGCACACAACCCCCATACTTAATTTAAGTTTATGTTTTAAACATTATTTAAGTTTAATAACTCTTATAAGTTATTGTTATAAGTAATCTATTATTACTGATATCGTTTATTCATTATTATTACTTATTATTATTGTTACTATTATTAATATTAACATAATTATTATTATTTAATATTTATATTTTTAACTTTCATACATAGAAACTTAATAACTATAGTGAATAAGCATAAACAACCCATGAATTTCATAATTGACAATAATGATCCATGTGGAATAAACGAAGTTAACATTTTATTAACAAAAAATATGAGATGTTACAGTCTCCCCAACTTTTAAGAATTTCGTCCCGAAATTAAGAATGAAACTTAAATGAACAAGAGGTTTTAAATGAAAGATAAGTGTACGAACGGACAGTGATAGACGTTTGATTACAGATGAGACGTTTCACTTTAGGGAATCCTTCAAGTCTCTTGACATAATATATGCCAACTTGAACTCTTCTAGTGAAATACGAGACGTTTTGAGAGGAAACATTGGAAAACGATGACAAGTTACCGTGGTATGTTAGACTTATAAAGCACAACTTCTAGAATATAATTTCGTAGTAAAACGATGTCTAGAAATCAATAAAAGATCAATAATGATAAGAAAGGTTAACCTTCGGGATTTAAGAATCCCAAACGTCACTATATAAAATGATCTTAACGCATTTCTTGTAAATATGTATTTCTCCTTTGACCAACCATCGGTCTAAGAATAATACGATATGAAGATTTTGAAATGAGTTCACGACGATGATTAGAAACATTATTAAAAGCAGAAAATGAATCGGTTATCCAAATAACAATCGATGTTTTAACGACATACCACGGTAAACGATTATTTGAAACAGATACAGGTTAATTTCTCGACCCGTTATCTCACATGAGTCAATATGAAATTAGCCAATCGGTCTATAGTGCACCAATTTTCATCATGACCCCTAAGATAAGAAGCATTTTAGTTGAAGGAAAAGTTAAACAGGAGATCCATAGGATCACGGATGTTAGGTCTTGTCATATGTGAAGGTAAGACACTTGGACACATACCAAGTTACGTCTTTTCCTTTATGCCAAACCCATGACTACAAGTTACGAAGGTTTATGAACCTCCACATCACAGTGTAAGTAATAACGAGTCTCATTGATCGAAATCAAATAGATTTTTAAAGATTTCCAAGGTTAAGGGTTCAAAAGTGATTCAAGAAGTAACGCAAACAATAAGAAATGCATTTGTAACCATGTTTTGCAAGGTAACAAATTTCCAAATATAAATTGCATACGTAATTCATCAAACCCATAAGTAGGGTCGAAGAAACATTCGTATGACTAGAAAGACATGAACACAAGTTGATAATGTCTTTATTTAACAGAAAGATTGTTTAAGAAAAGCTATCATCGCGCAACCAGGTTTTAATGATAACTCATAAGGAAAGTCGATAAGTAAGGAATAAATGGTTCCATATAGCTAGATCATATCAAAACATGAGGATAAAGGAAAGAAATCGAGTTAAGAATTTAAATGCTCTAAGCTTGGAATCAAAATCAACCTAAAGTGATCGGGTCTCCTTACAAGTTCAGAGATCATGCTTTGGCTTGATAGGTCGAAACATTAACATTGTTTCACCCTTCAGGTTACTACATGTTTCTTGTCACTTGATTAAAACCTTGGTAAGTTGAAGATCAAGAAATGAGAATATTCATCAAGGTGTGGTTTTCACTCCTAACTTGATGGTGTATTCCCAAGGTATGACCTCTAACCTACCAATTAAAAAGCTCGATCCCAACTCATTGTTGAAGATCCACAAAATAAAACGAGGTAACTCACCATTAAGGTAAGAGACGTCTCCCCTATCTTAACGGTGAAGTTTTACAAAAACAAAATATAATAGGATGAACTTCTTCATCAAAATCCAGAATTCACTCCTAATTTTATGAGGTCGTTTCATTTGAGAAAATACAATCCATAAGAATGAAATTATCATCAAGGTATGGAATTCATGCCTATCTTGATGATTGAATTTCATAATAACAAGAAAACAATCGGAAATTGACAATTGTCACCAAAGTACGGGTTTCAATCCTATTTTGGTGAGATCATGTCATTTGTGAAATGCCATTCCAAAGAAAATAATTGAAGTCAATCCTCAAGATAAGGTAATCACCCCAATCCAGAGGATGAAATTTCATAAAACGCACGATTGGAAACCATTTATCGAAACGAATAGAGAATCATCAAAGTAAGGGAATCACCCCTTTTTTGATGAGTTATAATCATTTAGGAGATACGAATGTTCTTAGTCATAGGTTGACTTACAAACTATTGCATCTCCCACGATACAAACGGTACGAAGTTTGACATAACAGCGAAAGCAAAGAATATCAATTAGAAATTCAGAAAATTTCAAGTTACATCAATGTAACAAAAAAATAAATCATTCTTACAAGTTTAAGATCAAGGTTCAAGATAACAGAATTTGTTGTGGTGTTCTAATCTTGGATGGTTTAAATCAGAAAAACGAAATCAAGGACAGGAATTATTCAACACCACAATGAGATGTGAACATTCGATTCACAATCGAAAGGAAATACATGGACTTCTCAATCATGAGGTCAACCATAACCTTATTGAAGACACGTGTACTTATAAGTGGTAACAAAGTTATAATTAGTTTATTCGATCATTGAGGTGAGTGACCACTTATAATATTTGAGTTAACAAAGTTAACATTCAATCAGCAAAGTATCCCGAGATGTAGGAATTCCACCTACAGCATTGCATGTTCTTAGTTATGGGACACATCCTTAAGAAGATTTTAGAACTATAAGTAACGGTTTAAAGTTTTAAAGACCATACGGTTTAGATTCCCAATATCTTTGGGTATATTAAGAGTCATGTTCACGTTGGTCGAGGTATAGGAATAGTTTCATGTAACGCTGAGTTCAATATCGTTACACGTTACACGTTGAGCGTTTAAACGTAAGAGTTGAAATGTAGGATGGGTTCAATATCACAGAAACATTATGTATGATGAGAAGAAACCAGTTCAAGGACTCAAAGATTTTTAAGATACGAAGAGAATGGTTCCATTTGGTAACGCATTACCATTTGGAATCGTTGACACGTCAAGGTAAATTGACCCATTTGCCTTAGAGACTTGTGTTTGTTGACCATAGTTTATCACTCATTCCAGAAATCCCCAGGTAAGCATAACTGGTCTCGCAATGAGATTTATACGATATGCTTGCCTTAGCCCGAAGGCCTTTTTCCAGGAAATCCAGAATACAGGTGTCTATGTGTCACACAATTTCTTTGGTTTATGAAATCAAAACCTTGATGGGATTTTCATAGATTAGACATAGAGTCTAAGGAATTAAACCAACGATAGATAGTGTAGATTCCACACGTCGTCGAGAATAAGTTTAGGAAGTTTCATTTGTCGGGTAGAGTCAAAAAGTCAAAGATAAGTTTAGGGAGACTAGTAACTAAGTTTTAAGCATACATAAGGCAATCCTATGCTAAGGCATCAAGTTGCACAAAAGGCATAGCATTATGTAGCATTCAAACAATATGTAAGCACAAAAGTATAAGGATCTTTCTATGAGGTTCATGCAACTATAGTCTAGGTCACCATTTCTAATAACCTAAATCCCTATAGTTATGGGCTCTGATACCAATCTGTCACACCCCAACCTTGACAGCGGAAACGTCGAGGTGTGAGAGTTAAGATCGTTCACAGCCACATAACGCTATTATTAAATCCAAATATATTATCCATAAGTTTCAAAGGTAACATTACAATCATAAGTTTCAACAATGAACTAATATTTGACATGACATAACAAAGTACAATCAATTGATTTTATTAACTAGGTCCAAGTCCTAAATTATGCCAGCAACATAAGTGCACTTCAAACTTGGGGGTTTTCCTGAAACATGATAAAAATAAAAGGTCAACTAAAAATAGTTGGTGAGTTTCCAAGGTTTTCATACATAATATGAAAAGATTACAAGTAGCAATTCATGTCATAGGTTATAAGCTAATAAGGTTATAGAACACATATCGTTACAACCAAACCTCGACTTGATTACAAGTATATAAGATTGGCTAAGTGTATTTGGTTCCCTAGTGCACAAGCATACGGCTCCTAGGAGTCGGCAATACATCGACTTTAGCACCAAATAGGCTTGTCAGGCCCAAAGATCTAAGACGTCGCCAGGCTAGCAATAGTTAATGATTGTAAACAAACTATGTATCTCATATAAACACTTACAACATACAAATAACCATGATAAAATAATAAGATGAATTGCAAGTGCTTTACAAGTCTCAAACGTTTATAAGTGTAAGTGGTATAAGTATCATGTTTCACCCCAAAATAGTGTGAAATAAAGTAAAAGGGGCAAGGAAAACTCACATGTCAAATAAGTATGCAATGGAGATTAATAAGAATAATAAACGTCATTCCAAGATGAATCGTCACAATGCACCTAATATATATATATATATATACATTCACAAGGTTAAAGTTTTCATAACAAGTTTTAATGTTTTAACGTGAATTAGGGTTTCAAGTGGAATTTGGGGTTTTGATAGATAAATAAAATTAAATTATGGAGCCACTTAAATTTTAATTCAATGGAAAAGGTTTATACCATTTAAGTAATTTAATATAAAGAGATGACATGAAGCTAAACCATTTGTAATAATTTGGTAAAGTTTAACATAAGGTGTAAATAAGTTTTTATAATTATTTGCAATGACCTTGTTTTGACAATAATCAAAATAACGTCGTGTCCAATAATAATTTATTATTTAAACCTATTGTTAAATAAATTATTTAACTTCAAGTCCATTTTACAAGTTTTTTAGAAATAACTTTCAATTAATCTTTGTTATAATGTTTTTGTTAAGTATTAAATTTTTAAAATTTACAGAATATAATTTGGTACCTTTTAGAATGATTTTAGTTATCAAAAATGATTTTTATAATATTTATAAATTTTCTGTAATTTAAATAGATGAAGAAAACCTTTAAAAAAAATGGTTGAGGGTGCCCGGGGTCGAACCCGGGACCTCAAATGTAATGGTTTATGCACTTAACCGGTAGGCTGAAACGCCTATGCCTGTTAAGAGCTGGGTTCCAATTCTTAAAAGCATTAATTACATGCATCCCCAATTTCCATAAGAACCCTAGAATCGATTAGAGCTAAATTGAACCCCCATTTGATTATGTAAATGGAATCAAGCTTGGGGCTTTCAACACCCATGTAAAACCGAGCAGGTAGGTGGGTAAAGTTACCCGATTTGAAGTCGAATCGAATGTAAGCAGTATGAAGAACGTTCGCGACCTAGCTTGGTTTAGTTAGATGTGCAAATGAAGATGATAATCCAATTCGTTACTATATAGCTTCTATTGATCTTGATGAAGAAAAGACCTCTATCAATTGAGGATAGAATTGAAGAGAGGACGGGGTTCGAATGAGTTGCAGGTTACGAAGAATGTAGTGTTTGGTTAGGATGTTTGAGAGTGTTTCTGATGAAATTGAGTTTGCTAACAACCTAGAATTGATTATACCATCGATTAAGATTCATTTAATTTGATTATTATGAAGTTTAATTGATTGAACGGTTGTAGTGAATAATGGTGACGGTTACCGAACCTATTCGGTACCATTACCGACCTTAAACTCGATTTAAAGCGTACATAGGGTTCGAAACGGTTTCTTAGAACGTTTGGGATCGGTTTTTGGGTCAAAAACGAGTGATTTCAATGGTTTTGGGCCGTCGCCGGACTTGGCCGGAGTTGTCACCGGCCCTTCGCCGGATTTGCGGGAATGGGAATAGGATGGGGGGTTGGGTTTTGTGATTTACACGTTTGGTCCCTGTGGTTTTAACAGTTAACATTTCATGCATAAACTTCCCAATCAAGGCTTCCATATTTGCACACAACCCCCCATACTTAATTTAAGTTTATGTTTTAAACATTATTTAAGTTTAATAACTCTTATAAGTTATTGTTATAAGTAATCTATTATTACTGATATCGTTTATTCATTATTATTACTTATTATTATTGTTACTATTATTAATATTAACATAATTATTATTATTTAATATTTATATTTTTAACTTTCATACATAGAAACTTAATAACTATAGTGAATAAGCATAAACAACCCATGAATTTCATAATTGACAATAATGATCCATGTGGAATAAACGAAGTTAACATTTTATTAACAAAAAATATGAGATGTTACATTAATAAAATGTCAAACTCTCGTTCTAGTAATGAATGTTGAATTTTAATGTTTCTTTTAACCAGATTTTTTTAGTTGAATTTTAATGGTTGGGTACATGTGTATATTGATTTTTTTTCTTAACTTCCAGGCTGCTAGCATGACGTAATTTTGATTCTGTTGCACAATCTTAACAAAATTTCCAACTGTCCTTGTAGTAATGAATCTTGAATGTTGCACAAGGTTAATAAAATGTCCAACTCTCGTTCTAGTAATGAATGTTGAATTTTAATGTTTGGTTTTATCACATTTTATCGATGAACAATGGATGGACGGAGGTCTTGGCATTGCTTTGTTTTTCTCTCCTTTCCTATCGGCGAGTTCCGACCCTTTTGTTCAAAATTTCTTCGTTCGTACCGAACCGCTTGATGTGCATTTGGTTTTTTGTTTGCATCCTATGTAAATGTCATAATATCCGGCACAACACATGGCATCGGAATGTAAGTTGTTACTCTGTCCATTACATGGCGTTTGAAGGTTACACGAGGTAAACCATTAGAACGTATGTGTAAATGATGCACGGTATAATAAAAGGTTCGTTCTGTAGGTGTGAAGTTGAACTTGGAGCCTAACAATGATTGATTCTTTCAATGTCACATGTCTCAGGCATGTTTGGTTCGTACGTGATTGTTGTTAACTCGGTAGAAATCAAGATATTTTCTGTAGACAAAGAAGAATGGATAAGTTTAGGTAATGTATCAATGTGGTTAGAATAGCATAGGTATTAGGAAAGTATATGTGTAAGATATAAATACCCTCTGCTAACTGAACCAACGTCACGCGAGATGCATAGACAATAAGATTTGTTGCAATTGCGACATAAGTTGAGAACATATTAGTGTGGGCTGAGTCGTACAAAAGCATCCGTATTGTATGACGCGCTGAGACATGGTTTTGTTCGGATGACGGGCGTAGAAATGTATATAAATTATGGAAGCATTAACTTACGTTGCATCTTGAAGGTCCAAGCTGAAATGGTATCGGCCTTTTTTACGTATGCCCGTGACAATGCGCCCAACAACATCTACAATGATAATAAGTGTTGTTATTGCAAAAATTAAAGGGTGTACGTGATATGTTTAACAAAAGTACAGACATTGGGCAGGTTTCACGTACCATTTATTAACTTTTGTTGTCTTCTATCATGCCGAAGGACCTGAATAGATGGAACTGATGGGTACAGGCAAAAATCTCTTGGAAGTCGAGTTTGAATCGGAATAAGTTTAGTGTTTTCACTTATGATAATCTTGAACTCCCCGCAAAGCAAGATATAGTTTTCATGGGTTGGGTACTCTTCATATTTGAAGGGTTGAATTTGAAAACGACTAAGTACATATACACTGCCTACCAAACTACTGTTGTTATAATACCCTGTTAAATGTTTTGGGACAAACGCAGCTACTTTTTGTCTCTACGAAATAAAAGCAATGGTGATAATGTAGAATATGAGTACGCATTTTATAGTTTTTAAGCAATTGGTGTACAAAATGGCGTACGTATTGATCGAGAAATATGAGCAAAAGTTTGTTTGGAACGGTGGCAGTCGATATGAATTCCACCCAAACAAAGGGAACAGTGTACCAACTTTCAGGGTTTGTCAGTGACGAAAAACAATCGACCATTGAATGAACGTCCATGCTTTACTGAGATCGGCACTTTTCTATGTAATCTGGAAAAACGTATGATTGTTTTATGTTAGTATCAACTATCTGTTTCCTTACAAGCATCGTTTACTGTGCATGTTTTTAGAAACGAAATTAAATAGAAGCATAATGTCATACAATGCATACAATTGAAGGTTGACCTATGTCAGAGTACATTTATTTTTAACTTCAGCAAGGTAACCACAAAACAAGATGTGCTATAAGCTTCAATAGCGGTCTTTATATAGTCGGTGACACGAGTGTTTGGAGGAACATGTGGAGACATTGTCACAGCTGGATGAGACGCAGTGGAAGCAATTAACGGGGTCATTATGTGTCCCAACTTCTAAAACCTTCATTGACTTACTCATGAGGAAGCACGTACCGTTTGACATGTAGTGTGTGCTGTGGGCCCAAATGGTTAGTGGGATACGGGTGGTATAACAATTTGAGAAGGCGTCAATCCATTGGTTTCCTTTGAGGACCCCACACGGAGAAGCATTTCATGTACTCCGGTTGTCACGAACATGTGTAGCTTATCGTCGATTGTGATGAGGTTGGCTACGAGGACCCCTACAGAGGCAACAGGTGGGAAGTGTGTCTCTGTAACTTCTTCTGTGTTGATGTCAAAGGTGATAATAATTTTTGATGTACATCTAAAGTATTATAAACGGAGAAGTAAACAGTTTGGCCACACTGTGTTCCAGGGGACCAATAGTAATGACGTTGAATGTACTCAGTCCTTGCATTGAAATGTATGTTTCTCCAACTTGCTTTTTGCCGTGAGTATATATTGGTGTTGAAGCTGTGCAAAGTCCAGCTGATATGAATAACCCTGTAGTCATGCTTCGAGTGTCTGTACAATCCAATTGTGTCAATCGAATCAAGATAGATGCCCATTTCATCTGAGGATGCTAGGTTGTTGTACCGAGTAGTAGTAGGGTTCCACAAGAACAGTGCATGGGTGTCGTGCACCCAAACACACAGCAGCCCGTCCAAATGTGACACAACAGAGATGTTCGTGATGTTAGGGCTGAATGGGCATGTAATAGCGGTTCCTGCATAATGTTCCCCGGTCTCAAAGTTTACTCTATGTACTACACCACTATGATGGTCAATTATCAAGGCTCTTTGTTCGCTTGCGAGTATTGGACGAGACCGGCGAACTATCTCAAATTCTGGAGCCGAAAGTGAAGCGTACCACTCCTTGCAGACACACTTGCACCTTCCAACGGTTTCTGTCGTTGCCCTGGAAAGTATTCCGAATATGATTGTATCGGTGGGTAAGGGCTTAATGATTGATTTGGGCGTGGGTAAGGGGTTCATGTTGGATTTGGTTGGACGTCCTTATGGGTAAAACTCTGAGAAAATAGAGAAAACACATTAGCATTAGTTGGAGTTAGTGGGAGCGTCGTTGTGTAACATTTAAAAGGCAATGAAGGATTTTGTTGGTTTTTTCGTAAGACGACACCACTTCAACACCAAAAATATGGAATCGGATGGTGAACATTTTTAATTCAAATTTCCAAAACGCATAACCAACAGAACCACCATTGTGTAGTTTACCATATGAAGGAGCAGCACACATCATGTGCATTTTTTATAGAAACAGAAGGGTAATTTTGTATACAAGGAAGGAAGAATTAGTAATATTTGGCACAGTCAAGGAACACAACATATGATAAGAAAGCAACTGTAGTGAATACATCAAAAGAAACAAATAATCTATCATAATTCTAATATTTGGCAGGACATACAACTAATTTCATAAATAGAATCTGACATCTAAAAAGTCAAATCCAAATAACAGATGAATAAGCTGCTATTTTCTGTTCTCATTTTTCTGTGGGTTGTGGATTGTGAGTTTAAAATTTTTATGATATAAAATCATGCACAAATGGAAGTAGAAACATATAACGGAGTAGTTGGTATTGGATAATAAATTGCAGCAGGCCTTAAAATAACGGCTCCCACCAAATTACAGATGAATAAGCTGCTATTTTCTGTTTTCATTTTTCTGTGGGTTGTGGATTGTGTGTAAAATTAGTCAGTTTGTAACTGTGACTTTCCAACACATATGTGTATGTTAGTGCGTTCTGCAGTTTTAATAATATCAGAATTTAAGGGTACTTTAGAGTAGAGACAAAAAACCAGTGACCAATTGTAACCGAAAATTATGGTAACACGACAATGGGTGTGGTTTGAAAGGGTCATTTGTAATATGTATTTTTAAAGGATTTAGAGAGAATTAACCAACCGCTTCAAAGAGGGGTAAGCATCTTCTTTTTTATGTATAAGACAATAGTGTCGCAACAATAATTACAGGATTTCGCAACAATAATCTAAATAACATTCATGAAACAGGATTTCGTGAACCTAACATGCAATTTGGTGAGTCAAGGCGTGCTATGTAGGATGAATAATTACACTAAACTTGTGCTGCAACAATAATCAATTACATGTTATAGATTAATGTGATAGACAAAGTGTTGACACAACTTATTATTAAGAAACAACAATACTAACTAATGAAGTTTAGGGTTAACACATACCTAAATAATGTTGATATTTTTGGACAATCCTTGGTCAATTACAACTCATGGTGGATTTAATAGTATGTCACTTTCAACATGTGTATTCTGAAACAACAAAGGGAAAAGTATCAAAAATATGAATTAAATTTCATAAATGAAAGCAATTTAGGAATAACCATACTCCTACACGTAGTAACAGAAAGCTAAGATATTGAAGTAGGTGTAAAGACACACATGATAGACAAATATAACATAACTATCAGAAATTAGATGTATGATTTCAACAATGAATCTGATCAAGTGTGCTTCATATACTGCAACAGTAACTGAGTGCAGGTATGATGACAATTTCTTTTAACAATGTCAATGCCATTGTATGTTAGAATGTAGTTATTATCACTTCCATGCTAACCATCCACAACAACTAATGCTACTTTTCAAACAAATATGGATTGTGTGCCTTCTGTTCCTGTAAATAGGTGTCTAATGCTATCACTTTAGGTAGAATTCTAAACTCTAAACGCTGACTGTTAGTCCTTTAACATTTTATTTTTGTCTACAGAAACGGGTCATAATGGGTTTCGGTCATAATGGGTAATATTCTTGTGGTCAAACCGTCAAAGAAACTTTGATGTGTAATGGGTCGGTTTGTAGGTGTCCAAATGGTCTACGGTGACAGCCTGAATTTGGTTTTAAAAAAGCTGCTATTTTCTGTTTTCATTTTTCTGTGGGTTGTGGATTGTGAGTTTAAAATTTTTATGATATAAAATCATGCACAAATGGAAGTAAAAACATATAACGGAGTAGTTGGTATTGGATAATAAATTGCAGGAGGCCTTAAAATAACTGCTCCCATAATCCTAACTTTGAACACTAAGTGAAATACTAAAGCACAAGAATATTGATCCAAATATTACAAGCAAATGTCATAACTTACAAGAGTCTTCTGATCTTCGCACTGCAGGTTTAAACAATATATAGTTTAATAATGTTACCTAAGAGGTCATTATTTATAGCACTAAGAATAAGGCCATCTACATTTCCCAAACCAATTAGACTACTTAGTAAGAACAAAATAGCAGCAAGCAGGTAAAGCATATAGAAATACAACAGATTTGGGGGGGAGTAATCATGATGTGAGAATAATGTTATTTCCTGCTAGATTCAGGTATAGCGGAGGTACGAAGGTAGCAAATGCATGTGCACAATTAAGGATGTAAACACACAACAAATGTTTTTTCAAGTGAGGGAAAAGGACGTAAACACCGTAGATGGATGGAGTAATCAGGCGACAACAGCAATTGAACGCCATACGCAGCCTAAACACCGTAGCTGGATCGTAATCATTAAAACCGGATGGTTGTGCAAGGAGAGGCAATACCACTTTGCACAGTAATAGTGCTTACATTTAAAACATACTATAAAATTGGGGATGAAAAGGGTAAAACATGCATGAAAACAGTAACAAAGTATCATGAAGACAGTTTAAAAGCAGCATGAAAGTTGCAGCAAAACAACTTGAAACCAAGAATAGCAGCAAAACAACATGAAAACAGCCTCAAAACAACAAAAATTTAGGTATTTGGTGGATCAATTTTAGGCATTTTTCATTATATCCGTAGTACATTAGCATGTAGGGTTGTTTATGTGAATCGTATAAAAACAGGCTCAAAACAACATAATTTTAGGCATTGGGGGGAACAGTTTTAGGCATTTTTCATTATATCCGTATTAGATTAGCATATATGGTTCTTTATGTGAGTCGTATAAAAACACTAAAAGGATGTTATTGGTGCATGTAATGAAGGTGATGATCAACAATAGGAAGACTGTTGAATCAGGACCACAAACTAACTCAATTCAAGGCTTTATGATACAAGACAAGGCAAACAGGTACAAATAAAACAGTCGTTACCTATAACCAGCCCAGCTTTGACTTGCTTAGACCTAACATAACTATCAGAAATTAGATGTATGATTTCAACAATGAATCTGATCAAGTGTGCTTCATATACTGCAACAGTAACTGAGTGCAGGTATGATGACAATTTCTTTTAACAATGTCAATGCCATTGTATGTTAGAATGTAGTTATTATCACTTCCATGCTAACCATCCACAACAACTAATGCTACTTTTCAAACAAATATGGATTTTGTGCCTTCTGTTCCTGTAAATAGGTGTCTAATGCTATCACTTTAGGTAGAATTCTAAACTCTAAACGCTGACTGTTAGTCCTTTAACATTTTATTTTTTTCTACAGAAACGGGTCATAATGGGTTTCGGTCATAATGGGTAATATTCTTGTGGGTCAAACCGTCAAAGCAACTTTGATGTGTAATGGGTCGGTTTGTAGGTGTCCAAATGGTCTACGGTGACAGCCTGAATTTGGTTTTAAAAAAGCTGCTATTTTCTGTTTTCATTTTTCTGTGGGTTGTGGATTGTGAGTTTAAAATTTTATGATATAAAATCATGCACAAATGGAAGTAAAAACATATAACGGAGTAGTTGGTATTGGATAATAAATTGCAGGAGGCCTTAAAATAACTGCTCCCATAATCCTAACTTTGAACACTAAGTGAAATACTAAAGCACAAGAATATTGATCCAAATATTACAAGCAAATTTCATAACTTACAAGAGTCTTCTGATCTTCGCACTGCAGGTTTAACAATATATAGTTTAATAATGTTACCTAAGAGGTCATTATTTATAGCACTAAGAATAAGGCCATCTACATTTCCCAAACCAATTAGACTACTTAGTAAGAACAAAATAGCAGCAAGCAGGTAAAGCATATAGAAATACAACAGATTTGGGGGGGAGTAATCATGATGTGAGAATAATGTTATTTCCTGCTAGATTCAGGTATAGCGGAGGTACGAAGGTAGCAAATGCATGTGCACAATTAAGGATGTAAACACACAACAAATTGTTTTTTCAAGTGAGGGAAAAGGACGTAAACACCGTAGATGGATGGAGTAATCAGGCGACAACAGCAATTGAACGCCATACGCAGCCTAAACACCGTAGCTGGATCGTAATCATAAAAACTGGATGGTTGTGCCAGGAGAGGCAATACCACTTTGCACAGTAATAGTGCTTACATTTAAAACATACTATAAAATTGGGGATGAAAAGGGTAAAACATGCATGAAAACAGTAACAAAGTATCATGAAGACAGTTTAAAAGCAGCATGAAAGTTGCAGCAAAACAACTTGAAACCAAGAATAGCAGCAAAACAACATGAAAACAGCCTCAAAACAACAAAAATTTAGGCATTTGGTGGATCAATTTTAGGCATTTTTCATTATATACGTAGTACATTAGCATGTAGGGTTGTTTATGTGAATCGTATAAAAACAGGCTCAAAACAACATAATTTTAGGCATTGGGGGGAACAGTTTTAGGCATTTTTCATTATATCCGTATTAGATTAGCATATATGGTTCTTTATGTGAGTCGTATAAAAACACTAAAAGGATGTTATTGGTGCATGTAATTGAAGGTGATGATCAACAATAGGAAGACTGTTGAATCAGGACCACAAACTAACTCAATTCAAGGCTTTATGATACAAGACAAGGCAAACAGGTACAAATAAAACAGTCGTTACCTATAACCAGCCCAGCTTTGACTTGCTTAGACCTAACACAAGTAAAACGATTTGAATTTTCACATTTACAGTAAACCTAAAAACTACAATAACTCCCCTTGTCCGGTCTTCATCACCTTCAATTAATAGACAACCTCTGTTATGATCAGGGGACTGAGATCATGAAACTGAGAAGATCATGATTTTTGTATATTAATGACACTCAAGTAACGCAGCATGTGATAAGAAGGCAAGTGTAGGGAAAATATCAAAACAAACAAGTAGTGTGTCATAGTTCTAATATCTGGCAGGAATAATTAGAAACAAAGAGAACGGCACACAGAGTACGGCACACAGAGTAACAGTTAGAAACAAAGTACCTGTAAGGTCGTTGCTAATGACAATGTTATGAAGTATTCTTCTTCCCTGCTTCAAAGACAAACATCGGGCACATAAGTGGGGAAACCATCAGTACACATTAGAAAGAAGACAACCTTTGTTATGATCATGAAAAGATCAAACCAAACCAATAATGTAGCAGAATTATAATATTTGGCAAGAGCTATTACTAATTTCATAAATACTAATTGAGATCATGAAACTGGAATACAGATAACAGAGTCGTATGAAACCAATTTCAACCAATTTCAACAAAGAAACCCATATTACCTAGTAAGGGTACCAACTCAGCAGTACAAAGAACACAACCTTTGTCATGATCATGAAAATGAGATCATGAAACTGAAAACATCATGAATTCTATATACTAATCACACTCTAGTATTGAAACCAAGTGTAGTGAAAAGATCAAAAGAAACAAATAATGTATGATAATTCTAATACTGGGCACGAGCTATTACTAATTTCATAAATAGTAAGTTAGATCATTACACTGAAATGCAACAACAGATTTCTATGAACCCAATTTCAACAAACAAACCCATAATGTAGCAGAATTCTAATATTTGGCAGGAGCTATTACTAATTTCATAAATACTAATTGAGATTATGAAACTGGAATACAGATAACAGAGTCGTATGAAACCAATTTCAACCAATTTCAACAAAGAAACCCATATTACCTAGTAAGGGTACCAACTCAGCAGTACAAAGAACACAACCTTTGTCATGATCATGAAAATGAGATCATGAAACTGAAAACATCATGAATTCTATATACTAATCACACTCTAGTATTGAAACCAAGTGTAGTGAAAAGATCAAAAGAAACAAATAATGTATGATAATTCTAATACTGGGCACGAGCTATTACTAATTTCATAAATAGTAAGTTAGATCATTACACTGAAATGCAACAACAGATTTCTATGAACCCAATTTCAACAAACAAACCGGGGGGAAAACAACATTAGACATTACGAAGAACGAAACCTTACCGGAAGTGGAATGACGGCCGATTAACTGCTTCAAAAACAAACAACGGCTGCATAAGAGGGGAAAAGAGCATGAAAGATTAGAAAGAAGCGAAACTTACTGAAATTCGAACAGTAGTAGGGCATTGAATTCAGGATGCGGAACGGCCCGCGTAACGATCCAAAGCGGTGGTGGGAGGTGGGCCGACCATCGGTCGACGGAGGTAGAGGAGCCGCACACGACGGGCGAAAACCGGTACGGAGGGAGCAAAATTACATTTCTACCCACCCAATATGTATTATATAGTAAGTTAGATGAGTTCTAATCGAAGAACTTTAGAAAGAAAGGACAGAAGTTATGATTTGTATAACTTATGTAAGAGTGTATATAAGTACAATTTATTCTTCACATTGTAAGGCTATTTATAGTATAAAATGCAATCAATTATTAGACAAGATAATGTATTTGGTAGACAAGTGGTACAGTGAATTCATCCATAAGACCATTGACAAAAGTGGTCATTCACTTTTATGATAATATTTCATAATACTCCCCCTTGAATGACACTTTTCAAACTTCAAAGTTTAGCTTTGTAATACTGTCTCGTTAAAAACCTCGCTAAAGAAAAATCCAGTGGGAAAAAGCTTTAGCGAAGGGAAAAAGAGTGCAGTGTATAGCTCCCCCTTAAGTTATCATTTGTAAGGCATTATCCCTTGTGTACATGTCGCATACCAATATCATAAACGTGTTTCCTGAAATTGTTGTAGGGAGTGCCTTTGTAAAAATATCTGCTGAATTGTTGCTTGATTGGACATATCTCATTTCAACTTGATTTTCTTTAATAAGATCTTGAGCGTATGAAAAGAATCTTGGTGGTATGTGTTTTGTTCAGTCACTTTTGATATACCCTTCTTTCATTTGTGAGATACAAGCTGGATTATCTTCGTAAACTGGAGTTGGATTTCTATCTTTCTCTAGTCCACAAGAGGTTAGTATAAGTTGTGTCATTGATCTTAGCCATATACATTCTCTAGAAGCTTCATGTAATGCAATAATTTCAGCATGATTTGATGATGTTGTAATAAGTGTTTGTTTCTGGGAACGCCATGAAATTGCAGTTCCTCCATTCAGGAATACGTATCCAGTTTGAGATCTTGCCTTATGAGGGTCTGATAAATAACATGCGTCTGCATAACCAACCAATCCTTCGTTTGAATCATTAGTATAAAATAATCCTAAATCAACGGTTCCTCGAAGGTATCTAAGAATATGCTTGATCCCATTCCAATGTCTTCTTGTAGGGGATGAACTAAATCTTGCTAGTAAATTAACTGCAAATGAAATGTCAGGTCTTGCACAGTTAGTAAGATACATAAGAGCTCCAATTGCACTGAGGTATGGTATCTCTGGACCAAGAACCTCTTCATCATCTTCGCAAGGGCGAAATGGATCCTTATCAATGTTGAGTGATCTAACAACCATTGGTGTGCTCAAAGGATTTGCTTTGTCCATGTTGAAGCGTTTTAAGAGCTTTTCAGTATAATTTGATTGATGTATAAGTATTCCATTACTCGTATGTTCAATCTGCAAACCAAGACAATATTTGGTTTTTCCGAGGTCCTTCATTTTAAATTCTTTCTTCAAAAGGACAACCGCTTCATGAATTTCTTTATGCGTCCCAATTATATTTAGATCATCAACACATACGGCTATTATTACATATCCTGAGGTTGTCTTCTTAATAAAGACGCATGGACACATAGAATTATTTGTATACCCTTTGTTTATCAAAAAAATCACTCAAACGATTGTACCACATCCTTCCAGATTGTTTCAACCCGTATAAAGATCTTTGTAATTTGATTGAATACATTTCTTTGGGTTTTGAACTTAACGCTTCAGGTACTTTATACCCCTCTGGAATTTTCATATAGATGTTGTTATCAAGTGATCCATACAAATAAGCAGTAACAACATCCATAAGACGCATTTCCAACTTCTTAGAAACCGCCAAGCTGATTAAATATCTGAAAGTAATTGCGTCCATAACAGGAGAATATGTTTCCTCATAATCAATACCTGGCCTTTGAGAAAAACCTTGAGCTACCAGTCTAGCTTTATATCTCGTAACTTCATTTTTCTCATTTCGTTTTCTCACAAAAACCCATTTATACCCTATAGGCTTCATTGCCTTAGGTGTAATAACAATAGGCCTAAAAACTTCCCTTTTGTTGAGTGAATTTAATTCAGCTTGCATAGCGTCTTTCCATTTATCCCAATCAGGTCGATATTGACGATCAATAACAGACTTGGGTTCGGGATCATCATCACCACCCATGACGTCACTTGCTATAGAGTAAGCAAATATTTCAACAATATTTCCCATTTCATCTCGGTTCCATAATATATGTGTATGACCATAATTTATAGACATCTCTTTGTTTATATCATTCATTTCCTTATCGGGAAGGGATTTTACTATCTTTCGAGAATCATTTTCTTTATGGTCGGTTTCCTTTTCATATCCCTTTCTTTTTCGAGGATTTTTATCCTTTGAACCGATTGGTCTCCCACGTTTCAGTTGTCTCTGAGATTCATGAGGCATATTTTCATCAATTTATTTATTTGAAATCTCAACTCGAGCTGGTGCATTTACAGCTGGTATATGTGATTTTGTTACTCTTTTTGTATCAGTAAATGCATCAGGCAATTGATTTACAATTTCTTGTAGATGCATTATCTTTTGAACCTCTGTCTCATATTGTTTTGTTCTAGGATCAATATATAACAATGAAGGTTCACACCATGACAATCAGCAAAACGTGTTGTAAAGACATCCCCGGTTAAAGGTTCAAGATATCTTATGATAGAAGTTGTTTCATATCCAACATATATTCCCAACCTTCTTTGAGGTCCCATTTTTATGCGTTGTGGTGGTGCAATCGGAACATATACTGCACATCCAAAAATTCTAAGATGGGAAATATTTGGCTCCTGGCCAGACACAAGTTGTATAGGGGAGTATTTGTGATTTGCACTTGGTCTCATACGTATCAATGATCCAGCATGTAATATTGCATGGCCACAAATTGACACCGGGAGTTTTGTTCTCATTATTAATGGTCTAGCAATTAGCTGAAGATGTTTAATTATCGATTCAGCTAAACCATTTTGTGTATGTACATGAGCAACTGGGTGTTCGACAACAATTCCAACCGACATGCAATAATTATTAAGAGCATGTGATGTGAATTCACCCGCATTATCAAGTCTTACCCTTTTGATAGTATAATCAGGGAAATGTGCTCGTAATTTAATAATTTGAGCTAGAAACTTTGCGAAGGCTACATTACGAGTTGATAATAAAGAGACATGAGACCATCTACTAGATGCATCTATTAGGACCATGAAGTATCTAAATGGTCCACATGGTGGATGGATTGGTCCACATATATCACCTTGAATTCTTTCAAGAAACATAGGTGATTCTTTTTCAACATTTGATGGTGAAGGCCTTGTAATTAGTTTTTCAGGAGAACAAGATGTACATAGAGGCATTTTATTTATTTGGGGGATCCTTTTATCCTTCAACGGATGACCGTGTGTATTTTCAATTATCCTTTTCATCATTGTAGATCCTGGATGACCTAATCTGTCATGCCATAAGTTTAATATACCAGGATTGCAATGTTTTTCTTTCACTGCCATATGTGCTTGAGGCACGTTTATACATGTATAATGTAAACTAGAACGAAGCATTAGCACTTTTTCCAATATGTGATTGTTCTCTATAATATGTAAATACTTTTCATTTTTCACATTCCTTGACTGAGTATCATATCCATTATGATATATATTTTTGAAACTCAACAAGTTTCTTGTTGCTTTTGGGGAAAATAGAGCATTCTCTATTAAAAGCTTTGTACCATTTGGTAATTCTAAATTTGCTTTTCCCACACCTTCTATCAAATTTGAAGGGCCTGATATTGTATCGATGTTTCCCTTGGATGGTTTTAATTCATAAAATATTTATGAGATTTAAGAATTGTATGTGTGGCACCACTATCTGCTATGCATAAATCTCCATTATTTGTTTGACTTTGGGCTTCCATGAAATTCATTTTAATCTTCAAATATAAAATACATAAAATAATAAGTTTATATATTAAACACACAAAGTTCAACAACAAATATATTACAAAAAAATCCATTAAACATAGTTAAAACATAACTTAATATAAGGAAATACATAGTTATAATTTTAGCAACATTTCAATTCATGGTTCCGAGTCATTGTAGAAATCTGAGTTATTCAACTCAGTGGTCACATTATCAAATTCGCCCACATAATTTGCCTCCTTCTCTTTTCCTTTTAGAGACTCTTGATATAGCTCACATAAATGTGAAGGTGTACGACATGTTTTCGCCCAGTGGTTTGTGCTTCCACATCTAAAACATGAATCACCATAATTTTGGGACGTACCAGCTTCATTTTTAACTTGTTTTGCTGGTTATAATTGTTATTTTGTGGAGAGTAATAATGGTTAGCTCTTTGGCTACGACCACGAGCACAAGCACGACCCCGACCACGGTTATAATTGTTGTTCCATTTATGAGAGTGATTGCGACCACTTAAATGGTTTTTATTAGAATGCCCACGACCACGGCCTCGCCCACGGCTTTGTCCACGGCTTTGTTCCCGTTTACACTCAGAATTTTTATGATCATTGTTATGAGCAATATTTGCTTCTGGTATTGCTAATGATCCAATGGGACGAGCCTCATGGTTTTTCATTAATAGCTCGTTGTTTTTCTCTGCTACTAGGAGGAATGAATTTAGATCAGAATATCTTTTAAACTTTTGCAATCGATATTGTTGTTGCAAGTTTATGTTGGATGCATGAAATGTGGAGAAAGTTTTCTTCAACATATCCTCCTCAGTTACAGTCTGCCCACAAAAACGAAGTGTTGGGCATATTCTAAATAAAGCAGAGGTGTAATCATTCACTTTTTTGAAATCTTGGAACCTGAGATTGTTCCATTCATCTCTAGCAGCGGGAAGCAAGACTTCGCTTTGATGGTCAAATCTGCTTTGTAAATCTTTCCACAAAACACATGGGTCATCACAATTTGAGTATTCAAATTGTAGCATATTGTCAATATGTTTATGAAGAAAGACATCAGCTTTTGCTTTGTCTTGTTTCGAACATTCATTGCCCTCTCGGATTGTTTCCAAGACACCCATTGATTTGAGATGCCTCTTGACATGTGCTGTCCATGGCATATAATTTTCTCCGGTGATGTCAAGAGCCGGAAATTCGATCTTGGCAATATTTGATATTTTATAGCTAGACATATATAATGTAAATATTAGAATTTATATAGTCATGAAAATTGAGGCAAAATACATTGGTAGTGTTAGAAACAAATAAAAGAACAAGAAAATTTCAATGTTTTCAAATGGAAGATTAAAATGAAGAAATGCAATATTATAAGCATTATGGTAACTAATATAAAAACTGGGTGAGCCATCCTTGAAAAAATTTCTTGAGTTGTTTGAGAAGAATAAATGTATATGAAATAAGTTGACAATTGGTAATTTATAGTAGTAAAATGGTAACTTTTAACAATAGTTGTATTACCATTTTATAACCGTTTTACAACGGTAATATACATATAAACAATTTTGTAAGTAAAGTAAAATAAACAACTTTGGTGTAAAAAGTTATGTATATAACAAAGGTTAGATAGCGCAGAATGAAGATGTTAATAAGCATAATTAAATGTTAGTTAACATAAATAAAAGTTAGATATAAATTAAAAATGTTAGTAAGCATAAAACTAAATGTTAGTTGCTATAAATAAAAGTTAGATAACATAAAATAAAAATGTTAGTAAGCATAATTAAATGTTAGATGGTTAGTAGTCCCAAAAAGTATCCATAGTATGTCATTTGTATTATATTATAGCAATTATCTTTTAATGTATATTATTGATCTTTGTTAATGAATTGCTTACCTTGCTTAAATTGGATGTCTTTGTGCTTGATTAACCTTCTTGATTACGAGATTAGAGTCTCGTGCTGATAACGTGTTATAATATAACTATGATTACAATAATATTATGAGTTATAATTGAAGAACTTTAGAAAGAAAGAAGTTAAGATTTGTATAGTTAAGATTTGTATAACTTATGTAAGAGTGTATACAAGGTGCAATTTCTTCTTCACATTGTGAGGGTATTATAGTACAAAATGCAATCAATTAGTAGACAAGATAATGTATTTGGTAGACAAGTGGTATAGTGGATTTATCTATAAGACCATAAGTTTGACAAAAGTGGTCATTCACTTTTATGATAATATTTCATAATAAATAGTATTTTTTAGGATACTTGTTTGAGTTGTAATCAGGCTCAAATTTGTCCTCCTCTCATTATTGATAATGTTTATATAGTTACAAGGGTTTAATGTTAATTACACAATACATCCTCTAACTAATAATTAATACAAATATAACCTATCTAATATACCCCATCAGTCTAAGGATGAGGATTTCGAATACTTAGACTGGACCGAAAATCATTGAAATGCACGCTTGGCAAGCCTTTGGTGAAGATATCTGCAAGTTGAAAACGAGAGGGGACATGTAAGACACGAATATTACCCCGCTAAACTTGATCACGAACAAAATGGATGTTAATCTCGATGTGCTTTGTCTGTTGATGCTGAACTGGATTACCAGACATGTAGATTGCACTCACATTATCACAATAAACAAGAGAAGTCTTATGCGGTGGACATCCCAGTTCTAAAAGTAAGCTGCGAAGCCAACATACTTCTGCCACGACATTAGCTACACCACGATACTCAGCCTCGACACTCGACCTAGAGACTGTGGTTTGTCTTTTGGAAGACCAGGGTAAAAGATTATCACCCAAATACACACAATATCCTGACGTAGACCGACGCGTGTCAGGGCATCCAGCCCAGTCTGCGTCGGTGTAAGCGACCAAAGAGGAGATCGCGCTACGTTTCATTTGAACACCCATGTTAATCGTTCCCTTAAGGTAACGAAGAATCCGCTTGAGTGCATTGAAATGAGGGACCCGAGGGGCATGCATATGCATACATACCTGCTGAACTGCGTATGAGATGTCAGGACGGGTGAAAGTTAAGTACTGTAGAGCACCTGCAAGACTCCGATAAGTAGTGGGATCATCAAACAAATCACCGTCATTGGCACTCAACTTTCCTGCCGTGTCAACGGGAGTGGTAACGGGGTTGCAGTTTGACATATTAGCACGAGATAAAATGTCTAGAGCATACTGATGTTGGGATAAAAATAGACCTTGGGTGTTGCGAGTTACCGAAATACCTAAGAAGTAGCTTAGAGAACCGAGATCCTTCGTGGCAAACTCAGAAAATAAACGTGTCATCAACTGCTGCTTTAGCGTTATCGAGGATGTAGTCAGAATGATGTCATCTACATACAATAACAAGTAAGTTGTGTCCCTGCCATGTTGTAGATGAATAAAGAATGACCACAAGTGCTGTGTTGGAACCCCATTGTTGTAACATACTCTGTAAATCGTTGATACCAGGCCCGATGTGCTTGTTTTAACCCATATAGAGACTTCTTTAGGCGACAGACATGATTGGGATATTGTGGGTGACGAAACCCAACTGGTTGGTGCATGTAAACTGTCTCAGCAAGATGTCCATGTAGAAAAGCATTGGAGACATCAAGCTGACTAATATCCCAATTATGTAATAAAGCAATGTTGAGTACCGTGCGGATGGTAGCCGGCTTGACAACCGGGCTGAATATCTCATAACAATCTACTCCAACCTGTTGAGACCTGCCATCACAAACTAAACGCGCTTTGTAGTGCTCAAGTGAGCCTTCAGATTTTAGTTTGTGTTTAAAAAGCCACATACAACGAATGATATTCATATCTCGAGTCCTAGGTACTAACTCCCATGTATTGTTGGTAACAAGGGCATTAAATTCATCAGTCATGGCACGGTTCCAAACCAGAATTTGTAAGGCTTGGATTGGGTTTTTAGGAATAGGTTCAAGTGTGGACGTATGGAGATTAAATAATGGCCGTGGTTTAGAAATTCCTGCCATACGTCGTGTTGTCATGGTAACGGGTCGGAGGTGGGGGTGGGGGTGGCGGAGGAGATGGGTTGGCCGATGGTGTGGAGTGGGCTGAAGAGTGGTCTGTTGGGGAAGTGGGTGGTTGGGCTTGGGTATTGGAGGGTGATGGTTGGGCCGCAGGGTTGTTGTTCACAGAGTGGGCCAAAGGTGATTTTATTTGGTTTTGGGTGTGGGTCGTGGAAGAGGTCGGTTGTTTGGCGCGACGGGTGTATGTTTTAAAAATAGATTTTGGTAGGTTAGGATTTAAATTTTGGGGTGTGGTAGGTGAATGTGAGTTACTTGTTCTAGTGGCAGTGGGTTGTGAGGAAGGTTTGGGTGGGTTAAAAGTTGACCAAAAGGATGGGTGTATGTCCGAGGAGTCAGTAGGTGAGTGTAAAAAGTGGTAGTCGCTTTGCACTTGATTTTGTGTTGAAAATGGAAATATGGTCTCGTCAAAGACTACATGACGCGAAACAAGGACCGGGAGTCAAGTTTGTTAATGGTGGTGGACGGGAAAAGAGGATAACAAAGGCATCCAAACACACGAAGCTCATCATACGAGGGTGTTTTGTGGTAGAGTAATGACACTGGGGTTTTGTTGTATTTGATCTTGCTTGGAAGAATGTTTTGCAAATATGTTGCCATTTGGAGTGCATGGTACCAAAATTTTGGTGGTAGAGAGGCTTGGTGAAGTAATGTTCGAATCATGTTATTTATTGTACGAATTTTACGTTCCGCTTTTTCCATTTTGAGGTGATGTGTGAGGACATGAGAATCGAAATGTCATACCATTTGTGGTGCAAAAATTATGGAAAGATTTGTTGTTGTACTCCGTAACGTTATCACATTGAAAACTTTTTATTTTTCGTTCAAATTGAGTTTCAATGAGATGAGAGAAGTTTTGAAAAATGGTGAACACGCTAGATTTATTTGTTAAAGGATATGTCCACAAGTAGTTTGTGAAGTCATCTAAAAATAAGATGTAATAACGGTGACCTCCCGAGCTTTGAACCGGGTAGTCGCTAGATTTATTTGTTAAAGGATATGTCCACAAGTGTTTGGCTGATGAGAATGCTTATGTACCATTAGATGATATAGAGGTGGATGATAAGTTGAATTATGCTGAGAAACCTACTGCTATAGTAGACAGAAAGGTGAAAAGGCTGAGGAATAAAACTATTGAGTTAGTTAAAGTGCAGTGGTCGAATAGAAAGGGGTCTGATTTTACTTGGGAGTCAGAAGAGGAGATGAAGAGAGATTATCCCCAGTTGTTTGAATAGTTGGTTTCGAGGACAAAACCTATTTAAGGGGGGGAGAGTTGTAACATCCGGTTTCTAAATCCGGACTTGTAAATTATATTATAGTTATGATTAATTAACTAAGTTGAGTTTGTTTGATTGTTAAAGTATTCAGCCGCATGACTTGTATGCGAATGGACTTCAGTCGCATTTCTTATATGCGATTGAGGCTAAGTCGTACGAATGGTAGGAGCATGAGCTTCATTCGCACGATTCAGTCGTGCGAATGGTTCAATCGTGCGACTGAAGGTGAGGCGGTTAAGTTGAAATGTATGGATAAGTAGGGCGGTGCAGGGGTTCAAGGGCAGATTTCTATTTGCACTTATTCTGTTCTCTTGTCCCCTTCACACCCAAAACCCTGCTCTCACGAAATTGATTAGGCGAAACTCCGTTTTGGTAAGTTTTGAACATCACGGATTAATCCGGAGATGTTATAAGCTGTGTGTATGATTGAATTTGATCCAATAACCTGTTTAAATCAGTAAATTGGTCTGGTTTATTTCTGAATTTAAAATCCAGGAATTCAAATCTAAGTTTTGTGAAGTTTTGATGAAATAATGATCCGAAACCATTATAAACGATGTGTATAATATCTGTTTTGAATATGGTATGATTGGATGGTTAAAACTCAAATTTGAGTGAGTTTGGATCAAAAACGTCAAGAACACAGCTGCTGATTCGTTTCAGGCGAATGGGCTCAATCGCATGGCTCAATCGCACGAATGAGAGTTTAATCGGGCGACTGAGTGCGAATGGAGGTTCAGTCGTGCGATTGGAACCCAGTCGCCTGGTTGGAAGACCGAATGAAGACGAGCGAACACTGGATACTAATGAGAACTCAATCGTGCGAATGAATGGTTAGTCGTACGACTGAAGGTGCAGTCGCATGGTTCATTCGCATAGGTCCAGTCGCATAATTGCTCATTCGCATAAGTGTTCAATCGCATGAGGGCCCTGTTTGAGAATAAGTTATTGAATCAGGGTTTATTGCTTTAGATATACCTTGATTAGAGGAAGGACTAGTTACCTCGTGTACGTGGATTGTGTAGATTGTCGTGAGAAAGTTGATAAGGTGAGTTCTAAGCCCTTTTTAAATGTTTGGTTTTAACATTCGGGCTAGCACACACATATTGATAAATGAATTGAATGTTTTAGTACCAGATTTGTGATAGTAATGTGATGTGTTCTAACAGTTGTAAAGCTGTTAGAGGGAAAGTGGGGGTAATAAATGATTATCTGAACATTGTTAATCATTACATGATGATAATGATTGCAATGAGTCAGGTAGGGTGTAAAAGATAGTCCTCTGAACATTGTTAATCATTACGTGATGGTAATGATTCCAGTGGGTCAGATGGGGTGTGATGATTAATGAAAATATGCTAAAACTGGTGCTAAAAGAAAGAAAGCGTGTGAAGTGTAAACGAAGGTGATAATATTGGCAATAAATAAAAGAAATGTTTTTCTTTTAAATGGTAATGTGATGTGAATCTCAATAGGCCAGTTAAGGTAAGATGCCTGGGTGTGAAACTGTACAGTTTGATAGGAGTGATGACGATCACTCAGCTTTGTGAACATCTTGTAACATCCCAGGGAAATCGCAATGTGATATTGTCCGCTTTGGCCGAAGCCTCACGGGTTTAAAACGCGTCACTTTGGGTGAGATGAGTAATAGCCGTATTTTCAGGCATGTGTCCATCACCACCCACCGAAGTGTACATCAGAGTCGCACAACGGTGTGATACTGTCCTCTTTGGCTCTATAGCCTCAAGGATTTAAACGCGTCACATTGGGGAAGGTATCCAGCCCCTTATAAAGAGACTTTTGTTCGCCTCCCCGACCGATGTGGGATGAGTCATAGCCATATTTTCAGGCATGTGTCCATCCACCCACCGAAGTGAGACCAGCGTCCTCGCTGGCACAATGGCCCGGCCCTGGCTCTGATACCAACTGTAACATCCCAGGGAAATCGCAATGTGATATTGTCCGCTTTGGCCGAAGCCTCACGGGTTTAAAACGCGTCACTTTGGGTGAGATGAGTAATAGCCGTATTTTCAGGCATGTGTCCATCACCACCCACCGAAGTGTACATCAGAGTCGCACAGCGGTGTGATACTGTCCTCTTTGCCCACGGGCTCAAGGATTTAAACGCGTCACATTGGGGAAGGTATCCAGCCCCTTATAAAGAGACTTTCGTTCGCCTCCCCAACCGATGTGGGATGAGTCATAGCCATATTTTCAGGCATGTGTCCAGGACACATGCCTGAAAATATGGCTATGACTCATCCCACATCGGTTGGGGAGGCGAACGAAAGTCTCTTTATAAGGGGCTGGATACCTTCCCCAATGTGACGCTTTTTAAATCCGTGAGGCCGAGGCCAAAGCGGACAATATCACGTTGCGGCTCTCGTACACCTTCCTGCGGGGGGTGTCACAGTTGGTATCAGAGCCAGGGCCGGGCCGTTGTGCCAGCGAGGACGCTGGTCTCACTTCGGTGGGTGGATGGACACATGCCTGAAAATATGGCTATGACTCATCCCACATCGGTTGGGGAGGCGAACGAAAGTCTCTTTATAAGGGGCTGGATACCTTCCCCAATGTGACGCGTTTTAAATCCGTGAGGCCGAGGCCAAAGCGGACAATATCACGTTGCGGCTCTCGTACACCTTCCTGCGGGGGTGTCACACATCTTGTGGTGACGACCCTAGATGATTAATTGGCATCCTACTGGATGAGAGATAGTAACCGGTAGTTGCTAGATGTGGGCAACCGACGTTACTGGGTATGGGAGACTGGTAGTTGCTAGATGTGGGCAACCGACGTCTCTGGGTCTGGTAACCGGTAGTTGCTAGATGTGGGCAACCGACGTTACCGAGTATGAGAAACTGGTAGTTGCTGGATGTGGGCAACTGATGTTTCTGAGTGTAGTAACTGGTAGTTGCTGGATGTGGGCAACCGACGTTACTGGGTATAGGGAACTGGTAGTTGCTAGATGTGGGCAACCGACGTTCGATGGGACAGGTCCAGTGGGACAGAATAATGATAAAGTTGAATTTATAATATTGCCAATAAAAAGATAGCTGTGGTGTGTGTGAAAATGTTGTTAATGTTTTAATGAAAATTAGAACTCACCAGTTTATCTGATATTTTGAGTGTGTTGTGTGTGCTAGGTAAGGAGGGATCCTCTGATAATAGAGGAAAGCAAGTATGAACTGATGAGGACGCTATCCTGGAGCAACTGCCGGCATAGGATTTAGGACATGTTAACAATGTAAATAGGGCAATGTATAATTAAATACAATCATATGTAAAATGTTTTAAAAAGTTGGGTTAATATATATAATAGTGTTTAAAGTCCTTCGCTGTAAATAGAAAGCTCTGATTTGTGTTTAAAATATTAATCCAACTGCGTGACGTGCCTTCGGTGCCCTGCCGAGTTTAGGGCGTCACAATTAACTATTGCTAGCCTGGTGACGTCTTAGATCTTGGGGCCTGACAAGCCTATTTGGTGCTAAAGTCGATGTATTGCCGACTCTTAGGAGCCATATGCTTGTGCACTAGGGAACCAAATACACTTAGCCAATCTTATATACTTGTAATCAAGTCGAGGTTTGGTTGTAACGATATGTGTTCTATAACCTTACTAGCTTATAACCTATGACATGAATTGCTACTTGTAATCTTTTCATATTATGTATGAAAACTTTGGAAACTCACCAACTATTTTTAGTTGACCTTTTATTTTTATAATGTTTCAGGAAAACCCCCAAGTTTGAAGTGCACTTATGATGCTGGAATAATCTAGGACTTGGACCTAGTTAATAAAATCAATTGATTGTACTTTGTTATGTCATGTCAAATATTAGTTCATTGTTGAAACTTATGATTGTAATATTACCTTTGAAGCTTATGAATAATATATTTGGATTTAATAATAGCGTTATGTGGCTGTGAACGATCTTAACCCTCACACCTCGACGTTTCCGCCGTCAAGGTTGGGGTGTGACAGCAGCAAAGGTTGAAGGAGAGATGACTCTTGACAAGGTAGGTAGGGAGAGTGGATAGAGGTCCCCGGTGCTATCACATCGGAGGATAGGAGTCCGCGTCAGGTAGTCCTTCACAAGAAAGCCAAATTTGTCAAATTCAATAGAAATATCATTATCAGTGCATAAACGACGTACCGAAAGTAAATTTTTAATTAGGTTGGGGGCTATGAGAACATTGTTTAAATATAAAGGTGGGTAGGGGGCTTTAATGATGGTTTGGCCCGTTCCGGTGATTGGTATTTTGTATCCGTTACCCACGACAATGTAATTTTGTATGCCATTATTATTACAAGATGAGAGAGTACCTGACGAGTGAGACATGTGATTAGTAGCACCGGTGTCGAGATACCATGTGGGGTTGGGGTTCAAAGTCATGGTGTGCATGGCTTGCTTGATGTTAGTTGGAGTATAGGAATATTCGGCCATTGCTTGAGATGGATGAGTGCCACGGGGAGCCATGATGGGAGGACGTTATAGTTGCATACGAGGTGGCGGGTATGAGAATGGGGCTGTGGGATATGGACAAGGCGGGATAGCCCATCCTTGAGTTTGCCAACCCCATTGATTATGCCATGGTTGATAACCTCCATGACCTCTTGAGCGGCCCCTGCCACGGTTACGTCCCCCTCGGCCTCTACCTCTATTGTTGTTGTAGTCACTTTGATAACAACATCCCCACACTTGAACTTTGCTTGTCCTCAAGCAAACTCTCATGCAACCATTTAACAAAAGAAATCCCATTGACATAAAAGATGGTGAGAGACAAACCATTTGTTACATGAAGATCCAAACTCATAATTGACTATCAAACATGGCACACTCATAAGAAGAAACCGAGTGTTTTAAGCTTGCTCTTTCAGAAATGTTCAAATGAGCATCACATGCCTACGAAGTTTCTTTTATGCATGAGTATAAACCGCTCACAAAAATCACTCAACACTCGGTTATTTGTATGTATAAGTGTATAAGTGAATCACTCAATGCCAACCAATGATACAAACATAGTAATAAGCTTGCAAAGGGGTCAATTCTCCACCAATTAACATAAGAGAATGCATAAAACAAGAGGGCTTTTAACGGGTTGTAACGGGGCTTGGGTAAAAAAGGTATGGAATTTTTGGTAAAAGTGGTTAAACGGATAAAAATTCCGGAAGTCTAGATGCTAAGTATTATATATTACGCTAATATGTACACACGATTTAATATAACTAAACTAATACAAATCTACTAAACGTGAGATATGCATGAAAATTGTTCTTTCTTATGCATCAATAACTCACATTTATTATTCCTATTCTAGACAACATAATATAACATTTTTCTCAGTTTTTTTTTTTTCAAATTTTTTTTTCTTTTTTTTCATATTTTTCTTTTTCTCTTTTTTTCTTTTTTTTTTTTGAACAATGGACGTCTAATTAAAACTAGTAAGCATTAAACAAATTCGATGCCAAAATTTAGACAACTAGAAATAACCGGAATTTTATCACAAGGGTTAAAAGATAAAAATGGCTAATTTGGCTAAGTAGCTAATGATGTGGGTAATAACAAAGAAAAATGGAAAATGGTTCAACATGGTGACTAATGGTAACAATTGGGTAAAATGTAAGAGAAAGAAAAAAATGGCTTATAAGGTGGGTATTCCTAATGCCTCTGTCATTTTCATGCAAAAACTTAGTTTATGGTCTTGAAATGCATATCCTAAGCAAGTTCTCACGTGGATGCACATTTGGCACACTCAAGAATCAACAAACATGTAAGCAAACACTAAATCATATGATTTCATGTGATAGAGGCACAAATAAGCTTACGGAAATGGAGGGATAAAGGTAAAGTTCAAACTCATGCATAAATATCACATTTTCAACTTGCAATGCTCACTGAACATCCGAACATTTTATCATAATGCACTTGGTTTCTCTTAGTTCTGTGATGTTAACAATTCAATCATGGTTTAAGATCTAAAAGAAATATAAATGGATGTCATTTATTCAACTTTTTGAAAAATTTTTGTCAAAAATGGGATTGTTTTAAGGTGCAATGAGATATACGTAAAAGACTTGCAAAAGTTCACAAAAACCCAAACATCCCCACACTTGAAACATACATTGTCCTCAATGTATCAATACATGTAATGTAATGTAAGAAACAAATGGGGAGAGGGGGGGGGGGAAAGAAGGTGAAACAGAAAACTCCCCTGAAGAAATCCAAGAAAAGAGGCCCAACAAAATCTCAAGCGTCCGCTAAGCAAATCATCACTCTCAAGATTCCACGAAAACTAGCAATAACAAGATCTTAATCTGATATCTGGCAAATAGTCCACTTTTGCTTTTGGGTTGGCTTTGTAACATCTAAATATTCTCACTACAAGTCTACAATCACCTCTTAACTGGACCAAACAGAGATGTCATAATTGGAGGTGCTTATTTCGAGCAGCATAGATACAAATGGGTCAAACCTACCTAAAGCCCTCTCCCCAATTTGCCACATATAGTCATAATGTAAAGAAAGGGGGAAATATGAGAGTAGTCGATAAATGCTAACCCCATCAGATGCAGCAAGAATAGAAGGAAGATTAACTACTGAGTCTGTACTTTCAATAATAACAATAAAATGAAAAGAAGATCACAGAACATACCCAAACAAGCCACAAAAGTGAAAAACAAAAGAGAAAGAGGTGGGTTGCTATGAGGGTGTAGCAGGTGGCTGTGGTGGTTCACGGTTGCGGGTGATGGTTTGCTGGCGGGGTAGGGGCGCAGGTGGTGATGGTACGCAGTTGGGTTCCGGCGGTCGCGAAAGGAAGAGGGATCGGGAAGGGGATCGCAGTTGACCGGGAATGGGGGGCTGTGGATGGCGGTGGTGTGTAGGGCGACGTGCGAGGGTGGTGATGGTAGCAGGAGGGCGAAGGGGAAGAGGGTGGGGTGGAGGAGTGGTGGCCGGAGGTAGGTAGCGGTGGTCACGGCGATGGAGAAGAAGGTGGGTAGGAGGGTTGACGGAGCTGCGGTGGAGATGGGGCTGCGGTGGAGATGGGGCTGCGGTGGAAATGGGGCTGCGGTGGAGGCTGCCGCGGGCGACGGGGCAGGGGAGAGGGGAGAGGGATCGTGAAGGGGGGGGCTATGGAGATGGGGATGAAATGGGGAAGGAAATCAAGAGGTTTTGTTTTGTAGTTTGTTTTGAATTTTTTTTTTACCCCTTTTTTTTCCAGCCAATATGAGCATATCCGTCTAAATATGAGCATATCAGTAAGCTTTTTTTCAACTTCATCTTATATTGACTCAGTTAATATGGGCATATTTATTTGAATATGGTTATATTAATAATCATTTTTCAAAAATTTCCTTAACTTAGAATACCTTCATATTACATCCCAAAAATCATTTTGCTTGACACGTTTTCGTTATAAATAACGTAAGACACACCCGATGACGTCGACATCTTCGGTTTTTTTTTTTTTTTATAAAATAAAATAAAATAAGAACTAATTAAAGGAAACTAATTAAGGAAATATATATAAAATAAAGGGATACGAATGATTTTCAAGCAAGTGCTTTGTTTATTTACGAGTCATTAGCTCGACTCGACCCCGCATTCACTTGTCCTTGGGGTGGAGTTCCATGACGTCAAACTCCTTCTCATCTCTCGGGCCTTCAATGTAATGCTTTAAACGATGACCATTAACCTTGAAAACCCTTCCGTCCGAATGTTCAACTTCAACGGTGCCATACGAGAATACTTGCTTCACGATATAAGGACCCGTCCATCTTGATTTTAATTTACCGGGAAACAAGCGAAGTCTTGAATTGTAAAGCAATACACGATCCCCCACTTGGAATTGTTTGTTGTTCTTCAAGTGGTTGTCATGTAATTTTTTCGTCCGTTCCTTGTAAATTGTAGAATTCGCGTATGCTTGATTCCTCAACTCTTCAAGTTCATGGACTTGCAAAAACCTATTTTCACCTGCATCTTTTAAATCAAGATTAACGGCCTTCAAGGCCCAATAAGCTTTGTGTTCGAGTTCAACGGGAAGGTGACAAGACTTTCCATAAACCAACTTAAATGGTGTGGTGCCAATTGGAGTTTTGTAAGCGGTTCGGAAAGCCCATAGAGCATCATCTAACTTATCCGCCCAATCCTTTCGGTTTTGCCCAACCGTTCGTTCCAAGATTCGTTTAAAACCTCTATTAGTGACCTCAACTTGACCACTTGTTTGTGGGTGGTAAGATGTTGAAAAACGATGTTTAACCCCATAACGAGTTAACGCTTTTTCAAGTTGATTATTACAAAAATGAGTGCCACGATCACTAATTAGAGCCTTAGGGGCACCAAATCGAGAGAAAAGCTTTTTCAGAAATTTCACCACTACCCTAGCATCATTTGTAGGCAAGGCTTGCGCCTCGGCCCACTTAGATACGTAGTCAACGGCTACTAAAATGTATTTGTGACCATGTGATGAAGGGAATGGTCCCATGAAGTCGATGCCCCAAACATCGAATACCTCGCATACTTGTATGCTATTTTGGGGCATCTCATCACGTGAAGAGATGTTACCTGCGCGTTGGCAAGCATCACATGCTTTAACCAACATGTGTGCATCCTTGAATACGGTAGGCCAATAAAAACCAGAATCAAAGACTTTCTTAGCGGTGTAATTTGCTCCATGATGACCACCGGTGGGTCCTTCATGACAATGGCGAAGTATGCTCATTGCCTCGATTCCGTGCACACATCTTCTCACCACTTGATCCGCGCAAACTCGAAAAAAATATGGATCTTCCCAAAAGTAGTACTTAACATCAGACATGAATTTTCTTTTTTGTTGATAAGTCATACCTTTCACGAGAACTCCACCTGCAAGATAGTTAGCAAGATCTGCGAACCAAGGGAATTCTTCTTCAATCGCCTGAACCTGTAAAAGAAACTCATGAGGGAAATTGTCATTTATGTTGGATTCCCTTAGTTCTTCCATGGATGGGTTCTCAAGGCGTGAGAGATGATCTGCCGCTGCGTTTTCAGCTCCTTTCTTGTCTCGGATCTCTATATCAAATTCTTGTAAAAGCAAAATCCACCTGATCAACCGTGGTTTTGCATCTTGCTTTCCAAATAGATATCTAAGAGCTGCATGATCAGTGTAAACAATGGTTTTAGATAAAACAAGATATGAACGAAACTTATCAAAAGCATATACTACAGCAAGTAATTCCTTTTCAGTGGTAGTGTAATTTTCTTGTGCATCATTCAATGTTTTGCTTGCGTAGTATATGGGATGAAAATGCTTGTCCTTTCTTTGCCCTAAAACCGCACCGACTGCATAGTCACTTGCATCACACATCAACTCAAATGGAAGAGTCTAATCAGGAGCTACCATTATAGGGGCGTTTATCAGTTTTTCTTTTAAAAAGTTGAATGCATTTAAGCATTCCTCATTGAAAACAAATGGGACATCTTTTTCAAGAAGTTGTGTCATAGGCCTTGCAATTTTTGAAAAATCTTTAATAAAACGTCTATAAAATCCCGCATGACCTAGAAAACTTCTTATTGCTTTTACAGAAGTAGGTGGTGGTAATTTTGAAATAGTTTCAACTTTTGCTCTATCTACTTCTAAACCAACATTTGAAATTTTATGTCCCAACACAATGCCTTCTTTCACCATAAAATGGCATTTCTCCCAATTTAATACCAAGTTGGACTCTTCACATCTCGCGAGCATTTTCTTCAAATTGCTTAAACAATTATCAAAAGAACATCCAAAAACTGAGAAGTCATCCATGAACACTTCCATGGAGTCTTCGATCATATCATGAAATATGGCCACCATACACCTTTGAAACGTGGCCGGAGCATTACACAATCCAAATGGCATTCGCCGATAAGCAAATGTGTTATAAGGACATGTGAATGTGTTCTTCTCTTGATCATCGGGTGCAATCGGGATTTGGAAGTAACCTGAAAAACCATCAAGAAAGCAATAAAACATATTCCCAGATAACCTTTCTAACATTTGATCAATAAAAGGAAGAGGGAAATGGTCCTTTCTCGTTGCATCGTTAAGTTTGCGATAATCAATGCAAACCCTCCAACCTGTGATGGTCCTTGTGGGTATTAATTCATTCTTTTCATTGGTTACCACCGTCATACCTCCTTTCTTTGGTACCACTTGTACCGGACTCACCCATGCAGAATCTGAGATTGGGTAAATCAAACCTGCATCAAGTAGTTTGATTACTTCCTTTTTAACCACTTCTTGCATATTAGGGTTGAGGCGACGTTGATGTTGGACAACTGGCTTGTAATCATCTTCCATTAAAATTTTATGGGTACAAAAAGATGGATTTATTCCTTTTATATCCATAATCTTCCAAGCCATAGCTTTCTTGTGCATCTTCAAGACGTCTAAAAGTTTGACTTTTTCATCACCTGTCAAACCAGAAGCAATAATAACGGGTAATTTGGAGTCATCATCAAGATAAGCATACTCAAGATGAGCGGGTAGCTCCTTGAGTTCCAATGATGGTGGTTCTTCAATTGATGACTTTGCTTTTGGTTCCTTCTCTCGATCAACCACTTCAAGAACTTCATGAACTTCCACATCAGAGGATGGTTCATCCGCTGACATACAAGTTAGCTCGCCACAAATCTGGTTAGCTTGATCGGCATCAAGCTTTTCATCATCAAACAACTGTGTTTCCAAAACATCATGTTCAAACATTTCCTGCACACAATCATCCATATGGCAATCAATAGTATCAACAAAATAAAGTGTATCATCATGGATTTGAGAATGTTGCATGGAATCCTTTATCTTAAAAACCACCTCTTCTTCATCCACGCGAAGGGTCAATTTACCTTCAAACACATCTACTAAGGCTCTAGATGTAGCTAAAAAGGGGCGACCAAGAATGAGAGGTACGTTCTTGTCTTCATCCATATCAAGGATTACAAAATCCACAGGAAACACAAACTTACCAATTCTTACCAACATATTCTCAACTATACCTCTCGGGTATTTCACCGAGCGATCGGCAAGTTGAATGCTCATACGTGTTGGTTGTGGTTCTCCTAGGTCTAGCCTTTCAAACATGGAATATGGCATCAAGTTGATGCTAGCACCTAGGTCAGCTAGAGCATTATTTACAGTTAAACTACCAATCAAGCAAGGAAGTGTGAAACTTCCCGGGTCTTTCATTTTCTGTGGTAGCTTATTTTGAAGCACCGCTGAGCATTCTTCATTTAGAACCACATGTGAAAGTTCCTCAAGCTTCTGTTTATTTGTTAGAAGATCTTTGAGAAATTTGGCATACTTGGGCATCTGTGACAAAGCTTCAACAAACGGTAAGTTTATATGTAATTGTTTAAATAGGTCAAGAAATTTACCGTATTGTTGGTCCATCTTTTCTTTCTTAAAACGCCCGGGTATGGAATAGTGGGCTTGTACACTTTCAATGGTTCTTTGACTTGTGTTGTACTTTCTGGGCCTCGCCTAGTGTTAGGCACCTCGTCTTGAACCTCGACTTCTACCTCTTCAACCACCGGCTTAGCTGTGGAAGTCGTCTCAATCTCTTTAGTGGTTTTACCACTCCTTAAAGTAATTGCTTTACAATCTCCTCGTGGATTTGCTTCGGTGTTACTCGGGAGTTTACCCTTCTCCCTCTCGGCTAGCAAACTAGCCATTTGACCCATTTGATTCTCAATACCCCGAATCGCCGAACCTTGACTTCTTAATTCATCCAAAAATTGTTGTTGTCGAACTTCGGCTTGATCATGACGAGCTTCAGATTTTTGATGACGGGATTCGGCAGTGGACAAGAATTGTGCCATCATCTCTTCTAAATTTGATCTTTTCTCGGGTTGCGAACCACTACTTGAACCTTGATTTTGGTATTGATTTTGTTTTTGAGGTCGAGAGTGATCTTGGTGTTGTGGTTGAAATGATTGTTGGATTTGTTGGAATGGTGGTCTTTGTTGAAAACCCGGAGGTTGGTTGCTTCCACTTGCCTTCCAACTAAAGTTGGGATGATTCTTCCAACCTGGGTTATAAGTGTTACTGTAAGGATTGTTTTGAGATCGATATTGGTTACTCATGAAATCCACTTGTTCATTCACATTGTAGACAACTCCATGATGACAATCGGAGCTCATATGCGCACCACCACACAAATGACAACTTGCTTGCACTTGGTTCAATTGCATTTGATTAATTCTTTTAGCCATTGTTTCCATTTGTGCAGCTAGAGATGTGTAGTCGTCTACATGGTGAACCCCTTGTCTTGATGGTCTACTTCGTGAAGATGGCCCTTGATAAGTGTTCATTGCCAATTGTTCAAGTATGGCATACCCCTCCGTAGGGGTTTTCATGGCTAAAGATCCTCCAGCTGTAGCATCGACTATTTGGCGATCTTGTGGATACAACCCGTTGTAAAAGGTAGTAACTTGTATCCACTCATCCAACCCGTGATGTGGACATTTCCTCATCATCTCCTTATATCGTTCCCAAGCTTCATAAAGTGATTCTCCTTCATCCTGCATAAAAGAAGTGATATTATTCCTCAATCTTGCAGTTTTAGATGGTGGAAAATATCTAAATAAAAATTTTTGAGCAAGATCCTCCCAAGTGGTTATAGAACCAGCAGGAAGTGAGTTTAACCAAGCCTTTGCTCGATCACGAAGGGAGAATGGGAAAAGCCTAAGCTTGCTTGCATTATCGGACAATCCGTTCGTCTTGAACGTATCACAAATTTCCAAAAAGTTTGCTATATGAGCATTCGGGTCTTCCTCTGATAAACCATAAAATTGAACATTGTTTTGAATCATTTGAATCATTTGTGGTCGAATTTCAAAGTTATTGGCTTCAACTGCCGGTCTGACAATACTTGATGCCAAACCACCCAACGATGGTCTTGCATAATCATAGATGGTTCTCTGTTCATTGTTTCGATTCCCCATGTCTTCCGAGTTTGTGTTCTCGGAATTGTCTTCTTCTTCGGTGTCGGTTTCCTCGGTAATTTGTGCACGAGTAGCTTCACTATCGATTTCCTTAGCTATTTGTATAGATTTTGCCCTTAAGTTTCTTCTCTTAAGTAATTTCTCCGGATTTGAATATGGTTCAATCAGGTTCTCGACAGGTGAAGATGTGGACATAAGCTTCCTGATAACACAACACAATACCAAGCACCGTAAAAAGGGACAAAAGATAAACACTAGTAAAATGCAAAAATGCGAAAATAAGATATACACAAATAGTCAAAGTAGCAACTTCGATCTTTCTTGAAATCACCGTGTCCCCCGCAACGGCGCCAAAAACTTGATGTGTGTAAAGTATATATATTTTAAATAAGGATTTTTCACACAATTTGAGTTTTAATTTAAGAAACGATTATCACTCTTAAACTAACTACACACAATAGGCAAGTGCACCTATCGCATAATAGTATAGTTCTAGGTAAGAACCGAGTATCGATCCGTGGACACAATGGCTCCCAATACTAAATCATCATCACTATTTAACCGATCAGTTGAGTTTGGATTTGTGAGTATTATAGTTAACTAAAACGATTAACAAATTAAACTAGTAAATTAAGAAAGTAAAGATGAAGATACACAATCAATTAAATATATCACTTGGACTTTGATTCCACTTAGCATAGAATTAACAACTAGCACAAATTCGAGGTGAGACCATTTCTTACACATGAAACATGGAATTAGCCTAAACCCCCGTCAAGGATATCTAAACATATAACCATTCGGAAAGCTAGAACGATAAACACACAATAGCCACCTAAAGTTATGCCATGAAGAACTAATGATATAATTATGTCGATGTTAAAGATGAATTAGACTCCCGTTAGGGTTACCTAATTCCACAAATCTTTGGAAAGTTAACACGATAAACACATGATAACCACCTAAACTTGGAAAAAATAGACAAAACTATAATTACTCTTCAACTCATAAACTTCATACCACGATTACAAAACAATTCATAACCAATGACAAGAGATATTTATGACATACACTATGGTTTTCTCAAACATAAGCATAAGGATGCACATTTAACCAATTCTACTAAATCTTCAACCTTCATTCACCATTCCTAGTCCAATGTCACAAGATTACATACAAAATATGCAATTATATGCATAAGTCTTGCAAGAACATGAAGTTTTCCAACATAACATGCTTACAACACCCACAAGGTTGAACATTTCATCAAATTAGAACAAACACACAATCATTGAAGAATAATCAAGTTTCATCATAGCATAAACATAAACATCACCAAGAATCATGAACAAGTTGTTAAATCATGCTAAGTTTCGTCTAATCCAAGTGATAATAAGAGTTTAGCCCATAAGGCTTACAAAAGACACACCCAAACTCAAGAACATGGAAGAACTCATAGTAGATCTAGAGAAATTCAAACCAATTTTGAGGGAAAATGGGTGGATGATGTTAGATTCTTCTTGAAAGTGTGAAATCTTCAATCTTGACCTTCAAATCTTCCAAAAACTCTTGAGAAATGTTCAAAGACACCTAAAGGGTTTTGAGAGGCTAGGGTTTTGAAAGAGATGAAAGTTTTTTTGGAAATGAGGTGTACTAGGGTTATAAACCCGTTTTCTGCCCGAATATGGCCATATCTGAAGTGATATGACCATATTCAGCATCAAAAAGGGGCTATTTGAGATTTGACAGCTTATATGGCCATATTCAGCTGAATATGGTCATATCAGGAGCATTTTTCCTCTTGAACCTCTTTAAATCTTGGACTTTCTTCACAAAAATCACCGAGCTTCATCCGAAACCTACAAGATTCAAATAAAACACAAATAAGTGTCTAAATATTGAATTTTGTAACAAAAATGACTTAAAATGCAAAGAAATACATATTAAAAACATGTATATTTATTATCATATCATAACCCCAACCACCATACGAACCAAAACTCTCCGATAAGGCATTCCAATGCTGACCCAAAACAGGTTGTTGTTGATGCTTGACCGGCGGGTGCGGCTGTTGTTGAGTGTTGCTGTTTGCGGTGGTACCTGAGGCGGCCAAAAGGGCAATGTTGGGTGATTGGTGAGCCTTGAGAGTTTCCTCCATGATGAGTTTTGACTGAGCCTCGTAAAATGATGTTTGAGTTGTAATCAGGCTCAAAATCTGTCCTCCTCTCATTATTGATAATGTTTATATAGTTACAAGGGTTTAATGTTAATTACACAATACATCCTCTAACTAATAATTAATGCAAATATAACCTATCTAATAATACTTTTGATTGTTGTTGCTATTCAAAGGAAAATTGCATTATTTTGTGAGATGTTGTTAAACTAAGGAGTAAATTAGGCGGGTCGTACATGAGATTTGCTTAAATTTCATTTTTTATCCCTGTGATTGAAAAACTACAGGTCTAATCCTAAGGTTTACGGATATATGTTGCTAGATTTGGGTTAGTGTCCAGACTCTGGATTTCTTACCTTTATGCACGTATACCACGACTTTTTAGTTTTAGGGCTTGATCAATGTCTACATATGGGAAGCCATATTATTGAGCCCCGTGACTTTGGATGTTAATAATGTTTGGGCTCAAACTAATGCCTCTACATACAAGTGAGATGGGTCATTTAAATATCTCGACTTTCATGTCCTTCTACAAAAAAATATGTCATGTTACACGGTGGTAGGACTTGACATCACAAGCCTAGGGTTCTTTCAGTGTTTGCACCTCTTGCGAACTATTGCCATGTTACCAAGTCATGAAATTTGGGTATCTATGAATGCAATTGTTGGCAAACCTGAGCTTGGTCTAAACCTATACGTACAGATAATGACCTTTAAGTCTAAACATGTGAAAACATGCGTTTAAAACATCGTCATATTACCAAGTTTAATATATACACGGGGACGATGTTAATATATATATACATGGCTTCAATCTCCAAGCTAGGGCTCTACCTTCAGGATAATACCCTTTGTATATTAATATGATATCATTTTGTCAGTGGACAAAACGTTTTGCCTTATGAGGAGAGTCATTAAACCAAGGATATGCGCTTATTGAGAAGAATAGTAAGCATGAAAACAACAAAAAATGAACACTTTTGATTCAATGGGATGACGAGCAGAACCTGAACCCCAAATAAGTTGGCATTTGCTATTAAAACTAACACTTCTAACGTCGGGAATTGGGTCGCAAAAAAAGAACTAGGAACATCATCCACCTCCATGAGGGTAGCAAAACACATTATGGAGCATCCTCAAGCTTAAGTTATAACATGCACGTTCGTAGACGGTTTATAGCCATGCGTAATAACTAGTAAAGTCAAATTGATTATTTACTGCATGTAGGAAACCTTGGTACTCGGTACCACCATGAATGGAGTCAAAGGTCTTATAAAATCTCACCTGTGACAAGTGACAATTAGCGGACACCTCAACCTTGAGTGTGATAGTTTCCTACCCGAGCCTCAACCAAACATCCTCAAATTCTTCTTATATCGACCAACTTTCGCATATGCCTGTCCATTCGCACAGGGAGTGTGTTTTACTGTGACGACCTAAACCCGGCCGGGCACCGGAGGCACGTCACGCAGTTGGATTAATATTTTGAACACAAATCAGAGCTTTCTATTTACATCGGAAGACTTTAAACACTAATATATATTAATTTAACTTTTTAAAACATTTTACATATGATTGTATTTAATTATACATCGCCCTATTTACATTATTAACAAGTCCTAAATCCTATGCCAGCAGTTGCTCCGGGATAGCATCCTCATCAGCTCATACTTGCTTTCCTCTACTATTAGAGGATCCCTCCTTACCTAGCACGCACAACATACTCAAAACATCAGATAAACTGGTGAGTTCTAATTTTCATTAAAACAATAACAATATCTTTACACACACAAAAGCTATATTTATATTGGCAATATTATAAATTCAACTTTTAACATTACTTTGTCCCACTGGACCTGTCCCATCCAACGTCGGTTGCCCACATCTAGCAACTACCAGTTCCCCATACCCAGTAACGTCGATTGCCCACATCCAGCAACTACCAGTTACTACACCCAGAAACGTCGGTTGCCCACATCTAGCAACTACCGGTTTCTCATACTTAGTAATGTCGGTTGTCCACATCCAGCAACTACCAGTTACTACACCCAGAGACGTCGGTTGCCCACATCTAGCAACTACCAGTCTCCCATACCCAGTAACGTCGGTTTCCCACATCTAGCAACTACCGGTTACTATCTCTCATACTCAGTAACGTCGGTTGCCCACATCTAGCAACTATCGGTTACTATCTCTCATACTCAGTAACGTCGGTTGCCCACATCTAGCAACTACCGGTTACTATCTCTCATCCAGTAGGATGCCAAACAATCATCTAGGGTCGTCACCACAAGATGTTCACAAAGCTGAGTGATCGTCATCACTCCTATCAAACTGTACAGTTTCACACTCCGGCATCTTACCCTAACTGGCCTGTTGAGATTTACATCACATTACCATTTAAAAGAAAAACATTTCTTTTATTTATTGCCAATATTATCACATTCATTTACACTCCACACATTCTTTCTTTTAGCATCAGTTTTAGCATATTTTCATTAATCATCACACCCCATCTGACCCATTGGAATCATTACCATTACGTAATGATTAACAATGTTCAGATGACTATCTTTTACACTCTACCTGACCCACTGCAAACATTACCATCATGTAATGATTAACAATGTTCAGGTAATCATTTATTACCCCCACTTTCCCTCTAACAACTTTACAAACTGTTTGAAACATATCTATCATTACTATCACAATTCTGGTACTAAAACATTCAATTCATTTATCATTGTATGTGTGCTAGCCCGAATGTTAAAACCAAACATTTAAAAAGGGCTTAGGACTCACCTTATCAATTTCCTCACCACAGTCTACACAATCCACGTACCAAAGGTAACTAGTCCTTCCTCTAATCAAGGTATATCTAAAGCAATAAATCCTGATTCAGTAAACTTATTCTCAAACAGGGCTCTCATGCGATTGAACACTTATGCGAATGAGCAATCATGCAACTGGACCTATGCGAATGAACCATGCGACTGAACCTTCAGTCGTACGACCAGCCGTTCATTCGCACGATTGAGTTCTCATTCGTATCCAGTGTTCACTCATCTTCATTCGGACTTCCAACTAGGCGACTGAGTTCCAATCGCACGACTGAACCTCCATTCGCACTCAGTCGCCCGACTAGACTTTCATTCGTGCGATTGAGTCATGCGACTGAGCCCATTCGTCTGAAACGAATCAGCAGCTGTGTTCTTGACGTTTTTGATCCAAACTTACTCAAAATTTGAGTTTTAACTATCCAAATCATACCATATTCAAAACAGACCCTATACACATCGTTTACAATGGTTTCGGACCATTATTTCATCAAAACTTCATAAAAACTTGGATTTGAATTCTTGGATTTTAAATTTAGAAATGAACCAGACCAATTTACTGATTAAGCAGGTTATTGGATCAAACTCAACCAGTTACACAGCTTATAACATCTCCGGATTGATCCGTGATGTTCAAAACTTACCAAAACGGAGTTTCGCCTAGTCGATTTCGTGAGAACAGGGTTTTGGGTGTGAAGGGGACAAGAAAACAGAAGAGATGCAGATATAAATCTGCCCTTGAACCCCCTGCACCGCCCCACTTATCCATACACTCAACTTAACCGCCTTACTTCCAATCGCACGATTGAAACATTCGCGCGACTGAAGCTCATGCTTCTACTATTCGTACGACTGAGCCTCAATCGCACATAAGGAGTGCGACTGAAGTTCATTCGGATGCAAGTCATGCGACTGAATACCAAAACAACCAAACTATCTCAACTTAGTTAATTAATCATAACTATAATATAATTACAAGTCCGGATTTAGAAACCGGATGTTACATTTACGCAACTTTAGTCGGCATTAAAGACACACGACTACTAATCACCTTCTAAAATTTAAACGTTGCAAACATTCACTTTGGTTTATTTTGATCATCCCTCGTCATTGGAGTGATTCTTTAGATGATGAAGCGTCAAATTTTATGTCTGCATGTGTTCATTCAGACGGGTTAATAGAAACGAGCTTATGAACCTAAAATTATATAAAGACATTTGACTCTTTTGATTGCTTCTAAAAACTTATAGATTTTAAATTTGAATTTCAAATTCATTTACTCATAATGAAACTGAACACACCATTGTATTATATAATCTTATAATATAAATATATTATAAACATTATGTTGAATCTGTTATACCCGTAGGACATTTAATGTATGTGTGGTGTAATATTCTATATTTGAAGTAAGCTTTTAAGATAAGTTTAATATACGTGTGACCCTGTGGTCAAAAGCCCTTGAGGTGCTTGTTTTAGCCCATAGGTGCAACCCAACGCCACCATGTCATATTGATTCAAAAGCCCTATTTTCATGTAAAGTTTAGACCAAGTTTCGACTAAAATCTGTTTAAATAGGTCCGAAACAATCAGTCAAGCCTTAAACAAGTTTGAATAAACAAACAAGTTTGGGTGCTAGGCAACTACTATTCAGGCAGGTGACTTTTAAGAAAATAAATCATAACTAGGGAGCCCAATGGGTATGAATGTATGATGCAAGATAAATGACATGATTTCGTAACGAGGTTGAAATTATCACTACCTATACCACACTTTACATATTGTCATTTCTAAAAATCGTAAAGCAAAACCAAGTACTGAAAGTATACAATCTATAAAGTAATAAAAAGCATGTAGGGAACCTCCAACAGGAAAAATGCGCTTACATCTGTTAGCTCGCGTAGAGGAGATAGGGAGAAGATGAGGGACGTGGTAGCTAGCGTGGAAGTAAGAGTGAAGAAATAGATACATGAGAACTAATGTATACATACAAGACGCTCGTAAAGTACCGGAGATGGTCTGACAGGATGAGTAACAAGCCAACATAAAAAGAGAGGAAACGTTGATGGTTAAATTACATAGTGAACGGGCTAAAATAACATAAATCCATAGTATAAAAGCCAAACACAATTCTACAAAGTCTGGTGGTCAAACCATTAAATTTGATTACTCATTTCAAAATCTGCAAAAGATTGGAAAGAAATAGAAATACACATAACGAGAAACAAGGCGCGCAGTTGGCATCCAAAATCATTCGAGTTTAGAGTTAGGGCACCAAAAGTGACGAAAAATCTAAAGAGAAATCAAACTCATTGTGATTCACTGATTCGGGTGCTAATTAGCAGGCAAACCAACAGAAAACGAATCGAATCTCACCATCATTGATCCTGATTTCATTGTTTTCCCCTAATTGACTCCGATCGATAAGCTCACTTCGATTTTCATCTTTTGTTGATTTTGAAACGATACAACGGAGAGTTTTTGAGGTCGGAGATCCTCCGGATGTAAGAGAATATAATCACATCCGGTGTGTCGTGAAATTGATTTGTTGTTTCTTACATTTCCGGCGAATGAGTGCTGATTAAAACGATGAAATGGGTAACATTGCTTAAAGACTTCAGAGATAAGGTAGGGTTATCATCGCCTACACCTGCTGGATCGTCTGCATCTCCGTCACCCTTCTCTCTGCACCAGAATAGTAACAATGCCACTTCTTCAAGCTATGATGACCCTTTATCAAGGTCCGTTTATTGTTTTTCTTTTGCCTGCTTCCTTTTGTGGATCATTGGAGACCGTGGTGTGTAAAACGATGCTTGTTGATTGTGTATTTAGATGCATTTTTGTATTTGTCAAGTAATTGAAGTAGTAGGTACATTTGGATTCGAGCTGTCATTGCAATATGGCTATATTTGATAACTACAAAGCTCTTATTTAGACATGCATTTAGGTTTGTGTTACAGAAAGGGTAATTTTTATGTTTCTAGATATCATAGTTTGAAAGGATAAACTCCGATGATAAAGACTAATAACTTAACTAAACATGCTATAACAGTACAAATATTGTGGAGTGACAGTAGTAGGAAATTTCACATTGCTATGTCAGTATGTCCACTATTTGATATGGTCATGAAGGAGTAATCATGCGTTATAAGGTCAAATTATTGATGGTAAAATCAGTTATGGAAGGGCTCTAGCAATGTAGTAGGCTTATTGAATGTTCATTCTCGATTACTGCAATGCTTAATCCAATCTGGAAAGAAATGAAGGAAGCTGCAGCTCAAAGCAGCTACAAACTCTTATGGTTTGCTGTTCCAGTAATCTTAATGTGGCAGTGGGTTAAAGTAGGTGAAATTAAGCTTTCACTATTAGAATTATTAGAATAGGATGTTGAGTGTGAAACCAGTGAAACCACTCCACAATTTCATCCCTTAGGAGAACAGGTAAACCACTAATAATAGTGGTGGAGTTGTTTTCTTGTTTATCCTATATATAGGATCTAAATCTGTATTTGTAATCGTACCAAGCTTAATAAAACATCCTAGTTACCGAGAGTGGACGTAGGTCAGTACCCGACCGAACCACTATAAATCTTCGCGTGTTCTTGTGGTTGTGTTGATTGTGTTCGTGTGTGTGATAACGTCCGATCCTAACAACTGGTATCAGAGCCAGTGGCTCTCGATCAACACACGAACCAGTAATCGAACAGAGGAGGGAGAAGAAAGAGGAGAAACTGACCTGTTAAAATCGAGACTAGGGTTTCGATTTGGAGACCTCTCTGTTCCCGTTCCAGTCATCGCCGGTCAGCCGCCTCTAGCACCACCGCCACCGCCGCTCTCTTCGCCGTCGCAAACAGGGACAGCCGCCGCCGCCGCTGCCTCCCCCCTCCTCTCCGTCGCTGCCACCAGCCACAGCTGAGCCACCACAACCACCCTCGATCCACCGACCGTCGCTAAGCTGCCGCCGCTGAACCCCCCGTCTCTGCCGTCGTGACTGTCCAGGGTTCCGACGAACCCGTTGCTTCCCTCGCCGGAGATCAGCCACGATCTCTAGAGGTCACAGTGGGTTTGGGGTAGAAGGTTTCAAGAGAAGAAGGAGATTAAGTTTTTTTTCAGGTCTGCTTAGGAAGAAAGAAAAAGTGAAAAAAGGAAAAGTGAAGAAAGCAGAAAGGTAAAATTAGGTGGAAAAGTGAAGGAGATTAGGTTTCCTTTAGAAAAAAAAAGGCACGCAAATTAACCTTTTTTTGGTGGAAAATTGAATTTTTTTTTCAATTTTACCAAAAGGACCCCTCAACTTTGACAAGTATCTCATAACATCCATCATCCACAACTTGGTTGTTTATCGCCGTTCAAAGCTTGAAAAAGATAAGTTTTTTTTGCTTTCGTATAATTATCATTTTGCAGTACGAACTTGTTGGTTAGTAGCAAACTGGTAATTTGTTCGTGAAAATGGCAGAAGATGGTAAAATCAAGATTGATAAGTTTGATGGAACCGATTATGGATTTTGGAAAATGCAAATTGAAGACTTATTATATCAGAAAAGTTTGCATTTACCAATGCTGGGACAACAACCAGATGACATGTACGATGAAGATTGGAAGTTGTTGGATAGACAAGCTTTGGGCGTGGTTAGGCTTTCTTTGGCAAAGAGCGTTGCGTATAACGTTGTCAATGAAACAACCACATATGGTGTATTGAAAGCTTTGTCCAACATGTACGAGAAGCCGTCCGCTTCCAACAAAGTATTCCTCATCCGACAATTGGTTAACACCAAGATGAAGGAAGGCATGTCGGTTGCCGCTCACATAAACGAGTTCAACTCGATTATTTCTCGTTTATCCTCAGTAGAAATAAAGTTTGAAGATGAAGTAAAAGCGCTCCTCCTTTTATCATCCTTGCCCGACAGTTGGTCAGGCACAGTCACAGCTGTTAGTAGTGCATCCGGCACTACCAAACTCACTCTTGAGAGTATTCGTGACTTGATCATAAATGAAGATATCAGACGGAGAAGCAATGGTGAGACTTCTAGTTCTAGTTCTTTATTACACACAGAAAGTAGAGGAAGAAGAAACGAAAGAGGTCATAATCGAGGCAGGTCAAAATCTAGAAGAAGGGGGCAGTCTAAGAACCGAAAAGACATTGAATGTTGGAATTGCAAAGAAAAGGGTCATTTTAGAAGCCAATGTCCAAAACCATCAACATCCAAGAAAGAAGTCAATCATGTTGCATCTGAAGAATCCGATGACACTCTCATATGTTGTGTTGAGAATGATGTGGAATCCTGGATTATGGATTCGGGTGCTTCTTTTCACGCTATCTCATGCCCAGATATGGCAAAGAATCTGCGAACAGGTAACTTTGGTAAAGTTCGTTTAGCAGATGATCAAATGCTTGATATTACAGGTATTGGAGATGTAGACTTGAAGACCTCATTAGGAACTATATGGACATTGAAAAATGTCAGGGTTATTCCTAATTTGAGGAGAAAATTGATTTCAGTTGGAAAATTGGACGATGAAGGGTTCAATGTTCACTTTGGGGGTGGAATATGGAAAGTGATCAAAGGCAATATGGTGATTGCCAAAGGAAAGAAGAAAGGCACTTTGTACATGGCAGATGTTTCAGCCGAAGAGGTTCATGCAACGACCTCAGATCCGAGTCCATCAACTTTATGGCACAATCGACTCGGACACATGGGCGAAAAGGGATTGAAGATTTTGGCTCAGAAAGGGAAGTTTCCAGACTTGAAGAAAGTGGAAACCGAATTTTGTGAACCTTGTGTTCTTGGCAAACAAAAAAGAGTTTCTTTTGAGAAAACAGGGAGAACACCAAAAGCTCAAAAATTAGAGCTTGTTCACACGGATGTATATGGACCAACATCAGTTTCATCTCTAGGAGGCTCAAGCTACTATGTTACCTTCATCGACGATTCAACACGCAAGGTATGGGTCTATTTTCTTAAACATAAATCTGGTGTATTTGATGCTTTTAAGATATGGAAATCTGCTGTTGAAAATGAAACTAATCTGAAGGTAAGGTGCTTGAAATCGGACAATGGTGGTGAATACATTAGCAAACAGTTTATCAGCTATTGTGCTAAGAAAGGGATCAAGATGATCAGAACGGTTCCAGGAACTCCTCAGCAAAATGGTGTAGCTGAGAGAATGAACAGAACACTGAATGAGAGGGCTAGAAGCATGAGGTTGAATGCCGGGATGCCCAAAACATTCTGGGCAGATGCAGTTAACACTGCAGCCTATTTGATTAACCGTTCACCATCTGCTCCCTTGGATTTTAAATTGCCAGAAGAAATGTGGCAAGGAAAGGAGGTAAGTCTCGAACACTTACGTGTCTTTGGTTGTAGTGCTTACGATTTGTTAGATGACAGGGACAAGCTAGACTCAAAGTCCAAGAAGTGCACATTCATTGGTTATGGGTCTGGAGAAATGGGTTACAGGCTTTGGGATAATGAAGGCAAGAAAGTAATTAGAAGCAAGAATGTCGTCTTCAATGAAAACGAATTATACAAAGACAGAAACACCAAGAGACAAGAAGTTCAGAAAGAAAGTGTTGAGTTTGAAAGTGGTGAAAAAAGAAAAGAAGCTTCAGTCAACATTCCAGAAAATGGGAATGAGTCAAGCGACAGTGAGAGCTCAAGGGATGATTCTAGTAATGATTCTGAGGAGGAAGAAGAAGAAGTTGCTCCTCAAACTCCAGAATCCCCAGTAACACCTCAATTTCAACCAAGAAGATCCTCCAGAGTCATCAGACCACCAAACAGATATTCACCATCTGTCAATTACATACTTCTGACAGAAAATGGTGAGCCTCAGTGTTATTCAGAAGCCATGGGGATGAAAGATTCATTGCAGTGGGAGCTAGCAATGAAAGATGAAATGAAGTCGCTTGAGAAGAACAAGACCTGGCACTTAACAAAGCTTCCAGCTGGGAAGAAAGCTCTTCAAAACAAATGGGTCTTCAGGGTCAAGGACGAACATGATGGTACCAAACGGTACAAAGCAAGATTGGTAGTCAAGGGGTTTCAACAGAAAGAGGGAATTGATTTCAATGAAATTTTCTCTCCAGTGGTGAAGATGACTACAATCAGACTTGTTCTCAGCATTGTAGCAGCAGAAGGCTTGCATCTAGAGCAGCTAGATGTCAAGACAGCTTTTCTACATGGTGACCTAGATGAAGACATCTACATGACACAACCAGAGGGTTTTCAGGTTAAAGGCAAAGGAAACCTGGTGTGTAAATTGAAGAAGAGCTTGTATGGTCTAAAACAAGCGCCAAGACAATGGTATTTGAAGTTTGATAACTTCATGAGAAGAGTTGGTTACAAGAGATGTGACAATGATTCTTGTTGTTACATTAAGAAGTTCAAGGGTTCTTATATCATTCTACTACTCTATGTAGATGATATGTTAATTGCCGGTTCAGACATGGCAGAAATCAAGAAATTAAAGAAGCAAATGTCTGAAGAATTTGAGATGAAAGACTTGGGAACTGCAAACCAAATACTCGGGATGAGTATTCTCAGAAACAAAGATGGTTCTTTGACACTCTCTCAAGAAAAGTACATTAAGAAAGTGTTAGAGAAATTCAGCCTTGAAGATGCCAAGATCAGAAGCACACCTTTGGGAAGTCACTTTAAGCTTTCTAAAGTTCAGTCACCCAAATCAGATGAAGACAAAGCAGAAATGGCTAATGTTCCTTATGCATCAGCAGTTGGTAGCCTCATGTATGCAATGGTATGCACGAGACCAGATATAGCTCATGCAGTGGGAGTTGTTAGTCGGTTTATGTCCAATCCGGGAAGAGAACATTGGGAAGCAGTTAAATGGCTGCTAAGGTATTTGAAGGGTACTTCAAAAGTGGCATTGCAATTTAAAGGAAAAGATGTTATTCTGAAGGGTTTTGCAGATGCAGACCTTGGTGGTTGCAAAGAGTCATATAAAAGCACCACCGGGTATGTCTTTACAGTGGGAGGCACTGCGGTAAGTTGGATGTCCAAACTACAGAAAAGTGTTGCCCTTTCAACCACAGAAGCAGAGTACATGGCAGTTGCTGAAGCAAGCAAAGAGCTTATATGGTTGAAGAACTTTCTCAACGAATTTGGCAAAGAACAAGTTGATTGTACACTATTCTGTGACAATCAAAGTGCAATTCATCTTGCAAAGAATCCTGTCTTTCATTCGAAGACAAAGCACATACAGCTGAGATATCACTTCATTAGAGAAAGAATTAATGATGGCACTGTAAAGTTGAAGAAGATCAAAGGAACTGAAAATCCAGCTGATATGTTGACTAAGGTTGTTACCTTAGAGAAGTTGAAGCTTTGCACAGCTTCAACTGGCCTTCAGGATAATTGAAGAGAAGGCCGGGTAACTAGGAAGATCGAAAGATGAAAAGTTTTACAGAAATACAGATGCATAGTTGAAGCACAGATGAAGATTGTTCCGTGGCTTCAAGTGGGAGATTGTTGAGTGTGAAACCAGTGAAACCACTCCACAATTTCATCCCTTAGGAGAACAGGTAAACCACTAATAATAGTGGTGGAGTTGTTTTCTTGTTTATCCTATATATAGGATCTAAATCTGTATTTGTAATCGTACCAAGCTTAATAAAACATCCTAGTTACCGAGAGTGGACGTAGGTCAGTACCCGACCGAACCACTATAAATCTTCGCGTGTTCTTGTGGTTGTGTTGATTGTGTTCGTGTGTGTGATAACGTCCGATCCTAACATAGGATGTTTTTATCTACTACGGTATTCTACATATATTTCAAGTACACAAGTAATTAGTTATTTTTATGAGGCATTTAGATCTTTACAGATGACATATTGATGGTGGCTTGTCGTGATTTCCTCATCAAACCGATAAAAATCTTCACTTTCATGTTTTAGCCATCGAGTTTATTCTGGAACCAAGGAAGTACTCATTAAATTCCCTTAACATTGAATGCTGTGTAAGGGTTTCCTGCTGTAGGTTACAGGTCTCCACACATATAGTTAACATATATTTCTCCACATGACTTATATTTCTCCACATGACCCTCTTGATGCAAATGGTAATTGCTCTAAATAAATCGGACCTAAGCTGCTTTACTTTTTTTTCCCTCTCTCTCGTCATTCCTTAAAGCGTGCATTTGATATGAAACATACCTGGTCCCAAAAGATGATGAAACATATTCGATTGTGTGTGTGGGAGGAGGGGTTGATAGTAATTTGAAGGCGTTTGTTTTAAACAAACATGCAAGCTGCCAAGTTCTGTGATAATTTCATGTGGACACAATTCTTGCATTTTTTCCTATGATAGTGTGTGCTTGTGCTTTAAAGTAAAACACATGAATTTTTAGTAACTCTGTTTGCTCAACATGATTATTCATGTCAAAAGCCTAGTCTACATTAGCTTCACCTTGTACCTTATGTGTTTTTGCATCTTTACCTGTTCAAAAGCAGAGAAAAATACGATCTGGAACTGGACTTCAAGAGATATTGGGAAGAGTTCCGAATATCAACTTCAGAGAAGGTTTGTACATGTTGCAATCATGATTCCTTTTCTTAGTTTTTTCTTACAACTAACAACTGACTGGAGTTGATGGTTTCACTTCATCTATGCAGGAAAAGGAAAAAGCTTTGAATTTTACAATTGATGTTTTCTGTAGATTAGTAAAGCAGCATTCAAATGTAGCACAAGTGATATCTATGTATGAAATCAACTACCCTCATTTAAAAGATCCATTCCTATGTTCAAATTATGCATTTTGCAATGATATTATTTTAAAAGAGGACAACAATTTTATAAGCATGCTTATGCTACCTTTAGAAGTGCCTCTCGTATGCATCTGTTTTTGCATTCACTTCAAAACAAGCATGTTAAAAACTAGAGCTTTTAGGTTTATATAACATTTTTAAACACATTACTAAGATACATGCCATATTATAAGATGTTAACATCGTCAAGTTTGGATCCACAGGTTAGTAGAGACGCACATATTTTGTTTTGTTGTGGGTAGAGCATTTGTCACAGATATTGAAAAGTTAAAAGTTAGCAGCCAAACAAGATCTTTAGAGATTGAAAGTGTCATAGGTTTTTTCTCAGAGGCTACAGAGGTTTCCTTCTTTTATTTGCTCATTTTTTTAATTTTGTTTTATATATGAACATACATTTTTACCCGTACCTTTACAGGATGGAGTTCAAGTTGGTTCAAATTTACTGCAGGCAGTGTCATTCCTTGTTTCTGGGGTATGCATTTAACTTTTGCATGTTATAAATAATTGTTTATTTTTTGAGTTTTGTTTTTTAGTGATAAATAATGCAACTGACCATTTTATATTTTCACAATGAATAATGTATCTTTTCTATATTGTTTGCAGGCTATTGATAAACAGTCTCTCCTTGATTCTGGAATATTATGCTGTCTAGTTCATATACTTAATGCTTTTCTGGTTTCTGATGGTGGGAATGTGAGGCAGAATACTGTTACTGTTGAAGAGGAACCAGAGGTAACTGAAAATGTAGCTCCAGATCGGCAGCTTGAGGTGGGTCATTTGTTTATTTTTTTTGTTTCCAATAACTCAATCTGATATCAAGTTAATATCATTTGTTATTTGAAGAGTAGTATCGGTGAGACAAAGACTGGGTTCTTTTACCTGTATGATCATGATTACTACAATATTCAATGCTATGATAAATACCTGTTCAAGTCCCATGCTGTAATTGTATAGATATGATCCTAAGTGAGGCCAACAAATGAGAGGCTAGAGGATATATTTGTAATTTTAATTTTGTTCTTGAAGGTAGAGGGCAGCATTCTGCATATCATGAAGGCATTAGCAAACCATCCTGCAGCTGCACAGAGTTTAATTGAAGACAATTCTCTTGAGCTACTGTTTCAGATGGTAGCCAATGGGTCGTACGCTTTATTTTCAAGATATAAGGAAGGGCTTGTTCCCTTGCACGCCATTCAGCTCCATAGGCATGCGATGCAGGCATTTACACTTTCTTTATATTCAATTCAGCACCTGACTATCCTCGTCATCATCTCAACTGATAATTTTTTAATATTTTATATTTGACATGGTATTTGTCGTGATTCCTTTGTTATCAGGTTCTAGGGCTTCTTCTGGTCAATGACAATGGGAGCACCGCTGAGTACATAAGGAAACACCAGCTGGTGATTATCACGTTCTGTTATCCAACTGAATTGGGTTACTCAACATTTTTGAATACCAGTTTTGTTTTATAATATCTTTTTGTGCAGATAAAAGTGCTGTTGACGGCAGTGAAAGACTTTAATCCTGATTCTGGAGATTCTGCATATACAGTGCGTATTGTAAATTTGTTGCTAGAATGTGTGGAATTGTCATGCAAACCTGGTCAGTTACATGGTTATTTTCGTTGTGCTTTATTTTTTACTGTTTTTTCTAGAGGTGGTTCAGTCGTTGGGTTGCGTGGGTTGATTTGAAACGCATTTCTTTCCTAAAATTTTATGTATTTTGTTAAAATTAGTGCCAAACATGATTATGAAAATTGTATTATTTTAATAATAATATAAGTTTTTGAATAAAATGATACGGATGGTTTTATGCTTTAAGAAAAGAGAATCACACAAGTAGCCATTTTTCTGAGCATTTTGTACCTTTATGGTCATGCTAGCAATTTCACATATATAGTCAAGAGATAGCGGATCTTCGTCCGTGTATCAACCTTTACGTTTGATAATAGTATAAACGAACGTATGAGAAAATAAAGGATACACGAATCCGATTCAAGTATCCACCTTTTGTACTCTCGTATGCTAAAAAATGTCTTCTCATTTGTTGATAGTAAATGATGTGCGAATTAGATTCGAGTATATGCCTTTGTTAGACTCATATCTCTATTAAATTGCCTTATTATCAACCCATAATGAATGATGCATATATAAAATTCAAATATTTGCCTTTTGCATGCGTGCATCCCCAAAAATGCATATGCGGATCAGATTTGAGTATCCGACTTTTGTTTTCGCTTATCCCTAATGATGCCTTTTCGTCTTCCCATAACCATTGATACACAAATAAGATTCGCGTATCTGTTATTTGTACTCTTGTAAGTCATGGTTTATGTGCTATTATCAGACTAAATAATGAAACACGAGTAAAAGTACATATGCGTAGTGTATCTCATGGCTATAGGTGTGAAACTGTTTTGACATGGCCATAGAGGCATAAGTGCATAACACTGAAAAAGGGCTACTTTGTTATTTTCTCTTAAGAAAAGACACTTTGGGTGGCATTTGAGTTTTTATTTTATTTGTTAACGTGTTAGAAGGAGAACATAACCCGAATTGACCTAATCTATAAGTAAATGGATTGAGATTGCGCCGTAGTTTTGTTTTCCTTCCCATAATTCTAAAATTTATAGTGATGCTGATTGAATGTAGTGTTGGTTTGTAGAGGCTGGTGGTATCAAGCTCAGGGAAGACATTCATAATGCTCATGGATACCAATTTCTCATTCACTTCGCTTTAATTCTTTCAAGAGATCACCGTTCTCAAACTAGTCAAAATTCTGACATAGAAGGGTCAAAGTTAACTAATGATACAGACATCCATAATGAAAAGGGAAAAGGAGACATCTCGTCACAATCCGTCTCACCCACACTCTGTAGGTTACTTGATGTTCTTGTTAATCTAGCTCAAATAGGCTTAACTGATAAGTCCGGGTCCTCTGGATCAAAGGGCAAAAAGAATCTTAATCCAGCTGGTAGGGCATCTAATAATGATCTTCGGGAGAAGGATAATCACAAAGTGAAGGATCTAGAGGCTGTCCAAATGCTGCAGGACATTTTTCTTAAAGCAGATAGCAGGGAGCTGCAGGCTGAAGTACTAAATAGAATATTTAAGATATTTTCAAGTCATCTCGAAAACTACGCTTTGTGTCAGCAGTTGCGAACTGTTCCATTGTTCATCCTCAATATGGGTGACTTTCCTCAATCTTTTCAAGAAATCATCCTTAAAATTCTTGAATATGCTGTGACTGTTGTAAACTGCATACCCGAACAAGAATTGCTTTCACTTTGTTGCTTGTTGCAACAACCAATAACATCTGACTTGAAGCACACTATTCTGGGATTCTTTGTAAAACTAGTGTCATTTGATCAGCAGTACAAAAAGTTCTTGAGAGAAGTTGGTGTGCTGGAGGTTTTATTAGATGATCTCAAGCTGCACAAGTTTCTTATGGGTCCAGAGCAGGACAATGATGATAGTGCTGGGGTGGAAACAAAGGGTAGCCAGAATGGTTTCCAGAAACATCTGGAAAGTAAAGATGCGATTCTATCATCTCCTAAATTATTGGATTCTGGCTCCAGAAAGTTGTGTCTTTTTGAAGATGAAGGCACAATTTCAGTTGCTTGGGACTGTTTGGTTTCATTATTGAGAAAAGCTGAATATAATCAAGTGACATTTCGTTCTGCTGATGGAGTAACCACTTCTCTTCCTTTCTTGGCCTCTGATGTCCACCGCCCTGGGGTCCTTCGGGTACTATCATGCTTAATCATCGAGGATTCTGCACAGGTTGGCAGTGATTCCTGTTTCTTTGTCATGCATGGGTTAAACCCACAAACCTACCCACACATACACACACAACTATTTATCAGACTGATGCACAGCCACCCGAAAATCTGCTAAATAAATGTAAATTTCAGGCAGGTGTGTCTTTGTTTGATGAAAAGTGAATTCTCACAATATTTGGACTTTTTATTTGATACCGCCCTGTATACACACACATATAAGGCTCAGAGCAGTGAGAACTAAATATTCCTGTGAAGAGTTGATTCTGACACTCTATTTATATATATATGTGTGTGTGTGTGTATGTCTGTCCTTTCTTATTTTACCAGTCACATTGAATTGGCTAATATCTTGTTACTTTCTCGTTCCAACAAAGTGTTTGCACTACTTTAATATGACACCTGGTACCTGTCAATACAAAGTCTTTTGTAGAAAGTTTAATAAACAAATTTCAGAAGTGAAAGGGTAACTGTTTTACATATGAAGAAACAATCAGTCCTTTCTTTCTAATAAAGTGCAGACAGGTTTAATTGTGGCATACAACAGAGTTATTGATGACACATGGCATTTTAGATGTTTCCCTTAAATTTATTGGAACTTTAGTAACCAAATCTTAATCTTTTTTAGGCTCATTCAGATGAACTGGGTGCACTGATTGAAATTTCAAAGAGTGGGATGGTGATAAGCACTTCGGGACCTCAATACAAACTTCCAGATGATGCAAAATGTGACATTTTTGGCGCCATGTGGCGAATTTTAGGAGCCAGCTCTTCTGCTCAGAGAGTGTTTGGAGAAGCCACTGGGTTTTCCCTTATCTTAACAACCCTCCATAGTTTCCAAGGAGATAAAGGGCTAACCAGTCAATCCTCAATAAGAGTTTGCATGAAAGTTTTCACATATCTGTTGCATGTTATTACTGCTGGCACCTGCAACTATCCCGTTAACAGAGTAAAGCTACACACGATTATATCTTCACAAACTTTCTATGATCTTTTATCTGATTCCGGATTTATCAGCGTTGAGTGTGAAAAACAAGTCATGCAGTTGTTACTTGAACTTGCTCTTGAGATTGTGATTCCACCATCTTTCACACCGGAAACTACTGAAACATCAGATGATATTGGAAATGTTTCTGCTTTCCAAATTATTACTCCGTCAGCTTCCTTTTTTCTTGATAAACAGAACATATATAATGCTGGTGCAATTAGAGTTCTCATCCATTTGTTGTTGCGTTTTACTTCAAATCTTCAACTCAAGTTTCTCAAACTTATTGAAGAACTCGCTTGTGCTGGCTCTTTTAATCAGGATAGCCTGACATCTGCAGGTATTGCATTACAGATTTGTGAGATGTTACTGTTAAGAAATTAGCATCTTATATATCTTGCTAATTTGTTCTTTGGTCAGGTTGCGTGGAACTTCTTCTTGAGACAGTATATCCCTTCCTTTCTGGCTCATCCCCTCTACTTTTTCAGGCTTTAAGGATCATAGAAGTACTTGGTTCTTACAGGTAAAACTCTCTTTGAGTCCATAAATTGTATCATTTCTACAACAACAGAAACTTTTGTTCAATAAAAGTCCCATTTAGCGTAAATAGTATTTGAACATTCACTGCAATTGGAGGTGACTGTTTTGAGCCTTTACTTATGAACGGGTAGATAGGCTATGTTTTAATAGTCATGAGTAAATGGGTTAAAAAAGGATGGCTCAAATGGAAACGATTCGAGTGGACTGAAAGTCACATAAGGGTATTATTAATGCATAAAACCTTCTGAATCTTTTTAATTGAAAAAGTTAAATTCTTGAAATAAGATACTCCATCCAGTCACAAAGTTATTGTCCACAAACAAATAGAGTACAATTTAACGTGCTTATGTCAACCTGACCTGTTTTCACCTTTACAAGAAGTTATCTGTTTTGGCCCTTACCAAATCACCATTTTCTAATCTTATTCGTGGAACAATAGGAATACTTGACATTTGCCAAATTTCTTCATGTGTCCTTTTGGTTGCAGGTTGTCGCCAGCAGAATTGCAGGTGATTGTAAGATATATTTTGCAAGTGAGACACATGAAATCTGGTCATATTCTCCTTACTATGATGGAGAGGTTTACAATTTCAGATAATATTCCTCTTGCACCTTTTGTAGAGATGGATATGAGAAAATCTGGCCATGCGTCCATCCAAGTACCATTGGGTGAAAGATCATGGCCACCTGCTGCTGGTTATTCTTTTGTTTGTTGGTTTCAATATCAGAATTTATTAAAATCAAATAGCAAAGAAATGGAACCTTCTAGAAGCACAACATGTCCACAAATCATGCGTATATTCTCTGTTGGTGCTACAGATGGTGGTAATAGCAACACCTTCTATGCAGAGATTTATCTTCAAGAGGATGGAACTTTAACTCTAGCAACCAGCAATTCGTCTTCATTATCTTTTTCAGGTTTAGATATAGATGAGTACCGGTGGCATCATCTTGCTGTGGTGCATAGCAAACCAAATGCTTTAGCTGGATTATTCCAGTCTAGTGTTTCATATGTGTATCTTAATGGAAAGCTTAGACACACAGGGAGATTAGGGTACTCTCCCTCGCCAGCTGGCAAGTCTCTGCAGGTAACTATCGGGACACCTGTTAGTTGTGCAAGGGTCAATGACTTATCCTGGAAAATTCGGTCTTGCTATCTATTTGAAGAGGCACTGACACCTGGTTCAATTTGTTTTATGTATATACTGGGCAGAGGATATACTGGTCTTTTCCAAGACACAAATCTTTTACAGTTTGTCCCAAATCAGGCTTGTGGTGGTGGATGTATGGCTATCCTAGATTCCCTTGAAGTTGATTCTGCATTGGCTTTTAACACACAAAAGCCTGAGAGTGGTAATAAGCAAGGTGCTTCTAAGACAGATCGTAATGGTGGTGTTTGGGATCTTGAAAGATTAGGGAATCTTTCATTACAACTGTTTGGAAGAAAACTAATATTTGCATTTGATGGAACATCTACAGAAGCTTCTAGAACATGTGGAACTTTGTCAATGCTCAACTTAGTTGACCCAGTGTCTGCGGCTGCTTCTCCAATTGGAGGTCTGTTACAAAGCAGTCATCTTATATGTTTATCATAATTTCATAATAATCCTACTTTCAACAAATAATTTAGCTTCTTGTTAGTTATTACTAGTTAGAGATGGAAAGATACGCAGGATGGATAACATGTCAAAATGGGTTCTAGTTGAAACTTCATCTTTAGCAGGGTTTAATACGGATTTGGTTGGGTGGGGTCGACCCACAAACACTTCAACTCACTTATGTGTGTGTGTATGAGCAATGCATTAGGCATGATCATAAAACAATTTTATTGCCATTACCCTTGAAATCATATGATCACTGAGTTTTCTGTGTTTTGAGAACATTATAGTGGAAGTCTTGACTAGTGTTTTCTTTCATCAGGTATACCACGTTATGGACGTCTTCATGGTGATATATATGTATGCAAGCATTCAATAATAGGTGAAACCATGCGATCCATTGGTGGGTTAGCCATGGTCTTAGCCATGGTTGAAGCAGCTGAAACCAGAGACATGCTGCACATGGGGCTCACACTTCTTGGATGTGCACTTCACCAAAATCCACAAAATATTAGGGACATGCAATCTGTTAGAGGATATCACCTGCTAGCACTTCTGCTACATCCCAAAATGTCATTATTTGACATGCATTCGCTCGAGATCTTTTATCAAATTGCTGCTTGCGAAGCTTCTTTTCCTGGATCAAAAAAGTTGGAAAAAACCAATAATGATCTGCCACCTGTTGAAACTGTCCAAGAATCCCTGTTTGAGGAACTTAATCTGCCTAATGAAGTTTCTTCAGTTGGTTCACATGGAGATATGGATGATTTTTCTGAAAAGGACAATTTCAGTCATATATCAGAACTCGATAACAGTGAATTACCAGCTGAAACATCAAATTGCGTTGTTCTTTCAAATGCTGACATGGTTGAACACGTATTACTGGATTGGACTGTTTGGGTGGCAGCATCAGTTCCAGTACAAATTGCTCTTTTGGGATTCCTTGAAAACCTAGTTTCAATGCATTGGTACAGGAATCATAATCTTACTGTTTTACGCAAGATAAACCTCGTTCAACATCTTTTAGTAACCCTACAAAGAGGTGATGTTGAAGTTCCTGTACTTGAAAAACTAGTTATTCTGCTAGGGGTAATTTTGAAAGACGGGTTTGTCATTTCTGAACTGGAGCATGTTGTTAGGTTTGTAATCATGACCTTTGACCCTCCTGAATTGACATCGAAAGGTCCAATCATTAGAGAGTCAACAGGGAAGCGGATTATTGTTAGAAATATGTTGCTTGAGATGCTAATCGATATTTTAGTAACGATTACATCAGAAGAATTGCTTGAACAGTGGCATAAAATTGTTTCATCAAAATTAATAACTTATTTTTTTGATGAAGCGGTTCATCCCACTAGTATGAGATGGGTTATGACTCTTCTTGGTGTGTGTTTAACCTCGTCTTCTACATTTTCTCTTAAATTTCGCACAAGCGGAGGATATCTAGGGTTAGTTAGAGTGCTTCCTAGTTTCTATGACTCCCCTGATATATACTATATTCTTTTCTGTTTAATCTTTGGGAAACCTGTTTATCCAAGATTACCTGAAGTTCGTTTGCTGGACTTTCATGCCCTTGTGCCAAGTGATGGAAGTCAAACTGAGTTGAAGTTTTTGGAACTTTTGGATTCTGTTACTGCAATGGCAAAGTCGACATTTGACAGGTTATCTATTCAGACAATGATTGCCTGTGAGAGTGGTGATTTAAATCAGGTAGGTGCTGGGCTTTTGGCAGAACTTGTGGGTGGAAATACTGAAATGACTGGTGAGCTTCAGGGTGAAGCTTTGATGCATAAAACATATGCTGCCAGGCTCATGGGCGGGGATGCTTCGGCTCCAGCTGCTGCAACTTCGGTTCTTAGGTTCATGGTTGATTTAGCGAAAATGTGTCCATCTTTTTCTGTTGTGTGCAGACGAGCTGAGTTTCTTGAAAACTGTGTGGATCTTTATTTTTCCTGTGTCAGGTTCTACTTCACTTCTCTTGGCTTATATATCTGATGTTTAGAGGTTGAAAATTCAACCTGTTTACTCAAATTGATCGTGAAAAAATATCTGAAAGGGTTGAAAGTTTCTTTGTAGTCTATTTATAATGCAAACATCATAAATTTGTTTTATCAAAAGATATAGATTATTATTGTAATTATATATATTTTGTAATCAATTTAACTTATTCATTATCTACACCATACCTGAAGAAAAGAAAAATAAGAATTAGTGGTCCAACTCAACCTGGCCTTGCCTAGCTTAACATACACTAAAATGGCCCGTTTTATATATAAGCATTTCAAATGGGTCGATTGGGTTGAAAACTGGTGGTCTGTTCTTAATGCATGCAACTTATGAATTATTTTCTAAAAAGATTTTGATTATCATTGCAGTGATATCTCCTTGTAATCATAATTAATACATTACTTATGTGTAGGAAAAAGGACAAATGGAAAAAAGCATTACAGAATCAACCTAATTCGACCCGTATTAAAAGTGACTTGTTACCCAAATAGCCCAGCCGGACCCACCCTTCGTGTCATATATACTCATATGTGTCTGAGTGTATCATGTTATTGTTTGGAAAGGTTGTGATGGAGATCTTATAATCGCGTACTACCGGAATCATTTATCTATTTATATTGTGTTTTGTAGGTCAGCTCATGCTGTGAAGATGATAAAAAAGTTGTACGTGAAGCCAGAAGATAAAAGTCCAAATGATTGTGATGATACTGCTAGTTCTCACAATAGCTTGCCACTTGAGCAAGAAGAGTGTGCTAAAACCTTCATAAGTCTGGGAAGCTTTCCCCCAGCAAGTTCTGAAGATATTCCTGTGGCCACAAGCAATTCAGATGGATATAAAGAAAATAGCACACCTGCATTTTCACAGGAATTACACAAGTCTAGCAGTAAAGATTTAAGTTCCCATGATCAGAAAACCACTCCTGAGCCAGTTCGCCAAACAAGTACACTGAGTTCATCATCTTTAAGTATATTCGATTCCTCGTATTTAACGGAGAATTCTACTGGGGTCCACCGAACATCTTCATTACAAAATCTTGCGCTGAGTCTCCCTGAATCAAAATCTAAGTTAGCTTTATCTCCATCAATGGCATCTTCTGTATCTATGTCTGAATTTGATGCTACATCAGACTCAAAACGCCCTCCCGTAATTCCAAACACCACAGACCCAATTTTCACAATTAACCCACAGATGATTCTAGAAGCAGATGATTCTGGTTATGGAGGTGGTCCATGTTCAGCAGGAGCAAACGCCATTTTAGATTTCATGGCTGAAGTTCTTTCAGATTTTGTAACTGACCAGATAAAAGCTACACCAGTTATTGAGAACATTCTAGAAAGTGTTCCTCTGTATGTTGATGCTGAATCTGTCTTGGTTTTCCAAGGTTTGTGTCTCGCCAGACTGATGAACTTTCTAGAAAGACGTATCTTGCGTGATGATGAAGAAGACCAAAAGAAACTTGATAAAACCCGTTGGTCAACAAATTTGGATGCATTATGTTTTCTGATAGTTGACCGTGTATATATGGGTGCGTTTCCTGAGCCCGTTTCTGTGCTGAAAACTCTCGAATTCTTGTTATCTATGTTACAAATGGCTAATAAACAAGGCAGAATTGAACAAGCAGCGCCACCTAGCAAAGGATTACTGTCTATTGGAAGATCAAAACAACTCGATGCTTATATACTTTCTATGTTTAAAAACTTGAATCGCACAATTATGTACTGTTTTCTTCCATCTTTCTTGATCACTATTGGAGAAGATGAATTTCTTTCACGTCTAAGGTTACAAATTGAGCCCAAGAAAAGATCCATTTCAAATATCTCAGAAGAAGACAGTGCGATTGATATTTGCACGGTGCTACAGTTGCTCGTTGCTCACAAACGAGTAATATTCTGCCCAAGTAACCTTGAAAATGACCTAAATTGCTGTTTGTGTATAAATTTAATCTCTCTATTACATGATCAGAGGCAAAATGCACAGAATTTGGCAGTTGACATTCTGAAACATCTGTTACTGTACCGGAAAACCGCACTTGAAGACCTGCTTGTTTCTAAGCCAAATCAAGGGCCAGTTTTGGATGCTTTTCATGGTGGTTTTGATAAACTTGTTACTGAAAGTATGCAATCTTTTTTTAAGTGGCTTCAAATTTCTGAAATTCTTGTTAATAATATATTGGAACAGTCTGCTGCGGTTATGTGGGTTCAGTATATTGCTGCTTCTGTAAAGTCCTCAGGAGTTCGAATCAAAGGTATGGATAGTCGTCGTAAGAAAGAAGTTAGCAAAAAAAAGGATTCAAGAAAGTTTGACCAAAAACATTGGGAACAAATTAAAGAAAGAAGAATTACATTGGAATTGGTTCGTGATCAGATGTCTACTGAATTGAGACTTGTTCGTCAAGATAAGTATGGATGGGTACTTCATGCTGAAAGTGAGTGGCAAACACATTTACAACAACTTGTACATGAAAGAGGTATATTTCCGTTGCCCAAATTGGGCACAATTCATGATCCCGTATGGCAGCTTTGTCCTATTGAGGGCCCTTTTAGAATGCGGAAAAAGATCGAATGGTGTAAACTGAAAGTTGACATGATTGAATCCATTTTAAATGTCGAGTTTGAAGGTCGGGAGAAAAACGAAACTGACCTCGTTAATTCTGATTGCGGGTCTGATACGTTGTCAAATACTTTACCATTTGATGCGTTGTATGATGATACAGATGGGGTAAAAGATGATAGTCCTGATCAGGTTGGGTGGAATGATGACAAGGATAGTATTTTTGATGCTAGTATTTATTCTGCTGCTGAATTTAATGTTAACGTCAGCTCAGCGCTTCCACCTAAAGCAGAAAGCATAATTGAAAATTCTGAGGTTGGTTCATTGAGAAGATATGGTTCAGTAAGATCTGAAAATGTTAGAGTAACAGATGACAAAATTGATAAGGAATTAAGTGACAATGGGGAGTATTTAATTAGACCTTATATGGAACGTAACGAGAGAATAAAATTTAAATATAACTGTGAAAGAGTTGTTAGTCTTGATAAACATGATGGAATCTTTTTAATTGGAGAACTCTGTCTATATGTTATAGAGAATTTTTATGTTGATGATTCTGGGTGCATATGTGAGAAAGAATGTGAAACCGATCTCTCGGTTATTGATCGAGTTTTAGGTGTAACAAAAGATGTATCTTTAAGCAGCGACCCTCAGTCGAAGTCAACATCATCCTGGGGAGTGGATGATAATAAACACACAGGGGGAAGAGCGTGGGCCCTCAACAGTGGTGCTTGGGGTAATGAGAGTGCAACTAATAGCAGAAATGTACCTCACCTATGGCGAATGTGGAAGCTTAATAGTGTTCATGAACTTTTGAAACGTGATTATCAGCTTCGTCCTGTTGCCATTGAACTATTCAGTATGGACGGATGTAATGATCTTTTGGTTTTTCACAAAAAAGAAAGGGAAGAAATTTTCAGAAATATGCTGGCAATGAATCTTCCGAGAAACAGCACGTATGTTTTTAGTAAAAGCTCATTTTGACCTTTAACTTGTTGCTTGCATTTGCTTTCTAGGGCTATATTAACAAACTGGTCAATTGTTCTTTGTGTAAATAATATCTTTTAGACATAAATGAGCGGTTCAGGCATGTTGTGTCCCGGGTAACAAACACTTTAGTGCATTAAAAGTACATTTTTGGCCTGTTTTGCTTTTAATCAATTAGTTTGTTTGAAAATTAGAGAAAACATAAACCGGACCAACCTATTCATAAGTAAATGGATCGATATTGAGATCTCTAAAATCTTTTATGGAGTGATAATGTGTAACATTTATATTCTTGTCTTTCTGCATGCAAATAAGCAGGTTTTTGGACCCCACAATCTCTGGATCACTGAAACAAGAAGGCACTTTCAAGCTTACGGCTAAACCTTTTTCCAAAAGGTGGCAAAATGGAGAAATTACCAATTTCCAGTACTTGATGCACCTCAACACACTTGCGGGTCGTGGGTACAGTGATCTTACGCAGTATCCAGTCTTCCCTTGGATTTTGTCAGATTATGATAGTGAAAATTTGGATTTAACCAAGCCCGAAACATTCCGGAAGCTTGATAAACCCATGGGCTGCCAAACAAAAGAAGGGGAAGTGGAATTCAGGAAAAGGTTGGTCTAACTCATATACCTTTTTCTCTGCTTTTCTGCTGAGGTGGCAAGGTGTGTGCCAGGCGGGTTGGTTTACGAGTAAAAATGGGATTGTATTGAAAAACTTATTTTTAGTAGGAAGTTGATTTGCAAGCATCTTTTACTACACACACCTATTGATTTTGACTATTTTACACTTATACCAATATCACTCTTTTTTCACCTTCACTTTGTTCAAGGGAGAACAGTTAAACACACATATTTGAGCTGTGCAGGTGGTAAAAAAAGTGGTGTACAAATCACTCCTTATAGAAAGTTGTATTGGATGACAAGCAAACACTCTTTCTCCCTTTCCAAAATTTGTATAAAGAGTTCATGAGTTAGTTATGATTACAAAAACAATATTATAAGATTAATAATCTTAATCTTTGAATAAAGCGGGTTAGGAGGTTGTATGCATTAGATCAGACTTTGGATGACTTCTGATCCTTTTGACCCATTAGACCAGTCCCCTTTAGCTAAATTATTTTATTCGACCTGTTTGAGATAAAGCACCCAAATCAATCTGCTCACAAGTTAATGGGTCAAAGTTATCACCTCTACTATGTTCATGTCAAATTTCTAATCTATTCTGGTTTATTTTCAGGTTTGACAGCTGGGATGATCCTGAGATTCCCAAATTTCATTATGGTTCTCACTACTCTAGTGCTGGAATTGTTCTCTTCTATCTTATACGATTGCCACCGTTTAGTGCAGAAAATAAAAAACTGCAGGGTGGTCAGTTTGACCATGCAGATCGTCTTTTTACTAACATACGTGACACATGGACAAGTGCTGCTGGAAAAAGCAACACCTCAGATGTAAAAGAACTCATACCGGAATTCTTTTACATGCCAGAATTCTTGGAAAACTGTTTTGATCTTGACCTTGGGGAGAAGCAATCAGGAGAGAAGGTCTGTTGAAGTCAAAACTCAAAACTGTGGATTTTGTTCAATTGTTTGATATAAACAACCCTTTTTTTAGATGGCAATTTTGTCCCATTTACTTATGTAAGTGGTCAAAGGGTAACATTTAAAGTATAGTTAAAAAAAGGAAACGGGTCAAATGGGTTGAACGGGTCAAAAGTGACCCCAAGTGCATTCAAATGCCTACCTCTAAAATATCTTGTTCCAAAAGATAAGATTTTCTTTTAATATAATTTTTTAAAGTTGTATCTCGTATAGTAATTAACTATAAAGTGAAAAAAAAGGATCAAATAATGTTTGTGGTCATCCCAATCAATCCAACAACATACATTATAATTTAGCTTGACCCGTCCACTTTGCCGCCTTAAATTATCGGATGCTGTCTCTGGTGTATCTTAATGTCGCTAAATGTATCATAAGACTGACATCATTGACTGTTTTTGTAGGTTGGTAATGTTGGGTTGCCTCCTTGGGCCAAAGGCAGCACTAGAGAGTTTATCAAGAAGCATAGAGAAGCTCTTGAATCTGATTATGTTTCCGAAAATTTGCATCATTGGATAGATCTAATTTTTGGTTACAAACAACGAGGCAAGGTGTGTATTGATCATTTTCACAGCTATACTTTTTGTATGTTTTCTAAAAATCTGTGTTGATTATGGTTACAGAAACAATACTAATACAATAATAATCTAAATCTTAGAATAAAAACTGTTTAGGAGGCTGTATCCATTTATTAGCATGATCCATTTGTAATATTCAAATTGCCTACACTAGTGATAGAATGCTTCCATATTAGTATGTGAGGTGGCAACATGGGAAGTCAGACAACAGGTCAGAATGGGTTGTTTTGTAGGAGTCAAAATAGACCGGGTCTTGATGGTCTGACATGAAACATTTTTTTAAATCATTTCTTTAGTTTTTCTACAAAGTTGTGTTAATTATCTTACAAATAATATAACTACAATAATAATCTAAACCTTTGAATAAAACGGTTCAGGAGGATTTATGCATCAAACATAAACTTTGGACGACTTTCAACTCGTTTGACTGTTTCCCTATTAACTAAAGTTTTTATTTGGCCCAAACTGACCTGTTTCATATAAAACACAACCCAAATTAACCCATTTTCGATTACCTGTATGCACTATACTGAGATTTTTCCAATTTTGATAGGCGGCTGAGGAAGCTGTGAATGTTTTCTACTATTACACATATGAAGGAAGTGTTGACATAGATGCAGTTGATGACCCTGCAATGAAAGCAGCAATTCTTGCTCAAATTAATCACTTTGGTCAAACCCCTAAGCAACTTTTCTTAAGACCTCATGGCAAAAGAAGAACAGATAGAAAACTTCCCTTAAATCCACTCAAATTCTCTTCACGTCTTACCCCACACGAAATCCGCAAAATTACATCTGCAGTAGCACAAGTTGTTACAGTTAATGAAAAGATTTTAGTCCTAGGTCAAAATAACATAATTAAACCCAGGACCCACACCAAATATGTTGCATGGGGTTTCCCTGACCGTAGTTTGAGATTCTTGAGCTATGATCAAGACCGACTCTTGTCTACCCATGAAAACCTTCATGGTGGTCACCAAATCCAGTGTGCAAGTGCTAGCCATGATGGTCAACTTCTGGTCACCGGTGCAGATGATGGTTTGGTTTGTGTTTGGCGGATAGGTAGCTACAGTGGGCCTCGTTCGCCACGTAGATTGTACTTGAAGAAAACTTTGTGTGCTCACACAGCTAAAATCACACACCTTTATGTTTGCCAGCCATACATGATGATTGTAAGCGGTTCAGATGATTGCACCGTCATCCTATGGGATCTTAGCTCATTGGTTTTTCTCAGACAGCTTCCTGAGTTCCCATTTCCCATTTCGGCTATTTTAGTCAATGATTTGACTGGTGATATTGTGACGGGTGCTGGTGTTTTGCTAGCGGTTTGGAGTGTGAATGGTGACTGTCTCTCAGTGGTAAACACATCTCAACTTCCTTCTGATCTTATATTATCTGTGACCACTTGTACATATTCTGATTGGCTGGAAACGAATTGGTATATGTCCGGTCACCAAAGCGGGGCCATAAAGGTATGGCAGATGGTTCATAATTCTTCTGAAATGGCTCAGACTAACAAGTATCCTTCTGGAAACTTGCATTGTGGGTTAGGGCTTGGTGGTAAATCACCAGAATACACATTGTTATTACACAAGGTGCTCAAGGGTCATAAGCATCCAGTCACTGCACTTCATATATCAAGTGATTTGAAGTTACTGTTGAGTGGTGATTCTGGTGGGCATTTGGTTTCATGGACATTGCCTGATGAAACATTAAGGAATTCTGTTAAGTGGGGGTGAGTGCGGGTAAAACCGAGATGTGAAAGTCAAAGTCAAAGTCATGGGTTCGTTTTCTAAAGAGAGGACAAGAGACTGCTTGTGACACGTCAAAGTCAAAGGGTTGACCAAGGACTGAGAAAGGGATGGACAAGGGAGAAGAAAGGGCCAAGATGGGTTCGGGTGAGTGTGATCTTTGTGCAAGTGCCTTGTTTGGATGAGGTTTGACCCGGGGTTGGCGCATGTTCTAAATTCTGAATTCATGGTGATTGGTGGAGATGCTAAATTTTGTGTGCATAGAAGGTGTCAGGGTAGTTTTAGTTTTGTAAAGTTCTCGGGGTGTTTGTGCTGATTGGCACCGTGGTTAGACCACAGCTCCTGTGTTTCGCTCGGGGTATACTGTTAATTTGTAAATTATCATATGTGATTTGTTATGGTTGATTTGTTATGGTTACACAATCTAGTAAAATGAAAACCTGATTTGTAAATTATCATATGTGATTTGTTATGGTCATACAATTTAGTATAATGAAATTAGATTGTTTTTAAGGTAAAAAGAATGTTATATTGATTTGCTTTTTAACTTTTAAATGTAAATCTATAATATATAGTTCATTTGAGGCTTGAAATATCATTACACCTAGAGTCAAAACCTTCTGATTTTGTAGTTTAGAAATGAAGAAATATAATACCGACAACGAGAAGGTTTCACTTTTGAACCTTTGGTGTCAAACTGTTGATCAATGAATTTACATGAAAATTTGTTGGACTCGGGTTGTAGTTATGTATAGTTTATTAAGCGTAATATGTGAAAAATTGCAGGGGAATCGGGTCAAACTAGTAAAAAATAATCAAAAGTATATTAAAATGACGTTTCAACTCATAGTTTTCAACTTGAAGAGGTGAAAAATTTATAATTGTTTAAAGAAAATTGTTTGTTGTTAATAAGTTGGAATCGAAATTAGAGAGGAGTATCTTCTTTTCCATGGGTTTGAAACACCCTTGCGGGCTGCGGCATAACTTTTTATAAAACCACGCCTTCAAATGAATACAACACTATTATCCTCATTATATTTAGAAGTTGCACCTGAAATTAGAGAAGAGCATTTATAAAAATGATTTGTGTTCTATGATTCTAAATTCTGAATTAGGAAGAGTAAAGTAAAAACTAAAGAAAGATGTTTAAATACAAAGTGTATTTTTGATATAAAGTGTAAAAATACACGAGTCAAAAAAGTCACAAAAAAAATTATATATCATAATCTAATTCCGAGTTTTTGTTCCCCTAGCCATCCTCACTAAGAAAAAAAAAATAAACGAAAAATAAAAAAATAAAAAAAAACTAACGTTTTTTTATTATGTCATTTATGAAAGACACAATGACGACATGGTGCCATTAAGAAAGACACAATGACGTCATTGTGTCATTATGAAAAGACACAATTATTATTTTTTTATTTTTTCTAAAAGAGGACGACAAGAGTAACAGAGACTACGAAGTACTTTTTTGAAATTCGATTTAGATTGTAACATAATTTTTTATGATTTTTTAGTCTCATTATATCTTCTCATACTTCATAGTAAAAATCATTTCATATAACAACCTCATTCAAAATTAAAAAGGATTGATAAGTCATGGGCCTATGGTTTTAAAATCTTATAAAGACCAAATGGGCCGGTGACTTAGAACGGATTGGAGTAACATAATAATATTTAAGTAAATTTATCCGAAACATATGTAAACAAACATAAACAAATAAAAAAACCTTAATAAATAAATATTCATGAATGTAAGTGACTTTGTAAATAAACGTTTATTACTGTAACATATTCGTTCACTTAGTTAAATAAATAAAAAATATATTTTGTGTTTGGTCATTTATTAAATAACATAAGGGTTTTCGAAAAGAACTAAAGATTTAAACCCAAACATTGTCTTAGAAATTATATTTTATGTTATATTGGATTATGTTGGTTTCCGATTATATATATATATATATATAAATAATATATATATATACTAGTTTTAAAAAACCCGTATATTACACGGGTTGAATAAATAAAATATTAATATATAAAACTTATGAAAAATAAAATGATATTTTAAAATATAACATGACTAAAATTACGTATAAGTAAGTATTATAAGTAATAAAACAGTGATATTAACATTTTATAACTTTGTTTTTAATTTTTTTAAATAATATTTTGTTCTAAAACAAACAGTATAAAAATATCATTTTTTAAAATATTTTATTATCATAAGTCCTAAATTAATTATTTTTGGTTTTTAAATAATTTACTTTTTAAAAATAGTAATTTTATAATATATCATATTTTTAACAAAGTTTGGTATTTTAGAAAAAAATATTACTTATAAAAATTTATTTATTTTGAAATATTTTTCTTAATTTATAAAAAAATATTTTGATCTAAAAAAATATTAAATAATATTATTAGTAATTAAGGTAATTATTTAATAGGAGATAGAGGCGGGAAAATTTTGACGAAGAGAATTGTGGTGGTGACACGTGTCATAACAAGTTACTCTTTTATTATAATAGATATATATATATACATATATATATATATATATATATATATATATGATCATTTCAAAACTTTTAAATATTTTCAGAACTGCGAGAACTAATTTGGACCCTTAGATTATTCAATCAATGGTTATAGATCAACGTTAAGCATATTATATATCCTATTTATTTTTAACGTCCAAAGTATAATATGTGGATTATTAGCACAAAATGTTATAACATTTTTCTACTATTATTATGGATCAATTATTTGTCTGTCTGTCTTTAGTTTAAAAATAGTCTCAATATGTAATGTATAAACATACATGCTTCTAGTTTTTTATGACTCTCTTTTTTATGTAATTGTAGCAAAAGAAAACGTATAAACATTACTTGAGAAGTGGATGAGCATGAAGTTCCATATACAAAAAAAAGATCAAATTTAGAAAATGATGACCACGATGAAGATTTACATATATGTAAATAGATAGCAAATTTAAAAAGTGGATAATCATTATAGTAAATTGATTATTCTTGTAGACATTTATATGTTCGCAGTCTTTTATTTTTAAATAGATTGAATGTTCAATGTATACACATATTTTACTAAATTCTTCATGATTTCTTTGTTTTTTAGATGGTTGTACTAAAATAATCACTTGAAGATTATTTGAGAAATTGTTGATAATAACGATTTAGATATATGTAAACAAGAAAATGGTTAGCTTAAAAAGTGATGACCGAGATAAAGATTTACATATATGTAAATACAAGACAAAATTAAAAAATAAATGATCAATATAAGGATTTCCATATATGTTTGATTAAAAAATGGATATTCAATATGAAATCTATATCAAAGGAAGTAGATGTTTGTTTTTTAAAGAAATTGATGAGAAGTTTGTAGATCTACATATATATATATATATATATATATATATATATATATATATATATATATATAAACACTATAACTAAACATATATAAAAAAAACTTAACTATACGTAAATAAATAAACTAAATAAGTTTAAATAAATAATGACCAGTTTAAAGATCTATGTGTGTGTAAATGACATAATTACATACTTATTAATATGCCTAAATTCTTAAGAATAGGAGAGGAGGGGAAGGAGCAAAAATAGGAAAGATGATTAAATGATTAATTAATTGGAGAGAGAAAATTTTAAATGTATTACCATTATACCCTTTTTATTTAATTTTTAATTTTTTTAATTGAAAAATAATAAATGATCCAGATTGGTTCTTCAAGTTCTCATAAAAATGAAGTTCTTAAAAGAACCTAACTATATATATATATATATATATATATATATATATATATATATATATATATATATATATACTAATTGCCAATTTAGTTCTACGACATGAGTTGTACCAAGTGTTTGGTGAAATGTACCCATCTTTTGTTTTATTATATTTTTTAAGTTTTAACTTTTCTATTATAACCGAATACTTTCACATATTGTACAATTTTATCCAAACAATTTTTACCTTCAACTTTGGTTCCCTATACTTTTCGTATTTTAAAATTTTTCGTTTAAACGGTTTAAATTTCTGTGAGTTAACATGCCGCGACGTGCGTGTGTGGTTCAACGCTTTTAGGCTTGTTTTCCCCGTTAATGGCCCCGTCACAAGGCGTCGATCCTGGATCGACTTAGTTATTGTTTTATATGATTTACGTTTCGTCTGCTTGATTCAACATTTTTTGGTTACTTATCGTTTGATAATATTTTTTTATTTTTTATTTCTTTTTTAATATGAGTTTTTTTAATATTGGTAGTCACTAACGGTGATGTGTTGTTGGTGCTATTTGTTACGCGGGAGACTAATATTAATTTAAGGAAAATCACAAAAATAAAATTAGAAAAAAACAGTCACATTATTTGTCTGATTTGAGGAAGAAAACCATGACCACATGATATCTGTAATCTCGTTAACAGCCTTAGCCTGAAATTGTTCACTTATCATTAGCTCTACGGTTGTATACTTCTGTTCCACACCCTTCTCACCACATATTTCTGTTATTGTTTTCTTAGCTCATCAACTGCTTCCACTCATTCATCATCAATGGTGATTTGAGTTACCTGGTAACCCCTGTTTCTTGAATTTCTTCAAGTTGTTCTCCCAATTTTGCATGCATTTATCATGAACTAAACCCTCACAAGATTAGGTTTCTTTATTAAATTCCATGTTGGTTATTGTTAAAACTTGAAATTTGTGAATTTAAACTCAAGTTCATTACTTTTTCTATCTTGGTCATTGTTAAAATTGTGAAATTTGGGAATATGAACTAAAATTTACAACCTTATACATCTAGAGTTTGTAGAAATCAATAATCTGAACTTAGGAATTTAAATTATCTGCATTAGTTTTTGTTTGTCTTGTATGGATCTCAAATATGGTAATCATAAGATGAGGAGTTGCTGCAAATGGTTAGGGTTTAATGGGCCAGAATATAATGGCAGAAACTTTCCACTCAAAATTATTTTTTGCATGTAATAATCTTGAAAAGATTAGTTTTCCTAACTAAATTCCATATGGGTTATTGTTAAAACTTAAAATTTGTGAATTTAAACTGAAATTCAAAACTCTTCTATCTTGTTTATTGTTAAAGCTGTGAAGTTTGTTGATATGAACTTAAATTTACAACCTTTTACACTAGGGTTTTGTTGAAATCTTGAAATTGAAGACTTAGAATTTAAAGAATCTGCATCTGTTGTTGTTTAATTAGCAATAATGACATCTTCAATGCTGTATGGAGCTGAAAATCTTGCAATCATAAGAGGAAGAGTTGCTGCAAATGGGTTAGGGTTTAATGGGTCAGAATTGAATGGAAGAAAATTTCCCCTCAACATCAATTTGGCTTGTGGGAACTCGATTTCGAGAGGTAAAACCTTAGTTGTACCTAAGTGCAGTGTCTCTTTACCTAGGCCTGCTTCACAACCCAGGTTCATACAACACAAAAAAGAGGCGTTTTGGTTCTATAGGTTTTTATCGATTGTGTATGATCATGTGATCAACCCGGGCCATTGGACCGAAGATATGAGAGATGAAGCATTGGAACCGGCTGATCTTTATAGCCGGAATATGATAGTTGTGGATGTTGGTGGGGGTACGGGGTTCACAACTTTGGGTATTGTGAAACATGTTGATGCTAAAAATGTTACAATTTTGGATCAATCGCCACATCAGCTTGCGAAAGCGAAGCAAAAGGAACCGTTGAAAGAATGCAAGATCATTGAAGGTGATGCTGAGGATCTTCCTTTTAAAACTGACTATGCCGATAGATATATATCTGCTGGAAGGTATATACATATATTCTCTCAAATTTGATGGTTTATCTTTATCTGTTTTGTTCATTTTTTAGATACTTATTCTTGAAAGTTACTTTTTTTTGGTAATAAACTGAAGGATGCAATAACATGTAACAAAAAACATTGATACTCCAGTCGTTATCTTTCTTGTTTGTTCATTTTGTGTATTAGACAATATTATTATTAACTAAATTATGTTAAATGGCTTGAAGAAATAGAAAGTTATTCCTGGATCATTTTACCATGTTTTTGTGTTAGCCGAAAAAAATGTAACTTCTTTAAGAATCTTTGACTTACGGGCTTTGTGCATATATGATTGCAGCATTGAGTACTGGCCCGACCCACAACGAGGCATCAGAGAAGCATACAGGGTTCTAAAGATAGGCGGGAAGGCGTGTATAATCGGGCCCGTATATCCAACATATTGGTTGTCTCGTTTCTTTGCAGACATGTGGATGCTTTTCCCGAAAGAGGAAGAGTACATTGAGTGGTTTGAAAAAGCTGGATTTAAAGATGTGAAGATTAAGAGAATCGGCCCAAAATGGTATCGTGGGGTCCGTCGCCATGGTTTGATCATGGGGTGCTCTGTTACTGGAGTCAAACCTGCATCAGGAGATTCACCATTGCAGGTAACAAGATTTTACATACCTGTTGAGGTGGCAAAATGGGTGGGTCGGGTAGGCCGGGTAACGGGCCAAAACGGGCTGCTAGGATCCCATTTTATAAATAGTTAGCGTGTTAAATATGATTACCAAAACTATGTTATTACAACTATGATCCCATTTCTAAAAAGAATATGATGAGTGAACTACATGTTTAGTTTCTGTGTTATATTAGAAACACAATCAAATAGCCTCTTAATAGATGTCTAAGTATGTGACTATTTATGATGCTAAAAAATTGGACAAGCATTTACCCATCTAACCGTAATTTTCGGGCCTCTTGTGTTCTTTACATATGCAAGATTTATCAAATGTTTTCAGAACCGAACTGGGACCAGCCGATCAAATCTGTTTGACCCCATTTGCATCGGTTGGTTACCAGTTGGATTGATTGAACCCGCGAACCGGACCAGGTGGTTGGACTAGACTTCAAAAAAAAAAAAAATTCTTCTAAAAATCTCATTTATTGATTAGCTTAGTATTTAAGCTCCATATTTTGTTTTAACTTTCAAATCCATACTAAGAGATAAAAGTTTTTTCATATTTTGTTTTAAAATATTTAAATTCATATAAATTATCTATCACCATACCATATTAAAACCACTCCCATTAGTGAACCGGTAAGACAACCGGTTCGATGACAAGTCCAGCTATGAAAACATATTAACATTCTTTATCGTCATCAGCTGGGGCCGAAAGTAGAGGATGTCAAAGAACCAGTGAACCCATTCGTGTTCCTAGCGCGTTTTCTCCTGGGTGCATTGGCGGGAGTCTACTATGTCCTGGTACCTGTTTACATGTGGCTCAAGGACCAAATTGTTCCAAAGGGTCAGCCTATCTGAGAGGGTCAAGTCACTTTTGGTTTGTATCAGATTGTGACATTGTGTCCAGTTTTCTGTATCAAGTGTGTTGTGTGAAAGCATGTTAGGATTTTAGTTTTGATTATTTGAACATTTGATCATAAACTTAATGATTTTGAGCAGTTTTTTAATGGCAAATAGCTCTCATAAACGTTTTTTACGAGGCTTGAACCTACAATCTTTGGTGCGACACACTATATTTTGTTTTGCAAACAATATATAATGCTAAATTATATTTCAGCTTCAAATAGATTAAAATATATATAATATTAATATATTAATTAAGAAATATATATATACATGTTTATAACATATGTTTGTAAATTTTCTTATTAACATTATTATTATTATAAAACTATAGGTTTTATAATACTAAATATATATATATATATATATATATATATATATATATATATATATATATATAAGAAAAGTATGAATTATATTAAAATTATGAAACTTAATACTTTTTTCAGGAATAGTCTTTAGTATACTCCCCTCCCCTCCCCTCCTTTTAAGGTTGTAATATCTTGTTTGTAAATTATTTTAAATACAAACAAACCCATGTATAAACAACTATGTTTATCTTGAGACTAAGAAAAATTACACACATATTAAACTGCAGTGCCATGCAATAAAAAAATATTTGAGATACTCACGTCTTTATTTTATTAAATTGATGCTCTGAAATTATCGTACTTTATAGTGAGATGCAGTCATATTTTTACAATGATAAGAAAATTTTAAAATAATTACTATAAATCATTTACCTTTTTGTAAAGTTAATAATAATTTATTAAAAATACTTCAAATAAGAAGGCAATTTAAGATTCCCTTGATTTCTTAGCCTATAAAATGGCAATGGATCCATCCACATCTTTTGTGCTTTGGTCTTTCCGTTCTCACCATAAGCAAACAAGTGAACAACTCATAACCCAATAATCATATCTCCTATCGCTTTTTCTTGCTTTTCCAATTTCCAATTTTAACCCTACCATTCCCGTATAAATGAACCGAATGTTTAGTAAACTATCATAAATCAGTCAGATATAAGTTTGTTTATATTAGTTTATTTGATAAACGAATAAACATGATTGAAATATATGTTTATTCAATTATATAAACAAACACGAACAAGTGGCCAGTTCGTACATTAAAATTTCATGCTTTATATATTTATTCAAAATAAATTATTACTAATATTAATTTGGAACCAATTCATTCTTTAAATTGTAGAGCTATTTGTGTAGAATATAAGAAAGAAATACAAACGAACACATTCACTTTCTTGACACATAAGAAAAAAGTATGCGTGTATTCGGGTCAAAATTAACAAATAAACACGAACAAGAATCCATTTATTTTTATATTTATATGTTCCTTTATTAACTCACACATATCAACCTTTAAAAATAAATCACATGGTTACTTTGGTAAATTAACTTCCCCCAAACTACCTATATATACATGCATATTCCAATTTACAAAATACCAATGATGTTTCTATTATTCTCTTTTATTCAAAGAATATGTCCTTCAACTTCAACCCCCTCACCCCCACTGATGCTAGCCCGGAATGGATGAGCAAGGGCGATAACGCGTGGCAGCTGACCGCGGGCACGATGGTCGGGCTCCAAAGTGTCCCGGGGCTAGTCATATTATACGGTAGCATTGTGAAAAAGAAATGGGCCGTGAACTCGTGTTTCATGGCCTTTTTCGCCTTTGCAGCCGTCTTAGTTTGTTGGATCGGTTGGGGCTATCAGATGTCGTTTGGTTCGGACCAGCTTTTACCTTTTGTTGGTAGACCTGGTTGGGCGTCTATGCGTGCTAGTTATCTGGTTGAAAGAGCATTTGTGGGAAAGTTCCCCAATGCAACTATGATCTTCTTTCAGTTTGTGTTTGCTGCGATCACGTTGATCTTGATCGCTGGCGCGCTGCTAGGGAGAATGAATTTTTACGCGTGGATGGTGTTTGTACCGATTTGGTTAACGTGCTCGTATACGGTTGGATGTTATAGTATATGGTGTCCGAGTGGTTGGTTGGCTAAGATGGGGATGATTGATTATTCTGGTGGTTATGTTATTCATCTTTCTTCTGGAGTTGCTGGTTTTACCGCGGCTTATTGGGTAAATTGATACTTTTTTGACTTTCTAGGGGATTTAGATAATTGTTAATAGTTTCTAGGTGTAAAATGAGATTTTTATGGTTTTTAGGTCATTTGTTACTTACTTGAGGACCTAGACTCTGACTTTGAATATGGCCATTAGACTAGAGGTGATAATTTTGACCCGTTTTGTTACGTAGGTGGGACCGAGGGAAAGTAAAGATCGGGAGAGGTTTCCGCCAAATAACATATTGTTGATGCTTTTAGGGGCGGGTTTACTATGGATGGGATGGACGGGGTTCAACGGGGGCGATCCATATATGGCGAGTAGGGATGCTTCACTCGCGGTCTTGAACACACACGTGTGCGCGGCCATGAGCTTGTTAACATGGCTTCTGCTTGACATCATGTTCTTTGAAAAGCCTTCCGTTATTGGTGCTACACAAGGCATGATCACCGGTCTAGTATGCATCACCCCAGCCGCAGGTAATTAAAATTATATTTGATTTAGGGTTTATGGTTTAGGGTTACAAACATACCGACGGAAATAAAAAAAAAAACTTTAAGTATTCAGATCTAAAGTTTATTATATTGAATAGGGGTTGTGCAAGGTTGGGCAGCAATAATCATGGGATTATTATCTGGTAGCATACCATGGTTCACAATGATGGTGGTACACAAGCAAGTGTCACTACTAAAAGACATCGACGACACGATGGCGGTCTTCCACACCCATGCGGTGGCGGGGTCGCTAGGCGGTGTTCTAACTGGTTTCTTTGCCGAGCCAAGGCTAAACCGTATTTTCTTTGACGTAACGGACGGGTGGCAACATTACATGGGGCTTGCTTATGGTTTAAAAACTGGTCAGGTTCGGGTCGGGTTACGCCAAATGGGCATCCAGTTGCTAGGAATATTATTTGTTGTGGTTTGGAACATTGTGATTACAAGTTTGATTTGTGTTGCAATTAGAGTTGTGATGCCTCTTAGGCTAAGTGAAGAAGAGTTGCAGTTTGGGGATGAAGAAGTGCATGGCGAGAGTGCGTATGCGTTGTGGGGCGATGGGGAGAAACTTCTCGAGACTTCGATGCTTAATTCGGGTCACGGGTTTGATGAGTTTTCGGTAAAGGAAGGGAGTAATTGTCGATAACTTTGTACGTACGTATGTAAGTATGTACGTGTGTGCTTACTACTTATGTGTGTATATGTATGTGTGCGTATGTACGTGCGTACCAATGAATCAACGACGGGTTCCACAAATCGTGAAAAGAAAAATATAAGTCCTTCGAATCCTAATTAAAAAGAAAAAGAAATATAAATGATTTACTAGTTTTGTGTAATCTGTCAGCGATTACTAATGAATTACCAACAATTATGATACGCTTTTTAGAAAACACTAAGAGACGAATATGACCGATTACAACCCAACCTAATTCTTCCAATATATAATATGACCTATTAAGATTAATCATTGGCTTATTAAAATGGTTTATTAAGATTCAATATAACTTATTAAAACATGTATGGCTCATTACAATTCATTAATTCATTAAAATCTAATATAACCCATTACAAGTTTACAACTAACACTTAAGATGCATTAATATGACCTATGTTGGTCAATATGACTATCAAGCCCAATGATGCTCCAATGAGATTGTCATAACATGTGTTACACTTTGAATTATATTGCTATACATGTCTTCTGTTTTGCTTTAAAGGCTATATGCAGATAGATTTGAAATATCTAATTATATAAGCTGAACTAAAAGAAATTCATTCAATAATTAATCTTAAAACATTAATTCAATCAATTAAATTATTAATTGTTCTAACAAATGTGTTGAATCTCTTCATTGCAGTCGTTTGTTTTTAAAAAACCCACTACCTTTTCTTTCAATCTACGGTAAAGTGTAGGATTTGAACGTATATTTATTTGATTAAAGAGTACATCATTTTATTATCAAATGTGACACCCGAAAATTTTATGAAACTTCGTTAGTCTCGTTAAACGTTGGTGACCTGATCATAATAATAATAATAATAATAATGATAATAATAATAATAATAATAACAATAATAACAATAATAATAGAAATAATAATAATAATAATAAGTCCAGGGGTTGTTTTGATATTCTTGAAACTATAAAAACAAAGTTATAACATGAAATAATAAAAATAAAACCGCAGGGACTAAAATGTAAAATTCCGAATTACAAAACCAACCCCCCGCCCATTTTCCTTTCGTTTTTCCGGCGCCGATTCCGGCGAGTCTCCGGCGACTCGCCGGCGACCACTAAAACCCATTAAAACATGATTTTAATAGCCCAAATTACATCAAATCGATTTGTGAACAAGATTCGAACCCTATGCATTGTTAAAACGTGTTTAACGGTCGATTAAACGGCTAAAACCTTTTCCACTTTATCATTCGACCGTTCAACGGCTAAATCGACCACTAAAACACCACTTTAACCAAATTGATTCAATCAACTCGAACTTTAACAGTCTGTAAATCGAATGTAACCTTCCATTTCATCAGAATACACAAAATCAAACCAATTCGATCACCACTTCTGTTCGAACCTGCAACTCGATTAAACATCACCCTCCGAGTCTTATATTCTACAATTAATATAGGGCTTTCGATTATAAACCTAATTCGAAGCTTCCTGTGCAAGCAATTTGATTTCCATCATTGTTTGATCAACATCCGATTTCGGGTTATACCGCGACCTGTTCTTCGAAGTGTTCAGCATCAATTCGAAACAAAACAGGTAATTGAATACATCATTCTACTCGTGTTATCATGGGGAATAAAAGCCCCATGAATTTGGCCATTAACAGAATCAATTCGGGGTTCAATTTGATTGATTTCGAATTAGGGTTTCGATCAAATTGGGGGAAACTGGGATAGTTGACTTAATAATATAAGCCATTTTAAGCCTCAATAAAATATAGAAAAATTCTTAAAAATTTATAAAAATAATTTCTATAAACATTTCTTATTTAAAAGGTTACATAAATATTTTCTGCAAATTTATTTTATTTAAAAACCGTAATAATATTTATAAATTAATATTTATAAATATTACCAATAACTATTTTCATAAAAATAGACACTAGATCGTGTTTAATTATAACCATGAAAATCAAAGGAATTATATATCCTATAATTTCATCAATACGATAACGAACGTTTAGATTAATAAATAATTACCGGATAATACGTTATCGTAATAATATTTGTTCCGAAAGATTACAAAGAATATATACATAATATATTTAAACATTGTCAGATGTTGAACCCTAGTTTATAATTAAATTCAAACATATATATATATATATATATATATATCAAATCGTTTGCGTCAAACCGAACCGATCCAAATTCGACCAAATATATCTATTCGCATTGAATACATTTCAAAGACTTAGTTACAATCTGTAATAGGTATTGCTCGTGCTTGATCGTATATCGCCTTATTCTTTGAAGCTCTTGTTGCTTTCATTACATCAATTCAAGGTGAGTTTACAGCCCCACTTTTACTTATATACTCTTTTGGGGGAGAGAAACATGTTGTTTTCATAAACGTTACATTACATTGGATTTTTGTAATACTGCATATACTTGATACTATGGTGTTATACTTGCCCAACGGACCGTTAATATGGACTTAGCGAGGTAATTGTTAGTAGTACTACTGGGATTGACATACCCCACCCGGGCTAGTCGCGCTAGCACAACGTTCGTCAAACGGGTGAACGGTTAGCCTAATTACAAGTGTTGTGGTGTGTGATCCACATCCGGGCCTGTTTTATTATTTGATTACATTTCAGCTCGGCCGCGACTTCATACACATAGTGATCATTATGGACTAGCTACCCATTATATGCTTTAATTACTAAATCCGGGAATTTCATTATACTTATCGGATTACATAATCCGGGAATTTCATTATACTTATCGGATTACATAATCCGGGGATTTCATTATACTTATCGGATTACATAATCCGGGGATTTCATTATACTTATCGGATTACATAATCCGGGGATTTCATTATACTTATCGGATTACATAATCCGGGGATTTCATTATACTTATCGGATTACATAATCCGGGGATTTCGTTATACTTATCGGATTACATAATCCGGGGATTTCATTATACTTATCGGATTACATAATCCGGGGATTTCATTACTGATACTTACTGTTTTATGATAAACCTGTGAACTCACCAGTCTTGTACTGAGATTTTACATGTTTTCTCTCAGGACATTGATGTGGCACGTTTAGGAGCACAACATCTACCGCATGTCATCCAGCATTCATCACAAAATGTTTTCAAGATTAAATCTTCATTTATTTTGTATAAACTAGATTGGATGCGTGATTACGTGTTCCAAAACTATTGTTAAAAGTTATCTTGTTTACGCTTCCGCAATACTTAAATATAATTGGATTGTTTCATTATTATTAAGCAATCTATCTGTTTTGTAATTATCGAGTCGTTTGGTGTAACTGATGCTTATCTGAGATCCTGGTTATGTCACACGCCTGACGGTAAAACCCCGTTAGTGGATTATGAGGGTGTGACATCAAAATATCCAGTTAAGATCAAATACACAATAACCAATCGACCTGTCAATGCTATAATCATAATATGTATTTTTTTAATTGCATTCACTTTCTATAGAGTTTTACATGTAATACTTAGTGAATTTCTCATTATAAATCTTCCATATAAACTTAAATTATCAATTTATGAACAAACTATGGTTTTTTCGTTGTTTATCTACAAGCTATCACTTCTTTAATCGGCAACATTGCTTCATATCCTCGAGTTCCTTAGTCGATACAACTTGCATCATGCTTATGTTTCACGTTACCTGCACTATACATACGTACATATACATGTATACGTACACACACACATATATATACACACAAATACGTAAGTAAAGTTCTCCAAAAGTTAGAAAAAGTGCAATGTGTTTGTGTTTACTTACATAGCTTGTAACATGGTTGTCTTAAGGCAGGATCGTCTTGTAGTGACGGAGGATTCTCACCAAATATATACTCACAACTCATGTCTTCGAAATCTGCAACTCAATTTATGCATATTTGATTACAATTTATTTGTTATGAGTGAAGTTTTCATTAGTCGGTAATTTCTGACGCGACACGAAAAATATTTTGGGTTGGTATATCTGACTTGTTTAAAAAACAGGTTGTGTTTGAATTGACATGTTTAATTAAGCGGGTAATGTTTATATTGACATGTTTTGTTAAACAGGTCGGCAGTCAACCTATTTAATAAAAAGGGCGACCCACTTACCAGTTTAATTTTTATTTTTAGAGCTTACTAACCCGATTAACAACAAACAAACAAACATACTCAGTATGTCTCACCTAGTAAACTATAAGCAGCATCTGCGATGAGTAAGATATTTTACAATTTTGTATTAATTAACCCACCAACATGATTGTCATGTTAAACGGACCGTGTTATGGTTACATGATTTTAAGTGTGAGCCGGTAAGGGATGTTTTTACATGAATAAAATAGAGATCGTGTTTGGGTTGAAAAATTCAACCTCCCAACTTGCAACCTATCACCTAACAACCCAACACGATTGCTGCCTCAGGTTCTTAATTATATTATGTAACGATTTCTTCTTGTCTTTAGCTGAAAATTTTTATGTGGACTTACTTGGAACCATGTTGATTGGCATGCCAAAAATGTTCTTCATGAACTCTTGTGTGGGTACCTTGCATAGATTCGTGCACATTCCTGCGCAATTAGTCGTCTCTAGAAACCTGATTAAAACCCGAATGGTGATTACATATTATATTAAGACTCTAGGTATCATGACTCGTTTGGTTGATTTTTGGTTTTTTATTTGTTTTTTTAAATGATTTCTAAGTTACTTTACTATCTGTCACTTGTAACATTTAAACCTTTAATTTTTAATAAAGAGTCAATGCATATTAACACTCCAACTATTCCCTATCACTCCAATTGTTAACCAGTCTTAATTAGTTATAGCAAAACAAAATGCATGAGATTTTTTAAAATTTGAAGTGTTGTTTGAAGTTATATATATAATTATTTCTCTATTAATTAATTGTGTTTTAACAAATTCTCATTATTTAAAATTTTAAATGTGAATGATTTTTAAATAATGAAAATCAATTGTGTTTCGTCTCCTCGTTATTTAAAAATTCTTAACTTCAAAATGTCCCCTTACGGTTTATTATATCATCTACATTTCTACAACTTTAAAATACGAAACACATCAACTACGGCTTAATTATGTTAGACCATCATGAGCGATGTACAAATTAAGTGTATACTAAGAAGAGAAGAGAAGTACCTGCATTTTTTTATGTAAACAACATTTTTCTCTTTAACTCCATCAAACTCTGTCTCTTTTACCTTTTTATATAAAAACCAAATTAATAAACATCCGATATAAGATATTTATAGAGGGTTATAGTGAATATCGTGATAAAGCAAACCGTTAGCCGTTAATCATCGAGTTAAAGAGGGTTCTAAACATAACAACTTAATGTAGGATTGAATCTCAGAAGCAAGTAGAGCTCGAGTTTAACAAGATATTAATTTGAGTTCATTTTGAATTGTTAGGTAATCACGACACACACAAACACAAACACGATGATTTACGTGGTTCGGTCTGACCTACGTCCACGGGGTAACTGGAAGCTTGTATTTCTTTGAGATGTTTTGTAAGGGATACATTTACAGATACAAATCAGTCCTATTTATAGGACAACAAAGAAGAAAAACACTCAGAAAACAAAGTGCCTGGAAACATGGATGTCTAAAGCCACAGAAAATGGATGTTTCTTCCTTTTCCTTTTGACCAATTTGTTTGCCATTACTGAATTGGTGGCTTCACCTACTCAACAATCTCCCACTTGAAGCCACGGAACAATCTTCACCTGTGCTTCAACTGTGCATTTGTATCTCTGTAAGAAAACTTTAGTATCTTCAATGCTCTTCCAGTTACCCGGTCTCCTCAACATTATTCCTGGAGACCAGCTGAAGCCACGCACAGCTTCAGCTTATCCAACGTTACACATTTGGTGAACATGTCCGCTGGATTCCTAGCACCTGAGATATTCTTCAAGTTGATTGTTCCATCAGCAATCAATCCTCTCACGAAGTGATACCTTATCCCAATGTGCTTCGTCTTCTTGTGATACACAGGATTCTTAGCAAGTTTCACTGCACTTTCATTATCACAGTGCAGTATGTACTCAGTCTGCTTCTTCCCTAACTCTTCCAGAAAAGCCTTCAACCATACAAGCTCTTTACTGGCTTCAGCAATAGCCATGTATTCTGCTTCTGTTGTGGACAAAGCTACACTTTTCTGGAGCCTGGACATCCAACTGACTGCAGTTCCTCCCACTGTAAAAACGAAACCAGTGGTGCTTTTAAATGTCTCTTTGCAGCCACCCAGGTCAGCATCTGTATAACCTCTGAGAACTAAATCCTTTCCTTTGAAACATAGCCCCATCTTTGAAGTTCCTTTCAAATAACGAAGCACCCACTTTACTGCTTCCCAATGTTCTCTTCCCGGATTCGACATAAACCGACTGACAACTCCGACTGCGTGTGCTATGTCGGGTCTTGTGCACACCATAGCGTACATCAAACTACCCACTGCAGATGCATACGGGACTCTAGCCATGTCAGCTTTTTCTTCTTCTGTTTTGGGACACTGATCTTTGGTAAGCTTGAGGTGACTCCCCAAGGGTGTGTTTCTTGGCTTGGTCTTCTCATTGTTAATACCGAATTTCTCTAACACTTTCCCGATGTACTTTTCCTGGGATAGTGTTAGAGATCCATCTTTCTTGCTCCTGGTGATACTCATCCCGAGTATCTGTTTGGCTGCACCCAAATCCTTCATCTCGAATTCTTTGGACATTTGCTTCTTTAACTTGCTGATCTCATTCATGTCTGATCCTGCAATTAACATATCATCTACATAAAGCAGTAGAATGATATACGAACCCTTGAATTTCTTCAGATAACAGCAGTGATCGGCTTCACATCTCTTGTAACCGGTTCTCACCATGAAATCATCAAACTTCAAGTACCATTGCCTTGGCGCTTGTTTCAGACCATATAGACTCTTCTTCAACTTGCAAACCCAATTTTCTTTTCCAACAACCTGGAACCCCTCAGGTTGTGCCATATAAATGTCTTCATCAAGGTCACCATGTAGAAACGCTGTCTTTACATCTAACTGCTCTAGATGTAAGTTTTCTGCTGCTACAATGCTTAGAACTAATCTGATGGTGGTCATCTTCACCACTGGAGAGAAGATTTCATCAAAGTCAACCCCCTTCTTCTGTTGAAAACCCTTGACCACTAAACGGGCTTTATACCGTTTAGATCCATCTTGTTCATCCTTGACCCTGAAAACCCATTTATTATGAAGAGCTTTCTTGTCATGCGGAAGCTTAACAAGAACCCAAGTATTGTTCTTCTGTAGTGAATTCATTTCATCCTTCATAGCTCGCTCCCACTGGAACGAGTCCTTCATCTTGACAGCTTCAGAATAACTTTCTGGTTCACCATTTTCTGTCAAGAGAATGTAGTTGACAGAAGGACTGGGACTGTACCTGTTCGGTGGTCTAGAAACTCTGGTTGATCTTCTTACCGTAGGCTGTTGTGGTGACTGTTCGTCTTCAGACCCTGAACTCCCACTGTCAGAAACACCCACTGTTTCTTCACTCTCACCATCTTCAGTCTCTGGTTCTGTGTTTTCAGAATCTGCCATTGGTTCTGCAGCAGAATTGTTCTTCTGATTTTTAACACTAAACTCGACTGTTTCCTTCTGAACCTTTGAATTTTCCACCTTTCTGTCTTTGTACAGCTCTGCTTCATTGAATTCTGCATGCTTGCTTCGGACTACCTTTCTGTTTTCAGAATCCCAAAGCCTATAGCCCATCTTATCACCTCCATATCCAATGAAAATATACTTCTTTGCTTTAGCATCTAACTTGTCACCTTCAGGATTGATATCATAAGCACTACACCCAAAGATTCTCAGGTGATCGTACTCAACTGCTTTACCCTTCCATTCTTCTTGAGGAATCTTGAAACCCAATGGTACTGAAGGTCCACGATTGATAAGATAGGCTGATGTGTTAATTGCATCAGCCCAGAACATCTTTGGGAGCCCCGCATTCAGCCTCATACTTCTGGCTCTCTCACATAATGTTCTGTTCATCCTCTCTGCAACCCCATTCTGCTGCGGAGTTCCTGGAACTGTGTTTATCATCTTGATCCCTCTATCAGCACAATAATCTGCAAACTCCTTGCTGATGTATTCACCACCGTTGTCGGACTTCAAGCACTTAACCTTCAAATCAGTTTCAAGTTCAACAGCAGATTTCCATTTCTTAAAAGTATCGAAAACTTCAGATTTATGTTTAAGAAAGTAAACCCATACCTTGCGTGTTGAATCATCAATGAAAGTCACAAAGTAACGAGCCCCACCAGGTGAAGCTACTGATGTCGGTCCATACACATCTGAATGAATCAGCTCCAACTTCTGAGTTTTTGGTGCTCTCCCTTTCTTTAGAAAAGTAACCTTCTTTTTCTTCCCGAGAATGCACGGTTCACAGAATTCAGACTCGACATGCTTTAATTCTGGAAGCTTTCCCTTGGCAACAAGCATCTTCATCCCCTTTTCACTCATGTGACCGAGTCTTTGATGCCATAACTTTGACTTACTCGGCTCACTAGACACTGCATTTACCCCGTCAGTTGGTACTTCAACCATGTACAAAGTGCCTGTCTTCTTCCCTCTAGCGACAACCATACTGCCTTTGACAACTTTCCATTGTCCTTTACCGAAGTAAACATCATATCCCTGATCATCAAGCTGACCGATGGATATTAACATCCTCTTCAAACCCGGAATAACCCGAACATCTTTCAGGATCCAGATTGTTCCCAATGATGTCTTCAACTCTATGTCTCCAATCCCTGTAATGTCTAGACTGTAATTATTAGCCAAACGAACTTTACCAAAGTTACCTGTTCGTAGATTCTTCATCTTCTTCGTGCTAGACGTAGCATGAAATGATGCTCCTGAATCCATAATCCAGTCTTCAACAGTATTTTCGACACAGCAGATAAGAGCATCTTCTGAGTCTGAGGCTGTGGCAGCATTTACCTCCTGTTTATCTCTAGAAGGTTGTGTGCACTGACTTCTGAAATGACCAAATTCCTTACAGTTCCAACACTGTATATCTTTTCTTGGCTTTGCAGGTCTCGACTTGCTTCTTCGTTTAGACTTCGACCTTCCCCGGTTTCCTCCTCTATTGATATTTCTCCCTCTTCCTTCAGTACTGAGTAACGAGCTTGTTTCTCCAGAATTCCTCCTTCTGGAATCCTCATTCAGTATCAAATCCCGAACCTTACTGAATGTGAGTGTCTCAATCGATCCAGTGATTGCTGTGATCGTTCCTGACCAGCTGTCAGGTAGTGATGACAATAATAAACAAGCCTGTAATTCATCATCTATTTTAAAATTCACCGACGACAAAGTGTCAAATGAGATTTAAATAGATTAATATGCTCAGTGACAGAACTTCCCTCTTTCATTCGAGTGTTGACTAACTCCCGAATTAGGAACACCTTATTTGCGGGAGACGGCTTTTCGTACATGTTGGTCAAAGCTTCCATAATTCCACGCGCCGTGGTTTGCTCCATAATGTTATACGCAACATTCATGGACAATGCGAGCCGTATCGTTGACATCGCCTTCTTGTCAATCAATGCCCAATTATTCGGTACTGGTGTAGGAGGAGGTTCTAGAGCAACATCTAACTCCTTCTGTATAAGCAAATCTTTAATTTGCATCTTCCACCATCCAAAATTTTTTCCATCAAATTTATCAATCTTAATTTTACCGTCTTCTTCCATTAATAACAAATTAACAAATAACTACTAACCAAACAGGTTCGTACTGCTAAGTGGTAATTTATGGAAGTAATATACGAAAGCAAGAAAACTTATCTTTTTCGAGCTTTAAACGACGATAAACAACCAAGTTGTGAATGATGGAGACTTTGTGAAAAAGTGCAGGGGCCTCTTTTGTCAATTAGAAAACTTGATTTTTCCTTTCAAAAGAAAGAAAGAACTCCTGTACGTTTTTTTGACTCTTTCTTCCCCACTCAAGAAAAGAATCTTTTTTTTTCTTTAAAAAAGACAAGAACGTTTCTTCAAACCAATGTTCTGCTCTCTTCTCCCTTCAAGAACAACTGTTCCTTTCTTCTTCAATTTAAAGAAAGCTGCTCCTTTTCTTTCTTCTCTATCCACCCCCAGAACGCCAAATCGGAGCAGAGATGATGGATTCGCAATGGTACACGGCTGCAGATGGGAACAACCGCTGGAGATGGGTCGGCTGGCTGCGGTGGTCGGCGGATCGAGGATGGTGGCAGCGACGGCGAGGATGGTGGCCGGCTACACGGCTGGAGATGGGTTGGCGGATCGAGGATGGTGGCCGGCTGTGGCTGGTGGCAGCGACGGCGAGGAAGGGGGGAGGCAGCGGCGGCGGCGGCTGTTACTGTTCCGAACCCTAGCCTCGATTTCACCAGGTACTTTTCTCTTCACCTTCTTCTCTGTTCGTGTGAGTCTGTCTAGAGCCTGAGCTCTGATACCAGTTGTTAGGTAATCACGACACACACAAACACAAACACGATGATTTACGTGGTTCGGTCTGACCTACGTCCACGGGGTAACTGGAAGCTTGTATTTCTTTGAGATGTTTTGTAAGGGATACATTTACAGATACAAATCAGTCCTATTTATAGGACAACAAAGAAGAAAAACACTCAGAAAACAAAGTGCCTGGAAACATGGATGTCTAAAGCCACAGAAAATGGATGTTTCTTCCTTTTCCTTTTTGACCAATTTGTTTGCCATTACTGAATTGGTGGCTTCACCTACTCAACATGAATAGGTAGAAAATTTATACACAAGTTAGATCAAACAATGGAACTTGCTTTAGGAGAGAATATTTTTTTACAAAACGGTGAGAATTATCAAATTTTATATATGTTCTAGAAATAGTTTTTTATTTTTTTATTTTTTATTTTCTAAAAAATGATAGATGAAAATAAGGGTCTTTTTAGGGGAGTTTTTGAAGAATAAGTTAGTCGGTAGTCGCCATGTTAGGTAGTCATTTGGTTCCTTAAACTTCTCAATCTGCAACAAACATACAAGTGTTGTAGTAGTTTTGTCTGTTTACATCTTCTTGACTTTGAAATCGATAGATAGAAGTAGTATTACAAAATAACCATTATCTTCTCATTCATTGTTTTCAATTTATTGGTGTATTTTAAATATTTGCACATGTCATATAGGATTAGTCAAAAGGTTGTTGCAGATCCACCTTATTCTCCTCATCGTTAGTTTGTATGCATGTATATATGTACCAGCTTTGTTTTGAGAATAAATTAATCAACTTTAACTTCATCATCTCTGTTACCTCAATATGGTATCAGAGTTTGGTTCCAACTCCTCCACTCCTCTCAATACTTCTTCCTCACCAATCACCATGACTGAAAATAATAGTTCTCCCCTTTCTGTCAACACGACAATCAAAGACCTCACCGTAGTAACTTTCCCGACCACCCTTAAACTCACATCCAACAATTATTTAGGTTGGAAAACCCAGATCGAAGCTCTACTCTATGGATTAGATCTCTTCAAGTTCGTCGATGGCTCTCATCCGGCCCCTAGTCCTCTTAAGGATGCCGATGGGAACGTCACACCTCACAAAGACTATGCTCAATGGTTCCGTCAAGACCGACTTCTGTTCGGTGCTCTTGTAGGAAGCCTATCTCCACAGATCATTCCGCTCGTCACAAACGCCTCTTCATCGCGTGAGGCATGGCAGATTCTTGCTAGTACATATGCTTCACCCTCTCGTGGTCATATCAAGCAATTGCAACACCGCTTGAAGCAGATGTCAAAACTCCCCACTCAATCCATTACGGATTACATGCAAAATATCAAAACCGTGGTTGACGAACTTGCAATTCTCGGCAAAAAAATAGATCACGAAGATGTGATCGATGCCATTCTCAATGGTCTCGACCAAACCTCATACAAACCTATTTTGGATGCCATACACGCTCGTGATACTCCTATACCCTTTACAGAATTGCATGAAAAACTCATTAATCATGAGTTATCATTGGCACAACAGGTCACCCTCAACGGTACACATCAACCGGCTTCGGTTTTTCATGCGCACCGAACCGGTGGCAAGCCTTGGACCAACCGAACTCATCCTCAAGGACATACCTCGGCTGGCATTCTACCCACTCCAGCCCCATCTTCAGCCTCTACAACCAATCGGCCGTTCCTCGGCAAGTGTCAGTGGTGTCATCAAAGGGGACACTCACTTACAAACTGTCCCACTTTCAAAAAGGTACATCCACATATTGTTATTCCATCATTTCATCGGTCCTCGCAGGTAAAAGGAAGCCAAGTGCATATGATGAACACTTCCACCTCTTCAACCATGCCTGCCACAAACTGGTTATTCGACAGCGGTGCCTCTCATCATGTCACCAACGACCTAAACAACCTTTCCCTCCATGCACCATATGACGGAACTGAAGAACTAGTTATCGGTGATGGTTCGTCTTTAAAAATCACTCATATTGGCTTTGTCATTATTAAAACTTCTCATACCTCTTTAACTCTCAAGAATGTTTTATGTGTTCCATCCTTATCCCGTAACATTATTTCTATATCTCGTTTATGTTATGACAATAACTTTCTAATCGAATTCTATTCTTCTATTTTTGTTATAAAGGACCGGGACTCGAAAACCCCCCTTCTTCAGGGCACAGCAAAACGAGGAATGTATGAACTACGCTCCTCCCTGTCACCTTCCGTTTTCATGCTCCACAAGACTTCTCCCATGACTTTCCCAGTTTATGCATTCCCCAACTTCTCTCCACTGGGCAGCCTTAAAACGACTCCTAAGGTATCTCCAAGGAACCCCCATCACGGTATCCTAATTAGGAATGATTCACCTCTCACTTTACATGCTTTTACCGATGCTGATTGGGCGGGTGACAAAGACAATTACAGAAGTACAACCGGCTATATCGTTTATCTAGGTTCAAATCCGATATCATGGAGCTCCAAACGGCAAAGTACCTTGGCTAGGAGCTCTACCGAAGCTGAATTTCGTGCGGTAGCTTCTACCACAACCGAAGTACAATGGTTAAACTCCCTCCTAACTGAGCTTGGGTTTACAACGCCCACTATCCCCACCATCTATTGTGATAATCTCAGTGCAACCACTTACTCAGCAAATCCAGTGTTCCACTCACGTATGAAACACTTAGCTTTGGATTTTCATTTTGTTCGTGAAAAGGTACAAGCCGGAACTCTACGGGTTACCCACATTGCAGGCGATGATCAGTTAGCCGATGCTCTTACCAAACCATTACACAAACCACGGTTCCGATTACTTTTATCCAAGATTGGTCTCATCTCCGGATCGTCCATCTTGCGGGGGCATATTACGAAATAACCATTATCTTGTCATTCATTGTTTTCAATTTATTGGTGTATTTTAAATATTTGCACATGTCATATAGGATTAGTCAAAAGGTTGTTGCAGATCCACCTTATTCTCCTCATCGTTAGTTTGTATGCATGCATATATGTACCAGCTTTGTTTCGAGAATAAATTAATCAACTTTAACTTCATCATCTCTGTTACCTCAATAGTATCGTGGTAGATTGTCACGTTCATAAGATACCGACTAACCCAGTTATCAAACACAACAAAAAAATGTATTATCTAATTTGAAAACAATGTCTAAATATTCCAAATCTTAACAAGTTGTTTTATACGTTTGGTTTTAATCCTAGGATTTTAACAAACACATGTAAAAGTTGGTTTCTTAAAACGTAAAAGTAATTATTAAATCTTAGTGAATACAAAACCTTCGCAACGTAAGTTTGTTAGTTTGTTACCCTTCACATTAAATTTTTTGGTGTAGAATTTTGCTTACTTTTCAAACTGTTTTTAACATATTTTTATTATATAAAATTATGATTAGAAAAATGTGTGGTCTTGATAGCGTTTTCATAAATGGTTGTTTTCTCATGAATTCACCTGTTTATGTCTCAAAATAATTATAACAATTGTTTATATTTAATGGGTTCTAATATAGAGACACCCACCCGTGTAAATAAACACCCCCTATACGTCGCGTATGAGTCCATACGCGACGTATAGGGTCGTATACACTGAAAACAAGAAAAATTCAGAGGGGGTGTCAAAGAGCTATACGCCCCATATAGCCCTATACGACCCCCATATACAACATATATAGGGCTGTACGAAGAGTATAGCAAATTTCGACACTGACTATGAGGAAAATTCAGGGGGCTGTCAGATGAGTTATACGCCCCGTATAGGTGTATACGACCCCCCTTGTACGACGTGTATGGGGCTATACGACTCGTATAGAAATTTTGAGGTGTTAATTTATAATTTTGGGATGTCTATATATCCACACCCTATTTAATTCCTTCTTTGACGCTTCACCTATCGTATATTTAGAGCTTGTGTTTCATGATCTCCTCCAAATTAAAGGTGTAAAAACCAGGTTCAATTTTAAAATCGGGTAGGGTTCAACCCGGTCGGTTGGGATGAAAAAAAAAGCTATATCCGGTTTGATCGGGTCCTACCCGCTTTTAAGAGGACAAAATGGTCTAGAACACCAGGTTTGAATCGGTCGGGTTTGGGTCGGGTTAGGGAGAACCCGGGTTAGGGTGTGGAGGAGACAAACTGGTTTGAACTCTACGGATTGAATCACATTGGACCCAAGTCGAGGAGCTACCGGGTTGAACTCGGTTAGGGTCGGGTCAAGAAACCGGGTTGGATGTACCCCTCTACTCATAGTCTTACACACTTATCCCAACTCATTAATAGTATATTTCTTCTACACTTTTATGTATTAGAATTTTATATTTGGGCCTAGGCTCTGAAATTATTAAGGTCCCTAATTTATAAAAATTAAATAATGCAATCCATGTTTTTTATAGGGCAAGAAAAATGTCTAATTTTAGTTCAATCATATCTTAACATTAGTTAACTATAAATTTCGGGCTTCTTTTCTAATATACGTAATTCAACATTACAAACCACTTTAATGAACCTTTTCTTTTGGATTAATTACAAAAATAAAAAATAAAAAATCTTATATACAGCTTAAATGGTTTACAATGATGATATTTAAAAAGAAGCAGTCAGATTATACAGCTTAAATGGTTGAGCCGTCCTTCTTTCGAGCTCATGTTTATGCTCGAGTTCAAGTAAAAGTTTGGCTTGTTTGCAACCGTAAACTAAAGTAACATAGACACATACCTTGCACGGGCCGATGAGCCAAACTAAGAAGATAGTGGTGAACTTAGCACAAAACTCCCTTGCAAACTTAGAAGGTGTAAACAGTGTTCTGAACTGCATAACATAAAAAAATAAAAATAATAATAATAATAATAATAATAATAATAATAATAATAAATAAATAAATAAATAAATAAATAATAATAATAATAATAATAACAATAACAATAATAATAATAATAATAACAATAATAGTAATCAACTTTTTTATATTTTTATTTTTATAACATTACTTTGTCATGCGGTGTGTTTCCCGAATGCCCCGCTGCTATCCCATGTTCTCATAACTGAACCGGACTGATCAAACTAAAAATTGCTCATAAAATTGTTCTAGCTAAGACTCTTGAATCGCCTTCATTTGAACCAGCCGGTTATGACGCTGAGCGGTTGAACCGATAAATCAGATCAGTTCTTGGACACAGTTTTTGAGTAAAGAATTAATTTTGAAATCTCATTTACTACTACAGACTTCATATTTTGTTCTAAATGAGTTATAATGTAAGAAATATTTTAAAACCGGTCCAACCAGTAGAGCATAAGATAGTGGATTTGATGACAACCACCCTCTTTGTAGTAGCATCCAAACACCCATAATACACATCAAAACAAAAAAATGACAAAAACAACTTACCATGAAGATGTAAGGCTTAGGAATAGCATTCACAAGAACCTTCACCATAAGCTCGCGTTGTTGGATCGGGTTGAAGCTCCGAAACACCGCTTTAGATGCCACCACCAAGCTCTCGTACCCGCTTTCCTCATTTCTCATACCTGCGGGTTTAAGTAAAGAACCACGAGAACCTCATATTACACTTGTATACATTGTTTGGTGTTTTTAATGAAGGAGAGAAATAGTGAGGTAAGCAGTTATATAATCATCTTATGTTAATAGTTAAAGTAAAAGATATGATTAATGTTTATATGGTTATCACATTTCTTTAATTAGTTAATTAAAATTTACTTATAACAAAGATGTGTCAAATATATCATTTTCTTGATATATTGGCCATTTTTGGGGTCATCTTCATATACAATATAAGTTGTATATAAAAAAAACAAACCTGATGTATCTTGGAGAGCTTTGGAGAGGTAATTAATAGCAATACGATCAAACCAGTTGTCTTTATAAACCGTCTTTGTTGTGGTTGTAACATTACTGTTTAACGCGATTGCATCCGTCGTCTTTGTTACAGTTAAGCTGGATGGTTTCATTACGGAAGCAACGAGAAGCCTTTGGTGTTTTGGTCGAAGGCTCTTTCGCGGGATGAAGCTCGGGATGTTGATGATCATTGGAGTTGATATGTTGATGGTTTCCATAGTTTGTGAGGGATATTTCAGGTTGATCAGGGAGATCATATATGTGTGGGTATTTATATTATGACCTAAGAAAAAGTGAATCACATGATTAATTAATGTGATCAAATGGGATGGGGGTTGGGTGGGTGTTCATTGGCAAAACGATTTTAAATTAATGGTAAATTCTTCTTTGAGATTAAGGGTTTGATATCATGTTGAAAAGAAGGAAAAAAAACATAATTAATGTGAAGTGCTTCTTAATAAACATTAGTGGAAAGCAACAATTAACCAATCATGATAGGTGTTGGTAATCCGTCGATGTTACTTCTATAGGTGATCTTTTAATTAGTTGGTGTTTCGTTGGTAACTTTTAACTTTTTACCCACGTCCCTTTTGCCACTAATTTTCGCCTAAGGTCGTAATTCAACTTTATATTGAGAATTATTAAAGGAAAACTGATAAATATGTAGTAGGCTAATTTATAGAGTTCGTATTTGAAGTAGTATACATATGTGTGTGCACGCAAAGCACTAATATTATGAAAACAAGTAGATCAAAAGAAATATTCACCTTTTCAATGTAAAAAATGTTTAAACAAATTTTTTGTTTTGATAAAAATGCAATGTTTAGTAGTCTTTCCTGAAATTCAAATATATAAAAATAATTTCGCTTGTATACATAACAACATAAATTACACATATGTAAATCATATACATGTTAACATGGTATGTTATATACACATAATTCTACATATGTATTAACAAAGAGTTAAAGATTTTAAAACATATAGAAAAAGTTGTTTGATAATTTCTACGTATATAAACATTTGTGTTTGTATGTAAGAAGCAAAATTTTAAAATATAAACCAATGATAAGAAATTTAATAACTTTAGGTTTATTTTTCACGAAATGGTTTAATATTTTATATTGAAGCTTACGGTGTGTTTTTGTGTGTAACGTATATTATCGACTCAAAGTCATGGCAGGGGCAAGGAAGGGCGAGAGGCGTGACTGCCGAGGGCCTAATCTCTTAAGATTTTTAAATTTGCTTATATTATATATACTAGTTTTAAAAAACCCGTGTATTACACGGGTTGAATAAATAAATATTAATATAATAAAACTTATGAAAATAAAATGATATTTTAAAATATGATATGACTGAAATTACATATAAGTAAGTACTATAAGTAATAAAACAGTGATATCAACATTTTATAACTTTATTTTTAATTTTTTTTTAAAATAATATTTTGTTCTAAAACAAACCGTATAAAAATATCATTTTTAAAATATTTTATTATCATAACTCCTAAACTAAATTATTTTTGGTTTTTAAATAATTTACTTTTTAAAAATAGTAATTTTATAATATATCAAAGTTTGATATTTTAGAAAAATATATTACTTATAAAAATTTATTTATTTTAAAATAACATTAATAACATATATTTTTCTTAATTTATAAAAAAAATATTTTAATCTAAAAGATATTAAATAATATTATTAGTAATTAGGGTAATTATTTAATAGGAGAGAGAGGCGGGAAAATTTTAGTGAGAAGAATTGTGGTGGTGACACGTGTCATACCGAGTTACTCTTTTATTATAATAGATAGATTTGTACAAAATCTTTTATAGAATTGATCCATTGCATACTATAAATTAGTTCATTACACATTTTAAATAAACTCATTTTACCCAAATATAATTTGGGTTAAACCTGTCAACGTGTTTAATTAGCTCATCACAGACAAACATTTTAACATCTCATTATAATCTTTTTTTTTATAAATTGAGTTTCATTTTTAACTAGTTCGCCTTGGGCCCCTAAATCCTCGGTGCTGACCCTACTTAAAGTAATAAACTTATATTTAATAACCAACTTCTTAAAACATTAAAATAAGAAATTTGGTAATGATTATTACATTATGAGGCGTCAGGCTCTAAAATCTCTTTCAATATCACCTTCTTCCCATCCTTTGTAACTACTTATTTATTACGTTACAAAATCGTACTCATTTTCATGCCGAAGGTAAGCAAGTTAGTTAGCTATCAATTTTTATTTTATAAAGTACAAGGTTTATAATCTTGTTTTGTACTTTTGTTTAGGTGTTCAACTCTTTCCATTTAATAGCCTGTTTATTAGGGGAGAGTGATTTTAAACGCTATAGATTAGATGAACATGGAGTACGAAAATAATCTATTATTTCTTCAATCTTAAAAGTTTTAGAAAAAAAAATGGTATAAATATGATGTTACAAAAATAATCTATTGTTTCTCCACTCTCTCCTGAAAGTAATAAAAAAGTGAACGAATTAATTTGATTGTTTGATTTATATGTATAACATTGATTTATGTAGGTATAGGTTCAAATGAAAACACATATGTAAACAAATTTGATTTTATATACTGTCCAGCGTTTAGTCACGTGAAAAATCTAAATAGCTTAGATGGCTATGATAAGTATGGTTTTGTATTCAAGAATCAAGCATAGCATCTAGTTAGTATACTACTTTTTGTTTGATTATAACATTAAATTCAGTGATTTTAATTTGATAAGGAATTTAAAATAAAGCTAAACAAGATTGTAATTCATATAAAGAATAGTTAACACATAGAAGGGCATCAAAACACAAGCTAGATAAGAAAACATGTGTCCCCAATAGGATATAGCTTGGTGATAAAAGGTGTGTTATCCAACCAAATGATTGTAGGTTCAAATCCTGCGATGTGTAGGTTTGATGAATTTTCTAATAATAATAAAAACATGTTGTCACTTCTGGTTTCAAGTTTAATCAATCAATTATAAATTTTGTAAGTTCATATGAATGACAATATGCACGAACATAGTTCTTAGTGATCATATGCTAATCATTACACGATTTAAGCTAAACTATACCTGACAGGACATTCACTAACTATGTTAAATAAGGTGAATGCATGTAGTTTCTTTTGATCACACTCATGGGTCATCTATTTACACTAACTATGACGAGATGATATCATATGATATGCAAGAACAATTCACATTTCAATTAACATGAAATGAAGATTACTAACAGAATCATAATCAGACATCAGTCATAAGTTGACGCAAGTAATTATTCAACTGTTGAAACAAACATACAATAATCAAATTCTTGTAATAAAAAATATATAAACAAAGATTAGATCATGATTCATGATAGCGTGAGATTTAAATATTGTGAAAATGTTCATTTTATAATATAGAAATTGGTTTCCCGACTTGATTTGTGGGTCAATTTCTTTTAATAGCAAATTGATTCTACTTTCTAAATTACAACATAGCGCACATTATCTAGATTTAAACTTAAAATATCTCTCTTAAAAAGTAAAACCACTATTAAATGAGTTAGCTTTACATTAACAACTTATATGTCAACTAATATAAACAACCACTTCCTCTGCTTACAGTCGTTTTGCCCCAAATTTCCTTTTTTTTCTTTGGCACCCACAGGATGTTGGATATTAAAAGTAACTAGTTTGAATACGCAGACGCGCGTTGCGCATCTTGAAAACGCCGTAAATCGATACTCTATCAACTATCTAAGACAGCAAGATCACACCGAGAGGACCACGCCGACCACAAAATGTCGGTGACACCACAGTTTGAGACTATTAAAATCAACAATTTTCCACTTTAATGTCGGGCTCAGAGTGTGTAAAGAAATGACTCCATCATGGCCGGAAAGCGGGTTGCAGGCAATAACCTGCCATTCTACACCCCTTTCACGGCTAGGCAATGTCCTCAATCAATTTTTACTCAGACCCATCAACTCATCACAGCCCATTAGAAACATTAACTTAAGATTAGGTAGTCAGACCACCACCATCAAAAGCCCCACCATCAGAACCACCATCATCAAAACCACCAATATTAAGACCCCTACCATCAAAACCCACACCATCAAAACCACCATCATATTTGTTCATATATAGGATAATAACCCAAAACCGAAAACCCTAAAAGGGTATCATAGAGAAAGGGAGGGGGAGTAATAGAAGTGATTACACCACCACTATCCGAAAACTAAAACAGACACAACCACAATCATAACTCCAGGCAACATAAACGCCCAACCCCAACCGAAACCCAAATCATCCGAATTGTCAAGAACACCCTAAGATCAATCCGATCGCCTACATGACCTGAGAAGTACATACCGATGGTATAAGCCGATAAGAACACGAGATCGACTTCGCCGAGGCGGTGGGTGCCACCGGCGGAGTTGAATCCAGACCAGCAAGTGAGCCACCACACACAGCGTTATACGCATTGGTGGGCGGCTACACCACCAGGGTCTATTTGACATCATAACTCATAAGTCAAACTACATTATGCATATATTGAATGAATCAATCAGTTTAATATTCCTTAAACTATCATCCACATTTCAAATTAGGACCTTTTAAGAGGCTATAAGCATCTTAATACACTTTAGATGACTTTACATACAATTATACAAACAAATTGTTTTACCTTTGTCATGGTATTAAGGGCTGATTTCGAAGAAGCGTACGCAAGAGCTCCAGGTAGATGACCGCGATTAACAGCAACCATTTTCAGCCCAACATACTTTGACACCAACCATGATCCTTTCACATTCATACTAAACGTTTTATCCCAATCCTCTTCAGACCAATTCAATGTATTCAGCACATGACCTAAATTCAACACACAACATCAACAAATCAGCATCAGTTTTCACCTCAATTTTCCTCCAAATTTCAAATCAATTTCCTAAATCATTTGCACCACCAAAAGTCCAAAATTACAATCAAAACTAAACCAATTGAAGCGTTAATCGTCACCTCTAACACCGGCGTTGTTGATCAGCGCATCGATACGACCAAAAGCGTCCCACGCCTTCATCACCAATGCTTCAATGGTGCGACCGTCGGCGTTGACGTCAAGCTCCACTGCCACCGCAGATCCTCGGTCGAGCCAGCAACCGATGCATCTCGAAAACCGAATTAACCGCCACGACTTCATCTTCTCTAAGATCAAGCATTGCAGGTTCAAGATCAGCTAAACTTGCAGCAATAAACCCTCTGTATTCAAACTTAACATGAATTGTATCAGCCAATTGAGCCAATTTCCACCCAACATCCTGCAAATGATCGGTGTCGTCACCGGTCGGAGGTCCGATTCCGGTTAACCGGAACGACGGTGGACCGCCGGGCCGAAGTGCTAAAGCCTGCATCAACGCCGGCCACTGCATACCCTGTTTCATGCTGAAATCGATCACATGAACCTTCTTCTTACCTGCAAAAGCTTCTAATATCGCTTGATTAGCAGTGAAATGGGCGAATTTGAGGTACGGACAAGATTCATAGAAATGCATCTGAAGAACATCTTGAAACGCCGGCGAATCTTGATGCGATTTAGGGTTCCGCCTGTAGATTCTCCGATCAAGAGCTTCGGCGAAATATCCGGAGACTTTCCCCATCGCTCCGGCCTGAGAAACCGCGAGAATTTGGGCTTGTTTCACCAACGTTTTCGCGAGATTAACGTCCTCTTTCTGCACAGCTTCAGCACACGCCATTTACGTATGAACCAAACGGATCCCGTTTTCCTGTGAATCAACGATGACAATCGGGTTCGGATCGTACGATGAGGATGAAGCTACCGACGGCGACGAGGGTTTCTATTTCTTCACCGCCGGAGGGTAAATCGCGTCTACGGCAATGGCTTGCAGTTCGTCAACGCCGGAGCTACCACTGTTCATACTGTTCATTTCAGTTGCTTTTTAAATATATAGGGTAATATATGAAAATGGTATGACTATGAGATATGATAGATAATCATAGGGGCTGGTTATTTACAGAGTTTTCATATACCATTTTCCGATCAGACCAATTGAATTGGAAACCGGTAATTAATAGAGCCGGTCTGGTTAATTTTATTTAAATCGTTTTAGTGAATTTTTTTGTTAACGGTCGGAACATAGAACTGGTTGAACTGGATTGAGTGGTCAGACTAGATTTTTTTTTTGAATTTCTATCAAAATCTCATTTTCTAATTAATTTAATATTACATGATTCATGTATAGTTATTTAATTCTTCTTATTTTGTTGAAATTGCAAATGCAATCCATAACATATAATATTTTCATATATTCATTTTAAATTAGATATATAATAATATTTTAGTTTTTTTATTATTTGTGACATCACTCGTTTCTTTAATCAGGCCTGATTGATCCAACAAGTCCAACCGGTGAACTAGTAAGATGGTTGGTTCGATGTCCGATCCGATCCCCAAACATTAGACTCATTCGTACACCGCTCTCAGTTAATGAGACACCACCCACACTAATACGAGTCATATAACATAATATAAGTATAATCCGTATGAGTATCAGTGATGTTAGATCTTGTTTTCCCGCTAAAGCATACAACTTATAGACCTAACGTGACAAAACCATACATTGACATTAACGTGATTAAGTAGATATTCTCGATATCGAAACATAGATACCCTAAGAAAGACCTTATTTTGAATAGAACTTCAATATAATGTTACTGTATTTTTCAATCGGTATTGGCCTCTCACGTTATTAGTATGTTGTTACTAGTCGATATAAACTAAGATACCTAAGAAATAACATATTTTAAATGCAGCTTTAAAAAAGTTATATAAGGACGACAATAACAAGTTTAAACACAACCGCAAATTATCTAATAAAAAAATTAATGAACGCAAGTTAGAAGAAAAAAACAGCAAAATAGTAAAAAGGTTAATCAGTTAAAAACATGTATTGCGTATAGTATATGGGGTTTAAAGTTGAAACATTATAAGTATAAGGGCTTAAATTGTAAATTAAGATGGAGGTTCAAAGTTGTAAATTTAAGTTTGGTCTCACCAACCTAAAATACCCTATCTTATATATATTTTTTTAACAAAAGTTATATAGGGACGGCAATAAAAGGTTTAAACACGACCACAAATTATCTTTTAATAAAACTTAATGAAAGAAAGATAGAGGAAAAAACATCATAATAGTAAAAGAGTTAATCAGTTAAAAATGTATACTGTATATAATATGGGGGTTCAAGTTAATACATTAGAAGTATAAGGGTTAAATTATAAATTAAGGTAGAGGGTCAAAGTTGTAAATCTGAGTTTGGCTTCACCAACTTTGTAATTATGTAAGTGTATAATATCAAGTAAATATGTTTGATTTGTTTAAACCAATTTCTCTTAAATAATTTATACATTAATGTATATCTAGATAATAATTAACTTTTAAAAAATAAATAAATATAAGTATATATGATAAAATTATATGTGAGGTGAATTTGGATATAAAAAATCAAATCAAATTCAAATGACATGCAAATTAAAATCAGTGTTTTAACTTTTTACTGTTGTGGTATTATAACTTATATCAAAGTAGTATTGAGAATGGGCTGCTATTCCTATGAAGGCGTAAAATCATAAATAAGAAAATAAAAAATAAAAAAGCCAACATTGAAACATTGTCGGAATAAGGGATATGCGTTTAAGGGGACCTTAATAATATGCGTATCTTTATATTAAAAAAACAAACCTTGGACGTTGTTAGTGGCACTCAAAATCTCATATAAAAAGGATGAAACAACACATTGCTAAGTGATAACATACGTGAAACCACGCATCAATGGAGACGTTGATAAGTGATAACATACGTAACTTTATGTGGGAAATAAAACCTGAACCATGAACGTCGTTGACTTGAAATCTTATATAAAAATGAAACCATGATAAATTTGCGTTATGGGCGAGGTCCCTGATAATATTCAAACTTTATGTAAAAAAAATTAAAAATTTCACGTCGGAACGTTGACAAGAATAACGATCTCGTAATGAAATAAACGTTAATAAAAATAAGTACATATAAATTTGTGTTTCATTAAACAACTTATTTTAAAAGTGGTATAAAGAAAAGAAAAGAAAGCTATAAAAAATCAAAACATTAAATTCGCTTTGACATCTTATATGTTTGTGTTTTGATGACTTGTAATTTTATATTACACAACTCAATTTTGAATAAACTTTACACTGTAACATAAATAAAAATAAGGACGTCATAATAATATATTTGGAATGTTTTAAAATATTAAGTTTTAAAAATTATAAGAGAAGAAAAATAAAAGAAAAAGGTTTAAATACACAGTGTATTTTTCCTACAAAGTGTGAGAAAAACAATGAGTCAAAAAAGTTATAAAAATTATATCTCACAATCTAAATCAAATTTCAACAAAGTCATTCCGAGCTTTTGTTCCCCTAGTCGTCCTCACTAAGAAAAAAATAAAGGAAAATAAAAAAATAAACGAAAAATAAAAAATAAAAAAATATATCTTTTATTGTGTCATTTATTAAAGACACAATGACGACATTGCATCATTATGAAAGACATAATTACAATGACGTCATTGTGTCATAAAAAGACACAATGAAATTTTTATTATTTTTTTTGAAAGAGAACAATGAGAGGAACAGAGACTTCGAATTACTTTTTTGAAATTTGATTTAGATTGTGAGATATAATTTTTTATTACTTTTTTAGCCTCATTGTGTTTTCTCACACTTTGTAGCAAAAATACATTTTGTAGAATAACCTCACCCAAAATAAAAAAATAACTGGTGAGTAAGAAAAATAAATAAGTATAGGATTAAAACGTAATTTATATAATACTAATTAACAATTTAGTTGTGCATTATGCTTTGTGTCATATGCTTTATTTTATTTTTCTTGATTTTTTTTTACTTTTAACCCTATAGTTTTTAACCTTTATATTTAACACCAGCATCTTTTTTCACTTTCAACTTTAGTCCCATTTACTTTTATTCTTTTACAACTTTTTCATTTTATGTCTCGGTCTAAACTTGTCGAGTTTACATATTTTTTTGCTTAACGGTTGTGTTATGTTTTACGTTCTGGTCTAATATATACATATTAACACGTCGTAGCACATGTAAATAGTATAATGTTTTTGCATCTGTTTTCCGTGGGTTTTATTTTTTTGTTTTACGAACTTTTCTGGTGTAGGTTGTTACTAGTAACGGTGTCATTAATGCTACTTACAACGATTTTACGCCCTCACTGCAACACGTGAGGCTTGAATACTAGTTATAACTTAACATAAAAGAAGTCAAAATGTAAGTTTTCAAGGTTTAAAACAAAAGTACAAAACTTTAAAAAGTTATCTATACTATATTAATATGCATTTGAGATGGAGAATAAAGTATTTTCACACAAAACTCTTATATTTAAGAGTTGTACAACTCTTTTAACACATGTTACAAGTCATACAGCGTAAGATCCATCCCCCAACTCCATTCAAACAAGGCTCCTTTCAAACATCCCGCCTCATTTTAAAATTCAAATAGGTTCCCCGTCTCAGCAGAATCAGATGAGTTTCGGTTCCTCTCATTCACCGGAATTGTTCAATCTACACAATCCGACGACATCTTGTGATTAATAGGTGCTGAGATTTTGACATGCGTTGCTCGGTTGTGAATATAATCTGACTTCGTTCCATGTATGCATGCATCTTTCTCTCTGTCATTTCCTATCACAATCTTTTCACATGTATCTCTCTACACTCTCTTTCTCCACATTTGAAACATTCCATAGCCGACCTCATCGACTTAAGAGTAGATGAAGATACGGGCAAAGTTTCGTCTGCTACGGTGATGGTCGTTCATGTTAATGCGACAACGACTATGGTTTAATTAATGGTACCAACATTTCAAATTTTTAAATACTTTAGTGTTACACACCAGAGATGGATTCAATATGAAGATGATGAAGGTTAATCATACGGTTTGAAGATTATGTCTAGATTTGTGATTTTTATTAAGGTTTGAATTTGTGGTTTTGTGTTTTGATTGTGTAATAAACAAGTTTTAGGGGTCAAATGGTGAAGATCTTTATCATCTCTGTTTTATACTCATAGGCTTCATGGTCTCTCTTTAATCAAAACACATACATTCTATAAGGTAACTGAAAACAAAGTATGTGTATTGAGTGTTTTTTCAGTTCTAACAATACATGAAAAAGATCCCTATTTATAGGAATCATTAGTAGATTCTAGAGGAATATCCTAACTAGAATCTAACTAACTCAACAACCATGAACAACCATAACAACCACAACTAACATCCAAGCCAATCCATAATATCACTAATATGCCCCCTCAAGTTGAACTAGGGGAAGCCACGTGAAGCTTGGAGCGAAGAGCATCAAATCGAGAAACTGATAGTCCTTTGGTTAAAATATCCGCAAGCTGAGAGGCAGTAGCCACATAGCGAACAGACAACTGCTGAGCCAACACCATATCACGAATAAAATGTAAGTCAGTCTCAATGTGTTTCTTACGCTGATGAAACACAGGATTGATAGCAAGGTAAGTGGCACCCATGTTGTCACACCATAAAGTAGGAGGATGTAAGATAGGAACATGCAACTCATGAAGCAAAGACATGAGCCATCAAAGCTCAGCAGCAGTATGAGCAAGAGCACGATACTCAGCCTCAGTGCTCGAACGAGCAACAATATGTTGTTTCTTGGAGCTCCAACTAATAAGGTTGGAGCCAAGAAACACACAATAACCAGTAGTAGATCGACGATCATCTGGACAACCAGCCCAATCTGCATCTGAATACCTATGAAGATCAAAAGAAGATGATCGGTGAAAAGTCAACCCAAGAGAACTGGAACCATGAAGATAACGTAAAATATGTTTGACTGCTGCCCAGTGTCGAGCAATAGGTGTCTGAAGAAACTGAGACACCTTACTGACCGCATAAGCAATCTCTGGACGAGTCAAGACAAGATACTGTAAAGCACCAACAGTACTACGATATAAGGTCGGATCAGATAAAGGTATTCCCGAATATCGAGAAAGCTGTCGACCAGAAGCAACAGGTGTAGATAGCGGGCGACATTGTGCCATGCTAGTACGCTGTAACAGATCAAGTAAGTAATGTTGCTGACAGAGATGAAGACAATTATCAGTGAAGGTCACCTCTACACCTAAGAAATATGACAAAGAACCCAAGTCCTTGAGTGCAAACTGTGAATGTAAACGAGTAATCAGAGAAGAGACAAACTCTGACGAACTACCAATAATAATATCATCCATATATACAAGAACATAGCAAATGCTATCACCATGCTGATAGACAAAAGAGAGGTGTCAGACAGACACTGAGTAAAGCCACCAGCCAAAAGGGCAGAACAGAGCTTGGAAAACCAAGCGCGGGGTGCCTGCTTAAGGCCATAGAGAGCCTTCCGAAGAAGATAGACATGATCAGGATGAGAAGAGTCAACAAAGCCAGGTGGCTGAGACATATAAACAGTCTCAGACAAGTCACCATGAAGAAAGGTATTGTTAACATCAACCTGACGAATAGACCAACCCCGGGAGAAGGCAACAGAGAGAACAAGACGAATGGTAGTATGTTTAACCACAGGACTGAAGGTCTCAGAAAAATCAATCCCATCAGTCTGATGAAAGCCCTTGGCAACAAGCCGGGCTTTATAACGACTCACAGAACCATCAGGATTACGCTTAATCCTATAAACCCACTTACAGCCAACAATATTGGCAGAAGCAGGAGGAGAAACAAGATCCCATGTATGATTGGAGTGCAAAGCTCCAATCTCAGTACGCATAGCATCCCACCAAACATCATGATGTTGAGCCTGAGAGAATGAGGTAGGCTAAGTGGTGAGAGTAGTAGTAGTATGAAGAAGGACATAATCCGGATACTGTCTAGGCTGTCGAGTGTGATCACGAGAGCGAGTGACCATAGGATGAGAAGAACGAGGAGGAGAAGAGGAAGAAGGAGGCAAACTGGAAGGAGAAGAAGAAGTAGGAAAGGAGGAGGAGGAAGAAACAGATGAAGAGGGAGGAGAGATAACAAAATCAGACATAAAAGAACAGTCTGAGGATGTATCAGAGGAAGAAGAAACAGAGGAATCAAAGATAGTTTCATAGAAAGTAACATGACGAGAGGTAATGGTACGAGCAGTAACAGGGTCATAACAAAGATAACCACTGTGACGAGGTGCATAGCCAAGAAAGATACAAGGAGTAGATTTGGGTGAGAGCTTATCCGGACGTGTATCACCAAGGAACGGATAGCATCTACACCCAAAAGTACGAAGAATAGAATAATCTGGGGAAGCACCAAACAAGACCTCATAAGGAGAGGACTGATGAAGAACCGGCGTAGGAAGCCGGTTAATGAGAAAGGCGGCAGTAGCATATGCATCATACCAAAATTGCTTTGGTAAGTGAGCATGAAATAGTAAGGCACGAGCAACCTTAGATAAATGATGATTCTTGCGCTCAGCCACCCCATTTTGTTGGGGTGTATAAGGGCAAGAAATACGGTAGGAAATACCAGCAGCAGTGAGATTCTGAGCCATGGGACCATGAACTAACTCAGGGGCACCATCACACTGAAGATGCTTGATGGTGCAAGAAAATAAATTTTCAACCAAAGGTCGAAAATGACGAAATCAATCTACCGCCTGTGAACGATGTGTCAAAGGATAAATTCAAGTGAATCGACTGAAATCATCAATAAATGTGATGAAATATCGATAACCGGAACAAGAAAGTACTGGAGAAGGACCCCATATATCACAATGAATCACATATAGAGGAACAGTAGAATAAGAAGCAGTAGAATGAAATGGCAATCTACTAGATTTTGAAATACAACATGAATTACAAGGTGATTTTAAGGAAGAACTAGACAAGTCTAACGAAGTAAGCCTAGACAGCACAGAATCAGACGGATGACCTAAGCGAGAATGCCACAACTCCCGAGACGTGGAACATGCAGCTGTGAGATAATATAGCTGATGAGGACTAGCTCGCATGTGGTGGAGAAGCTGCCCGGTGTGAGTCTGTACAGATAAACTCTATGAGAATAAAACCGAAATGGGATAATCAATCATAAGTTGTGTGATTGAAAGTAAGTTCTTGGTAAGGCCAGGAACAACAAGAACAGACCGAAGTAACAACACACACCGTGACAGACGAAGATAAGAAAAACCAATATGAGATATGGATAGAGATGTACCATTACCGACCACCACACGCTCAGAGCCAGTATAAGGAACAGTACCAAAAACAATCTTGGGATCAGATGTCATATGAGTGGTGGCTCCGGAGTCGGGAATCCACGACTCAACAGTCTGACAAGCACGAGATAGATCTGCGTGAAGCCCAAAATGAGAAGTGGAAGACCCAAACTGCTGAGAAGTGGGCGGAGAGGAAGCCCAAGACTGAAAGTGTTGGGGCCCGAAACCAAAAGATTGGTTTGGCCCAACACCATGAGTAGGCGAGCCATAAGCTGATGAAGCATGAGATGGTGCTGGGCCCAAAAGACCTGGCCCAATCGAAGAAAACCCAGAAGGTGGACCTGAATAAAAAGAGGAACCATCTCCCGTTTGGTGCCCTACATCACGAGAGAAACCATCAGCAAAATCAACAAAGTTGGGTGAAACGACCAGAACGAACGCGACCACCACCGGTACCAGATCTACCACCATGTCTTCCTCCAAATCTACCACCACCGGAGCGACCACCACGCCAACCACTGCCACCACCACCGCGAGCACCTGCAAACCGAGGAGAATCGGTTGGTGTGTACCGGAAGTAACACGTCGAAGCTCGATGACCAGATTTAGTACAGATCTGACAAATAATCGACTTCGAAGAATCAGTGCTTGATGATTCGGTGTGTGGTGGTGCAAGAGTAGAGGCGGCCATCGCTGCAACCAATGGTTCAGTTTGTGTTTGCCTCTGCTTCAACCGAGCCTCATAAGTAAGCAGCTTCGATCTGAGTTGAGAAAAGGTAGGTGTAGTTTCTAAATTCTCAATGTTCATCACAAAGATCTCAAAATCAGAATTGAGACCTTGAAGAACTTGTAACACCAGCAGATCATCAGAAATGGGGTCTCCAATTGCATTCAACGAATCCATAATTTCTTTAGCCTCATTTAGAAAAACAATAACTGATTTTGTGTTTTGTTTGAGCAGATAGAACTGAGTGCGTAATTGAGACTTTTTGGCAAACACAATTTGAACAAATGAGTCTTCAATTGTCTTCCACAGTGCAGCTGCTGAAGAGGAATTTCGAGCAAGATGAACAAGGGAAGAAGATAAAGTAGCAGTGATTAAAGCTTGCACATAGCCATCACTCTTCTCCTACAATTCTCTATCAGATGAATCGGTTGGTGGTGGAGGTATGTCTGACTTTAGAAACTTCAATAGTCCTAAAGTTTTGAGAATTGTAACAATTTGATGCTTCCAGTTGAGAAAATTGTTATCATCAAGTTTGATTGATAAGAAATTTGCAATATTAGGTAAGGAAGTGAAAGAAGATCCACTTGTGTGTACTGTTTCAGAAGCAGAAGACGATGATGAGCTCGAAGAAGCCATAACAGCAACTTCGAAGTAAACAGCAGTCACCGGAGAGAACTTGCAACAGTCATCGGAGAAGACAGCTAGCCGGAGAAGAAGGGATTACCGGAAAATGTCTCCGGAATCCACAGAGCATATGCTCTGATACCATGAAAACAAAGTATGTGTATTGAGTATTTTTCAGTTCTAACAATACATGAAAAAGATCCCTATTTATAGGAATCATTAGTAGATTCTAGAGGAATATCCTAACTAGAATCTAACTAACTCAACAACCATGAACAACCATAACAACCACAACTAACATCCAAGCCAATCCATAATATCACTAATAGTAACCAATGGTTTTTGTCATGTTTTGTGAATCTTATTAACGTCATAAATTGGTGATGTGTTTTGTTAATGTACAAGTTATGTTAAGGATGCCAGGCCTTAATTGATAATCAGGATTAGTTTAAGCTTTTAGCAATGCATGAAATAACTTAAACGCCACATTGATTGTTATAGTTTATGATGTATAACTGAGGGATAATGTTTTTTTATTTTGCAAAGTTTATACCATTTTAGAGTTTGTATACATGTTTAAAGCAATACAGTTATTAACAGGCTTTTTAAAATCTCATTAGGAAAGTTTGGTACACATTATACTTTTGTTTGGACTTTGGTGTGAACTAAGGATAACCCGTTTAACTTGAACTTGTGTTGACTCGCTAGCCTACCCAACTTGCTCATCTCCACACTTCTGAAATCTATAAATATAATTTTATGACCGTTCTTTAAGTTGGATGGCTAATAAGAATATTGTTTTGGTAGTAAAAAAATCTTCTTTATTCTGTTATGTGCATAGTTTGATCAAATTTGCTTTGAATATCAAATTTTCAATTACTTGCATACTTTGTATTGTTTTTTAAGTTTGTTTGACTGTAAATGTGCAGAATTGCAGATTGATGGTCCATTCAAACCACTAATTAAGTTTGTTTAGCTGTAAGTTTACTTGCATAATTTTGTATTGTTTTTTAAGTTTGTTTAGCAATAGATTCCATTAAAAAAATCTTTGAGCTAGACTAGCCATCTTTAAAATAATGGTAGGGTCAAGGTGTGATATTTTAGTAACAAATACAAAGAAACAATCTGCATTGTTTCAATTGATAGAACACACAATTTCTAATTACGTTCTTGATTAACTATCCTTAATGTGTTTGTATGAACATCTGATGGTAAGGGTGTTGTAAAATCATGTTGGCTTGAATGTGTTTGCTTCCAATTTCAAAAGTTTGTTAAATATCATAGAGGAATGATATGACTAAAAAGTTGAATCACCAAATCGCATCAGATTAAGTGGATGAATGTTTCTATCTTTTAAATGTTTTTGGTTTTGGAGTATTTATTGATGTTTGATTATGTACCTTTGGTGCTAATGGAAAGAAGATGGGATCATAATATAATTTGTAGATTATTATGATATACAAGAAATTATTAAGTATAGTAGATCATTTGCAACACCTAAAAGTACAAACCCACATTCCATCTTCTTAACTACAATAGTTCATCTTTTTAAGGGACGATCAAATCTACTAATAAATGATTTTAGCTTTTGAGTACCGCACATTAGTTTTTAATGTATCACTAACATTAACAGTTTTTATAAACTTTAGATGGATATGATATTTGCATAACATTACAGCGACTGCATGGTTATTGTACGTTTGTTGTATATAATCGAGACTTTATTGTCATGTGTAGCTGATGGGATCGAGAAAGGAGCAGTCTTCAGAAACTTAGGATCCTAACAAGTGTTCTTTGTAAAAATACAACAATTTGAGAAGATTAGTCTTGATGTAATTTTAAGTGTCATATTTTGCTTCATAATATACTAAAATATAGTTTTCAATTTTTAATGGGATATGATATGAAGCTTAGTATTGGTTTCTACATTAATGAAACCGATTGTGCGCGCGGTATTATGTTACATAACAAAATTAGAAGGGACAATGATGGGGTATAGTGGCCTTTTTTTATCTCATTAAATGTGCATCATACGTATAGTGTTTAGTAAACAAACAAACATACCCAGTGTATCCCGCTAAAAGCAGGGTCTGGGAGGGGTATGTGGTGGCAAGTCTTTCCTCTATCCGGAGAGATAGAGAGACCGCTTCCGAAGAGACCCCCAACTCGTTAACAAAGGCAGTACCCATAACAATCATAATACATATCATACAACACATAGTTAAATAACACATACAGAATTATATAGTGCGCACATCATAAAAAGCGACGTGTAACACCCAAAAAGGGTAGATGAACGAAAAAAATACACCTGACGCGGGAGGTCCCGCCACATGTAACCGTAACCCGTCCCACTCACAAATCCCACTAAAAGTCCTTAATTTTTATTCGACGCCTCCACTCACTCCTATCCTCGATCATGTGCTCAGAGAGGTGCAAGTCTATCATATCACGCCTAATAATCTCATCCCAAGTCAACCTAGGTCTACCTCTACTCATCCTACCCTCTACGCTGATGTTCTCTACTGCTCTAACAGGTGTTGCCATCGTTCTCCTCTTTACGTGCTCAAACCATCTTAGTCTTCCCTCTCGTATTTTATCTGTGATACATGCCACCTCTAGCCTCTGGCGAAAGACGTCGTTTCTGATCCTATCCAATCTTGTGTGTCCACACATCCACCTCAGCATTCGCATTTCTGCGACCTCTATTTGTCTCTCTTGCGATTTCTTTATGGCCCAACAGTCTGTGCCGTATAGCATAGCTGGACGTACTGCCATTCTGTATAATTTTCCTTTTAGTTTTGGTGGGAACCTCTATAGTCTTCCCTCACGTATAGTGTTTAGTATTTTATACAAATAGATGTTGCTTTTGATTTCCTATCATTTTATTTAATGTTTTACTGAACCATAATCGTACTACCATCCATATGTTAGCAAACAATAGTTTCACAAAGAATATATGTGCATTTTGTATCGTAAGATCAAACTAAGTCAAATTGTTGCACTATGTCTTGGTGCTTTACTTTAACTATAAAATTTATCCTCTTAGAGTAACAAAAGTAGATGCAAACATGTTATAGATGCAACAAAATCCCATAGCATAGTGTTGCTATACCCGCTAAAAACTGTCCCCATCGTTGCATCGCGCGGGTTTCCTATTAGTACCTAAACTATAGAAAAAGTTTTAAGGCTACGCTTTATGTATTCTAAGATATAATATAATTTGATTTAAAAGTTATAGAATGCAACCAGAATTCAAGAGATGATAAGCAGACACACCATGTACAACAAATAACAATTTTACAATCTAAAAACTACATAAACCAAAAGTCAAAGTCAACCCACATAAAACCTTGCCACAAACCGAAACCTATAAATAAACTAAAAATTCAATACTCCAGAGAGCGTTGTTAAAGCTAAAAACTAAAAAGAACAACAGTTTTTGACAATAGTGGATCTCATTCTTTAGTAGTTTTGTTGATGAGTGACTTGTGAATGTGAGGAATGACACCACCACCAGCAATGGTACCTTTGATGAGCGTATCGAGTTCCTCATCACCACGAATGGCGAGTTGCAAGTGTCTTGGGGTGATCCTTTTCACTTTCAGATCTTTGCTAGCGTTTCCTGCCAACTCGAGCACCTCGGCGGTTAAGTACTCCAGAATTGCTGCCGAGTAGACTGCAGCTGTCGCACCAACCCGCCCATGGGCTGAAGTTCTTGCTTTGAGGTGGCGATGGATTCTTCCCACTGGAAACTGTGTTCGTAACATAAAAAAGTTAACAGCAGTGGTACTTGCATACATCCACGTCAGTGGTTTATAGAGCATGATATGGCCATTTGACCCCTTAATAGACAAGTGAACCATTTTGTAGCATATTTTATCTCAAACAGGTAAACAAGTCAAAAGGTTCAAACTGATTCAACACCTTTGGTCATCCGAAGGATCCTTTAATTAAGTAAAGCTCTTAGATCACTCTATTTAAAATGGAGGATCTTATATAATGATATCATTTTTGAAAACATATTTAGAAATTATTAAGTTATTATGTTATAAAAAGAACAGAAGGCAAAAGAAGTGTTAGGATCAACCTGACCCGATCCAAAGCCAAGCCCATTTTGACCTGACTACGAAAGTACCCACTTTTTCCACCTCTACATGCTACACTAGCAGCTAATAAATTTGTCATATAAAGATTTACAAAGGTCAGATAACTAAATTACAACTCTAGCTATGGTGGGTTAGGTTACAGAATGCATCACAATTGTGGTTTCTAGCTAAGGTCTCTTTTCTAACTATTGTTTAAGTTATCAACACGTTTTAAGCTCTGGTAGGGCGTAGTGCATTAAATGAATTTGCTGACTAAAAGTAACTTTGCCGGTTACTCACCAACCGTTATGACAAATCTATATTTAAATGTGATCCTTTGTAATCCCCATCAATTCAAGTTTTAACTTAAAAGGTTAACCACTAAAACAAAACTCTCATTGGTTTCCATTTCATATGTTTTTCTTGTTTTAATATGTTAAGCTGTTTATTTATGAGGAATATGACATCTAGTGTCAGCAAGTGCTATTTTTTAAGGTTTAGTAACAATATAATCCGAGTGTTATAATTAGTTTATTTCCCCACATTTGATGTATTGAACCCCACCCACAAAGAGTAAAACGCCTAACAGATATGAATGCTTATCTCTCACCCAATTGAAGTCAAATGCATATCAATTTCAAATGTTATTAAATTATTTACGCACTACAACAGAATAGGATTTAACTAATGATAAAATGGTAACAAAACTTCATGATGGTGGCATGGTGTTATATGGTAATAACCAGCACCACCGTTCTGACACTGAGAAAAATAAGTTCACCCTGAACCTAATTACATAGCATAAACTCTCATACATATACCTATTTAGTTTAGTGCAACACATCAACCTGAGTCAAACATGCTAACCTTTACCTAGTATTGTAAAAGTCAAAGAGTTAAAAGCTGGACTAATGAACACAAGTACCGTAGATTCAAAAACAGCACAATTTAACAGAATTGTATAGCTGAGTCCTCAACAGTCAACACCTTTACTCGTTCGATTATTAAGACACAACCACTTTCCAGAAAGTTCATACCATTATCGCCTTAAAGTTTTGGCTTCTATGTGTCCGAAAGTAGCAGCAGATAACTTCATAAAAACAATATCTATGTTCACTGTAAAACTAATTTTACAACCACTTATGGCTACAAACAAGATAATAGAATATAATCAAAATCAGATGGTAAGAGTGTAAAACTACATAATCTCTGTCAACTTTGAATATTAAATTAATAGGCTTTATCAACTGGTTATTAATCAGAACAAAGCATGTTATAACTTATAACTTGTAAGCAAACTTATCATGCAATCCCACAATGTATATACCTGTAGTCCTGCTCGTGCAGACCGCGAAATCGGCCTCTTCTTATCTTTGTCCTTGTTAGCTGCTGCTGCAGCTGCTGCAGTTGTTTTTCCAGCCAACAGACCCTTCCCACCCTTTCCCGCCATCTATGCACCCACTGCACACAGTTTAAACAGATAGAACCATCTAAAAAATCTATACAAAACCATAACAAAATATCTAAACACGTAACATAAAAGAAAATTAAAATTTCATCTTCGAAGAATTAGCGTCATATGAAGTTAAATATCGGATCAAATCAGCCAACGGATCTGCATATATGAACAGATCTAGCTAGGTTTACAAGTCTCTACAACAATTCGTAACTTAAGAACCCTAAAGCAAACATCTAAGAGAAATAACGTCTGATTATCCGAAACAACTAGTTAAATCACGTCTAAATCACATAAATCTCCAAAATCGGAAGAAATAATCATGGAAAAAGGTACAAAAACCGTAAACAACGTAATCTTCAAATTGAAGCCTCTTTTGTCATGAATTGCTAAAATTCAAACAAAATTAACAACAACGATAACAGTATTTCTTCATATTATAGCTTCAAATTATTGAATTAATGAAAGAATTATAAAAACTTGTGAAGAGATGAAGGAGAATTGATACCTGAAAAGACTGAAAGACTTGAAGGTAGTGCCGGTAGGAAGAAGATAACCCTCTCGGGTACTTTTATTCGTACAAACTTATTTTCCAGAGCTGAAATGTTCAAGTCCAGATGAAATGTACAAGATTCGATGCGTGCGTACAAGTTGCTAAAGTGATTAAGTTTGTTGGCTTTGTGGTTGGGTTTCAAAGATTCTGAGAAATGCGTGATTTAGCGGCTATTTAATCTTAGCGGTGGAAAATTGGATTTTCAAAATTTCCCCTCCCTCTCTTTTTTTATATAAAATTCACCCTTCACTTTCATCGTTTTTATTTATTTTTTTTTTCACAAATGAGACTCTTTATGTTAAATTGTTTATATTCAACCAAAAAGACCGAGGATTCAAATCACCAAGTGGTTTTTATGACGAATAGAGAGAGGGGCCAGTAAATATGAGGAGAAAATGATGTTAATGTCAGGCCTGATCGACATAGTTTATTTGTTCATCTACTTACTTTTATAAGACTTTTAAATCACTTTTTAAAAACTTACAAAGTAAACTCGGGTTCACTTTGAGTTGGTTATATTTCATGATTTCGTCTTAAATAGTTTAGTTCATTTGTGTTTTAATTTATGTATTTGCTCCTTACTTTTTTCATTGCGTATTATCGCTTTGGTATTAATGGTTTAGAAGTTATAAAAATACATCCCTAGTCTTTATAGTTTTTCACTCGTGGAGAGATGAAAATCTAAAATTGTACCTTTCTAAACACGAATGTGACGGGAGGAAGCGGCATTTAAAAACATAATTAAAAAACCAAGTTTGAAATACCTAATTTTAACTACTCAAATAAATCAAGATACACAATAAAAAGTTTAAAATTTTAATAGTTAAATATTCAATAAACTCATACCAGCTTTATTACCGCAACGCATGGGAGCCCCTCTATAGCCCACATGACGCGTGTGCCCTCTACCCATTGTGAATGGTCTACTTTTTTATCAAGACAACCCGATACACCATTTATAGTCACCAAAGGTTATGAAAGTTCAAATTATACATTATAATAAGCAGTTTGTTTCACATGTGGTCAATAAAAAGAATAGACATGTGAATTAAGTATTTATAACATGTTAAAAGCATTTAGCGTTGGTCTTGATAATAAACAATATTGTTTGATGTAGTGGTAGAAGGTCTGGTTGTAGATGTTGTCACGCACGCATCTACCCGGGTTTGGTTCTAACTTGGGCTTCATTTTGCTTTGTCCCTTCCCCCTTCTTCTTCCTCTTCTTATTTTATTTTATTTTTAATTTTTTCCTCTCATTTTGTCTTTAATAGTTTTTGGTTGTTGTTAAGGTGCTCTTATTGTCTAGCCTTAATAATTTTTAATATATGCTGTGGTGCTCGAGTCAAACACGCGATTGTTTCTTTATCTGATGAATGTAAAAGATTGAATTGTATATATATGACTTTACATCATAAAGATATGTAGACGAGTTCTGATTTTTGAGATGCTTGTGAAACTCTTGATGCAACGTAGTAAATCTCGATTTTGGTCCCTGTGTTTTGCAAATTGACTCCACTTGAGTACCAACGTTTATTTTGTCTCCATTTGAGTACCAAACTTTAAAAAAGTTGTCTGTTTCAGTCCAAATTTCAAACGGTGTTAACATTTTCTGTTAGATTTTTTTAAAAAGACCAAAATACCCCTAAGGGCTAAAAATATCACCATACCACACACCATCGCCACCACACACCACATACCACCACCACACACACCACAACCACCACACACCACCGCCGACACACTCCAGACTTAGACAAGAAATTGTGCCTATTTCGATACAGCCATACGGAGTCCATACGTTCATTCTTGTTCTTCCTCTCAGAAACCCACAATCTTTTACATATAGTTTTACTATAGTCGGTCAGATGTTCGTTTACATATAGTTTCCAACTCAATCAGGACCACGATTCATCTTTTACAGTCCAGACAATATAAAAGATGATACTCAAGAAGTAAGTTAATTCATATCCCAACTCATTTAATTATCTTTTTATGTCAACTTTTTACCTTCAAGATTCATGTTTTTGATCAGTTTTGAGTTAATTCATCACTGCAGACGAAAACCGGAGACTGATCGAGGTGTTCCCAGATCATGTGCGGAAAGAATGGAACAAATGGGAGCTAAGAGGATTGGTAATTTTCAGCCTCACTCTGCAAATCTCACTAATCTACAGTGGTAACAGGAGAAAGTATATCGCGAGAAGAAGGATCAGAATCTTTATATGGTGTGCTTACTTGTTGGCAGATTGGGTCGCCACGGTGGCACTTGGCCTCCTGGTTGACCGGCAAGGGAAGTCTGGCAGCTCGGTTACCAGCAACAAGGAGTATGGAGATGGAGATCTGACCCTCATGGCTTTCTGGGCACCGTTTCTCTTGCTTCATCTAGGTGGGCCGGACACCATCACGGCTTACGCGTTGGCTGATAACGAGTTATGGTTAAGACACTTGCTTGGGCTCGTGGTCCAGACGGCTGCAGCCATCTACATCACTTTGTTGGCATGGGACGGCGGTCTAGTCTCGTTCCTTAATGTTCCTATGCTTCTTTGTGGCATCATCAAGTATGGTGAGAGAAGTTGGGTTCTGATGTCAGCTAACCGGGAGCAGTTTCGGGATTCAGTTCTTGCAGACCAAGACCCAGGTCCGAATTATGCTCAGTTCATGGAGGAATTCTGTTTGAAAGAGGCTGAGGGGTATTATGTTACTGCTGTACAAGTGGAAGAGGGAAACTCGCCCGAATATGATGTGGAACACACTGCTGGTGCTGTTGCTACATCTATTCCTATCCCTGATGCAACCACACTACACATAGCAGATTACTTCTTTGAAACATTGAAGTTCAAACGGCTTTTCGTGGATCTTGTTCTCGGGTTCCATCCACGAGATGTGAGCCAGTCTTTCTTTGAGAAACAGGAATGGAACACTACGTTTGAGGTGATTGAAGTAGAGCTCGGATTTGCCTATGATGTTTTCTATACAAAGGCACCTATCATATACACTCTTTTTGGTTTGCTATTCCGTTTAGCAACTTCCTGCATCACCCTCTCAGAAACCCACATTCTTGATTGAGTTGGAAATTGTGACGGTGGCGATTGATGATCGGTAGCCGGAGACGGTGGCGATTGATGATCGGTAGCCGTTGACGGTGGTAGCCATGGTGGTGGTGGTGGTTCTAGGGTTTCTATTTTGGGGAAGAAGAGATTGATTGTTGAATTGGGGAACAACAGAGCGGATGACTATAGTAAATTGAAAATCTGAAAGAGGGTGATGGTGTTTTGAATGAGGGTATTTTAGTAAATTGACAATCACTTAACGGAAAAAAGTTAACACCGTTAGTCAAAAGGACTGAAACAGACAACCTTTTTAAAGTTTGGTACTCAAATGGAGACAAAATAAACGTTGGTACTCAAGTGGAGTCAAATTAAAAAACACAAGGACCAAAACCGAGATTTACTCTTACATTTATAAAGTGATTTCAAGTACAATATATAAACTAGTTTATAATTACATTTATAAAGTGATTTCAATTACAATATATATATGATAAAAGTTACATGTTACTCAAAGTCTTAAATGTGTTTTATATTTTAAATACTACTTAATGTCATAAACATAAATTTATATTATTATCTAATAAAATAACTTAGAGTAAATTACCATTTGCATCCCTGACGTTTTCCCCATTTTAACCATTCGCATCCCTATAGTTTCAAAGTCTTGATTCGCTCCCTAACGTTTAATTTTGTTCCCTTTTGAATCCAAATGACTAACTCCGTTAAACTGTTCAGTTAACTTTGTGTGAAATGACAAAATTGCCCATCACCTCCCTTAAATAAAAACCCTTATCCCACCCACCCTACTATCTTCTCTCTCTCTCTGTTCTTTCTTCACAATATACCCATCAAATTAACCCAAATCCCCCATTAATTCAATAAAATCAAACCACAAAATCAAACCCAAATCCCCTCAACGACGGCGACGGTGAAGCTCCGATGGTGGTGATGGGGTTTGCGATGGTGGTGATGGGGGGCTGCGGTGGTGGTGGTGATGGGGGGTTGCGGTGGTGGTGGTGATGGGGGTTGCGGTTGTGGTGGTGATTGGATGTCGCGATGGTGGTGATGGGGTTCGCGACGAAACGGAGCGGTCAAAGGAAGGAGACTAACCGGCGCCGATCACGACGACGTCACCTCTGCAACAGCCCTCCGGCGGCTTCAATTTCGCTGCCTTCACGGCGGCGGAGAGGCCGAAGTTGATGTAACCGTGCTGGAGAAGAAAAGAGTACGCTGAGTCGACTATGTGAGTGAGCTCGACTCGGATCGACTCGAGCGCGTGCTCTCTCGTCAACCAAACGTCGACGTTCGATCGCCACAGAGCCAAAATGTGGTTCCGAACGATGATGTAGTTCGATTGCTCCGGTCCGCCGTTCGTCTTCACCACGTTCGCTTCAATCTCCTCTTCAGTCAACGAATCCACCGGAAAACCAACGGAAATCACAATCAGCGTCTCGATATCCAGATCCGACGAGATCCTCCGGCGCCGGCGAGCCAACAAGTTTCCGTTGCCGTTGTCATCTTCGTATCCGTTCACATCTTCCGTCGATCTATCGCCGGATTTGTTGCGACCAACGCGGAGTCCGCTGCTGACAGCGTCGGCTGACGATATCATCTCCGGGAACTGTTTCTTCCTCCGGCGACGTTTCCGAGGGGGAGGTAAGGCTGGATCGGTGGTGACCGGAGGTGGTGCCGGAAGTTGAAGTGATTCTCCGGTGGTTTGGAGGGTTGATTCCGGCAATATGTTGTCGGATTCTGTACCTGCGAGTGTAAGCGCGGTGGTTGGGGGTATGATGGGGAATTGTGGTTGATTTCGACGGTTAAAATGGATAAAAGAGTTATAAGGGGCATTTTAGTCTTTTACACAAAAGAGTTAACAGAAAACTCACACCGTTAGTCATTTAAATTCAAATGGTTACATAATAAAAACATTAATGATGCAAATGGTTAAAATATAAACGTCAGGGATGCAAATCAAGACTTTGAAACTATAGGGATGCAAACGGTTAAAATGGATAAAAGTCAGGGACGCAATTGGTAATTTAATAACTTAAGATTCTATGCACTTTAATTAACTAATGCATCCAACTACTACATATTTTTACACTTATTATATCCTTTAGAAACAAATTTTAAAACAACAAACCGTTTTTCTTCTCCAATAAGAAACATTAGAATATTATTACTTGAGCGGTTCAAAATAGACAGGAAACGGTTCCCCGTCCCCTAACTTCACAGGAAACCCATCAATCTCATCCGTCCAAGGATTATAATCATCCCGATCAACGGTCCTTATCGCACGCCAAATAACACTACTACACTTAAAACCCGACCCGAACGCGATCTGCCAGACCCGATCCCCTTTCCCGACCCGACCCTTTGCCTCCACATACGCCAGCTCATACCACACCGAACTACTGGAGGTGTTTCCGTACCTATACAACGTCATTCTAGAAGCTTCCATTTCGTCATCGGTAAACCGTAGCGTCTTCTGCAATGCGTCGAGCACCGGCTTTCCTCCGACGTGAGGGATGAAGTGATCGACGGCGTTGCTGTAGTTAGGTATGTACGGATGGATGTTCAACGCCGGAAGGAGCTTTCTCGCGACGTGGTGTATGATGTAGAGGAGCTTCTCGTTGATCGGAAGGATTAGGTGACTTACGGTGGTTAGGTTTGGTTTGATGGTGGAGATGGCGGAGGCGAGGAGGTGTTTGTTGATGTTGATGCCGATGATTCCGGCGGTGTCTTCTTCTCGAATGATGCAGTTGTAGGAGCGATCTGAACGTGATGTGTTGGTGTGGATTGCGTGGAGGAGTTGATATTTGGAGGTTTTATGATCGGAGCGGCGGTTGGAGAGGAGGATCGCGGCGCCTCCGACGCGGAAGAGGCAGTTGATGAGGAACTTTGAGCGATCGTTCCCGAGGTAAAAGTTTTCTGTAATGCTTTCAGTGCTTATTATCAATGCGTAGGAGTTGTCGTGTACCTGTGGAAATTAGCAGTTTGTTAGATTGTTATGTAGTTTGAAATTGAAATTGGCCTAAAGTAGTTTGCTATAAGCGGTATTGATTTTGGCATTAAGAACATGAGTGTCCTTCATAGATTACAGTCAAACTGGTAAAGGAAAAGATGATAGTTCTAAATAGTTGTACGATAGTTGTACAGAATGAACTTTGGCTACTTATGTATTATGCAATCATGATGTTACAGTAGTGAAAAATGTTCAATGACAAAGGTTATTGTTTGAATATTTCTATGGTAGCTCTATTTCATTTGGATATGATACAATATTAACAATTTAACACCATTGAAGATTCAAAGGCACAAAAGCAAACCTAAAGTTGTTATAAAAAGATGAAACAGTAGGGATCAGGAATATGAAAACAAATCAATTTAAAGGCACATATGTGCATATAAAGGTAGCGGATAACCTGAAGGAGCTGTTTAGCAACTCCTATTGCCAGAAGTCCTGCACTGCATCCCATCCCAACAAGATTGTAGGTGATGATGTTTTCTCTAAACTTATATCGGTTGACTATTATGCTACAAAGAGATGGCTCTGTGTTATAAATGCAACAGTTCACGATTAATATCCCAATATCCTGACATCTTACACCCGTTTTTGCCAAAAGCACGTCTACCGCGCCAAAGATGGTTGTTTCAACTTCCCTTCTTGCATCTTTCATTGATGGATTATATTTATTTTCCAAATAGATCTCTGCAACATAAGTGGAGTCACCAAGGCCAGATCTTTCTAAAGTTTTCTTCATGAAGCCTAGTATTTCTTCTGATAAACATCCGCTTTGTATTGCTTCCTTCATCATCACATCTTTTGAGCGCTTCTGAGATGTTGGAGGCTTGTAGCACGAGAAATCTATTAAATAAACGTTGCATGAGGTTTTTTTGGCTGTGACAAAGCATAACAGAACAAGACAAATCAATAGGGCAACAAGGATAATTTTTGAACTTAGGATAGGGTGGAGATTCTTCAAATCTAGGTTGATGAACATGATTGTGGTATGATATCTTTTCACTGGTCAATGGCCTTCGGGTTAAAGGCTTGTAAATCTTATTGTGGATGTGATTTTTTATGCAGGGATCTTCTAACAAATCTCACAAGTTTCATAGATGTAGTAAGCCTTTATAGTTATAGTACTTAAGATTCTAGTGGTCCTGGCTGTTATTTGAGTTGTAGCGAGCCTTTCTAGCTTATAATATGTAGTGGTCCTGGCTGTTATATAAAATGCGTGGAGCTCCCATATTGCACAATAGGGAAATTGGCTCTTGAATCCAGACCTACCTTTGTTAACTGGTCCTTATATTTTCATATAATTTTCTTGCAGAAAACTCAAGCACATCAAGTATTTATCACACAACATACTTTACTTCTACTAATCGTTTTTCAGGCTACTATAGTTTAATCTAGGGGATCTTACCACTAAATCTTTCTTTGTAGTGTGCTTTATGTATATTGAATTGAAGTTAATGTTAAAGATTAACATGGTTTCCATGGATTTTGGTTTTATACCACTATTTCTAAGATTTTCCTCAAAACGTCACCCGGTTAATACCCGTTTTTAGTTAAAAATTCCCTTTAAATTGCCTTTTGGTTGCTATTTTAGAAATATGTATTGAAACTTTTGTGGTCAAGTAAGTATAAAAAATTGACATAAATTTACTGTGCCTTGTGTGTATTGGATTTGAACTAAGTGCTAAAAAATATTGCTACATTGGAGATACCTATTTATTTGCATGATCAAATTATCGTTGAAAATTAACATAAATTCAAAAGAAATAAGTTACTAATAATTGACCATGTTTAGTAGCACTTTTAGTTAAATTAGCTTTTGGGGTAGGGTTGTTCAAAAAGCTCGTGACTTGCTTAAAATCGACTTAATTGTAAACGAGTCAGCCTGAGCCAAGGTAAGATCGACTCGTGGCTTGCTCGCTCATTAATTCGCTTGCTGGCTCGTTGAAATTAAAGGGTAAATTACAGTTATATAAATTATAACCCATAATTTTAACATATTATCTAAGCTTAAATTTACTATCAGCCCAGTATTCAAATAGACCATAGTCATATGACTATCTTGGATCGGTTCGTTTATAACGTAATTTGGGTTTTGTTTGTACTCAAATAAACGAGTCTATTTACTTTCTAAGCATCAGTTATATATTCGCTCTTTGTTTTTCGTTGCTCTTAACTTATTATATGTTAGTAGGAGCTCAACACAACGGTACACACCCCAGAAAAAGATTTTTCAACATCATCAAAATTATTTGACTGAAGGAGGGTTCATTCAAAATGAATATCTATCATGTTTTCACACATAATGCATCATGAGTCTTTTGAACTTTATCTATGTATGAAAATCATATGTGGTGTGTAGTGACCTCTGCTGATTAACATCTCGGGGTGTTATAAAACTTAAAAAGGTTATCTTTATAATTTGTTTATGCCTAAACATAGAAACTTTTTAGAGTTCCGGAGTCCATGTACTTTATTATCTTCCTGTATTGGCTGTAAGATGTCTTGAGATGAATACGATACTTTTGGCCTTTTAGCAACAAGTCATATCCCTCATAAACAAATCTATCCGAATCTGTTTTTCGTAATGTTAAATTACGTACGAGAGTGTACTTTAAAGTGTGTAGACTAAAAAGTGAGACACGTTGAAGAGTTAATGTAAAGGCTACTTAACACTTATCTATAATTGCTGGCCAAAAATGACTTTTCATTTATAAGCATGTGGCTTTTGTTGAATTTAACTATATGCAAATGTAGAAACATGCATTTCTCAATGTTGTTGAATATACCCATATTTTTATGACACTGCGTGTAGCGCTTGCATCTCCCATGTGAAAAAATGCTGGCATCTCATACATCCAATGTAGAAAACCCTTTGGTACTTTGATATTGAATTTGGAATTTTTGGTATTGCAGTATTAGAGATACAAAACAATACTCAACCTGGAACAGAACTCTTTAAATGGTGAGTGGTTAGGTAAGTATGCTTTTAAGGTCTGTTTATACTGTTTGATTATGCAGCTAGCCATATATTTAAAGTCTTAGGTAATTTGAACATCTATGTGGCCTGTCCCGGATCAATTGTACTTAATAGATTTAGATTATTAATATATATTGAAAATATCCCAAAAAAAAGCTGATGAAAAAAATGTTTTTGGGTTAACCCAACCCGTTCTTGAAAATGACATGTTTCAATCCAAATTTGTTTCAATCTATTACCTGAACGACTAACCCACACATATTGTCAGCTCTAGTAATTTTACTTGAATTTCAAAAGTTAGTGGCTTAGAATAGATAAGTTATCAAAGCACTATGGCTTTTTAAGTAGTTAATCGGTAAGATGTTTGTGGGTTAACCCAACCTGGCCCCTCTTGGAAATGATGTTTCATGTTGCCTGCTAAATGTACTAAGAATGACCACAAGTTCAAGTTAGCCCGCATGTCAATTACGTCTATTTTTTCTTCATCGTTTACAACTAAACAAGTTGCGGTTAATATAATCCTGAGTAGGGTTGGTTCATAACCGGTTCATATGGGCCCTGGTTACTCTGACTGGTCTTTGGTTCTAGGATTTAAAGATCTAGGATTCAAAGATCTTCAGCTTCTGGCGTTGTCCACAACCAAGAAAAACCGTGTGGGTGGTTGTGCCAGCGCTTGTGTTGTTTATTTTTATTTTTATTTTTTTGACCGCCTTGTGTTGCCATATGATTTCCCAAAGAATGTGTTTTGTTGTAATTGGATCATTTTATATGTATATTGGTAATATGTCTTGGATGATTAGTTTTTTGATTAGCTATCACTCACTTTTGCAATACTCACCTAACTTGAAACATATTAGAGCATCTCCAATAGGGAGATTTTTTTTGAGGTTGAGGAAAGATATAATGACATGAAAGAGGGAGAATGGGGAGAAGTTCATCCCCATGAACTTCAAAATATGAGTGTGTGAGGGGAAAGGAAGAGAGAGGAGAGAGTGTGTGATTTTTATAGAATGTGAATGGAGAGAGAGATGGTGAGGTGGAGGAGAGATGATGGGAATAGTCCTTGTGAGAACTAGAAAGAACGGTATGTGAGGGGGAAAGTAATATAGAGGGGGGAGAGGGTAGTTTTTATAATTTGTTACTTATGAGTAAACTGGAGAGATAATTGCTACTTAAGTAATTGATGGATCTATGATCTTTGAAACCAATGATTACCAAACTTAAATAAGTGCTACTGATTGTAGTTACTACTTATGATGAATATCTTGTTGTTTAAGCGTGTTTGGAGTTGGTTTTGATAAATATGAATCGTGACAGATGGTAGTGATGAAGTTGAAGGCATGGTTACCGCTAAAGACCAATGACTCAAAATAACTCGTTTCTCATGGCAAGTTATGACTGGAAAAAGAAAATTGCTACCAATAGAGCAACTTATTTAGCAGGTTGCTCCTGCAGATTGAGGCTTAAGTTGATGCAAGTTGCTTCTGAGAACATGTTTACTTATGGTGACTTACGACTGATGAAGACAAAACATAGCTTTCTATTGAGACAAAAACACCATTACAACAAGCTCTATGTAGGTCAAATATTGAAGGCCTAATTATAAATGATTTTAAGAATAGTACATTGTGTATCTAGATCTTGACATTAAGACGTGCCTTAAGAAGGCTGCACAAGAGTCCCTACCACACAATCCTAAATCAAACTAAACACGGACCAAACCTAGCATCTAGAGTTGTAACAACCCATTTAAGGATGGGAGATTGGGTGATATATTCACTAATTAGATAGTTACAACATATGGACAAAGTAATATATAACTTCATTAGTCTCTAATAACTATATGAATGATTCATCTTTGGCCCATACCACTTCTACAAACATATGTATAGTTACATTCTTAAAATTTTAGACTGAATATAAGCAGTTAGTTCTAAACAGTTTGTAGCATTTCTAGGCTATTAAAAGTGATAAGTTTGTTAAGTTAGTTCTGACTTCTAACATCAATTCACTTTCGCCCAATGTAGGTTCAAAACCTTGTTTCCATGAAGAAAGTTGACATCAACTCTTACCAAGTATTTTGACGATTCTGCAAGCTTTGACTTACAAAGATAACAATTTAGCAACTTCTTATCTTCTAGTTTGTACATAAATCTAGTCTTTTTAGTCTATCCATCTCGAAACATTATTTTGTAACATTATTTTATTTATGTTTTAACTGTCTTGTTTAATATTTGTTTTCTGAAATCTGTCTTTGCAAAGATACTCATAACTCAGAAGGCCCTTTTTCTTGCTTGTATATCACTTAGCATCAAATCTCAAATTTATAGAAAACATAAAACTACGTAAAAAACATCACGCTTTTAGCTATGAACTTAAGGCTCTGCATAGTTTGCGAATTAACAAGAATTGAAATTGAAATGAATTCCATTAAGAAATGTATTTGGTTACTCAAGATGAAATTGGAATTGGTTACTTTTCCTCACTTGTTGGAATCTAACATTTAGTCACCTGAGAGAACATTCCATTAGAATGTTTAATATTGACCAAAAAGCCCGCATCATCTTTTTCTCTTGTTCTTAGCTCATCACGTAACCAAAAGGCTAATGTCAACCAAAAAGCCAAGAACATATGATATGTAGCCAAACTAGTGATGACAATGATATGATTATTAGACTGACTTTGATAAATATGAAATTGAGGGTTCATTCTGTTAAGTTGTGGGCTCCGACCTATCTCGGGTGGGCCCGGTATCAACCGAAGACAGAATTAGGAGATTTAGGGACGACCGTCCTAAAGCCCAGTTTGCTATTTTAGGCAAAGAGCGTTAACCCTAATTTGTCTAGTTAGTATAAATACATATATTGTACTTGTAAACATTTAACACCTCAATAAAAGAAAACCCTAGTTGCCCCAAGTGGACGTAGGTTACACACCGTAACCGAACCACTATAAATCTCGTGTCTCGTTTATTGCTTTTGATTATTGTTCTTGTGATTGTGTTCGTGTGTTTGTGCTCATTGATCCTAACAACTGATATCAGAGCTTTAGGCTCTTTTTTTGAAGATTCCGTACAAAAACACGAATTAGGGTTTCTGACGCCGCCGTCAACCGCCGCCCCCGCCACTGCCTAACCCCGATTAGGGTTAAGCCGCCGACGTCAACCGCCGCCGCCGCCAACCGCCGCCGCCGCCGCCGTATTAGGTTTCCGGCGTCGTCGCTGCCGGAAATCTTCTCTGCCGCCGCCGGAAACAGCCACTACTGCTTCTTGTTGCTGATTTTCTTCGATTGAAGGTGCGTTATCAAACGAGTGCTTGCAATTTTTTGAAACTGGTTCCATAAAACAGTGCTCAATAGAACAACACTCAAGTTCAGGCAGCCGACCAAAGTTGTGTTTGGCATTGTTTTCAGTTTTGACGCGATTGTTGAGCACTTAGTTTGGAATAATGGCTGATGACGGGAGAACAAAGATTGATAAATTTGATGGACATGATTTTTGGTTTTGGAAGATGCAAATTGAGGATCTACTGTGCCAAAAGGATTTGATTGCAGCCTTGGATGAGAATAAACCGGCAGATATGACTGATAAAGATTGGAAGACTCTGGACAGGAAAGCAATTGCTGTTATCAGACTCTCACTGGCAAAGAATGTTGCGTTCAACATTGTAAAGGAAACTACTACTCATGGTTTGATGAAAGCCTTATCGAATATGTACGAGAAGCCGTTTGGATCTAATAAGGTATTTCTAATCAGACAGTTAGTTAACACCAGATTGAAAGAAGGTGGTTCAGTTGCCTCTTATATCAATGATTTCAATACCATTATTTCTCGCTTGTTATCTGTTGAGATCAAGTTTGATGATGAAGTTTTAGCTTTGTTATTGTTATTTTCGTTGCCTGAAAGTTGGTCAGGGACAGTTACTGCAGTTAGTAGTTCATGTGGTACTACTAAGCTTACTTTTGAAGGGGTCCGTGATTTGATTTTTAGGGAAGACATTAGAAGGAGAAATTCTGATGAATCATCTAGTTCTCTGTTGAGTACTGAAGGAATAGGTAGGAGAAAAGAAAAGGGCAGTAGCAGGGGTCGTTCAAAGTCTAGAAGAAGAAGTCAGTCAAAGCCTAGGAAAGACATCCAGTGTTGGAACTGCAAAGAACATGGGCATTACAGAAGCCAATGTCCTAAACCATCTGCTTCTAAAGATAAAAAGGAAGTTAATCTGGCCGAAGATAATTCAAATGATATGCTTATCTGTTGTGTTGAAGATTCTACAGAGTCATGGGTCATGTATTCAGGAGCATCATTTCATGCTACATCTAGCACGAAGTCGATGAAAAATCTACGAACAAGTAACTTTGGTAAAGTTCATTTAGCCAATGATCATGCTCTTGATATCACAGGGATGGGGGACGTTGTGTTGAAGACTCCATTGGGCACCACATGGACCTTGAAAGATGTTCGGGTCATTCCAAGTCTCAGAAAGAAGTTAATTTCTATTGGGCAGTTGGATAGTGAAGGATATGATGTCATGTTTGGTGGGGGACAATGGAAGGTCGTGAAAGGAAATCTTGTGATTGCCAGAGGTACAAAGAGGGGCACATTGTATATGGTTAAAGTTCCTGTAGATGGGGTAAATGCAGTGACCAGTGGCCTGAGTCAATCTAATCTGTGGCACCAACGACTCGGTCACATGAGTGAAAAATGTATGAAAATGCTCGTTTCTAGTGGAAAGCTTCCAGAGTTAAAGAAGGTCGAATCTAATTCTGTGAGCCGTGTGTATTCGGGAAAAAGAAGAAGGTATCTTTTGTGAAGACGGGAAAGTCATCGAAAGCTCAGAAATCGGAGCTTATTCACACGGATGTTTTCGGACCTACTCCAGTTGCTTCTTTGGGAGGTGCTTACTATTATGTCATTTTCATAGATGATTCGACACGTAAGTCGGACAGCGGAGGTGAATACATCAGCAAAGAGTTCCAGAACTATTGTGCAGAGAACGGTATTCGAATGATTTATACAGTCCCAGGCACTCCTCAACAAAATGGAGTCGCAAAACGTATGAACAGAACATTGAATGAAAGATCCAGAAGTATGAGAATCAATTCAGGGCTTCCAAAGATGTTCTGGGCAGATGCAATTAATACTGCTGCTTATTTAATTAATCGGGGACCATCTGTTCCGTTGGGTTTCAAGATACAAGAAGAAGAGTGGAAAGGTGAAGCAGTTAAATTTGGGCATTTGAAAGTATTTAGGTGCAGTGCTTATGATCTAGTGAAATATGGTGACAAGCTTGATGCTAAAGCCAAGAAGTACACTTTCATTGGTTATGGGTTTGACAGTATGGGCTACAGGCTTTGGGATTTTGAAAGCAGAAAATTAGTCAGAAGTAAGCATGCTACTTTTAATAAGGCTGTGTTATACAAAGATAGAAACACAACCACTTCAGAGGTTCAGAAAGAGCAAGTTGAATTTGATGTTGATGCTCAGAAACAACCTGATCCAGATCCAGTTAATGAACCAGAGACGAAAACTGAAGATGATACAGTTCTTGAGTTTGAAGATGGTGATATGGGTGGAGATGAAGAGGCAGTGGAAGCTTCTGATAGTGGGAGTTCAGATTCTGAAGATGAACATCATCCACAGACTCCAGACCAATCTCATTGGGTCAGGAGATCCACTAGAGTTTCTAAGCAGCCTACCAGGTACAGTCCTTCAGTTAATTATCTTCTTTTGACTGAGGATGATGAATCAGAAAGTTACTCAGAAGCAGTTGAGTTGAAAGATTTGCTTCAGTAGGAGCATGCAATGCACGATGAGATGAACTCTTTGATGAAGAATAATACATGGGTCTTAATGAAGCTTCCGCTAGATAAAAGAGTTATACAGAATAAATGGCTCTACAGAGTTAAGGAAGATCACAATGGTAATAAACAATACAAAGCAAGATTGGTCGCTAAGGGGTTTTAACAGAAACACGGGGTTGACTACAGTGAGATATTTGCTCTTGTGGTTAAGATGACTACAATCAGATTGATGCTTAGCATTGTTGCAGCAGAGAAGTTACATTTAGAGCAGTTAGATGTGAAGACTGCGTTTCTGCATGGTGATCTTGATAAGACTATTTATATGGCACAACTAGAGGGTTTTCAGGTTAAAGGAAAATAAAACTTGGTGTGTAAGCTACAGAAAAGTTTGTATGGTTTAAAACAGGCGCCCAGACAGTGGTATTTGAAGTTTGATGACTTTATGGGTAGAAACGGGTATAGGAGATGTGAGATAGATCACTGTTGCTACCTCAAGAAGTTTAAAAGTTCCTATATCATTCTTCTCCTTTATGTTGATGATATGCTGATAGCAGGTTCAGATATCGCAGAGATTAACAAGTTGAAGAAACAGTTGTCTGCAGAGTTTGAGATGAAAGATTTGGGTCCAGCTAAGAAGATATTTGGTATGAGCATCACCGGAGATCACAAGAACGGTTCTCTAACTTTATCTCTAAGAGAAGTACATTCAGAAGATATTTGAGAAGTTCAGAATGAATGATGAGAATACTACTACTCGAAGTACACCATTGGCTAGTCATATTAAGCTTTCTAAAGATCAGTCTTCAAAGACAGAGAAAGACAAGGCCGAGATGGCGAAGGTTCCTTACGCATCAGCTGTGGGCAGTCTTATGTATCTATTGGTATGCACAAGGCCCGATATTGCTCACGCAGTGGGAGTTATCAGCAAGTATATGTCTAATCCGAGGAGAGAACACTGGGAAGCAGTTAAGTGGCTGCTTAGATATTTGAAGGGTACTTTAAAGATGGCATTATGTTTCAAATGTAGAGATGCAATTCTCAAAGGTTATTCAGATGCTGATTTGGGTGGATGTAAAGAGACCTACAAGAGTACTACAGGGTATGTGTTCACTATGGGTGATAGATCAATTTATTGGATGTCTAGGCTCCAAAAGAGCGTGACACTTTCTACTACAGAGGCTGAGTACATGGCAGCTGCTGAGGCTAGTAAAGAGCTCGTTTGGTTGAAGAATTTTCTGGGTGAGTTAGGCAGAAAACAGGCAAAGTATCTGTTGTACTGTGATAATGAAAGTGTTGTTAAACTAGCGAAGAATCCCTCTCATCATGGGAAGACGAAGCACATTCATATCAGATATCATTTCATCAGAGGGCTAATCAGCAAAGGTACTATTCAGTTGAACAATATCAAGGGGAACAAGAATCCAGCAGACATGTTTACTAAGTCTATCACGCTAGATAAGCTGAAGCTTTGTAGGGCTTCAGCTGGCCTTCAGGAGTAGTTAAGAAGGTGGGGGTAACTAGGAGGAGCTAAACCAGTTCGGGTTTATTTTACATAAGTACAAGACAATGCAGGTGAAGACATTTTACGCATCTAGGTGGAAGCAAATTGAAGTGTTTGACGCATTCAAGTGGTGGGTTAGAGAAGATGTCTCGAAGCCCAAGTTGGAGATTGTTAAGTTGTGGGCTCCGACCCATCTCGGGTGGGCCCGGTATTAACTGAAGACAGAATTAGGAGATTAAGGGACGGCTGCCGTAAAGCCCAGTTTGCTATTTTAGGCGAAGAGCGTTAACCCTAATTTGTCTAGTTAGTATAAATACATCTCTTGTACTTGTAAACATTTAACACCTCAATAAAAGAAAACCCTAGTTGCCCCAAGTGGACGTAGGTTACACACCGTAACCGAACCACTATAAATCTCGTGTCTCGTTTATTGCTTTTGATTATTGTTCTCGTGATTGTGTTGGTGTGTTTATGCTCATTGATCCTAACACATTCTAGGGTAAAAAGAATTTAGAATGATGAAGGCTAAGACGAAGAAGAATATTAAATGAATTATGAGTTAAATTAGGGTTGGGTATGGAGAAAAATGAAACCGGCAATGATGAAGACGACAAAGTGAAAGACTAGCGATAAATTGAGAGAAGTTGTCAACTCTTATACTAACAAAGCCGGACAACATGGGGGGGGGGGCATTGAAAAGGCATGACTTCTTTCCCAACCAAATGTCCAAATATCATATACAACGTGGCTAAAATTAATTTTAATTCTTTTAAATTTCTCTTCCTCTAATAAGATTTATGAACCACACAGTTAAAGCTTTTTTTTGCAATTGATAAAAAGACAAAAAGTAACACAGATGTGTCACTAAAAGTACATAGTAGTATCGTACAAATTTCCAAACTCAACTTCTGTCTTCAATTATGATACGACTATATAATGTTTTCAAACCGATCTTAATTTACATCTAATTAACAATTTGAAAAATAATATGGGATTATTGTCATGTCACAAGAGAACAAAGCTAATGAAGCTTAAAACAAAATGAAAGAGAAATGAGTTTGATTGATATAAAAAAAAGTAAGCAACATCATCCGAGCAACTTTAAAAGTTACAAGTTTTAACTCAAAACAAAAGAAATGTTATTGAATTTACCTAGAAGGTGCAAAATCTATAGGCGCTGGTCCACACTCCACACTCACCGGAAATTCATCAATCTCATCCGTCCAAGGGTTACCGTCATCACCAGGATCAACGGTCTTCATTGCACGCCAAATAACACTACTACATTTAAAACCCGACCCGAACGCCATCTGCCAGACCCGATTTCCTTTATTGACCCGACCCTTTGCCTCCACATAGGCCAACTCATACCATATCGAGCTGCTGGAGGTGTTTCCGTACCTGTACAACGTCATTCTAGAAGCTTCCATGACGTCATCCGAAAACCCTAGGCTCTTCTGCAGTTCATCGAGCACCATCTTCCCACCGACGTGAGGGAGAAAATGCTCGACGGAGTTACTGTAGTTAGCTACGTACACCTTGTTGTCCATTGACGGAAGGAGTTTTCTTCCGATGTGGTGTATTAGATAACGGAGTTTCTCGTTGATCGGAAGGATGAGGTGACCTACGGTGGTTACGTTTGGTGTGATCGTGGCTAAGGCAGCGGCGAGGAGGTCTCTGTTGATGTTGACGCCGATTATTCCTTCGTTGTCTTCTTCTCGAATGATAGTGTTGTAGAAGCGATCTGAACTTGATGTGTTATCGTGTATCGCGTGAAGAAGCTCGTATCTGGAGTTGTTGTGGTCGGAAGGGTGGTTGGAGAGGAGGATCGCGGCACCTCCGACGCGGAACAAGCAGTTGATGATGAACTTTGAACGGTCTTTTCCGACGTAGCAGTTTTCGGTAATGCTTTCTGTACTCACTACCAATGCATAGGAGTTGTGGTGCACCTGTTATAATTAGCAGTTCATTAAGTCTGTCTCATTATGCTTGATACCTGCTAAATGAATGTCATAATAGTTACATAGTTTAGGCAAATATATGCTTCCATTTGTGTCAGTTGTATCACAGTTTGAGTTATCATACATGTTTTAATTGCTCACCTTAGTAAATTGAACAAAAGCTAATTCATGATGTTATATTTTAACAAAAGATATGTTGCTGTATTAAACCCCTCATTATATGGTACACCATGAGGTTGCAAACTTGCAATTGCGAAAAAAGTTGAATGAAAAGTTAAAATCATTTTTGGATTCCATTCATCTTACATGTAACATAACTATTAATATGATACATTCTTTTAACATTCACTTGCAAAATCTGGTACCTGCTGTGCAAAAGATGATTTAAGTTTTTAAAAATGGTTGATGCTTTTGCAAAGTCTTGTACATGAATACATGATTAGCAATAGTGCCAAATTACCTGAAGGAGCTGTTTAGCGAGTCCTATTGCCAGAAGTCCTGCACTGCAGCCCATTCCAACGAGGTTGTAGGTGATGATGTTTTCTCTTAATTTATAGTGGTTGACTATCATGCTAGAAAGAGATGGAGCTGTGTTATAAATACAACAATTCACAATTAGGATCCCAATATCGTCAGTTCTTACACCCGTTTTTCCCATAAGCAAGTCTAATGAACCAAATATGGCCATCTCAATTTCCTTTCTTGCGTCTTGCATTAATGGTTTATAACTTTGTTTAAAATAGGCATCTGCCAAATATGAAGAGTCACCAATTCCAGATCTTTCCAAAAAATCTTCATGAAATCCAGTGTATCTTTGTCAAATATCCGTGTAGTGTTGCTACCTTCAAAGCACCCTCTTTTGAGCATTTCTGAGAAGATGGAGGCTTATAACAGTTGAACTCTTTTAAGTAAACTTTGCATGAAGGTTCTTTTTTCATGACAAAACATAATAGAAGAGAAAGACACACGAGTAAGGCTATATATATAACTGTTGTATTAGAATTTAAGACAGGATGGGTGAGGAATTGGAGATCTTTTAAAGTGAAGTTCAAATTGGACATGATTGTTGTATGAATCTTTTTCCAAGGTCCAATTGCCTTCATTTTAAAATCTATAGGAATGCAGGGTTTTCAAACTGATGTTACAAAATCCTAGCGATAGAGATTTTATAGATATGTAACTATAACATTAGTGATTCTGGTTGTCTTATTAAATGCGTGAAGTTCTCATATTATACAATAGGGAAAGAGACTTACGATTACAGGCTTACGTAATAGAAAATTAGAAATCCTTAAATGTCCATATCATTTTCTTGCACAAACTAGAAGGAACAAAAGAGTTTGTCAGTGCTGCAATATTTTCCATAAAATTAATTTTCTTAGTATTGTCATTCATTTGTATCGGATTTTTGCTAAAGGATACTACCCTGTTGCTATATTATATATAATATACCTATATGTTTGCATGGTCAATTTTGTATGGCATAAGTTAGTCTGATTCATGTTAATTAAACTTAAAGTCAATGCTAAAAGTATTGGCAATGCTATATCAAGACGTGTGATTAACATGCTTCTAGTAGTATCCAAATTTGACATACATCTAGTGCACTTTATGCGTGTAAATTTGAAGATAATGTAAACAAATGCCACCATGTTGCTACTTTGGAGATATGAATTTGCATGATTATATTAGTATTAAAAGTTTGCCTAATTTTAGAAGAAAACAAGGTTTCTGAGTGATCAGGTTCAGTAGTACCTTTTGTTGTTTATTAGTTTTTATTTGGTTGGCTATTTTCTGCACCAAGATATATTTCATATATGAGAGTATAGTCTAAAAGTGGTAGTGTGGTACATTAAACAAAAGACAGATTACTTATCTCACATGCCCAACAGCCTACATGGAGTTTCACTGTTAAATCAATTGGCAGGAGCGGTAGTACCAGTAGACTTATATGTATCTGTGTACTTCTTTTTTCCAATGTGGGTTTGGCTTTGCACCCAACACATAAGTTTGGGGAGAAAATGTTATTTTTATTTTATTAGCAAATGTGAACACAATTACCATGTTTGTTAAATAAAACCAAATTTTTAGGCTGCTATATATGTGTAGAGCTATTGTTTCCCATGTGCAAATGATGACATAACATACATCAAACAAACAAACAAATGTCCCGAGTAAAGTCCCATGTATAACAATAGCTAGGGAAGGGTGAGATGAGGACAAATCTTTCATCTATCCATGAGATAGAAAGGTTGCTTGCATTGAGACCGCCTGCTCAGGAAAGCTTTTTTTTTAGAAATATGAAATTTATACAAAATAACATTGCATGCATCAAATGTAGGAAGCTTTTGGTATCATGAATTTATGATCTTAGTTATGATTTATTGGCATTGTAGTTTTGGAGACACAAGACAAAATTCACCATGGAAATGAACAAGTCAGATGGGAAATGATCTGGTAAGTAAGCTTCAAGAGTCTTTTATAATACTTATGCATTGGTCACAGGCATTAGCGTGCTTTTAAAATGGCCAAACTGGTGCGTTGTGTGGGTCGGTAATATGTCAAAATTGTTCAGGGTCAGGTTACAACAGATAATTCTTTACTGGATGAAACAAGTCAAGCAACATAGAATTGACCTGAAACACTATTTGTTCATATTGTTTCAATTCTAAAAATATCTTGTGCGTTAAATATGATTAGAAAGAAACATTTTCTATGAAATTGTTACGCATAATAAGTAGTTGAGGGTAGAATTTGTAATAAATGCATAATTGAGGGGGTTAGTTACAAATTGTTTAGTTAGTTGTTGATTGTAACGGTCATCATCTAACGACTTCCCGATCAGTTGTTTGCATATTAATAGTAATAATGAGAAGAATACAGTAGCTTGGTTGATCAATTGACTCTTTTCTCTTAGTTCTTCTTTCTTGATCGTATCAAGTGGTATCAGAGCTGTTCGATTCTCGGACACTCTCGATTAATCGATGGCAACAACGCGCAATCAATCAATGGAACAGAAGGTTCAGGATCATGAAGCAGCGTTACTCCGATTGGAAGCTGCTACGGGTCTCAATTTGACGGAATTGGAAGCGATTAAAGCAGCAACTACAAAGAATTCGGCGGATATGCAAGCAATGAAATCTCAAATGGTGGAGAATTCGAAGCAAATGGCGGAAATTCTTAAGAATTTGCAGAGTATCGGTAAGAAACAATCGACTTATAATGATCCAGCGGTTGAAGATGAAATCGATACTACTGCTTATCACAACAGTAGAAATCGATTAACGAAGATGGAGTTTCCGAAGTTTAATGGTGTTAATGTTGAAGGTTGGCTTTGCAAGGTAGAACACTTCTTTTCGATCGATTTTACTCCGGAAAATGCCAAGGTTCGTTATGCAATTGTTCATTTGGAAGATATTGCATTATTGTGGCATCAATCGTTTGTTCTATCAAGAGGAGGATCTATTGAAGGAATGTCATGGAAGGATTACAAAAGCTTCATCTCTGCACGATTTGCAGTTGTAATTGGTACAGATGCAATGGGAGCTTTAGCGGCCATTCGACAAACCGGATCTTTACAAGAATTATGCCAATAATTCGATTTGGCATTAACAAAAGTATCAATCTGTGATGAATATGCTACAAGTCTGTTTTTACGAGCAGTGAAACCAGAAATAGGCAATCCATTGAGGTTAATTAGACCTAAGAATCTGCCTGAGGCATACATGTTGGCTAGAATCCAGGAGGAGAACTTGAAGGCCACTACACCACATAGTTGGTCAAAACCTTACAAGAATGGTACTCCAATAATTCATACTAAACCTACAACTTCTACACCAGTATCTGCTGCAAATTTGCCTTTATTACCTGCACCTCCAACTAAAGGCAAAACTTTCATCTCTAGAAGATTATCACCTAAAGAGATTGAAGATAAAAAATCCAGAGGTGAGTGTTTCGGATGTAGTGAAAGATACACCCTGGGCATGTTTGTAAGAACAAACAACTATTCTCTGTCGAAATCTATGAAGATATAGAGAATATCAACACTATTGAATCTCAAGATCTCAATCCTAATGAGGTACAAGATCTTCAAATTTCTCTGAATGCTATTACTGGTATGCAATCTTTTTCTACTATGAAAGTGGTGGGAGCTGTGGGTACCAAACCATTGCACATTTTGATTGACTCCGGGTCAACTCACAATTTCTTAGATGAAAACATTTCCAAGAAACTCATATTCATTTGAAGGAAATGATTCCTGTTAAGATTACAGTTGCAGATGGCAATGTAATTACTTGTAACAAGATGTGCAATAATTTTCAGTGGTCCATGCAAGGAAATTGGTTCAAAACTGATGTTTTTCTTATTCCACTCAGCAATTATGATATGGTCCTTGGAGTTCAGTGGCTGCAGGATCTCAATGATATCGTATGGAACTTTAAAGATCTAACTATGCGATTTAAAGTTGGAAAAGTATCATTCACGTTGAAGGGGGCTAAAACTAAATCCCTTACTCTATGTTCTACAGAGAAAATGCACACATTGCTTCAGTTGGATCATAGTACTCAAGCACAATTGTTTAGTCTTCAACCACTTCAAGGGGGTGATTCTCAACATGTTCCAGTAGTTCCTGAGGAGGATTTACCAATGCAAGTCTCTGATCTTTTGCAAGAGTATGCAGATGTATTTTGCATTCCTACTTCATTACCACCTTCAAGACAGTGTGATCACAGGATAATACTTAAGGAAGGTACCAATCCAATTACCCTTAAACCATACCGATACCAAGCAGCTCAAAAAGATATTATTGAAAAGATGACCCAAGAATTATTGGATATGGGTATTATTCGGGAAAGTACTAGTTCTTTTGCAGCCCCGGTGGTATTAGTAAAAAAAAAGACGTTCTTGGCGTATGTGTGTGGATTACAGACGATTAAATGAAGCAACCATTAAGAACAGTTTCCTATTCCACTCATCGATGAATTGTTGGATGAGTTGAATGGTGCTACCATTTTTTCTAAATTGGATCTTAGGTCGGGGTATCATCAAATTCGTATGCACCCTCAAGATATTGACAAGACTGCTTTCCGCACACATCAGGGTCATTATGAGTTCCTTGTCTTACCATTTGGATTAACAAACGCACCCGCAACTTTTCAAGCATTAATGAATACCACTTTTAAGCCACTCCTGCGCAAGTGTGCTTTAGTATTCTTTGATGATATATTAGTCTATAGTGCTACACTTGAACAACATGTGATTGATTTAGCTGCTGTACTCCAACTCTTGCGTAACAATTCATTGGTGGCTAAGAGATCCAAATGTTCCTTTGCGGGTAACCGGGTGGAGTATTTGGGGCATGTTATCACGGGGGAAGGAGTTTCCACTGATCCCTCAAAAAATCACTGCAATCATTAATTGGCCCATTCCTTCCACGGTGAAACAATTACGAGGTTTCTTGGGCTTATGTGGTTATTATCGAAGGTTTATTAAAGCTTTTGGAATCATAGCAAGACCTCTTACCAATCTTTTAAAAAAAGATTCATTTATGTGGCATGATGAGGCTCAAAGGGCTTTTGATCAACTGAAGTTAGCCCTCTCTTCTTCCCCAGTTTTGGCTTTACCCGACTTTACCAAACCGTTTGTTGTTGAAACGGATGCATCAAACAAAGGCTTAGGGGCAGTTCTCATGCAAGCAGGTCACCCATTAGCCTTTCTCAGTAAACCTCTTTCTCCCAAGCAGCAAACTCTATCAGTATATGAAAAAGAATTGTTGGCTATCTTACTTGCTGTTAAGCATTGGCATCACTATTTGATTGCCAACCATTTTATTATTCAAACCGATCAGCAGAGCCTTAAATTCTTGCTTGATCAAAAGGTCAATACACCTCTCCAACAAACATGGCTGACCAAATTACTTGGCTATGATTATGAAATACGATACAAGCAAGGGATCACTAATAAAGCTGCGGATGCTCTTTCTCGAATGGAATGCTCAACTATTTTTCAATTGAGTATGAGCTCCATTGATCCTCTTTTGTTAAATCGTATTAAACATAGTTGGACAGGCGATGCTAAGTTGCAATTGATTTGGACAGCCTTACAACAAGGCCAGACAATCAAACATTACCATTGGAATGACACTCTTCTCACTCGGAAAGGCAAGATTGTGGTGGGTGTAGATCCGAAGCTGCGGACTGACATTTTGATATTGTGTCATTCTTCACCAGTTGGAGGCCATTCTGGGTTTACACCTACTCTCCATCGTTTGAAGGCCATGTTCTATTGGAAGAAATGCTCACAGGATGTTCGGTCTTTTATTCACAATTGCCAAATCTGTCAACGCAGCAAATATGAAAGGGTAGCCACACCTGGTCTATTACAACCATTACCTGTTCCAAAATCCATTTTTTCAGACATTTCAATGGATTTTGTGAATGGTTTACCAAAATCCTATGGTAAGGATTCTATCTTAGTGGTTGTTGATCGTTTTACTAAGTATGGTCATTTTATTGGCCTTACTCATCCATATTCGGCCAAAATTGTTGCTCAAGTACTCTTCGACAATGTGTTCAAGTTGCATGGTTGCCCATCTACCATTGTATCAGATCGAGATTCTTTATTTCCCAGTCAATTTTGGCGTGATTTTATGAAATTGCAAGGCATTTCATTAGCATATTCCACCGCTTATCATCCGCAATCTGACGGGCAAACTGAGGTTCTTAATCGATGTTTGGAATCCTATTTGCGAGCTATGGTTATGGATACTCCATTGATGTGGTATAAATGGTTAACATTAGCGGAATGGTGGTATAATACTACCTACCATTCTGCTATTGGGATGTCTCCTTTCGAGGCTCTTTATGGTATTCCACCACCTCTGCACATCCCTTACATTCCTAATGATTCGCAAGTGGCTTCTATTGAAGATTTATTTCAAGCACGGGAATTAAAGCTCCGCAATTTAAAAACTTCTTTAGCAAAGGCTCGGAATCGTATGAAGCAGTTGGCTGATTCTCATCGCACTGATCGCACGTTTCAAGTCGGAGATTGGGTGTATGTCAAACTACATTCATATGTGCAGACATCTTTAAAGAGTCATCGACATGCTAAATTGGGTCCCCGGTACTTTGGTCCATTCTTGATTGTTGAACGAGTGGGTTCTGTGGCATATCGGTTGGATTTACCTTCTTCTTCGCAAATCCATCCTACATTCCACGTCTCGCTTCTGAAGGCCGCTCATGGGGACCATTCTCAGGTTATTCCACTACCAGAGGAACCCGTTTTTGTTTGACCCCGCGAGCTATATTGGATCGGCGATTGGTTAAGAAACGTAATCGGGCTTCTACTCAAATACTTGTTCATTGGGTTCAATTACCAGCTACAGAAGCTACTTGGGAGGATTTGGAAGAATTTCAATTGCGATTTCCTGACTTTCATTCTTGAGGTCAAGAATGTTTTTGGGGGGGAAAGTATTGTTACGCATAATAAGTAGTTGAGGGTAGAATTTGTAATAAATGCATAATTGAGGGGGTTAGTTACAAATTGTTTAGTTAGTTGTTGATTGTAACGGTCATCATCTAACGACTTCCCGATCAGTTGTTTGCATATTAATAGTAATAATGAGAAGAATACAGTAGCTTGGTTGATCAATTGACTCTTTTCTCTTAGTTCTTCTTTCTTGATCGTATCAGAAATGGATAATATAATATTTTGAATACAGCAAGTTAATAGATTGTATGCATTTAAAATACAACCACCCTGACTTTCTACCTTTTCTTTATAGCTGAACTTTTTGACTTGTTAGAGATAAGACATAAGCCCGGTTGACCCTTCCATAGTGACGGTTCAAAATCCCTATCGCTAGTATTTCTATGAGGTATTAAAAACATATGGACTTGAATAGATATGATGTCATAGTACTTTGTTTTATAGCAGTTAATGTAACTACACTTAAAGAAAAATTATGGTATTTTGGTATTGGGTTATGATTTGGTAATACAACAAATTTAGAGATCCGATACGTATGTTGGCCTAGAGCTAGAGACCTTAACTGACATGATAGTTAGGCAGGTAGGCTTAATTGCTTAAATACTCTTTGATGGTATTTGCGCATGCTTATGGCCAAACAATAAACATGGAGAAATTCTCAGTTCCTTTGTATTTTGAACAGCCCTTAGATAAATTCTCTTCTGATAACACTAAACAGGTCCTGTACCATGGAATGACCAAAGTTTCAGTTACTGTATTTAGGTATTTAGGTACACCCAACTCTTAAATCTTACGGTTTACATTTTTTATTGCAAATAACATGCTTATAGAACTCATTTATATCCATTTTTAATAATGCATTCCAATATACTATTCATACTATTTATAACTATTATTATTATTCAAACTAGTTATGTTCACCGCGCGTTGCCGCGGGGAGATTAAAACGATTGTCATTAGGCCTCATTTCGAGAACTGATTTAGGCTCAACGTTTGATCTCGAAAGGTATCGGCTACAACTCAGGTTGCAAATACACAAAAGTGTAGTCACCGTCCATGCCATTTTTATTAATATCAGCTTCTTTGTTCAGATATGCAATTGAGCTTGAATGTGAAATCATAAAAACTTAAAAGCAGCCCAAGATTGGATTGAAAGAAAAAAAGCGACTTACATTATTAAAATAAAGTTATTACCTATGCAAGTTTGGAACTGGAGATGCGAAACGAAGCAACCATAATTGACCTTTTTTCATGATAGTGCCTTTAATGTAACATAAAAGGATCCAATCTGAGATATTTAAAAGGAGGATATATAAACTAATTTATCATTAGATGCATAATGTTAAAATTAAAGGAAGTCATCTCAACCCCCCACTACTACAGCCTTTGGAGAAGACATCTCATGATTCTCAACTATTATCTCAATTTTTTGAACAACAGTTATGTAAAAGATCATAATTTAGGACTTTATGTTCAATGACACAACCTAAGTGATTTTTAGCTTTAAAAGACATGACAAACACAATTTTTTAGTAGTCTGTAATGAATTAGTTTATGTTACATGATCATGCTCTTCTACATGTCACCTTTATTTCTACCAACCTTATCATCTTGCATGATAGAAATACTTGATGAATACAGATACAACAGTAGCAATCACCTATAATGCACTATAACTTTATGTTTTTTTGAGTTAGAATGTTTCAATTGGTGATATTATTCAACTGCATTATCTAGATGTTATATGTATGCATAATAACACTGCAGGCTTTTTTTTTAAAATTTATTCAGTATTACTCAGGTTGACCCATACCACATGTTAACCATTTTGACCCATAACCAATGCGAATATTCTATTCATTAACTAAGTAAGACAACACAGTTAGGATATATCAAAAAAATACCAATTTTCTTATTTAATTGCAGGTCTTCTTTTTATGCAAGATACAATTTAATGTTGTGTGGTTGTCCTTATGCAGGAAGAGTTGGTATTTATTTTTGAATGAACATCCCAAAAAGGCTAGCGATAACATATTTTAAAGACAATACACATACATAAGTTTCCGCTGCACATAAATGAACCGTAATTTTAAAGCTATTAACAACACATCGTTAAAAAAACTAATTAATTCTACAACGTACTACCAACAAAAAAATATCCGTTTCAATTTTAAGAAAAAGGAATTCAAAGTATTATATCTTTAGGAAAAAAAACTCTATAACTACTATAATTTCACCATAAAATTTTAAAACTACGGTGCCACAAGACATCACAAACATTGTTAACAAACTAATGTGTTTCAGATCATAATAAGGTCAATTAGCTTTTGTTTCATGGCCATAATCAATTCACACATAATCAAATACTAAATAGATCTAACACATCAGGCTAGCAATTAAGATCCAAAACAGACTACAACATGTACGCAAGGATCCAGGCCTCTTACCTTTCAAACATTCTGCACCTAAGCTAAAGGCTCACCGTGTGTACCTAGCACCTTCACCTACAGACATGTTCCAAAAACAATAAATCGATTAGAATACCTTCAATAATAGAATATGAAACATCAAAACAACCAAATACAAATAAGATATAAAAGAAAACACCAGCAAAAATCCATAACACCCACCATCACAAAACGGGGAAAAAGATGTTTTCATGTCAACCCAACCTGACCCGTAAGAAAAATGCCCCTTTTAACACATTACCTTACATGCCCATCTTGCCCCTTCAATATTAGTTAATTTTCTCTAATCTTTTCTTGATTGTTTCCAAATTATGCACTCTATTTTCACAGGCTACCTGGACTTGAAGCTGTTATTAACAACCTGCCCATTACAGTTTATACTAATAATAGAAGCTGATATTAGTAGGTATAAATCCCTAATAATAGAAAACCTAGTTCCATTTATAGCTTTAACATTTTCAGCCAAAAAAAGGATTACAAAATGACCCACTAATAAATAAATAAACAGGTCAAATGTAGAGGGAAAAAAACTATTTACCCCCTTTTCAGCTCGTAACTCCGAGTCTTAGTTGTTCTTCCACAACTGAGCTGATAAAAAAATTGGATAACCAAATTATAATGAGCATTTATAAAAGAAATTTAAAGTCATAACAAATATAGCATAAACATTCAAAAGAAGTTGATTAGCCATACAATACAAAATGATTACCAAATGATCACTTTCAATAAATGAATATTTCTAAAAATTCAGGACTTATTATACGCATGACATTAGAGCATTATGAGCACATTCCTAAGTTATATCACACATCAAACAACTAAAAAAATAATATAAGGACTTTCACAAACAGATTTTACGAAACCACAAACACTTATCATTCACTGCATCACTTTCTTTTGCATACTCTTTGAATCAATGCATCACTTTCTTTTGCATACTCTTTGAATCAATGCATCACTTTCTTTTGCATACTCTTTGAATCAATACTTTGTTTTTCAAATTTGAGGGCACTTTCCCTTCACTATAACATTGAGTACACAGACTAAAGTGTGATTTTATTTAGTAAAAGAATTAATACAACTTGCATTTAAAAGACCTCAAATGTGCAAATAAAAGAAATCTAATGCGCAACCAATTTGTATATAATATGAGTCAAGTGACCAAACATAATTAAAATGATTTGCAGACAAAAGAAACCATTCCAAAACAATAAAAGAAATCGGAATTAATATTCAGATTTCTCCATGCTAAAGGCCATTTGACCACCACAGTCTTTAAATCAATATTGCTTTTATTTTTTATAGTAAAGTTGTAAGATAATTGCTTTGACCCTCAAAGTCAAATTAAGTGCATAGCAACATAGCCAAAGTTAGGCAATTTGGAAACATTCAAAGATAATTAATTGTAAAGCCAAAGTAATTACTGCAACTTAAGAAATAATAATACAAATAAAAAACTTAAGCAAAATTAACATACGAAACAATTGTATTATAAATCCAAAACAGAAGCATCTGTTAGAACCTGAATTATTTGAACTTGTTCTTCTAGACACCTGGTAGCAATGTCCACGGCTTCAAACACTAAAAACTTTGAGACCATTATTTGAACTATATTGTGAAGTATGTGAAACCCATTTATATAATTCTATATGTGAAACTAACAATTCTAATAGATTTGACCTGTTGAAGGAACATTATATGATGATACCATGCTTGGACTTACTCAATATACACATGTTTTGGATTCAGAAAGCTAGTAAATTAGAAAAACCAAACAGGTCTAGCATATTTGAAGCGACCCGTTCGACCCATTTGAACTACATCGTAGAAACAATCTTTTTTAAAGAAATGAATATCTAACAAAGTAATACCAATCGTTTTGACATTTAGTCTCGAATTGATTCCGCTATACATACAAGTAGTAAGTTATTGTTCGCATTTGGGTTGAATACTACTGTAAGATAATTTGTTTCATAATTATAACTTATGCCTAACATCTAATTTAAAAGGATAATTTGTTCATTTGAGTAAGGAATTATAAGATGTTCTTTTGAGCACCTGGGAGGCGTAGGTACCACAGGGGAAATAAAATTAAACAATCAAAATCCACCATTGTAAAATCTCTTTTTGAATCTATCTCTTAGCTAGACTATAACTTATGCCTAACATCTAATTTAAAAGGATAATTTGTTCATTTGAGTAAGGAATTATAAGATGTTCTTTTGAGCACCTGGGAGGCCTAGGTACCACAGAGGAAATAAAATTAAACAATCAAAATCCACCATAGTAAAATCTCTTTTTGAATCCATCTCTTAGCTAGACATACGAACATGATTCAAAAACTTATGACACCCTATCTCTTTGGCAATATGGAATAGATTTATGAACATCAAAGCTGTAGTATAGCACTTCATGAACTTACATATTTATAATTGAATTGCTCATTATATTACAAAATTATGATACTGAATCGTACTCACAACTACTGTGCTTACCCTACTGCAAATCTTCCCACCACTAATTGGCTTATGCCTAATTCATTGGAACACACTTTAATTTTCTTTTACAAACAACAATCGAAGAACAAATTGAATTACCTCGTCGATTCGAGTCTCTCCGCCGGAATTTGTCGGAGTGGGGGAGGCTAGGGTTCAACCGGGTGGACTACGGTGGAAGGCCGCCGGTGCAGGCGGTTCCGATGCAGGGGTGGAACAACCAAAAATCTCGAGAAATATTCCAGTCGTGTTAAACCAAAGTCGCCAGGGTCATGCATCGCAACTACCATCCTTCACCCTAACAACTATTTGCACTCCTCCACACCAACCCTAGCCACCATCGTCATCCTCACCCTCGCTTGCATCACTGACCAAAATCCCCATCGCTGACTCCATCACAACCTCCGCTCACTGGAGAAACAGGAGTTCTACCCGGTCTCCCTCTTTCTACACCGACTATCTCTCTCATCATTCTCGATCTTGATCGATCTTTCATGGTGTCACAAAGAAGAAATCAGAAGACTCTTGAAGAATTTGAAGAAACATAAGAAAGAGATTTTCTTAAATCTATTGAAAGGTTGGGGATTAGGGTTTTGTTGGTACGGTGGCACTGTAGCCACCGACCAAAGTCTTTAATATATATTATAATAGGGGCTATTTGTCAATAGCTTGGTTAAATGACATTTAGGTGCTGTTTGTTTCTGAAGAGGTAAAACGTCTGCAGTCTGCAGACCACATCTGCAGACATCTGCAGCAGAAGAGGTGGACCAAATGTCCGCAGTCTGCAAGAAAAAGACTGTTTGTTTTGTATAACATCTGCAGAATGCTGAAATATTCTGTAATTAAACTAAATTTATTTTTTAAACTTTAAAAAACAACTAATACATTAATATATAAATAAAAGTCATAGAAATACATTAAAATATAAATAAAAGTCACTACAATAATATTCATAAAATCATACGATTACATTTATAAATCGTTTATTCGACATTCTGCATTAACTGCTCAGCAATTTCATCTTTTAACTGAGTCATATATTCTCGATCGGATGTGGTACCACTTTAAGATCGAAGAGAGTGCTCTGATCCAGAAACCAAATAACATCCAAACTTCAACGAAAAACCTAAATTTCACAATTCATTATGACAGATCACGTATTATTTCTTTTTCGAAAGTTAATCGATAAGGATACAGAAACAACCGAACCAGAATAAGATCGAAGAGAGTGCTCTGATCCACTTTAACAAACTCAGCATCAAACGATTTCAGATCATCTTCAGCTGCCTTGTCGTCGGTCTTGGGCGTCTCGACGTGCTTCTTGCAGTACTCAATGACCTTGGAGAGGATCTTGCTGGTGACGTTGGGGAGGGGGATGCTGGTGTCGGCACATTCATCTTCAATCATATGCTTAATCGTTTGGGACTCCAACGCCACCGCCTCTTCGACCTCGAAGTTTTCTCCGTCGGAGCTTTTGAGAACGATGACCTTCGACGACGACGACATGATGGTGTCTTGATCGGTCGGAATTTGAACGCCGGTGGAAATTGGGGGAGAAACGAAACCCTAACCCTAACCCTAACCCTTAGGATGGGATGGAAGCTTCTGGCGAGATTGCCGATGGGTGAAATTGGATTAGGGAATGGAGAAGAGAAGTATCAGGGAATGGAGGTGGGGTGTGGGTATTTGGGGGAAGAGTGTGAAGAGGTGAGAAGATTTCTGAAGACTTTAGTCCACCTCTTCTTGGAGAAGAGGTCACGCAGACCTTTTTTTAATGAAATGTCTTCAGAAAAACAAACACTTTGCAGACCATAAACGTCTGCCCGCCTCTTTTTGGCGCAGACAAAAGAGCTTCAGAAGCTCTTTTTCAGAAAAACAAACACCACCTTACTGTCTTTGGTCATAGTTATTCAAATAGACCCTCTATTTGGTCAAATCATACTTATGTCAAGCAACTCAGCAGTCAGCACTGGTCAAAATTAACCCTTTAATTCTTAAATTCTCCCGATCAATTCTTGATTTAATTTTTCTTAACATTTCTAATAGTGTTTTGTGAACCATAATTTTGTGTTTTAGACACCAATTTATTAAAATTTTAATTTGAGTTCATTTTTACATATTTAGTCCCTATTTAGTTATAACATCAATTTCATCATACTTAAACCCTATTTTACTTTGAAATTTCAAGATTCATACATCTTAAGTGATTTGATGCTTTCACAAGTTTACCGGACATGATGCTACTACGTAGAGGACTTTACACAGTTCTCCTTCATACTTAACTTCTTTCACAATTATGTAGATAAAGTCACAAAGCCGTGCCAAATAGATGATAAAATACATAAATTTTAGAAGTTATATTATGCACATAACCACTTAAAAATTATAACAACACATAAAATATAAATTTGGTTTTAAATGAAAAACCCAAAAGACAATTTGTTGAAGATAAAAATAAAATCACCTTTAGTGAAACAATTTCTATAATGCTTGTGGTTTTAAATGAATGGCTTTAGTAAATTTTAAAATCTTTTATTAGTTTAAACTTTACAATTTCCAGATCTCCCATCAATAAGATGAAAGATAGGCAAATTTATTCTCAATTAAATGATTAGATACCATTAGCATTCAGTGTTGTAAAAGGCGGATTAGGCGGTCGCCTAGGCGGGGATTAATCACTAGTCGGCCCCTAGCCTTGTCGATTATGGCTAGTCGGAGCTATTAGGCGCTAGGCAGAGCCAGGCGGCAGTAATCGGAGAAAATCGGTGGTAGTCGGTGTAATCGGGCCTAGGCGGTGGTTACGGTCAAAGTCGGTCAACTTTAATTTTTTGGCATATTTAGATCTGATTCAAAAGAGGAAACCCATTTAACCTAACCTAACCTAACTCACCTCCTCCCTTGCTTTTTTCCACCGCTGCATCACACCTAACTCGGCTCCTCCCTCCGGCGAACCCCCCTCGCGGCCAAGCTCCGGTGTAATCGAGCCCTTCTTCGGCGACCGCAGCAGCGGCGGCGGCGCCCCCTTTGTGCGGCGACCGCAGCAGCAGCAGCTTCTTGCGCAGCAGCAGGCAACAGCAGCTTCTTACGATTTATGAGTTGATAAAGAATTTCATTTGTGAAATACTGTGGCTTATTATATATATATATTCTGAATTTTGTGATATCTATACTATATAATATAAGATTAACTAAGATGACACGTGTCACTTTCATGTTACTTCTCAAAAAAAATTTCCCGCCTAAACTAATATATTATTTTAGTCAAGTATTTTATTTTAAGAAACTCAATTAATAGTAATAATTCATTTTGTTTTAAATTTAGTTTTTTATATTATCAACTTAATTATGTAATCATATTGTTTTGAACTATACATATTTTTATAGCTAAATAAGATTCAATTTAAAAAAAACTAAAAAGAAAAAAAAATATTTATTGATATATTCATTTATTTTAGATTAGTGTGATTTTAACACAACTGGTTTTAATTTTTTATGAGTCAATATTATTATATTATTCAAAAAAGTATTTGAATATTTATAATTTATAAATGTAACTTTTTATTTTTTATTGTTACAGTAATACGTAACTTAATCATACGAAATATATATACATTTATGAATTATATTGTTTTCATATTTTCAACCTGTGTATTACACGGATTTACTAAAACTAGTATTATATATATGTATATTGTGATTATTGTCATATGTCAAATTTACTAGTTACTAATTTAACTACTATGTTTTGTGATATATTACTATAGTTACTATGATGAATTTTAAACTATTCGAACTTTGAAATATTAGAACTACTATGTTTTAATTTTTATGTGTTGAAATATTTGATCTCTAAACTTTAAAACACTTGATTGTTATTTTTATGTTTAGTTAATTGTGTTTGAAGTATAATAATCCTAACTATATATATAATTTATAAAAAATACATATAAAATCTCCAAACCGATTAATCCCGATTAATCCCTAGTCACCACCTCACCGCCCGACTAACGCCTAGCGATTTTTACAACACTGTTAGCATTAGCATCTAGTTAGCATTAGCATCCAGTGATAAAGATAGCCTTTTGAAACATGAAAGTTTAGAGATTCTGGATTTAAGTTTCACAAAAATAAAAAAAAATTCGTAAGTTAAATGATCAAACATATTTGACTTGTAATTGCGACATTACATTTACACAAGTAAATAATTATATTATTCAAGCTACTTAATATTTACTTGGAAGGTGCGAAATCTACAGGCGAAGGTCCAAAGTTCACAGTCACTGGAAATCCATCAATCTCATCCGTCCATGGATTATCACTATCATGATCAACGGTCTTCATTGCACGCAAAATAACACTACTACACTTAAAACCCGACCCGAATGCGAGCTGCCGGACCTTGTCACCTTCTTTGACCCGACCCTTTGCCTCCACGTACGCCAGCTCATACCATATCGAGCTGCTGGAGGTGTTTCCATACCTGTACAACGTCATTCTAGAAGCTTCCATGACGTCATCCGAAAACCCTAGCGTCTTCTGCAAGTCATCGAGCACCGGCTTCCCACCGACATGAGGGAGGAAGTGATCGACGGCGTTGCTGTAGTTAGGAACATACTGCTGGATATTTAACAACGGAAGGAGTTTTCTTATGGTGTAGTTTATCTGGTAGGAAAGTTTATCTCTTATCGGAAGGGTTAGGTGGCCTACGGTGGTTACATTTGGTCTGATTGTGGCTATGGCAGCGGCGATGAGGTCTCTGTTGATGTTGACGCCAATTATTCCGTCGTTGTCTTCTTCCCGAAGGATGCTGTTGTAGGACCGATCTGAACTTGATGTGTTATCGTGTATTGCGTGAAGAAGTTCGTATTTTGAATTGTTGTAGTCGGAAGGGCGGTTGGAGAGGAGGATCGCGGCACCTCCTACGCGAAACAAGCAATTGAGAAGGATCTTGGAACGATCTTCACCAATATAGGCATTTTCGGTAATGCTTTCTGTACTCACTATCAATGCATATGAGTTGTGGTGCACCTGTTATTATTAGCAGTTTGTTAAGTTTGTCTGCAGTTTTTAGATGCTTGATACCTGCTAAATGCACATCATAATAGTCACACAGCTTAGGCAAATGCAAATTCCATTTTAGCAGCTGTATTTTCATGAAAAATAGTAATATGCTGCTTTTAAACCCTGCATTGTATGATACTGACTTTTATCCTTTATATAGTACACTGTGATGTTGCAGAATTGCAATTGCTAAACAGTTGAATGACAAAGAATATCATTGGATACCATCAATCTTTCATAGAAATTAATATTTTTTGGTATGATATTTTTATATTCACTTGCAAATTCTGTACATGTTGAGCAAGAGATGACAGAATCTTAAAGTTTAAAAACTGGTTGATGATTTTGCAAAGTCTTGTACATGATTAGTAATATGTCAAATAACCTGAAGGAGCTGTTTAGCAAGTCCTGTTGCCAGAAGTCCTGCACTGCATCCCATTCCAACAAGGTTGTAGGTGATGATGCTTTCTCTAAACTTATATCTGTTGACTATCATGCTGGAAAGAGAGGGCATTGTGTTATAAATGCAACAATTCACAATTAGGATCCTAATGTTGTCTGTTCTTACACCTGTTTTTCGCAGAAGCATGTCTACTGAACCAAATATGGTCATCTCAACCTCCCTTCTTGCTTCTTTCATCAATGGTTTATAAGTATGTTTAAAATAGGTCTCTGCCAAATAAGTAGAGTCACCAATGCCACTTCTTTCTATAACATTCTTCATGAAATCCAGCATCTCTTTTGTCAAGTATCCTTGATGTCTTGTTTGCTTCACAAAACCCTCTTTTGAGCACATTTGAGAAGCTGGAGGCTTGTAACAGACAAAATCTATTAAGTAAACTTTGCTTGAAGTCTTTTTGTTCTTGACCAAACATAATAGGAGAAAAAGACACATAAGTAAGGCTAAATACATAACTCCTATATTGAAATTTAAGGTAGGGTGGGTAAGGAATCCTGGGAAAACTTTATTGATATATAGTAATAACATCTAGTGATTCTTAATGCTTTCTATAAATGCATGGAGTTCTCATCTTACTCACTAGACTGTGGACAAGACTGCTGAATTTAGGATTACGTAAATGGAATCCTTATATGTCGATATCATTTTCGTGCACAAATTTGAAAGGAATCAAAAGAATTTATGTTGGTGCGAGTGTGCGACAATATTGTTTATACATATAATTTTATCTTAGTATTCATGTGTATCGGGTTTGAAATTAATCCGCTAAACAATACAGCCTTGTTGCTATATTATATATGTCTATGAATTTGCATTCTTAAATTTGTATTCAAAACTGACATAAGTTTTGTTTGCTTCCCGTGTATGAAATTTGAACTTAATGCTAATATACATTTCGATGTTATATTTGAGATATGTGTGGATTAACATGCTCATAGTGAGCAAATTCGAAATAATATTGGTGCGCTTTATGTGTGCCAAATTTGAAGATAACGCGTAAGAATACCTCCATGTTGCTGTTTGGAGGCGGATGAATTTGTACGATTTAAATAGTATTACAAATTAACATAATTTTAGAAGAAAGCAAGGTTTCTAGATGATAAGGTTTAATAGGACCTTTTGTTGTTTGTTGGTTCTTTTTTAGTTGGCTTTTCTTTTGCAATGAGTTATATGTTATATGTGAGGGTATTGTCTAAACTTAAACTAGGATGTTGTTTGGTAGTCGTTCTTGTTTGTTTGTCTTTTCTTTTGCACCAAATTATATTTTATATGTGAGGATATAATCTAAAGTTAAGTCATGAAAGGTATGGCTTTATTGTAATTTTCAATAGTGTTTTTCTTTGACTGCGAGACCCGCCTTTTCGGCCGCCGGCCCTTCCGTGCACAGATACAGATTCATTCTTCGTACTTGGTCCAGCCTCAACCCTTCGCGGGTTGGTAAGAAGTCAGTCTTGTTTGGTAAGACGGAATTTGATAAAGAAGTATACATTATAAGGTTACATAGTCCTTTTATATTACACATGAAAGATTGAAAGATGTAGTCTAAATAGTGTAAACCTATTACTTAGCTTGCTATACCCAACATAAAATCAAATAGCAATAGAAGGCAGTAACCGATAGCCTTATATGTATGCATTTTCTTCCGTCGTTTATAGATGTGGAAATTTTCCTAAAATATATATTGTGATCTTGTATTATAAATATATATTTTTGATCTTATATTATAAATATATTTTTTTGGTATTGTGATCTTATATTATAAATATATATATATATATATATATATTTTTTTGGATAAAGTATATTATAAATATTGGTATTACAGTCTTGGAGAGACAAGACAAAGTCAGCGTGGAGTTGGACTTATCTGATGAATAATAATGTATTTTAAAAGGTGGCCGAAAGGGTTGTGTCTTTTGGCATTTGGTAACAAGCAATGTTTTTTTTTTTAGAACCGGGTCGGACGTCGAACTGGACGTCTTACTGGTTTGGTGGTCGGACCGGTCGGACCGGATTTAAGAATTGGATGACGTCATAATTATATATATAGTATATTATATATATATATAGTTATATATATATAATCAAATATAAGTAATTTATATATGATTATATATGTATTTTATAGTTATATATAAAATTTAAGAATATTTGTATATCTAATACACTAATTTATGGTTCAAAACCCCGTTTTTACTCAGAAAAAAAAAAAAACAACCAAAAACCGGTTCGAACCAGTCCGGTTTCCCAGTCCGACCGCCGGTTCGGGAAGAACCGGCTGGTTCAACCACTCAAAAACGATTCATACCTGACTGGACCGGCCACCGGACCGATCCCCGGTCGAACCGGTCGGACCGGCCGGTACGATCCGGTCATGAAAACCTTGGTAACAAGCGGAAATGGTTTCAGGTCAAAGTGAGTAATATTTTGCACAGGATGACACAAGTCAAGCAGGGTTGAGTTGACCTGAAACATTATATGTTAAATATGTTTGCATTTTCAATGATCTCTTCTGTGATAGATATGATTAGAAAGAAACATATTTTATTACAACAATAATACAATATATCACCCCGACTTTCGACCCATTTCTTCGTAGCTGAACCTTTTGACGTATAAAGCATAAAACGAGTCGTCCCTTTCATATATAAATTCTCTAGAATCACGACCGCAAGTATTTCTGAGGTTTTAATGTAACAAGTGGACTCAAATAGATATGCTATCAAAGTACTTTGTTTTATGGGCAGTTAAGATAACTACACTAAAAGAAAAGTTTTGGTATTTTGGTTTTGGACTATGATTTGTTAATACATGTTTAGAGATACAAGACGTACGTTGGCTTGGAAGTAGAGTCTGTAACCGACATGGCAGTTTGGTGAAACAATATATGAGCAAAAGTTCCCAGTTTCTTTGTATGACCCAATCTTCTGTTACTATTTAGGTACACCCAACTTTTAATTTGTTGTAGTTAACATTGTTGCAGTAAAATATCTGTAGAACTCCTTTATTGGTCTTTATAGTTGCATTGCTACATATTTATCGCATACAACATATTTATAGATCTCATTTCTTGATCTTGTTGTTTATTTTAAAGGCAAATTTTATTAACCAACAGTCTCACTAGCAAGGAGCTAGAAGAGAAAATTGTACAACAAAAGAAAAGGATACAACAAGCATAGCAAAATCAAAATAAAATACAATTAAAACTGAAAATTACACCGATTTTTCCACTTCAGAAGCTGCATTTTATAGTGGTACTTCAACCAAAGGAATTCAAGGGTTATAACTTATAATATCCTTTATGAGGGCCGAGAGCTAAGGTATTTTTTTAAATATTTTTTAACTGAGAAGACTCATGAGGAGTCTCTTTCCCACACCCACCTATCATACTATATAATTAAGCATTTAGGTCTTCACTTTAAGATCTGTTAAAATTTAAATCTAGGCTGTCAAACACAATTTTAATCAATTTAAAGTAAGCAAGAACCACATAGATATTTATACTTATTGCTTTTATATGATATATAAGACGGTTTTTAAATGTGGTTTGTTTTACTCATTATATGTGATTATCTTTCCTGCAATACATAAAAGGAGTTTATGCTCTCCCTTTTTGATAAACTAAATAACAAACTAATTGATGCAATATATTTGGACGTCATTAACTACCCATGAAATCACTATTAAGTTGCATTTGTAATGGGACTTCACGGGCTAAAGTAGCCATATATTATTGTTGGACAATTTTTATGACAAAAGTACTAAATATAATTACAAATGGATATTTAACCAATTTTTTTGAAAATATAAAAAATATATATTTTTTAAACAGGTCACATGTTTTAAGATGTGTGTCAAAGGCATTAAACATCATCCAAAACTTATTAAATGCTACTTGAAAAACATAGTTTTTTTTTTTTTTGTGTAAATGAAGGAAAAATACTATAGAATAAATAAAAAAGACTATAGAGTAAACTGAGCATACACAAAAACAATTAAAGTGCAAATTTTATGACGTGTCGACGGAAAGAAATCACGCGTGTTAAATAGATTAGAGAGGTAGGGTTCAACAATAGAGAAAGACGGTAGGAAAATTACCCATCACGATCATTTTGCCATTAAAAGAACACAAAATACTCAAGCTATTATGTCGTCAAAATCATCTATGCCCCACTAATTTTTAAAAAAGAGTGTGTGAATTATCTTGCACTTATTGTTTCTCTTTCTTTATATCCGTATTAGTGACTACCTTTTCATTAATACGTATATTCAAATTTAATTATCTTACCTGCTACAAATTAATTGTAATGTGACATTATAGGATGTTTCAAGTAGAAGAGAAACTTAGAACAATGTAACAACATTAACTAATTCTATTTAGAAGGTGTGAAATACAAAGGCATCGGTTCACACTCATCCAAAGCCACCGGAAACCCCGAAATCTCATCCGTCCACGGATTACACTCATCACGATCAACGCTCCTCATCGCACGCCAAATCACACTATTACACTTAAAACCCGACCCGAACGCGATCTGCCAGACCCGGTCCCCTTTCCCGACCCGACCCTTTGCCTCCTCATACGCCAGCTCATACCACACCGAACTACTGGACGTATTTCCATACCTATACAACGTCATTCTAGAAGCTTCCATGACGTCATCCGAAAACCCTAGGCTCTTCTGCAGTTCATCGAGCACCATCTTCCCACCGACGTGAGGGAGAAAATGCTCAACGGAGTCACTGTAGTTAGGTACGTACGGCTTCATGTTCATCGACGGAAGGAGTTTTGCTCCGATGTGGTGTACGATGTAACGGAGTTTCTCGTTGATCGGGAGGATGAGGTGGCCTACGGCGGTTAGGTTTGGTTTGATGGTGGCGATCGCGGCGGCGAGGAGGTCTTTGGTGACGGTGATTCCGACTTTTCCGGCGGAGTCTTCTTCGCGGAGGATGCAGTTGTAGGATCGATCGGAGCTTGAGGTGTTGGTGTGTAGGGCGTGAAGGAAGTGGTATTTGGAGATGTGGTGGTCGGAGCGGCGGTTGGAGAGGAGGACCGCGGCGCCTCCGACGCGGAAGAGGCAGTTGATGAGGAACTTTGATCGGTCTTTGCCGTAGTAGAAGTTTTCGGTAATGCTCTCTGTGCTTACTATCAATGCGTAGGAGTTGTGGTGCACCTGTGTAGGTTACTTGTTCATCAGTTTTTTCTGCAATTTTGCTAGCTGTTTTGTGAAGTGTTGTGATTAGCAATAGATGATGATAGATTGAGAGTTCTTTTGTTAATTGGTGGCTAGCACCGATTAAGGTCACCCACCGATTCGATTTTAGCTAATCGTTCAGTTATTCGATCAAAGGTTAAAATCTGCTAAAAATATATCAAAATTAGTTAAATTTTGGTCAAATTTGGTCAAATTCGACCAAAAATCAAAGAAAATCAGTAAAACATGTTCAAAATCGAAATATTATATGTATAATTTTGAAAAATATTGTATGTATAAATAAAATGTGGAATTTAACATATAAATTTTCAATCCGAATTCTTAGCCGGTACCACTGCCGACTAGAGTCTAAAGATTTTTAAAACCATGGGTGTTACTTTGCAAAAGTTATTGGTTTCTAGTGTCTTTTTGAAATCCTTTTGGTTTTAGTGTTTTGCTATATGGAATAGTGGATGTGGGTTATGTGGCAAAGGGTGGCAGGTTGGTGTGTTAGACTTGGGCACTAGATCTGTTTGCTACGTATCCCACATACGCTTTTAATAGCTGAACACCAAAGGATTTCAAAATACACCAGAAACCATCAAGTTTTGTAAATTCACACCATTTCGAATAAAGTTTGAATGATAGACTAATAGTGGTGCAAATAACCTGTAGGAGCTGTTTAGCGAGCCCGATGGCCATAAGTCCTGCACTGCATCCCATCCCAACTAGATTATAGGTGATGATGTTTTCTCTTAACTTATACCTGTTAACTATTTTGCTTGAAAGAGATGGCTCTGTGTTGTAAATACAACAATTCACAATCAATATCCCAATGTCCTGACATTGTACACCTGTTTTTGCTAGAAGCATGTCTAATGAACCGAATACAGCCATCTCAATTTCCTTTCTTGCAGCTTCCATTGACGGTTCATATGTTCGTCTGAAAAATACCTCTGCGAGATAAGTGGAGTCACCAAGACCAGCTCTTTCCAATATTCTCTTCATGAAAATCAGTAAGTCTTCTGAGAAATATCCGCTTTCTTTTGCTTGCGTTATAAGCTGATGCTTTGAGCACATTAGAGAAGTAGGAGGCTTGTAACACGCGAAATCTATTAAGTACACTTTGCTTGAAGCTTTCATGGTCATGATAACTTTAAAAGATAAGTAAAGAAGACTGATGAGTAGGGATAAGAACATAATTTCTGTGTTGGAGGGGGTAATTTCCTGCAGATTTCTCAAACATCGGTTGATGGTAATCATTGTTGTAGCATGAATTTTATACAAAGATTACTAACAAATCTTAAAAAATTTTAAGTGAACTTTTATAATATAAAACCAAGGGTGGAATGGTTGATATAGAGAAGTGATTGACAAAGTAAAGGAATGAAATGAATGACATAATCTTAGAGATACATTGAGCTTCTATGAATATAAAACTAAGAGTTGATGAATAGAATCTAATGGCAAAGGAATCCATTTCATTCTATTTCTATTATCATGTTTGGTTAGTTTGAGAAAGGAAAAACATTCAAGTATCTAGTTTGATCAGTATTCTTTCTTTTTCGTTACTTTATTTGGACATCTGGAAAATTATAAAATATTGTTTTACTTGTAATGAATAAATATTATTTTCCTTATGTTATATCTAAATCTGAAATGTATATTACTTCTGGTTAGTGCATACTGAATAGTTTAATAAACAAAAAGTCCAAAATTTTAAAAAATCCAACGGTAATTATTGAAAGATTAAAAAGCCTCCAATAAGATTATTTTACAAAAAATTGAAAGATTACTTCAAATAAAATTAGTATTTAATGATTAAATCATATTAAACTTTAGACTTTCTTATTCTTCAGAATCAAGGAATCACATTCTTTATTGAATGGTTTGTATGGTTAACAAACATAATTTCTGAATTCGTCCCAACAATGAGAAAAATAAGTGCAATAGCTAAACGCAATTCCATTCCATTCCACGTACATATCAAAAACTATCTTATAATGTTTTATTATCCTATTTGTTATCATTGTTAGTGTGTATACGAACTCTACCTTGTAAAACTACTTACTGGCCTAACCGTACGTTATGTGAAATGCGTGAAGCTCCCATATTGTTAAATAAGGGTAGAAACTCTTGAATGTAGGCTTATCCTTCTATAACAAAAATCCTTATATGTTCAACTGGTTTTCTTCTACAAATCTCAAGGATATTAAGTTGTTATGACACGATAGATTTAATTATTTTATGTTACAATATTTTGATTTGTGGGTTCATTCAATTCTAATGGACATAGTAGTGTGCTTCATATTTTTCTGATTTGAAGTTAATGCTATATAAATGTGTTGTTGCCGTGTATGGATTTACATGGTCAACTTTATATCTGAACTTGACATAACTTTAATGTACTTAATGACATAACTATAACTTTTTAGTCAGGTAAGTATAAAGTTCTCTCCTCCAACTATAGTATAAAAGTTTTAACTTTTATGAAGGAAATTTGATGACGGTTTAGAGGATCCCCTAGTTATTCTGGCCTAATGTTTTTAGGCCCAACACATCGGCCAGTAGAAATTCTAGGCCACCTGTCTCCTGGACAAGGGGATTAATCCTCACATCGAAAGGCTCTTGGCTTGCAGCTCACTCTCCACAATGAGAATTCATTATGCACTTACGTATTGTTAATCTAGTGAGGTCCGAGCTGACTTGAGCGTTGATGGGTGGTCCTTCGGCCTCAATCCTTTCTAACGGGCTTTCCATGAGGTTTACGGCTTTACTACAAGATGGAGAAGACGAGATGATTGATTCATCTCCTCCACTATGACAATGAACTGAATTGCCTCATGGTGGATTCTTGTAGCAAGAAATGCTGGTTCGGCCACAGATGGTTGGCTTCATGTGTATGCACTTTGAATGGCTTTGCATGGCCAAATGTACTTTGAAAATTGACATACAAAAGATGCCGGTCTTTACGTGTTACATATTTGTTGTTCCATGTTACTATGTGTCTATGTTGAGTTTGTATCATGAGTAAAATAGTATTTGATGACAGAGTTTGAATTTGGATGATTGTTGTTCACAACTCTCAACATACAAAGTAATCGTATCTTTTTAAATTATATAATCTTAAATAACGTAGTATTATATTACGTATTTAAATTTCCAAAAAAAAAAAAGAAAAAGAAAAACAGAGAGAGAAAGCTGCGGTTAAAAATTTACGGGTTAGCTACCTTATTGTGTATTATTTAAGTGATGACTGATTAATTTATGCTCTATTCGGATGAGCCAATGAGTGAGTTGTTTTTGCTTATACATGAACTTAAACGGGCTAACTAGTTGAAACCTTATCAATGTAGTTGAACTTATTCAAGTTTTTAATGAGTTATCACAAACGAGTTGTGAGTCCCGAGTTCTTTTATAGGCTTGGGATAAAATTGTTAAGCTTAAAAGTAAACGAAGGTCATGGTTTTGATTAAAAAAAAACAATTGCATTGGAGATGGCATGTGCCTAAAAGTAAACGTTGTTTTTATTTTATGGTTTTTATTCATCAACCGCCAAGATTTTAAATCTTATTTTGTACAAGTTTGATGATGTTAGGGATAGTTAGGGCCGAAACAAAACGAAAGAACACAAACGGGGAAACAAAACGAAAGAACACAAACGGCGTCTTGTTTGTGTTCATTTATTAAGAAAATAGCTTCTTCATGAACTTTTCACAAACATTATCAAACGGGACTTCTTATTCGTGTTCTTTCATTAAGGAAATGAATATGTTATGAACAGTCCACGAACATAAATGAAGGCAAACGTACACATTCAAATATTCATAGACATTAATGAACACAAATAAATTTTCTAAAACAAACAAATACAAACCATCATATATTAATTATATAATTAAAATCACAAACATTATGTAATATTTAGCAAACATAAATAAGTACTTAACATACTTATCTCAAAATTAACTTTTAAATGAACGAACACAAATGAACGTAAACGAACACAAATGAACGACGCGGCATTTGTTCATGTTCGTTCGTATAACTAAACGTAAGAAAATTTCTTTTCCGTGTTCGTTCGTTTAATAAATAAACGAACATAAACGAACTTCGCTAAACATTCAGTTCGTTTACAGCACTAGAGATAGTTAAAGAAGTAAATTTGGTTTCATTTTGAAAAATATGTAAAAGAATAATATGAATTTTAAAATATGAGGGGTGACTGTGTTAGTAAAGATCAAAGGACTATAAGGTGCGGTTTGCAAATATCCACTTTTATGGTCCAATAAGGGTAATTGTAAAAAGTACAAGGGGTTAAACGTGCTTTACCGGTTATTATTACCGTATCTTCCCTCTCCCGGCGGCAACCACCATCTACCACCGCGCACGGCGGTGCCGACCTAGGGTTCATCCTTCTTCAAAACTCCGGCGACGTCATAATATTCCGGTGAATTCAACATTCAGTTTTGAACATTTCTATATCGAACCTGCATCGTCTTCTACAATAAGCGATGTTAGGTCTTTCGTACGGAGAGATTTTCCTCCTCCTCGGAGCCACCGCGGCTGTCATAGGTAACACCGCACTCGATATCTTTCTATCTTCTATTCAATTGATGCTATTATAAGTTCATTGAATGGAAGAACACATCTTCGAGCGATTTGTATGTTGATTTGAACCTTTTATGAACTTTTGTTGTTCTAGGTTTTCATACATGTTCGATTTTTCATATTAGCGTGATGAGTTGTTTGTTGATCTTCAGTTGTACTACGTTGAATTGTTTATTTTGTTTTAAATCGTTGATTTCATCAACAGGTCCCAAGGATCTCCCACGCATAGCACGAGTAGCTGGGAGGTTAGCTGGCCGGTCGATTGGATACGTTCAAATGGCCCGCGGTCAGTTCGACAACGTGATGCAACAGTCTCAGGCTAAACAGGTATTCTACAATTGTTTTGGATTTCTGATATTTCTAGATATATGTTTGAGATTGTAAATGTTCAGGTTAGATTGGTTAAAAATTCACATCAGTTTGTTTATTTGGGAATACTAGTTTCATCACAAGATGCTAATAGCCTAATACATAAGTATGTATGTTAATATGGCCTTAAGAGAGTAGTAATGAGCAATTTAACCTACAAGCATGCTGTGTGATCTGATTGTAGTAGGTTTGCTTGATAGTTATTACTTATTTTATAAATACAATCTTGAAGCTATTGTGCTTAAACCCTCACACCATATTTGTCAGTAAAGATAGACTATAGTTTGTTTCTTCCTAATTTAGGTACACAAGGAACTTCAAGATACTATTGCTCAACTTGAAGCCATACGCCATGAAATCCGAACAATTTCCTTTGTGAATCCTGGTCCATTAACTAGAAGGCTAGTGGAAAATGGTGGCCAGATTCCAGACACTAATGGTTTAACAATCTAAACATCTGTTAGAACTCCTGGATATCATTCTTTACCATGATCTCTGATTATAAACTTCTTTTAATATTTAGGGAATACTGATCTTGAAAAGACTAGTGATGGTGCACTTCCACAGCCAACCCCATCACTGCCAACCTCTGCCTCAAAGGTTTTAAAGAATTAAAGCCAAAATTCAAATTCATGTGCAAAATCTGTAATGAAAGTTGTTAATGGATATGATGATTTGCACTTCAGGTTTATAGTTCAACCGCCTCACCCTCATCCGATATGCACAGCCAAGCTACAGCTTATGCAAGGTTGGCTGAGTCAGCGGCTTTGCGTTCTGAACCTACAAGTAATGAAGTTATCAGTCAGCTTACTGATGAATCCGGCATCACTGTTCTTCCTGTTTCAGCCCAAGAAACAGGGTTATTGCCCAATCGCAAGGGTGATTACCATTCTATTTTCTCATATGTTAAGTTCTTTCTGCATACAACAAAGTATTTTATGGATGTGCATGGAATAACAACTCTTATTAAATTATTAATTGCAGCTGATGCGAAGGGCTCTGACATCATGCTAGAGTCGATTCTGGAGGCAGAGGTAGCAAGAAATGCAAAAGATTTCTTTGCGCAGCCTCAAAGCGTAATCAAAAGTGAATAGAGAGAAGGCAAGTTCTCAGTTCGTACCATTATTTTACCATACTATCATCCTGTTGTCTTCTCTTTATTATTATTTTTTTTTGTTTTTATTACTTTTTGTAAATCCGTCTGTTAGACTTTAGCATATTTTCATTATCTTGAGAAAGGGAATGGGGCTCATGTGGAATGATCATAAATAGATTCCCTCATTGGGGCACCCTCTTTCGTGTAATTAAATCAGTAAACCACTTGGAATTGTTTTTTGGTACTGCTCTGATATTTGCTACATTGTGTTATTTAACCACCATTTGACCACAAGCTAGCGTTTATAGAGGTTTTATATGTCAAATCTGATCTGAGAACTGAAAGATAGACTTGATTGCTTCCCTCCTTTGCACCCTTGTCAATAGCGAATAGCGATCGATAGTGACAAACTACCTATATACTACGTAGTGAATAGCGGTTAAAAGCCACTGCTATTTCATGTTTATCGATACACTAGTAGAAACAAAAAATAAACATTCACCCCACCAAATTAACTAAAGTAGCACCAAATCCTGCTTCTTTATAGCTTAAATAAACCTTCACTGGTTATATTTATGAAAAGAATAAAAATAAAATAAGTAAAAATTAAAATAAATAAAAATAAAAAAGTCGTTATTTAAACGCTACAACCAAATAGCGACAAATGACCTATATGTTACGTAGCGCGCTACGGCAAGCGCTATTACCGATATTGACAAGAGGGGTAGTGGTATTAAATATTAATGCATCATATATGCTACTTGTTTTGTCCCATTAAAAACTGCAATATCCCTATTTGATGCCAAATTTACATTTCTTCCTATTAGTAATCATTATTATTATAGGAGATTACAGATATTTTGTGAGCAGTTAATACTTCTATAATCTGGAACTTAGCTTGTATTCATTTCCAAAATGATATATCTGAAGTGTAGTATAAGATGGAAAGTAGAGATCTTGGTATAAAAAAGCGTGAGGCACTCTGAGGTTTTTGGTCCCAATAGCAGAGGCTCGAGGCGCTCAGATCACGTACATGGGGCATGCAAATCACATTTGTGAGGCGCGCGTCTGTGTACAACAAATAAGCTTTACAGACAACAACCAGAAACTGCATCTCTTTCATTTGTTTTATGCATAAACCTATATATCAAGTAAACCTTTAATAATTGATTAATTTCTACATCCTTTGGGTTGTTTTTACATATAAACCTCTTATGGAACTATCTTCATCCAATTTTGACCCAGAACTACATAAGTCGTGCCTTTATCACCCTGATGCGTTTTCTTCAGCACCTCGCCTAAACCAAGGTCGAGGTGGGTCGTGCAGCCTGGGTACTGGGTCAAATTGTTGGGTTGGGATGGTGTTGTCATCCTTTTCTTTTTAAGATTATAATAATTAATAACTGTTTTAATATGATTACAAAACTCATATAGGTCCAGGTACTAACTTTACAATCACTTTGTTATGACAAGTGAGACATCACCATCATGTTTTAATAGCCCTATTGAAACCATAAAGGTGCTGCATGCCTTTTTAAATGCATCCATGTTTGATTGGTTCAGGACTCTTAAAATTAAAATAACATACATAAATCTTATGGATTGAAATTGGTCCCGTTGGATATCGTCTGTACACATTTGAAACGTGTGGATGTCCTTTCAAGCTTGCCTAATTGCTGGCAGCTGGCTGTTCAACAACTGAATTGTCTTGAGCAGTTGACGCAATTACTTCCTCGCTTTTATTGCTCGCCTTTCTTTAGTAACACATCAATATCGAAAGGACCACCTCAGTAACAAAGTTCCAGTTACAACCATATACAGAATAGGGTAGGTTTCCTAAACTTTACACACTATGATTCTTGTTTGTTGGTTTTAATGCAGTTATGTATTGTCAAAATGTGTTTACAGAAGGAAATAATGTTTTGGGGAGGTTTTTTTAAGATGGAATCTGAAAAACTTTAACTTTACTGTAGAATACCATCCTTGGTGCTTAAAGCAAAAGTCTTGTTATGTTCTTGGTTTGGAAGTGAAGCTTACTGAACCTGAAAACAAATGGAAGGAGTCATGTCTATTGTCTAGGACCCTTTACGAAAAACAGGCGGGATGTAGGACTCACATTCTTGACCAGGCTCAATTTTTTTTTCTTTTCGGGATTACAGGCTAATGTTTATATTCTTGGGTATGATATTTACTAGACATAATATGTAACCAGCATTTAGACCTCATAGGATCTCGCTTTAAGACCCATATCGGGGGAGTTTGGAATTGATTATAATTGTCCGTTTAGTCAGTTGTTGCGTTTTAGTACAACAAATAAGGAGTATTTAGAGTGTTTGAGAATCTTAATCCAAATCACCGATTTGATTTTTTGTTAGTGAAACAGAACAATTATAAAGAATTAGTCATGAGGGTTTGATTTTAAACTTGAGACGGACTTTGAAACAAGTAGTAAGGTTAGTGTTTTGTGATCTTAAGATCAGGAATTCAAGTTGTGATAAACAGTTTTATGTAAATACAACAAAAAAGCAATATTGAGAATGCTTTGAGAATATTAATTCAAATCACCTATTTGATTTTTTGTTAGTGAAATACAACGGTTTTAAAGAATTAGTCATGAGTGTCTTATTTAAAACTTGTGACGGACCTTGAAGCAATTAATAAGGTTAGTGGTTTGGGATCTTAAGATCAAGAGTTCAAGTTGTGAGAAACAGTCTTGTACATATAGTATAGGACTGTAGGGTGTGACTGCATACGTCATATCATGAAGCGATCTATTTCATATATGGACCTTACGTAAAGCAAGAGCTAAATCAAACAATGAGTATGTTATTATTTAGTTATATTATAAACTGTTTATCTGATTATTTTAATAAATATATATAAACAACTTTAATAAACAATCTCAAGCACCTCCTTTCCAGCCAATTAACCTGACTTCAAGTTGCTTCTTTTTATAATATTTCATAACCATAAGCATCTTTAATAATCAACATTGAGACTTTTCAATAACAACCGAGATGCTGCATTTGATTACCGTTGTTACTTCCATATTAATTAAAGATAAAAATGTTATATCGGCTTTTTAAATCTTTTTCTAAAGCGCAACCAAATCAATCATTTAATTTGGGTCAATGTTGGGTTCTCTAAAAGAAGTCTACTAGACACAATCATTCATCATTAGGTTCATGTCTACCTCTTTTTTATCGTATTTTCATTATCTTTTAAGAAAATAATGAACTCATGGGATTATATATAATGACCATGATGACTTTCAATCTTTCAGTGTTAAAAAAGCAATGTCTTTATATGATTACACCGATAAATATAATTTTTTTTGAAAATTGAACTTCATTAAAACACAAAAACGACAACTATCTCCAAGAAAGAGACAGAAGCCAAAAAACCACAAAAGACCACAGAAAACCAAACAAAACAAACATACTACGTTACATCAAAAGAGCACCACCGCGACCAATCCGCAATCCCTCCCTTAAATCTATTTTTATACCAAAGATACCCCCACGCCTTGATGTCCGCCACCAATTTCACCACGTTCGTGTCTGTGCCATTAAAAATCTTCTCGTTCCTTGCTTTCCACACTCTCCAACACGTAATGATAATAATGCCTTGCAAAACCTCTTTTTTAACACCCGACACGCCACTATGCTCATGGATCAATACAATGTCCTTCACATGGAATACGAAGGGCCTAGGAATACCACACCACGACGCAATCTTATCCCACACCCCGATCACAATAGCGCAACCCGTTAGAATATGCTCGATCGACTCATCATAAGAATGACACCAAACACAAGAAGGATTATCCACCATAATACTCCTCCTTGCTAGCGCCGTTTTAGTAGGAAGACGATCCAAGAACGCGCGCCACATAAAAATATTACATTTGGAAGGCACCCAAGAACTCCATTTGAACGCACATGAGGAAGCATTAATCGGCCCTCTGAGCCATTTTTTTACTTCGGCTACTTCGAAACCACCACTTCCCCCGTTAGCCCAATACCATGCATCGTCTCTATCATTCAATGTAATCGGATGTAGTAACAATTCAAGCGAGATTTTGCTATCCACCTCACTCGGAGAAGACACCACACGGTTCCAATCCCACCGAACCACCCGAATACCTCCTGAAGAAACCAACCGGTCACATAGATAGGCTCTCTTGTTCTTCTCAATAGCGTATAGCGACGGAAAAGAATCTTTGAGCGGCTCATTACCCAACCAAGTATCCAACCAAAACCGAATCCGCCTACCATTCCCAGTAGTGACACGAAAGAGACTATTTAAGCCAACACCATCTACCTTATGTTTGTTCCAGAAAGCGACACAATTCTTCCAAACACCTGTAACGGAATTGTTACAAGGAACAATACCCCAATTACGCGACGACCCATGAATAGATAACACAACTCTCCTCCACAACGCATTGGGATCATTAAAAAACCTCCATAGCCATTTGACCACCATAGCGTTGTTGTTAACTTCTAGAGGGGCGACCCCCAACCCCCCGTCTTTTATTCTCTTTGTAATGGTTTCCCAAGCAACCCAACTCATTTTGCGAACATCGTCCGATCCACCCCATAAAAATCGTCTCATAAGCCCTTCCAAATCCCCTATGACTTTCTTAGGCGCCTTGAAAATAGAGAAATAATACATAGGAAGACTATCTAACACCGATTTAACCAATGTCAATCGACCGGCTATAGAGAGAGTATTAGCTCTCCATTTTGAAAGCCGACTTTTGAACTTGGATATTGTCACACCCCAACCTTGACGGCGGAAACGTCGAGGTGTGAGAGTTAAGATCGTTCACAGCCACATAACGCTAGCCTTAAATGTAAATATTATTATTATAAGTTGCAAATGCAATTACAATCATAAGTTTCAACATGAAATAAGTCAAAACATAAAACAAAAGTAATCCAAAGCTTTTCATTCTTTAATCTAGGTCCAAATCCTAGATTTATGCAAACTTCAAATGATGACTTCAAACTTGGCATTTCCTGAAACATGTTAAAAATAACGGGTCAACTATAAAGTTGGTGAGTTTCCAAGGGTTTCATATACATAATATCCCATGGGTTTTCAAGTAGCAATTCATGTCATAGGTTATGAGTTAGCAAGTTTATAAAGCACATATAGTACAATCAAACCTCGACTAGATTATATGTTTATATGAGTGGCTAAGTGTACTTGGTTCCCTAGTGCACAAGCATACGGCTCCTAGGAGTCGGCAATACATCGACTTTAGCACCAAATAGGCTTGTCAGGCCCAAAGATCTAAGACGTCGCCAGGCTAGCAATAGTTAATGATTGTAAACAATATATGTAACTCATATAAGACTTACAATAACACAAATAACCATGACAAAATAAAAGTATGAATTGCATGTGCTTTTATAAGATCTAAACGTTTATAAGTGTATGTTGAATAATGTAACATGTTTCACCCCAAAACGGTGTGAAATAGCATAAAAAGGGGCAAGGAAACTCACTTGAATATATGCATAAAGATGATAATAATGATTACAAGATAATCCAAAGTATCCAATACAAGGCACCTAAACATATATTACAAGTTAGAGATTAAGGTTAAAAGTAAGATTAACGTTCAATAGGAATTAGGGTTTTGATAGAATTAAAAGGTTTAGATAAGTTTACAAAGTAATTAATTACATTTTGATTCCATTAGAGGAATTATATATGTATATATAAGTATTTTAGAAATGAATTTAAGTACAAATAATTCTCTATAATTATGTAAGATTAATTGGAATAACGTATTGATTAATAACAAATTATTAATCTAAACCATTAGTTAAAGTGTAACTTATAAGAAATAATATTCTTAAAATATATATAATTTTACAATTATCATGATAAATCTTAAATTAATATAATGCCTATTAATATTATAAAGATTTATTGTTTCAAGTCTAATAATTATTTAAAAGGGAAAAAAATTTAAATATAAAAGCTAGATAAACATTAGAGATAATTATGTGTTTAAAAATAAAGTTTGGACAAAAATTTATTATTTATTATTTGAAAACAATAATAATTAGTAAGCTAAAACAAGAAAATAATCCAATTGTGATGTTTTGTTAAGATAAACAAATTTTAAAGTCTATTTTATAAGATATTTAACTAGTTATATTATTTGTTTTAATAAAATGTTAAGATATTATAAGAAATAAATTTTCAGAAAATATTCAAAGGCTTTTGAAAATATTTGGAATTTACAGATTTAATTTTTATATACATTAAAAATTTTCTGAAATTTATGTTATGCCTAAAAACCTTTAAAAATAAAACATGAGGGTCCCCGGGTTCGAACCCGGGACCTCATGTTTAACGGGCAGTGTCTTATCCAGTGAACCAAGGCTTACAGCCGCGATGGATGACCGTTTTAAATTTTTAAGAACACAATCAAGAAAAACCCCAAACTCCTTAAGAACCCTAGATTCATCCTCGATCAAATTGAAGTATCAATCAATGCTGTTAACAGAAATGATCATAGGGTTTTTGATCCCCAACTAAAATCGAGTTTATAGCCGTGTTTAATTACCTGATTCGATTGTAGGAAATGATAAGAACGAATGATGACCAGTCGCGACTGAGACCGAGTTCGATTGTGGTTCAAATGATGATGTTAATCCAATCAGTTGCACAGAAAGTTTCCAATGATGCTAATGATCGAAAGCCCTCTATTAATTTCGAAAATTGAAGCACGAATGATGGTGTTCGAGTGTCGAGCAGGTCGCGGTATTCTTGGTGATTGTAACACTATGTTTGTGTGCTTTCAGGTGAAATTGAGAGTTGTAGACGTTTAGGTTTAGTTAGATGATTGTGTATATTCGATTAATTAGATTATTATTGTCGTTTAATGCTCGAACGGATAATGAGTTGAAGTGTTTCGGTTATGTGTTTGATTCGTTTAGTAACCGTTGTTTAAACGCGTTTAATCTGTGCATTCAAGTTCGTAGTGGTTCTAGAAGAGTTGAGAAACGGTTTTTGGGTGAAAATCGGTTGAAAATCGGGTGTTTGGGCCATGGCCGGAGCCGCGCCGGAGGGTGGCCGGAAGGCCGCCGGAAAAAACGGGGTTAAGGGGGAGGATTGGTTGGGTTTTTACAATGTTACAAAAATGGTCCCTGTAGTTTCAAGTTCTATTATTTTAAGCCCAATTTCCATTTAAAGTTTGTAAATTGACAAACTAACCCCCCTAACTTAATTAATTTTAAGTTTTAACATTATTAAGTTTAAATAGTTTTTATAAATTATTATAATTATTAATATTATTATTATTATTATTATTATTACTACTATTAATTGTATTATTATTATAATTACTATAAGCTTGATTATTATTGTTATAATAATTATTATTAATCTTATTAGTATTGTTATCATTATCATTATTATTATTAGTTATATTATTAATATTATAGTTATGATTATTATTAATATTATTTACCCTAGTTATTTTATTAACAATAATAACAATATAATTTATTATTATTGTCATTATTATTACAACTAAAACCCAAATTAAAAGATAAACACAATTAACCCATGATTTATACAAAAGACAATAATGGCCCTTAAAGGAAAACTAACAAAGTTAACTTTTACTTAACAAAAATACGAGATGTTACAGTCTCCCCAACTTTTAAGAATTTCGTCCCGAAATTAAGAATGAAACTTAAACGAACAGGCGGGTTTAAATGAAAGATAAGCGTACAAACGGACAGTGATAGACGTTTGATTACAGATGAGATATTTCACTTTAGGGAATCCTTCAAGTCTCTTGACATAGTACATGTCAACTTGAACTCTTCCAGTGAAATACGAGACGTTTTGAGAGAAAACATTGGAAATGATGACGAGTTACCATGGTATCACAACTTTCAGTATATAATTTCGTGGTAAGGTGATGTCTAGAAATCAATAAAAGACCAATAATGATAAGAAAGGTTAACCGTCGGAATTTAAGAATCCCTAACGTCACTATATGAAACGATCTTAACGAATATCTTGTAAATATGTATTTCTCCTTTGACCAAACATCGATCTAAGAATAATACGATATGCGAAGAATTTGGAATGAGTTCACGACGATGATTAGGAACATTATTAAAAGCAGAAAATGAATCGGTTATCCAAAATAACGATCGATGTTTTAACGTCATACCACGGCATACGAATATTTGAAACAGATACAAGTAATTTTCTCACCCGTTATCCCACATAAGTCAATATGAAATTAGCCAATCGGTCTATAATGCACCAATTGTCATCATGACCTTTAAAATAAGAAGCATTTAGTGAATGAAAAGTTAAGCAGGAGATTCACAGGAACACGGAGGTTAGGTTTTGTCATATGTAAAGGTAAGACGTTTGGACACATGCCAAGTTATGTCTTTTCTTTTATGCCAAACCCATGACTACAAATTACAAAACTTTATGAACCATTATGTCCACATCGCAATGAGGATAATAACGAGTCTTGTTGTTCAAAACCACGATAGAATTTCAATGATTTTCAAGGTGAAGAGTTCAAAAACGATTCAAGAAATGACGCAAACAATAAGAAAGGTATTTGTAAACATGTTTTGCAAGGTAATAAATTTTCAAATGCAGATTGCATACGTAATTCATCAAACAATAGGATAGGTATTTGATAATACCTTTATTTGACAAAAGATTATTTAGGAAGACTATACTTATGGGTTTGATGATATCTCAAAATGAAAGTTGATAAGTAAGGAATAAATGATTCCATATAGCTAGATCAATCAAAACATGAAGATAAAGGAAAAGAAATCGATTTAAGAATTTACATACTCCAAGCTCGGAATCAAAATCAACCTAGAGTGATCGGGTCTCCTTTCAAGTTCAGAGATCATGCTTTGGCTTGCTAGGTCGAAACACTAATCATTGTTTCACCCTTCAAGTTACTACATGTTTCTCGTCACTTGATTACAACCTTGATAAGTTGATGATCAAGAAATGTGAATAGTAATCAAGGTGTGGTTTTCACTCCTAACTTGATGGTGTACTCCCAAGGTATGACCACTAACTTACCAATCAAAAAGTTCGATCCCCAACTCATTGTTAAGGATCCATAGAAATAAGACGAGTTAACTCACCATTAAGGTAAGGGAAATCACTCCTATCTTAACGGTGAAGTTTTACAGAAACAAAATATAACAAGACGAACTTCCTCATCAAAATACAGAATTCACTCCTACTTTAATGAGGTCGTTTTATTTGAGAAATACAATCCATGAAAATAAAATTATTCTCAAGGTATGGAACTCACGCCTATCTTGATGATTGAATTTCATAATAACAAGAAAACAATCGGAAATTGACAATTGTCACCAAAGTACGGGTTTCAACCCTATTTTGGTGAGATCATGTCATTCGTGAAATGCAAGTTCCAATGAGAATAATTGAAGTCAATCCTCAAGATAAGGAATCACCCCGATCCAGAGAATGAAATCTCCTAACACACACAATTGGAAATCATTTATCGAAACAAATAGAGAACCATCAAAGTAAGGGAATCACCCCTGTTTTGATGAGTTAGAATCATTTAGGAGGTACGAATGTTCTTAGTCATAGCTTGACTTACAAACTCTTGCATCTCCCATGGTGCAAACGGTACGAAGTTTGACTTAACAGCGAAAGGAAAAGAATATCAATTAGAAGTTCAGGAAATTTCAAGTTTCATCAATGTAACAAAAGAGAAAATCATGCTTACAAGCTTAAGATCAAAGTTCGAGACAACAGAATTTGTTATGGTGTTCAAATCTTGGATGGCTTAAATCGGGAAGACGAAATCAAGGACAAGAATGATTCAATCATCATAGTGAGATGTGAACATTCGATTCACAATCAAAAGGAATACATGGACTTCTCAAGATATGAGGTCAGCCATAACCTTGTTGAAGACACGTGTACTTATAAGTGGTAACAAAGTTATAATTAGTTTATTTGATCATTGGGGTGAGTGACCACTTATAATATTTGAGTTAACAAAATTAACATTCAATTAGCAAAGTATCCCGAGATGTAGGAATTCCACCTACAACATTGAATGTATTTAGTTATGGGACACACCCTTATGAAGATTTGAAAACCATAAGTAATGATTTAAAGTTTTAAAGATCTTTCGGTTTAGATTCCCAATATCTTTGGGTATAATAAGAGTCATGTATACGTTGATCAAGGTATAGAAATAGCTACATGAAACGCCTAGCGTGTAACGATGTTTAAACGTAGGAGTTGAAAGGTAAGACGAGTTCAATATCACAGGAACATTATGTATGATAGGAATGAGAAGAAACCAGTTCAAGGAATCAAAGATTTTTAAGATATAAAGAGGATGGTTCCATTTAGTAACGCATTACCATTTGGAATCGTTGACACGTCAAGGTAAATTGACCCACTTGCCTTAGAGACTTGTGTATGTTGACCATAGTTTATCACTCATCCCAGAAATCCCCAGGTAAGCATAACTGGTCTCGCAATGAGATTTATACGATATGCTTGCCTTAGCCCGAAGGCCTTTTGCCAGGAAATCCAGAATACAGGTGTCTATGGTCACACAAATTTCTTAGGTTCATGAAATCAAAACCTTGATGAGATTTTCAATGATTAGACATAGAGTCTAAGGAATTAAACCCACGATAGGTAGTGTAGATTCCACACGACGTCGAGAATAAGTTTAGGAAGTGTTATTTGTCGGGGAGAGTCAAAGAGTCAAAGTTAAGTTTAGGGAGACAAGTAACTAAGTTTAAGCATACATAAGGCAATTCCTATGCTAAGACATCAAGTTGCACAAAAGGCATAGCATTATGTAGCACGCAGACAATAAGTAAGCACAAAAATATAATGATCTTTCTATGAGGTTCATGCATAAGCTATAGTCTAGGTCACCATTTCTAATAACCTAAATCCCTATAGTTATGGGCTCTGATACCAATCTGTCACACCCCAACCTTGACGGCGGAAACGTCGAGGTGTGAGAGTTAAGATCGTTCACAGCCACATAACGCTAGCCTTAAATGTAAATATTATTATTATAAGTTGCAAATGCAATTACAATCATAAGTTTCAACATGAAATAAGTCAAAACATAAAACAAAAGTAATCCAAAGCTTTTCATTCTTTAATCTAGGTCCAAATCCTAGATTTATGCAAACTTCAAATGATGACTTCAAACTTGGCATTTCCTGAAACATGTTAAAAATAACGGGTCAACTATAAAGTTGGTGAGTTTCCAAGGGTTTCATATACATAATATCCCATGGGTTTTCAAGTAGCAATTCATGTCATAGGTTATGAGTTAGCAAGTTTATAAAGCACATATAGTACAATCAAACCTCGACTAGATTATATGTTTATATGAGTGGCTAAGTGTACTTGGTTCCCTAGTGCACAAGCATACGGCTCCTAGGAGTCGGCAATACATCGACTTTAGCACCAAATAGGCTTGTCAGGCCCAAAGATCTAAGACGTCGCCAGGCTAGCAATAGTTAATGATTGTAAACAATATATGTAACTCATATAAGACTTACAATAACACAAATAACCATGACAAAATAAAGTATGAATTGCATGTGCTTTTATAAGATCTAAACGTTTATAAGTGTATGTTGAATAATGTAACATGTTTCACCCCAAAACGGTGTGAAATAGCATAAAAAGGGGCAAGGAAACTCACTTGAATATATGCATAAAGATGATAATAATGATTACAAGATAATCCAAAGTATCCAATACAAGGCACCTAAACATATATTACAAGTTAGAGATTAAGGTTAAAAGTAAGATTAACGTTCAATAGGAATTAGGGTTTTGATAGAATTAAAAGGTTTAGATAAGTTTACAAAGTAATTAATTACATTTTGATTCCATTAGAGGAATTATATATGTATATATAAGTATTTTAGAAATGAATTTAAGTACAAATAATTCTCTATAATTATGTAAGATTAATTGGAATAACGTATTGATTAATAACAAATTATTAATCTAAACCATTAGTTAAAGTGTAACTTATAAGAAATAATATTCTTAAAATATATATAATTTTACAATTATCATGATAAATCTTAAATTAATATAATGCCTATTAATATTATAAAGATTTATTGTTTCAAGTCTAATAATTATTTAAAAGGGAAAAAAATTTAAATATAAAAGCTAGATAAACATTAGAGATAATTATGTGTTTAAAAATAAAGTTTGGACAAAAATTTATTATTTATTATTTGAAAACAATAATAATTAGTAAGCTAAAACAAGAAAATAATCCAATTGTGATGTTTTGTTAAGATAAACAAATTTTAAAGTCTATTTTATAAGATATTTAACTAGTTATATTATTTGTTTTAATAAAATGTTAAGATATTATAAGAAATAAATTTTCAGAAAATATTCAAAGGCTTTTGAAAATATTTGGAATTTACAGATTTAATTTTTATATACATTAAAAATTTTCTGAAATTTATGTTATGCCTAAAACCTTTAAAAATAAAACATGAGGGTCCCCGGGTTCGAACCCGGGACCTCATGTTTAACGGGCAGTGTCTTATCCAGTGAACCAAGGCTTACAGCCGCGATGGATGACCGTTTTAAATTTTAAGAACACAATCAAGAAAAACCCCAAACTCCTTAAGAACCCTAGATTCATCCTCGATCAAATTGAAGTATCAATCAATGCTGTTAACAGAAATGATCATAGGGTTTTTGATCCCCAACTAAAATCGAGTTTATAGCCGTGTTTAATTACCTGATTCGATTGTAGGAAATGATAAGAACGAATGATGACCAGTCGCGACTGAGACCAAGTTCGATTGTGGTTCAAATGATGATGTTAATCCAATCAGTTGCACAGAAAGTTTCCAATGATGCTAATGATCGAAAGCCCTCTATTAATTTCGAAAATTGAAGCACGAATGATGGTGTTCGAGTGTCGAGCAGGTCGCGGTATTCTTGGTGATTGTAACACTATGTTTGTGTGCTTTCAGGTGAAATTGAGAGTTGTAGACGTTTAGGTTTAGTTAGATGATTGTGTATATTCGATTAATTAGATTATTATTGTCGTTTAATGCTCGAACGGATAATGAGTTGAAGTGTTTCGGTTATGTGTTTGATTCGTTTAGTAACCGTTGTTTAAACGCGTTTAATCTGTGCATTCAAGTTCGTAGTGGTTCTAGAAGAGTTGAGAAACGGTTTTTGGGTGAAAATCGGTTGAAAATCGGGTGTTTGGGCCATGGCCGGAGCCGCGCCGGAGGGTGGCCGGAAGGCCGCCGGAAAAACGGGGTTAAGGGGGAGGATTGGTTGGGTTTTTACAATGTTACAAAAATGGTCCCTGTAGTTTCAAGTTCTATTATTTTAAGCCCAATTTCCATTTAAAGTTTGTAAATTGACAAACTAACCCCCCTAACTTAATTAATTTTAAGTTTTAACATTATTAAGTTTAAATAGTTTTTATAAATTATTATAATTATTAATATTATTTATTATTATTATTATTACTACTATTAATTGTATTATTATTATAATTACTATAAGCTTGATTATTATTGTTATAATAATTATTATTAATCTTATTAGTATTGTTATCATTATCATTATTATTATTAGTTATATTATTAATATTATAGTTATGATTATTATTAATATTATTTACCCTAGTTATTTTATTAACAATAATAACAATATAATTTATTATTATTGTCATTATTATTACAACTAAAACCCAAATTAAAGATAAACACAATTAACCCATGATTTATACAAAAGACAATAATGGCCCTTAAAGGAAAACTAACAAAGTTAACTTTTACTTAACAAAAATACGAGATGTTACAGTTATCACCGGTTCCCAGTGCGTGATCCTATTCATATTCGCCCCTACCTTTATCCCCAAATACGTAAATGGCAAGGTACCCCTTTTACACCCTATCTCTGCGGCCATATTCACAATATCGGCTTCCTCAACTCCAACCCCGTAAAGAACCGACTTATGCAAATTAATCTTGAGACCGGAACATAGATAAAAAATACGAAGCATGCGTCTCATATTGTTAAAATTAAACACCGACCATTCGCCCATATCATAGCGTCATCCGCATAAGGAGATGAGATAAAACAGGCCCATCGTTAGGGAGCTTGACTCCGTGGAAGGCACCAATGTCACTAGCCTGCTTTAACATACCCGAAAAAGCCTCCATCAAAATAACAAACAGAAACGGAGATAATGGATCCCCCTGACGAATACCCTTTTGGCACCCAAACTCGAACGTAGGAGCCCCGTTTACAAGGACTGCCGCTCTAGAAGAAGATATAATACCACGGACCCACTCACACCAAACTCCAGGAAAACCATCTGAGACATCACTGATAGTAAAAGCTCCCAGTTGACGTTGTCATACGCCTTCTCGAAGTCAATCTTAACAAGAAAATTTTTCTGTCTCTCTTCTTTGCCCAAGAAATAACCTCACTAGTCATGAAAGGACCATCTAAAATATATCGCCTGAAAGGAAAGCCGACTGAGTCTCAGACACAATGCGGCCCAGAATCATCTTCAACCGATTAGCCAGCACTTTAGAAACCACCTTGATAATACTACCAATGAGACTAATAGGCCGAAAATCTCCCAGATTGGAAGGGTCCCCAACTTTAGGGATAAGAGTAATAAATGAAGACTCGACTCCCGGACTAAAGCGACGAGCCCCGTGAAAATACTCCATAATAGACATAAAATCTTGCTCAAACAAACTCCAATAATGTCTAATGAATCTAAAATTAAATCCATCAGGCCCCGGGGCTTTATCTGCGCCCACACTCAAACGCCGCACGCTTGATCTCTTGATTAGAAAAATTGTCAACCAAAAGGGCAGCCTCCTCGGCATTCACGGCTGACAAACCGTAGCAAACAAGCTTCGGCCTAGTCACCATTGATTCCTTGAACTTGTCCCGAAAGAAACCCATAACCTCTCTTTTAACACCGATAAATATAATAATACTTGTTTCCGTATATAAGAAGATAACTTGGAGAATGGCATAACTTTAGCGACATAAAATAAAGAGTAAATCTCGGTTTTGGTCCCTTGTTTTTCAAATTGACTCCACTTGAGTACCAACTTTTATTTTGTCTCCCTTTGAGTACCAAAGATTGAAAAAGTTCTCTGTTTCAGTCCTTTTGACTAACGGTGTTAACATTTTCTGTTAGTTTTTTTTAAAAAGACCAAAATACCCCTAAGGGTTATAAAATATCACCATCTCCACCACACACCACATACCACCACCACCACCACACACCACCGCCACCACACACCACCGCCACCACACACCACCGCCACCACACACCACCGCCACCACACACCACCGGTACGACGTAAAGTTCACCGACAACTCCCCAACAATGTTATTATACCCCAAATCAACAGCGACGAGGTTGCTGTTGATCGGTTTCAAGATCTCGACGCCGGTGAACCCATTTCCGGCGAGATTGAGCTGTTGAATCGCCAGTAGGAGGAAGACCCAATAGGGGATCATTCCAGTGAGCGAGTTTTCACTGAGTTCGACCACCTCCAGCTGATTCAACTCGTTGAATGAAGATTTTGGTAGATACCCAGATAGACGATTCGATTTGATTGCGAGTTCGAGTAGGTTTTTGGGAGATTGGGGATTTTTCCGGTGAAATTGTTGAAACTGAGGTCGATGTCGATCCGAGTTAAGGTGAGTGAGGTCGACGAGTTGGGTACTGACCCGGATAAGAAATTGTGGGAAATGTCTAGGGTTTGGATGGATTTGAGGGTGGAGATGGTGGGTGGGAGGGTGCCGGAGAATGAGCTTGATCGGAGGTTGAGGATTTGGAGGCTGGGGAGGGAGAAGAGGGCGGTGGGGATGTCGCCGGAGAGGTGGTTGTCGGAGAGGTCGAGGGTGGTGAGTTGGGTGAGTCGGGCGACGAGTGGGGAGAGGGTTCCGGCGTACCCGGCTCGGTCGAAGGTGAGTTGGGTGACTCGGTCGCCGGAGCAGGAGAGACCGCAGAGGAAGTGGGTGGTCCGGTGGGCGGAGCAGGGGTCGGAGGTGAAGTTCCAGGTGGCTAAACAGGAGTATGAGGGGATGGTGGTGGGGTTGTGGTGTGTGGTGGAGATGGTGATATTTTTATAACCCTTAGGGGTATTTTGGTCTTTTTAAAAAAACTAACAGAAAATGTTAACACCGTTAGTCAATTGGACTGAAACAGAGAACTTTTTCAATCTTTGGTACTCAAAGGGAGACAAAATAAAAGTTGGTACTCAAGTGGAGTCAATTTGAAAAACACAGGGACCAAAACCGAGATTTACTCTAAAATAAATAAAGCCAGCATGTTGTTTAATTTAGATATGATCAAAATAGGAGTGATAAACGGATTGTGTCGATGCGTCGAATCTGACCCTGAAATTTTACTTCGCGAACCAAAAATTGTTTTATACGTATGAACTTGAAGACGACTTGCTTAGCGTGAATAATTTTAAAATTTTAAATTATGAAATTATTAAAGATCAAGTATCCCAGTTTGGTTATTTTTGTGTAGATTCTTAAACCATTAACATCTTCCTTATAACTCTCCTTTTAACCATTAAGCTTTACACAATAAACTAGTTTGTATTTCCATGAGGACTTATAAAAACGATCATGTAAACCAATGATTCCACCAGGTTCCCATGAGGTCTATTTGTTTAGTTAAATGCATTCATGTGGTAAATCTTAAGTTGGTTCAAACTCGTTTAGACCATACTCAAATATGCGACCTTCAAGCTAAATTCGCGTCGAATCTTTACACCCGAATGATCAATACATGTAATTACATATGTATGCACTTTCATATTAAAACAACCACCAAAAGTTTGAAAAACACACATTACATGAACATATCTACACATATTTGTATATATATCATCCTTCAAAATTCAAATCCTCTCTCTACACTTAACACACCATACTGATCATATTTATGTTTTCACATTTTACATATTAATTTGGTTCATTAATTACAAATTACTACAAATCCAACCCTCTAGCTTCACACACTCTCATGATTCTAAGTCTTTTGCAAGAAGTAACAAACATCTCCCATGGTACATCTCCAACAAGCATCCAATCTCCATCTTTATCTTCATAAGTTGCCGCATGCTTTGATCCATTGTACCCTTCATTCTCATTGTACAACCCTATAATGCACGCAAACATCTCCTCCAAACTCTTCATCAATTCCCCATAGCTTTTGTACACTTTCAAGTCAATCTTTCTTAGATATGGAGCTCCATCCATGCTCACTTTCACAAGCATCCCCGAAACCGCATCCGATTCGACTTCTTCCCTTGTAATATGTGTTTTCTGTAAGATCTCACCGGTGGCCACCCTACTACTTGTGCCCTGAAATCCATTTAACATGTATACATGAGTTCATGCATGTGGGTGTTTAAACAAATAAAAAAAAGATAGAAAATTTTGAAGTTAATGTATTTTTATTTATTTTCTTTTTTTTTGCCATGGTTTTCGGGTAAAAAATATTTTTTTTGGTTTTTAAGTGTTTCGTAAATGCTATTGAATTACAAAAGTGTGTGTTTCGTAAATGCAATTTACGGAAGTGACTGTATTTATCATAATTGACACATAAGCCACTTCCATAAATTATATTTACGAAACACTCAGCTCTTTAAATATCATTTAAAGAAACACCTAAAACTTTTCTATCTTTTTATACTAAAGACCACGATAGAATGACAAAATGCTCAATTAAACGAATATACAAAGATTTTGCATGATGTTATGTTATCTTATGTTATGTTAATCATACTTACTTTGCCGGAGGTGCGGATCTTGATTCATCAGTTGCATTTAGACCCATCTCCGGTGAGCCCCTTTTGTTAGTTTTAACAGTTGTTGATGTTGTCGTCGCCGTGGTTATCTCCGGCAAGTCGTCGGTCCCCGGCAACGCTAGCCTTAGCTCAGTGGCTTTGTAATTAAGATCCATATATATTACTGATGAAGGTTAGATGTATTGTTGTGTATGAAGTGGATGAGTGTGATGATCTCCGGCGACTTTCTCGATTTTCCGGCGAGTGAAATATGTTTGAGAGTGGTTTGTGGGTGGTTGTAAGGTTGAAGATGTGGTGGTTATATAAGATTGTGGTTGGGTGATTTAATGATTTTAGGTTCCTTTCTATCTTGTGCATGAATTTTATCACCATGGAAATTTAATGCCCACTCGCATATTCACCACACGCGCTCCTTTATCAACATGTTTTATATATTTCTTTTTACGCAAACCTACCCAATCTTAAATAGGAATGTTCAAGTTCGAATATGTGAAATTTCGGATGGTAGAAATTATTATTCGTATTTAAAATTTCGGATATTTAAATCTGAAATTTTGGATACGGATATGGATGATGATTCAGATAACCTAAAATCATTTTTTATTTTTATTTTTATTTTTTTACAATAATTAGATGTATTCTATTATAAAAATAATGTAAAAACCCAACTCATATCATAAGAGTCCTAATATACACTAAAAATCCCAACCTAAAATAAAAATATATTTAAGAATTTAAAAGTATAAAAAAATTATTTTTTTTAGTTTTTGGATTTGAAAATCACTATCCAAATCTGATTTTGATTATTAGAAAATCCGGATATTTCAGATTCGGATTTTCGGATTCGGATATTTTTAAACAACCATAGTCTTAAAGCTACCTCACACCTAAACTACACCCATCGTTAGAATTGAACCTAAGCGTCTCTCCGAAGAGGTAACACCTTTTAAGGTGGACATGGTCAACTCGAGTTCACCTTTTGGTTTTTTGGGTAGATTATGAAGTATGAACACCACCACAAGTGTAGCCGCTCCAAAGGTAAATCCACACACCTATTCAAACTTTTAAACTTCTTCACAAATAATAGATATGTTTACGGTTGTGAGATTTCTTTTGAGGGTTGATGTGTAGTCCTAGCAGAGAAACGGATAGATAAACCCGATTAATATAACACATATTCTCAGAACCATAGTCGTACATTTACCGTTTAAAAAATAAGCAATAGACATTTTGGTAAACTTATTAAATTACAAGTATATACCTCCTTAGGCACATATTGTTATGTTAATTTATTTCTAATACAGCTTTATTATCATTTTTTAATACATACGATAACCTTTCTAAAAGGTAAATTTACTCGTGGCATCATAACATTAAACTACGTAATACATAAATTTATTAAATCTAATAATGAATATAAATGTGTTTTAATATAACATTCAAATGGCATTGATTATGATATTACATCCAAAGGTCTCATATTCCTATATGCAATAAAAGAAGCCAAAACACAACAGTCTGTCACCACGAAAATACACCATAATAAATGGCTCAAAGTATATAGAACAACTCAAAATACAAGAATACAAAAAGGGGGGCATCACACATATTCCAACCGTATAACATTTTGCTAGTTATTATGCTAGAAGTGTATACGCGTTAAATCTAACCCTACGTGCTTATCGTTCAACTGGTTCGTCCGACTAGTAATCTCATTGCCTATGACACAGAGGTCGTAAATTATAAATCAAGTGACCAAGAGATTTCGTTATTTCTTGTCGTATATACATTCTATTAAACAATAAATATGAGACATGTACACTAAAACTTTAATGTGTAAAGTGGCATAACATGTAATTTGAAAGAGTGTGAACGTTGACACAAATATGAATCTTTTTATTTCCATTTTTCTCTTTTCCTTTGTAAGTTATAAAAATGACCAAACATGCTATAAACTTTTTTTTTCAAATGACTAAGGAACCCCCAAACATATATAAATCCTCTGTTTTCTAATTTTTTCTTACATTTTATTTTTGACTGTAGAAGTATTAATTATTTTGCAGCATACAGTTATAATAAATTGAAATGAAATATAACACTTGCATTTGTTTGAAAATTAATTTCATCTACTTTCATCTAAATTTGCAAGGAAATGAATATTAATCTAATGTACTTATATACATTGCAATTTTTAAGTGTTCATAAATACAATCTATTCGATTTGCATATCCTCAACATGTTTAAATATTTTAATACGTCTCTTTAGTTAACTTTCTCTTTATCACTAGACCCCAACCCTCCACTCTTTAAACCATTTAGTTGGTGATTGGTTTCAAACTTCATAAATACGCTCTATAATGTCAATTTGCAGATCCTCAATGTGCTTAGATATTTCGACGCATTGAATTGTTTATTTTTTTAACAACTCTTGTCTTGGTTGAGGTTAGAACCCGTAACTTTTTTGTTATAAAGCTTCTCTCTTACCACTAAACTCCAACCTCTAACCCATTAAAGTGTTTAGTTGGCGATCGGTTCCAAAGCTTTTTAGGTCAAATTTAAAACAAAAAAAGGAAATAATCATCAAATGTCATAGCTTAAGCATAATTATTGTAGGTTTGTATTTGTACCTTTTGTTATATATTGTAATTTATAATATTAATAAATAAAATAAAATTTAAAGAAAAACGGTCATGATCGTCTTAAGTAACTAAAACTCGCCGTGTTCGTGTTCGTGTTCATATATATATATGTGTGACAGAATATTCAAGTTTATGTTGTGTTAAAGTTCATACGGGGTTTGATCCACCAATTTACAAACATGATCCATTTAACACGTATGCTTACCACGTTCCTGTAATGTACCAATCACTTTTTTTCACATTGAGAATCATTTACAACTATTTGATTATGCTTTTACTCTAATAAATAAACTAACCATGTTAAATTAAAACCACCCTTCTCTTATTGTCGTAAGAAAATCTGCAATGGACACTTTCGTGTTTTGCCTGATAGGCCCTACCAGTGTGTTTTTCCCTCTTTTCTCTCACACTCAATATTTTCAGAATCGGATCGGACGTCGAATTGTATGCCTTATTGGTTTGGTGATCGGACCGGATTTAAAAACCGAATAACGTCATAATATATATATAGTATAGTTATATATATATATATATATATATATTAAATATAAGTAATTTATATATGATTTATATATGTATTTTATAGTTATATATAAAACTTAACTATATTTGTATATCCAACACGCTAATTTATGGTCCAATACCACGTTTTTACCCATTAAAAAAAATCAAATTTCGGTACACACCGGTACAGTTTCTCGGTCCGACCACTGGTTCGGGACGAACCGGCCGGTTCAACCAGTTTAAAACGAATCATAGCGGACCGGATCGGCTAGGTCCCAACAACATTGCTCACACTCAAACAAAATAACCTTCTATCGTTCGTGTTTGTATACGGCCAAACGTATAAAACCGATCCACTTTCACCTCTTTTCCACATCAGCGTCGCCTCACCCACCGACGTGATAGCGCAAGTCAAAGAAAATAATATTTGACTTTTAAGCGCGTTAGTGTAATAGTGTCTATCCATAACAGGAGACACTTTGTCATATAACACAGCTACAAATGTTGGTCACACGAGTGGCACATTCACGTCACCTATTAATGCAAGGGGACACAGCCCCACCGTTCGTTATGGTACACCGTGTGGTCCTCCGCATCAACGGCTGAGATTCGTTCTCTGTGTTGACACGGAGTCGTAGCTGAACCGTAAGATCAGGGTCCCACAGGGGGAGAAATTGCATGTGACGCGGACCAGCTTTCTGTCGGGTGATGGAGACCGTGCCCATGTGTGGGTTATTGATTGGTGAGACCCGAGGGAAAGATTGTGTGTTACGCGCCATGTGGTGTGGGGCCCTTTTGGCATGCTTAAATTATGCGGTGTATTTTCATTTTTTACTTTCTAAAGTCTCGGAATTAATTAGTGAAAGAGCTTTAATTAGTGAGAGAGCTTAAAATACAAATTTTATTTTAGCTATAAAATGTGAGAAGAAACAATAAGTAAAAGAAAATCATAAAAAACTTATATCTCATAATCTAAATCGAATTTTAAAAAAGTAATTTCGAACTTTTGTTCCCCTACCCGTCCTCACTAAGAAAAAAATAAACAAAAAATAAAAAAATTAACTTTTTTTATTGTGTCTAAAAGACACAATAACGTCATTGTGTCATTATAAAAGACACAATGACGTCATTGTGTCATAAAACGGTACAATGAATTTTTTTTTATTTTTTTCTGAAAGAGGACGACGATAGGAACAGAGACTTCGAATTACATTTTTTAAAATTCGATTTAGATTGTGAGATATAATTTTTTTAAGACTTTTTTAGCCTCATTGTGTTTTCTCACACTTTACAGCAAAAATACACGTTGTAGAATAACCTCACCCTTAATTAATTATTCGTAGACTCGTAGTTGTGATATTCACAAATTAAATATAAACTTATTCGGGTGCGGTTTGGTCCAATGGTAAAACTATTTGCAGTTAAAGCGGTGAAATTTCTTTTGAGGTTAAGGATTCAAGTCCAACCTGGAGAGAATTTGAAATCAACAGCCAGATAAATTGAGAGTTGTGAACAAATTGAAACTATTTACCCAAATATGAAAGATCACATTAAACTTAAATAAACGTGTGTTTCGTACCTTCGGAATTGTTTGATAGATATTATGATCAAATTGTTCGTTAGTCAATTCAATTATACTAAATTATCTAACACCATCTAAAAGAGTAAGTGTAAAGTAGTTATAGTGTAAATTAGGTAGAGTTTGACCTGTAGTATAACGTTTAGCCATCAAAAAACAAAATAAATAACGAGCATCATGATCCTGAACCTAGTAAAAGATAATTGTTAATTGAGAAATCAAGTGTAACTAAATTAACCAGACTTAACTAAATTGAATTAGCTGAGACAATTAATTAATAGTTTAGTGAAGTTATAGCTGGTTAAACAAAAGTTGTGGTTTTGTGTCTATTTAGTGTGTGATATAACGAAAGTTATAAACTCGAACATAATAAAAGTAAGAAAAAAAGTAGAAGATAGCAATTGCATATTTGGATAGCTTGCTACAAGGTTAAAGTCTTTTAAGTTCTTGTATATATTTTTAAATTTTTAAAAATAGTTTTAAATCATGTTTTTAATTCGGTGTTAAGTTTTATGGTTTTATTTCAATTTGGATTTATTAATCTCATGCACATATTGAGAAACACGTGTAATGTGTAAACTAGTGAAGTTAGTACACCCAACTTAACATGTATGATAATAAAATATGAACCATTTTACTAATTTACTCGATAAAACAAATAAGAAGCCTACAACTCTTTCGATTGAAACTGGTTATAAGGTACACCGTACACACGTGTATAGTAAATGTTAAAAGGGTCATATATGGACCACAAACCACACGTGAAATTAAATTAGACTTTATGGGTTGGGCCCTCTTTGTCTTCATTGTCCATAAGATATGTATCCCAACAGCCCATTATCCATACGTTGAAAATTATAGAATCAACTGTATATTTTTCAATTTCAATTCAAAATTGTCTGCTTCTCACTTGTCATAACCAATTACTACAAAAGAATATAAACAGTATATTGAAAAAGTTAAGAATTCATATCTAATTGGATAGACACAACATGATATTTGCATCTTTACACCCAATTTTAAAAGACAAATGGTGGCCCATAAAGATAGCATATATTGGTACTCTACTACTATGAAAATTAAAATGATGTTTAACCATAACAATCAATAATATGTAGTTAGTTATGTAAATGATAACCTACTTAACCGTTAAATTATCAAACATTAAACTCGTAGAGTTGTTTTGACCATCAAATACCAACAATTGTATAAAATAATAGTTGCTAGTTATAGTGGAAGGGTTATCATTGATCAAATTGTTATATTTAACAAGAAATACGTGGATAAGACATTTAGGTAAAGATGAATGTTTAATATAGAAAGGAATTTAAGTAGAGAGTTGTAACAATCATAAATTCTTGTATTTATTGTTTTAGTTGCGATACACATTTTTTTTAAAGGTGAACTTTATTAACAAACAAAAAAGGGTTATCTCCAAGCTAGAGATAACCACAAAACCAACATATCAAGTTATATTAAAATTACACCAATCTTTCCAATCAATTCTACCCTTCTTCGAACGACTATTATACCAAATGAAACTTATAGATTTAATGTCCGCCACAATCTTGGTAACATTCGCATTAGCCTGTGAGAAGACAACCTCGTTCCTAGTGATCCATATCTTCCAACACGTTATCACACAAATACCAAAAACCAAAGACTTCTTCCTGTTAGGCACATTCAGATTGTTCGCAACCTGAAAAATATCTTTCACCGAGAAAAAGAAAAACAGCGGAAGTTTGAGCAACGAGGCAATACCCATCCAAACACCATTAGCCAAGAAACATGCCGTAAAAATATGAACCGTAGTCTCCATGACATCACCACAAAACTTACACTCCCCTTCTCCAACGTTTATATTTCTGTGAATAAGAGCGGAAGCCGTTGGGATCCTATCCAGATTAGCCCGCCACATGAAAACGTTGCATTTGCTAGGAAGCCACCTGCACCATCTATAAATGAATCTGTCCCCATCCAACTCAGTCTTGCTAAGCCATGCACGAGCATCTTTAACTGTGTACATAATGTTGGGGCTAGCATTCCATTTCCACTCATCGTCCTTGTCATTTAATCTAACAGTAGAAAGCAACCTATGACAATCAATAAGCTCCAATACTTCAACACTAGTACTCGGGTACCTTTTCCAATCCCAATGGAGACTCGCTTGGGCTACACCAACTCCAACCCAATCACCCACTTTACACCACTTGTTGCTCTCAAGCCAAAAAAGATTAGGATATAAGTCCTTCAATGTAACATCATTAATCCAAGTATCCACCCAGAAACGGATATCTAAACCATTACCAATAACGCCCCGTATCATGTTAACGAAAGCCACCCCTTGTACTTTGGTATCATAGCCCACCTTCACTAATTTACTCCAAGGCCCTGTGGCTTGCCTATTCCACGGATAAATGTCCCATCTCCGGTTAGAACATGTAAAGCTAAGATGACTCATTTCCAAAGAACCCCTCTTCCGTTTGAATCGCCACAACCATTTTAGCAGCATAGCATGATTACAATCGGCCAACTTACTAAGACCCAAACCACCATCTTTTTTCTGAGTGGCAACCGTGTCCCATGCCACCCGATGAATTTTTCCAATCTCGTCATTCCCTCCCTATAGAAATCTTTTAATCAAACCTTCAAGTTTATTAATAACCGCAACCGGGGCTTTAAAAAGCGAAAAATAATATGAAGGAATGCTTTCAAGAATCGATTTAGCAAGAACCAACCTCCCTCCCATGGATAATACACGTGATTTCCAACCAGACAATCGTTTCTTAAAAACTTGAACCACCGTATCCCAACTATTAATCCGATTCATATTTCCGCCCACTTGGATACCCAAGTATTTGAACGGAATTTCACCGGACCTACAATGCATCCAAATCGCTCGGTCCTTAACCGTATCCAACATAATCCCAACACCAAACAAACACCAAACAAGGTCGATTTATGTATGTTTATTCTCAATCCCGGACACAAATGAAAAATACGAAGTATTCGGCGTAAAGCAATAAAATTTGAGTTCGACCACCCTCCCATGACCATCGCATCATCTGCATATAACAAATGAGATAATGCCGGGCCACCGTTAGGAAGCTGAATCCCGTCAAACGAACCAATGTCACAAGCTTTTCGCACCATACTAGAAAACGCTTCCATAACAATAATAAAGAGGAAAGAGGAAATAGGATCTCCCTGCCGAATACCTTTACTGCAAGAGAACTCAAACGTCGGAGACCCATTAACAAGGACCGAAGACGCCGCAGAAGACAAAACTCCATAAATCCAATTACACCATAACTCCGGGAACCCGATCTGACTCATAATAGAAATTAAAAACTCCCAGTTGACATTGTCATAGGCTTTTTCGAAGTCTATTTTAAACATAAACATCTCTTTTCCCGCCCTCTTCGTCCACGAAATCACCTCACTTATAATTAGCGGACCATCTAAAATATATCTCCCCGAAATAAAACCCGATTGGGTCTCATGAATAACCGAATCTATCATTGTCTTTAATCTATTAGCAAGAGCCTTGGAAATCACCTTGTTTATGACACCAATTAAATTAATCGGACGATACTCTCCCAACCCCACCGGATCATTAACTTTAGGAACTAAAGTAATAAAAGAAGACCCAACCCCTCGACTGAATTTACCTGTCTCATAAAATTGTTGAAAAATCTTCTTGAAATCCCCTTCGAAAAGCTCCCAATATGTTTTAATAAATCGAAAGTTGAAACCGTCTGGACCCGGAGCTTTATCACTACCACAATCAAAGACCGCTTCCTTTATCTCCTTGTCAGAAAACGGGATAACCAAAGAATCCGCTTCACCCATAGAGAGGGTCTTCAAGTTGCCACACTCTAAAGACGGACGCTCCTTCATTTCTTCAATAAACTTATCCCTGAAAAAAGAAAAAACTTCACGTTTGACAATAGAAGGTTTGGAAAACCAAACCCCGTTAACAAAAACGCCCGGAATGAAGTTAGAAGCTCTTCTTTTGTTCGCCACCCCATGAAAAAAACTTGAGTTTTCATCGCCATCCTTCGCCCATTTAACCCTAGCCCGTTGTCTTAAATCTTTATTTTTATAATCCTCCAACTCCTTAATCCTCATGTTGCCCTCACAAAAAGCCCACTGCTCCTCTTCTGCAAGATCACGGTTCTCCACCAATTTATCAAGCTCCTCCAACTCGGCCTTAATAGCTCGAAATTCCTCCTCCTCCAAAGCCAAATTTTCTTTTTTCCACTTCATAATACAGCTCCTAATATGTTTAAACTTGCGCAAAAGAGAGCCATCACTAGCATTAGAATCCCGAAATGTTTCCACAGCCTTCTTTATAACGTTGTCGAAACATGAACGATCTAACCACGAGTTATGAAACCGAAAAGGTTTATGACCATAATTACGGTACTCCACTTTAAGCACCAAGGGATTATGATCCGATTTATCTCTCGCTAAGGCCCTATACTCCGCCATAGGCCAATCATTTAAAAAATTTATAGAGACAAAAATTCGATCGATCCTACTACATTTATTACCACAAACCCGCGTGAATTTTCTACCCTTTAGCCCATACTCATGCAGATCAACGTTGTCCAAAAAATCATTGAACTCATTAGACACGGCCGCATTAAATTTCGTATTCTTCCGTTCACCACTATCCCGAACACAATTGAAGTCCCGCCCACTATCCAGTAAGAGCCATCCTGTTGCACAAGACTCTCCAATTCCCTCCAAACTAAACGTTTTTCATCAATCTTCTGAGGAGCATACACATTAACCAAAACGATTTTTGTACCACTATCTTTGATGAAACCATGAACCGCAAGAAAATATCTACTCTTTTGAACCGAAGATTTATGGAATATCTTTTGATCCCAAAGAGAAATAAGACCCCCAGACCTCCCTGTGGCATCCACATAATCAAACTCAAAAGCGCCTCTACCCCAGAAACTACCCACATCCACACCTTGTAACGACGATAACTGAGATTCCTGTAACATAACAAAAGCAACCTCATTACTAAGTCTAATATTTGAAATACACATGCCCTTATCTCTGCTTCTATTCCTCCAATATTAGTGGTTAGAACATTCATTGATTCACCACTTGAACACCTTCAGCTACCACGACTTTCAACAAATCATTCGTGAATTTATCCATATTTGTAACACCTAGATCTTTAGCAAATGACACAGTTTCAGTCACCTCCTTTGAATCGGACTCATCAAGAGTGTCCCTATTTTCTACCAAATTCTCCTCTGATGTAATACCAACCGATTTAACCCCACCCGAGGATATCTCCGCATTCAAATCTGGAGTAACAAACTCCTCCCCCTGGAATTGTTGATTCAAACCAACCGAATCAGCATCCACATGTCTTTGAGTAACATAGATGAATCTGTGAATATCAAACATATCATTATCCTCACGAATTCGTTTCCTCGGTCTTTCTTTATCTAGTGGTGACACGGATCTTCTCAAAACACCCTTTTTTAGAGAATTCCCCCCCCCCTTCCTTTTGCCATTCTTAAAATTTTCTGGTACTTGAGCACTGCCATTGGAGCCCACATTACAATCTGTCTTAACAGGTAAACACTTACCTGATTGTACCGTAGACCCGTCCTCTTCAATCATCTCGATCTGGTCCTTTTCCATTGGCATACTCTCCTCTTCCTCCACGAAATCAATGATACAATCTGGAACCCACTCCTCGACATCCTCCTCCACTAAAACCTTGAAAGACATCTCCTTCCACTTCACCTTACAACAACCGCTAACCCGGTGAAAAACTCTAGTCATAATACCAACACAAGCACACGAAAGATCACTATCGTCCATGAATTGAGCCGATTGAATCACTTCCCCAAACCTAGCTGCTATATTATCAAACACCTTCGCCGACGCAATGTGAAGTGGAGCACCAAATAATTTTACCCAAGCAATTCTGCCCACCTCTAAACATTGACCCGACCATGGTTCCACTGTTTCAAACCAGTCATTCCAAATCTCTCCATTACCCATGAAACCCTCCCTTTCCTCACGTGAACCAAATACCAAAATAACGTACAGTCCACCCACATACCGAATACCACATTGAGCCATAACAACCTTCTTTAGCATGTTTCTCAGAGATGACAGCAAAGTAAAAGTCCTCACCTTGACCACCAATCCAACTTCATATAACTCACTAAAAGCATTACCTTCCGAGTCAACAATAACTTCATGACAAGAAACCTCAACCGGCTTGTTTAACAAGATGTCCTTAAACGATCTATTGTCACAACCCGGAATCTTAACAGTTTCAGCCTGACTTTTCTCCACACAGCTTCAGTTTCCATCGAATCCATCGGAGTAGATTCATTAACCGGCTTTCAAACATTCTCGCCATGAACCGTCCTATCAATATTTTTTCCTTTATCCTTCTCATTCAAGACCCTTTGACCATCCACAAATCTCGCCAGGACAATGAACAATTTGTAGCTTCGTATCCAAACATCCCTAAGCCTCTCTTCAAGATCAGATCTGTTGCGTGAAACATTGAATGATGCAAACCCAAACCTTTTCCCCAATCGATCGTACTTCCTAGCAATATACACACCCTGGATATCCCCGTAATGCCTCAAAACTTCTTTGAGATCTGAAGAAGAACATCTCTCTGGAAGATTAGAAACAAAGAATTTTACCAAATCTGCTTGACCGTTTGATTGTTATTTGTTGTAGCCGTTCCTGCCATGCCTACTCGGAGCATCATACCATGTATCAACCTTGTACCGATCTCTCACCGCCATGCATACGTAGAAAAACTGATTCGCCATCAAATCGCCTCTGTCGCCGTCAACGGTAGGTTTCTAGTTGCGATACAAATAAGATGGACTTTAACTGCTTACTTCGCTCTCGTTTTCTTTTATATGATATCACTTAAAGCATCAATGGAGCATTTACACTTCTTTTACCACATTTATTTAGAAGAAAGAAGGATTGTCAAACAGTATCATAACAGGACACTAAGAGACCAAAACACACTAATATTTCCCAAAAATAATTAAACATCCTAGTTTTATTCAATAAATACCTTATTTGCAAATATAAACCATCACAAGTCATTAGCGAAATCTACACTTCAACAAGCTCAAAACAAGGACATGACAACTCGATTTAGAGTTTTCATATATCATGATAGAATATAACCACTTGGGGAATTTGTTTGTGGCAATGGTAATATAATAATTACAGGACCTACAAATGTGTTTCTTATATCATGTACGGAAATTACTTTTCAAAAATAGTATTTTTCACCGATGTTGTTAGGACCGGATCGGACCGGCCGGTCCGACCGCGATTCGGCCCATGGTCCGGTCCGGTCGATAGTGGATCGTTTTTGTGCAGTTGAATCGGCCGGTTCAAACCGAGTCACCGGTTGGACCGGCGAACCGGTTCGGTTCCGACCGGATTTTGAATTTTTTTTTTTTGATTTTAGTGGGTAAAAACGGGGTGTTAAACCATAAATTAGTACTTTGTATATACAAATATAGTTAAGTTTTATATATAACTATAAAATATATGTATAAATCATATATAAATTACTTATATTTAATTACATATATAAATATAAGAGTAAATCTCGGTTTTGGTCCCTGTGTTTTTCAAATTGACTCCACTTGAGTACCAACGTTTATTTTGTCTCTATTTGAGTACCAAACTTTAAAAAAGTTGTCTGTTTCAGTCCTTTTGACTAACGGTGTTAACTTTTTCTGTTAGATTTTTTAAAAAGACCAAAATACCCCTAAGGGTTATAAAAATATCACCATCTCCACCACACACCACATACCACCACCACCACACCACAACCGCCGTCCGTCATGAATCCACCAACTGACCACCAACCACTGCCACCTCCACCGCCGGTGCTGCCGTCGCTGCAGCCACCACGCTCCTCCTTCAGCTGCGACCGACACCCCGGCGAAAACTTCACCGGCTTCTGCCCGGAATGCCTCTGCGAACGCCTCACCACTCTAGATCAATCCGCCAATCGCCAATGCCGCCGTTGCGTCGTCGTCTTCCCGTCGGAACTCCACTTCATCATCCGTTGCCGCTGCTGCTGCGATAAGGTCTATTTTCAGAGGCTTCAACAATGGCAGCAATCTGCTCAAGAATCTTCACCTTCTACAACCTCATCTACTCCATCTTTCTCTGCATCCTCCTCAAAAAGCTCAAACACTACCTCCCCAAATCCCACAATCAACAACGACAACAACAACAGATCCAAAACAACACCGTTTCCCCACTACTCCAACCCCCACAAACCCCCATTTAAACAACGAAGAACTCCAACGAATCTTCCAGATGTTCGACAAAAAAGGCGACAGACGAATCACCAAACATGAGCTCAACGATTCGCTACAAAACATGGGGATTTTCATCTCCAATAACGATCTCGTGCAATTGATCGACAAAATCGACGTTAACGGTGATGGGTGCGTCGATTTCGACGAGTTTGGTGATCTGTATACAACGATTATGGATAATCGGGAAGATGAAGTGGATATGATGGAGGCGTTCAATGTTTTCGTTCAAAATCGCGTTGGGTTCATTGCGATTGAAGAATTGAGATCTGTTTTGGAATCGTTAGGGCTAAAACAGGGGCGTAAAGCGGATGATTGCAGGAGGATGATCATGAAGGTTGATGTTGATGGTGATGGTATGGTGAGCTTCAATGAGTTCAAACAGATGATGAAATCAGGTGGGTTTGTTCAATTGGATTAAAATTTGATCGAATTATGGAGTTTGATCTGTTCAATTGTTCTTTTGTTGGCATTTCGTGGGTTTAGGTCCATGATTTGGGGATGATTTTAGGGTTTTTGTTCTAGGGTTTTTGTGTTCCAGGGGTTTTTGAGTTTGACCAGCGAACAGGGTTTGGTGAGATACTAGATTCATCACCGGTGAGCTTCTTCTTCTCCGGTTGATCTCACCGGATCTGAATTTTCTGTGTGGTGGCGGTGGTGTGTGGTGGCGGTGGTGTGTGGTGGCGGTGGTGTGTGGTGGCGGTGGTGTGTGGTGGTGGTGGTGGTATGTGGTGTGTAGGAGATGGTGATATTTTTATAGCCCTTAGGGGTATTTTCGTCTTTTTTAAAAAAATTTAACAGAAAATGTTAACACCGTTAGTCAAAAGGACTGAAACAGACAACTTTTTTAAAATTTAGTACTCAAACAGACAACTTTTTTAAAGTTTGGTACTCAAATGGAGACAAAATAAACGTTGGTACTCAAGTGGAGTCAATTTGCAAAACACAGGGACCAAAACCGAGATTTACTCTAAATATAATTAAAATATAGTTAAATCCGGTCCATCCGGTCCGACCGGTCCGACCGGTCCGACCGGTCCGACCACCAAACCAGTAAGCCGTCCGGTTCGACGTCCGATCCGGTTCTGAGAACATTGTTTTTCACTTTTATTGTACGAGTTGCACCCAATCAACTTTGAAACAATGTTGAAAATGACACTAAAGTATAAGACAATACTTAAGTTATACTCCCAAGATACTCGAGTAATACTCACATATATGATAAGACGAAGAAAGACAATTATACATTTATACACACACCCCATGTAATCGGTCCACGGTTCCATGAAATATTACAAATTTTCAAGAAAAGTTTAACTAGTATATCACCTCAATAGAAAAATATGACATGTTTTCACTTTTGATAGGAGAAAATACTCTTAACTATTATAACTACCTATAACATTTTTTAATATTTTTTTAATTGTTATATTGAAGTTACATCATGTATGAACTTTGTGCAAAATACTAGTCTTAGGGCTACCAAATTTTACATTAATGTTGGGAGAACTTTCATAAAATCAGTTTGTCTTCATTATTAGTTTATATTCAACACCTAGGTTGATTCTTTGATCATGATAACCAACAAATTTGTACAAAGTTGATCATTTAACATCTTTACCAATTCGGTGTAAATAACATTTCTTTTGTAATTTATAAAAGACTTGGAGCGTGGAATAAGGAGAACATTTTTATTGATCATATGATTATTTCAAAAGACGGTTACCAACACGGCTAAATAAAACATAAGAAAACAATTACAAATTTGAGGCTTACGTTCTTAACAACATCCAATGGCGGAGCATTATAGGGGCCGGGGGGGCCGCCGCCCCCCTATTTTTTCGTCCGTAGTGTTAAATTTTAGCCCGATAGTGTAATTTTTGACCCGGTAGTGTAAATTTTTATATAAATATCGAGTCCGCCCCTTAAAAAAATTAATTTCGCCCCCACCCCCACTACGAAAGAGTTGAAGCTCCGCCAGTGACAACATCACCTGACAATGACATATGACAAATGCAAAGAGTAACTAGAGTAAAGAGACGACAAAGTGAAAGGTTCCAACGTTGCCACTTTGTGTGTAACTATGGCTTAGTGACACCGATGAACTTACAATCACCCTATTTAAATTAGAGCCTACTTATAATTGGAAAAAGCCCTTCGATATTGTTTAATTACTTTTCTCTTATCTTAGAGGACATTCACAATAAATACTTCTACAAATAAATACTTTTGCGTGCTTGTTTTAAATGTGATATATTAAGCGGGTTATGTAATTATCTCTCTCTATCATTACATGTGATTATATATAATGCTTATAATTGCTTATATGGTTTATTATATATAATGCTTATAATTGCTTATATGGTTCTTTAATTCTTGGTTAAGATTGATTATTCATTATACACGTCTATATAAAATACTAGCGTTAGATCCGTGCTTCGCCGCAGTTTGATTTGGAGCGTATAAAATAACATCATAAGTATAATTTTTGGGATTATCATGATTTCGGTGAGTTCAACTATATATGCACTCGGATTGTCGTTACACATGTTTTAGTAATTCATTATTATATTGTCATGATACAATTATCGAACATTATATTATTATAAATACAATAACACGACAGATACATGATATTATATTGTAACTAATATAATAGCACAAATATTATTGTTGTTGTTATTGTTATTAACCTTATAATAATAATTAGTAGTAGTAGTATGAATATGATAATATTTATTATTATTTTAGTTATTTTTTGAAACATATTAAATATTATGTCATTAACTAACCTATTTTACATAAATATTAAAATTGTTAAACTCACAATATGCCCGTAGAAAATATTAGTATTATTGTTATTGTAAATATGAAGATGTATATTAGTTGCATACTTAAACTTTTAAATAAAATAATAATTAATTTAAGTAGTAATTAGTTTTAAAAATATAATTAGTAAATATAAATTTAAATATCAATTTATAGTATCATAAATAAAATAAAAATTAATGAAATTAAATAATATCATATTATAAAATAATGTATTAATAATTGTATTAAATAATATATTAATTAAAAGATGTTAATTAAATAGGGGTGCAAAAGTTAAACTACTACATAAAACACTTGTATTTTATGTTTAAAATATTGTATTACACGTCTTACACTTTGAGTTAAATTACTATCTTGTCATCCTAAGATATATTTATCATATAGTGGTTTGCCTCGCGTGATGCGACGGGTGTCACCGATTCTCACTTGAAAAGCGCAATCTAACCCGACCTGAATTAAACATTAATTATATTTGGGTGTTATTATTACTATTATTATTATTTATTATTATTATTATTATTATTATTATTATTATTATTATTATTATTATTATTATTATTATTACAACTATGTAATATTTGAGTAATTATATACTTATGTATATAAATAAGATAATACTTAATTTTAATAAGATATAGTTATAAATATATAAATAGTAAATGTAAATTTAATTATTTTTTAAAAGCATTATTAGTAAGATAGTACTTAATTTAGTAAATTAAAGAATGTATTAGTTAGAAGAAATATACTTAATGAGGGTAATTTAGGAATTAATGCATATCACACTTGTATATTATGCTTAAAAAGTTGTCTTAGTGTCTTACACTTTGAATAAAATTATAATGGTATCCTCTTTAAATGCTTATTATTATTATTATTATTATTATTTTATTATTATTATTATTATTATATTATTATTATTATTATTATTATTATTATTATTATCATTATCATCATCATTATTATTATTATTATTATTATTATTATTATTATTATTATTATTATTATTATTATTATTACAACTATGTAATATTTAGTAATTATATACTTATGTATATAAATAAGATAATACTTAATATTAATAAGATATAGTTATAAATATATAATAAGATATATATTTATATATAGTTATAAATATATAAATAGTAAATGTAAATTTATTTATTATTTTAAAAGCATTATTAGTAAGATAGTACTTAATTTAGTGAATTAAAGAATGTATTAATTAGAAGAGATATACTTAATAAGGGCAATTTCGGAGTTAATGCATATCACACTTGTATATTGTGCTTAAAAAGTTGTCTTAGTGTCTTATACTTTGAATAAAATTATAATTGTATCCTTCTTAAATGCTTTATATAGTATAGTATAGATAAATAACCACAAATCATGTATCTGCTTTAAATAATATGATTAAGCATCATATAATTGGTTTGACTAGTAAGGATTAATTTTCTAATTATAAAGTAGAAAACTAGGTATGTGTCTTTCATAACCATTTTTCTAAATAATTATACATGATAGTCAATAAATGAAAGGATCCTTAACAATATGGAAGTCAACAAATTAAAGGATCCTTAACAATGTGGAAGTCAAGAAATAAGATGATCTTCAACAATAGGAGATGCAACATAAACAAAGTGGTGGGAGATAAAGATCAAACTCCTTCACTTTGTTTGTAAATAGTTTGAGGTGGCATAGAGTGGAGTGGTTTTTGAATAACTCCTTAACCTCCTTAACTTGGATAACATGTAATGTTGTATTAGTTGTTTTCTTTTTCCTTATTGTGTATCTTGGTTTTAACTTGTCATCTTTAATTTAAATAAAAATTAATTTCTGTCGTTTTAAAAGAAAGTAAAATAAAAAAGTAAAACAATAAACGGTAAAAGAAGAGCAAACACGGGACACAATGCTCTCACACATGATATGTTTTGGGGTATTATGTCATTTTGGGTCTAATATACATATTCTTACTCTGTATTTTTACAAGTGGTTGTTTCCACTACTCGAACCCATAGCATTAAGTTGCCTATTACACCATCACGTCCATGGGGTTTAGTGATGAGATGGGCCGTGAAGGGTGTTAAACACCATCGCGATGTGACGTTAAGGGGCATTAAAAACCCGATAACTCTTTAACGTGCCTGAAGAAATTCCAATACATATAGATTTAACATTTTTTTTAAATTGAATTAAGGGACGTGAAAGAGGTGAGCCTGTTTCCATAAGGTGATGTAAAGTGGATGAAATGGATTATGTGCTGATATGTATAATTAAAGGACGTGAGAGTATACCCAATGGTATTAACTTCACACCGCCTCTCACCATAGCCACTTCCGACATGGTCAACAACCTCTTCCGGGTACAAACGTCGGGGCTCGACCCCTTTCCTCCTGCACACGCTTCCGCTTGGATCACTGTCTCTCAACGATCAACATCACTCTTGACCTCCGTGTTTTCTGTGGGTTGGATCTCAACAACCTTTCTCGAGGCCCAATTTTCCTTAATCCAGAAAATGTTTAGCCCACTTTTCTTAAATGATATGGCCCAACAGTTTTATATAAACAGCTCTTTAAAATATAATTAATTTAATGTATTTCCAAAAACAATAATTTTATGTTAATTTAATAAAGTTAGAAGAATTGTATCTTAAAATATTTTTTTAAAACCTCATTATAACTTCTTTCGTAATTTTTAAAAAATCTTAAAATGTTATAATATATATATATATGTATGTGTATATATATATGTATGTATGTTTGTATATATATATATGTATGTATGTATGTATATATGTATGTATGTATGTTTGTGTGTGTGTGTGTTTATATATATGTGTGTGTGTGTATGTATGTATGTATGTATGTAGGTATGTATGTGTCTGTGTGTGTGTATATATATACTAGTTGGAAGCCCGCGCGTTGCAGCGGGGTGGAAACTTTACAATTAGTAAGCATAATATAGGTAAACATAACCTTAAAAACATAGCTTTAAAAGCTAATAGAAGGAATATGTGTTGTATACTTACGAATTGAACATGACAAAAGTAAATATTTTTCCATGAACCAACCCAAAAAACTTGCTAGAACATAATGTTATACATATTTAAAGGTAACATTAATAGAAGTCGGATGAGTTGAGTTATTGTTTACAGTTTTCTTGAAGCGAATACGAAACATCTCAGAAACAAATAGGAGATTTGTACGTGGACCAATAAGTTTTAAACAAAGATATAAATATTTAATAAGAATGTTCATAAGTTTGCAATACACATAAATCAATAGAAACCAAATCTTGGAATTAAGATGTAGACATGAAATTGCTTTCAAATCAACCACAATTAGTTGCTTGATAAACACTAAACAGGTAACGAAAACCAATACCTACATAAGTAGACACATTGTTCTTAGTAATGGATAAACAGGCAACGGAAACCAATACATACACAAGTGGACACAACGTTCTTAGTAATGGATATAAAATATTAAAACGTTATGAAGCCTAACAAACTCAAAAGAAAAACGACAAAATAACTACTATGATAGTCGTAATAACACTAATGATAATGACAACCTTAAAAAACACTCTGAAAATCACAAAAAACCAATCCTGCCATTCGTAGTTGTTTGTGATAGTGGTTTCTTAAGTGTTGCCTATGCCTACAAAGAAAGCAAAGAAACTAACACGTATGATAGCTGCTAGAAATAATACTTGGGCCAAGCAATAAAATAAGCTTACCTTAGCCTCCTGAATCCTCACATCAACACACAATTCCTCCGCAAAGAAAGCAAAGAAGAGCATTTAAATTGTTGTTGCTTAAATCACATAACTCCATATACAGATGACTTACTTGCTAACAACCCAATAAAAATATTTAACAAAATGCAAAAGGCAAAAACAAAGCATATTTAGAGTTGGTCAAAATGTCCAACATAATCAATAACTAAAGTACTTAAGCATTATACCTTCATAAGCTATAAGCCAACATCAGAAGACACTCGCGTATCTTGAAGTGCCAAAAGTCGTACTTAGAAATAAAACTCTAGAACACCGAAAATTGGTAATTCGAACTTTTGAATCCAAAAGTTCTATTTTGTGACTTGAAAAGTCATAATCAATGTTATTTCCTTGCAACAACTCCTTTGACTATAAAATCAAGCTATTCTAAAATGCTGATAAGAAGATTTAAAGTGACCGGTTAATATGGTCAACAAATGAGTCATATCGCCTTCCACCCTGTTGACTTTTATTGACCACAGTTAACGGATCATGTTTCAACTTTTATTAAAGGAAGAAAATATGAATTCTAGATAGTAACTAAAGACATCTAGATATTTTAGCCAAACATTAGACATTGGTGAGTCAAAAAGTTTGGTTTCTTAGAGTTTTTGTTCAATTTGTTTGATCCACCATGTTTGACTTTTAAAGTCACAGTGTACGTTTCAATCAAAAAAATATGAAATTACTTTCCAAGTTTTGAGTGAGAACTACATAGTCAAAATTTCCTTTTTGGGTCAATTCAATCTAAAAACCACATTGTTTGACCTTTTGAAGTCAACAATCACAATTTTAATCACAAAATAAACATAAAATCATGAACTTTCCTAAGTTTTGACCATACATCAGAGTTATAGGCTTATAGCAAAACATTACCAAGAGTAAAAGATTACTGGAAGATTTATAAGATACATATTATGTCAACATTTTAATTTCAACAAAACTGACTTTAAAAACTCAAAAGTCAGAATGGTGACAATTTTTGGAATCTAAACCCATGCTTTTCACATAGAGCCAAATTGTTATCTCTATCCTAGACATTATAGAAACTGAAAGCTAAAAGACATCCATAAGCGAACCCACTAAAGATCTTCAACCCATTCATCTTCACCATTATGGCTTTACCAAGTCAAATAAAAAGTAAAAACAAATTTACAGTTTGGAAGTGCATTTCATAGCCCTATCATCTTCTTTACCAATATTTCAAGTGTTGATAATTCATCAGCAATGTATATCATAATAGAAATCTCCTAAACTATGTTGTTTTCCAAAAGTTCAAAGGAATCATGGATAACCAAGTTAATGTTTACTTGATGTTCAAGTAGTATTATGTGTGTAACAGCAGCACCAAGAATTATTTTAATTATTAATCCTATCATTTGTTGCCACCTGAATAATAAAATTAGCATAATAACTCAAAAACTAAGAATCAGCCATAGCAGTGGTAATGATGTCATCCTGAATTGGTCATAAGTTACCTATCTATAATAAATCAAGATCCTAGAGAACCCTTTGGGAAAAAAATTATCCTTGCAGACTGAAGTCAATAAAATTCCAGCAACAGTAAAATTTCAACCATCTGAACCCAAGCAGCTAAACAACTTGAATCCAAAAGTATGCACTAAATGCCATGCAGGAACTACCGGTCAAGAACTAACACGTTAACTTTAGGAGATTAACAACTTGGGTAAGAATCAATTTCCTTGTCAATATTTGCCAACTTCCAAACTGCAACAGTGGTGCAGACAAGCTAACCGCCACATGGGTCATAATTAAAAATATATTGAAATACACGTCAATTTTGAGTCATTTTAAAACATGGGTCAATTTGAAATCTTCAGATAAAAAATATTACTTTCTTAAGTCCTAATAAATACAAAACTTACCTTTGTAACTCTAAGAACAGTGGTGCAGACACGCTAACCGCCACATGTAACGGGTTCTAATTTGTCTTGATGAATTATTGAAAGTCTCATATCTTTACCATTTGAATCAAAAAGGCCAGCAACCACCTGAATAAACATTAGTTCCTTTACAAGCTGAACTTGTTCCAAGTTATTTCACATAAGGGAACAATAAAATAAGAACAAACAGATTTTCTTTGTTAACATAGGTTATGGTGCTTTGCAACCTCCTTACCTGTTAAAAATAAAAAATACTTAATGGTCTAATTAAGTGTATCCTAGCTTGGAAATAATGAAATGAATTTATATTACAAAGCATAGTATATGCCAATAGACGAAATCTCCGAAACACTATTTGCAAGCATAGAAATTAATGCACCCTTGAAGAACATCCTAACATATAAGTCATAAAGTTTATCATCACCATTCTTCATCTCTAATTTCATAATTTTTTCTAATTATTAAAAGTCATTTTTGATTAATTTCAACTTACAACAGAATTTTATACCCTATTTTCAGTTGTCATGTTCAAACTCCATAAAATATGCACAAATCCATTAAATTCATATCTAACTCTGTTTGATTTTTGTAAATCAAAGAGAGTTAAAAACCCACATCACATAAGGTATAAATTTCAAAACTCATCCTACCAACTATTTTAAACATATTGCTTCTAAATTTCAAACGTGTAACTAAAATCAGAAAAATGATCTTGTGTGACTAAAATCAGAACTATCTAAATGCATTAATGTATGGCAAATGTGTAAAATACCAATATAGCACATGTTAATCCTATGAAAACACTAATATAACAATTAAAGAAAATATCAAAGAATAATCATTGAGAATGATATTATGTAATTAGAGACAGCTTATAGCGTTTGATTATAAGCAAATAGGTAGATATGTACTACCATTAAACTCTTATGGGTTGGAGAACCAAATTATTGTGTAGGTGAATTAAGCTTAAACCTCTCAATCAACATCGGAGCACGTAAATCACACATAATCAAAAATCAACCATGAGAAACAAAGATCAACAGTATCAGCATCAACAAATTCAACAAAATCAGCAAAGTGCATACAGATCGAAGTAAACATCTCAAATCATACAAAGCAACATGTAATCACAATATGTGAACAGATAAATGAACAAAGTATGCTGTTTGTGTGAGTATAATGCCGAGACTCGAAGAAATAACCATAATTTCTGGTGGAGAGCGATCGACGGTGACGATCCAGAAAATCTAGGGCTCCGATTGGGATATTTCTGTAGGTTTTTGTGGTGCCTTTCAATGGCTCATTGAAGATGCATATGTTAGAAGTCGTCTTAAATCTCAGATCTGATATTGGAGTATCTTATCATCCGTGCCTTTGATGATTCAATATAATAATGAGTTTTACATTCGGCAAGAAGAAAGCACCTGTTCGTCGAAAGATAACAAGAAAGCGAAGAAGAAACTCACCAACAATTCGGCAAGAAGAAAGCACCTGTTCGTCGAGGGAGAGATCGCTGGCTGTTCAAAACCGTCATGACTTGCTTCAGAAGAAAGAGATGAGAGAAAGAGGTCGCGAACTCGCAAAGAGAGAAAGTCGGAAGATGGATCTGCCATGGAAGCGAATGTGAAGATGAAAAGAGTGGTGGTAGCCAGGTGTCTGGTACACGCATAAAAGGAAAGAAAAATGAATGGGCGAGAATTCAAAATTTGAAGCTCTTAGAATCTACCAAGCTTTAAAGAGTTGTACATTATGCTTATAAACTTGTAAAACTCTTAATTTTAAGAGATTTAAGGAAATTACCATGTTGTTCCTCTCATATGTATATTAATATAGTATATATATATATATATATATATTATCATTCGCTATGCATATACTCTACCATCCGCTCATCGCTGTGCATAACTACTAAGATCTGCTGTATCATACTATCTGCTGTATCATACTGTAAGTATTATGTGTTTATGTTTTCAATGTTTTTAATTTATATGTTGGTGTATATTCTCTATTGTTGACACCAAAACTTCTTACCCCCTCTGATGCATTGGTATCAGAGCAAGGCTTTCTTAAAATCTAAAAGACTAAGACAAGCTCCATATTTATGGCGTGTGATGCCTCTTTTCTTTGGAGAACTCTCTTAGGTGAAGATTATGGGAAAACTAAGCTCCGATTATTAAAGTATCAAAAGGGTTAAAATGGTTTGGTATACATATTCTGTTAATATATTTTGTTGATTTTGTTAATATATTAAAAATTCTAAGGATATGAGAAAATCTTTTAAGGGGAAGCTTAGGAAGGATTAAAACTAAGGAGTTTGATTTCATTCAAATATTGAGAACAATCATAATTTTTCAAGCAAAAACTTGAATTTCTAAATTTAGAGTTCATCGATAAACCTGCTTTTAGACCAATTAGTACAGAAAATTATAGTTTAAATTGTTGCATTAAAGAAACCTGCAAACATAGTCCACATACTGAAAATCCACATTTAAACACCTTAACAGATTTAGTTATAAATTTAGGTAAAAACTTGCAAATAGAGTTACACAACAATAGACAATTAGTAGAAAAGCTTACTGAAGAAGTTAAAAATATAATACTAATTTAGACTATATTAAAGAACAAAACGAAAGATTACTAAAAAGTATAATAATTTGAGAAACAAATACCTAGTAATACATTCAGTGAAGAAATAGACAGAATAACACAAGCAGTTAAAAAATTAAACATAGACGATATAAACTCTAATACAAAAACTATTAATAAACCTATACCATATAAACATTGGCAAATAAGAAAATGAGTGAAAGAAGTTTTCTAGGACGCAGTAGAACTATACAGGAAGCTAGAAACTCGACAAGCAATATAAATGATATAATAACATCTGATAGTTTTTTAAACAGGATAATTAGACGAGGATCAGGCTCAAATAGTAATAGACAGTTGCTACAAATAGAAGATGAAATTGATGTAGACAGAAATATAGATTTATACAATCAACATCAGTTAGATATTTTAAATCCACGAACATTATATCAAACAGAAAGGTTTAATATTAACACAACATTAATACGAAGTAGTAGAGAGGAAAGTCTACGAGTAATAGATAGGACAGTAGAAATAGATTTATTAAACAGTCTGGTAAACATTTTATACACACAGGTTTAATAATAATAGGAGTAAAGGCTTTAGGAAGAAAGAATTTAGGAACAAAGCTACTAGCCTTAATATTAGATAAAAGTTGGAAAAATGAAATGAAAAAAGCAATTATATCAGGTATGGAAGTAGATTTAAGTCAGAATACAGCGTTATTTTATTGTACACCAGGAATACTTAAAGATATTAAAGATATAAACAATATAAAAATAGCACTACAAACAAAAGGTTATGAAAACTACGAGGGCAACAACTTAGTAATAAGCGTAGGAGTACTAGGAAAAGCTAGTAATAGCTCTGGTATGAAGTACAAAGTAAAGGAATAGTACAAACAATGGCTTCAAAGTCGATAAAAATAATAGATCCAATTAAGATAGATCCAGAACAATTAGCTGGATTAGAATGGAATTTAGATACTCTACAGGAAAATGACAATACAGTATTAGTACCTAAGAAAAGTGTCATATATGAAAAAACAGACGGTCAACAAAGTATAAGATTTGTAGACTTTAAGGAAAACGATAATATAAAAGAAAATGATGAGGATAATAAAGAATTTAGTTACATGAATATTATAGAAGACGAACCAATATACGATACAGAAACAGAGGATATAGATGAAATAAATACAGAGTGGTTAAATTTGAACAAGAAGAATATATGGATTATACTTTAATCGAAGAAGAAGAGGAAATAGATACAGGATTTAAAAGCGAAAATGTTACTAAAACAATAGAACAAATAATAGATAAAAAATTTACAGAATTAAACATACAAGAGGAAGTAGATGATATGCTAATAGATTGTATGACAGAATTAGGTATGACTTACGAGGAAAGTTATAAAACTTTACAAGAATACTATAATCTACCCTTAGTAGAAAGTATTATGCAAGGAAAAACAATGATATCAGAATTTTATAAAAAAGAAAATATATTTATGGCAGATGAAGAGGAAAGTAAAAAATGACCACGAAATTTTATATACGGAGAAACAAGTGAAACAAATGAAATATATGGAAGAGAACCTTGGACAAGTCCTTCCGTTAATTATCAACAACAGTCTACATATAAAGGAACAGGTAAAAGATTACCGATAGGCCAACTATACAGTGGAAATATGTTATTATTAGAACAACAAAAACCACAGTTATGGGGAGATGAAATACTCACATGGGAACAAATAGTAGTAAGAATGTGGGAAACAAATAAAAGGATAGTATGGATATTGTTTTCATACTTAGAAACTACATTAGGCCCTATAGCATTAGGAATTTGGCAAAGTAAAAAAGCTCAAGATTCATCAGCAGTAAATACCCTAAAAGCTCTAGGAGACAACCCTTACAATTTCACATCACAAAGAAGAACTCTTATTCTAGGAGTAGACCCAGCAAAAAATAATACTCTTATACAGGATACAGCTATTAGAAATTTAGAACAGTTAAGTATAGCAGACATGAAATACATAAATGAATTTACATTAGACTTTGCAAGATTATTATCACAAATAGGTAAAGCAATAGACGATAATTTGTGTGATAAATACTTCATAAAACTACCAGGAGATTTAGGAAAAAGTATACATGAATCATGGAAACAAACATATGGAAATACACAAAATCTAGGAATAGGACCTAGGATAACCTATACATTTGGTATACTAGAAGAAAAATGTAAAGAAGTAGCATTACATGAACAATTAAAAAGAAATTCGTATGCATTTTGTAAAACAGCTATATACACACCACAAGCCTATGGTTTTTATGAGAAAAAGAAAAACATTAGGAAAAGTACAACATACAATAAAAATTACAAATCTAATTATAATAAAAATAAATATGTTAAAAAACCTCAAACTAGAAAATGTAGATGTTTTATATGCGGTGATGAAAAACACTTAGCAAATAAATGTCCAAACAAAAATAAAAATATAGAAAGAACTAACCTAATAGAACAGTTAAATGATTATGAAATAGAGGCTATACAAACAGATGATTCAGATAATGAGTCAATTTACAGTATATTTAGTGAAGATGAAAAACCAATAGCAAAAGTAATATATACATATATGAATACAGAAGAAGTATGTGAACATCAATGGATACATAATAGAGGAAACAATTATATAAAATGTTATAATTGTGGATTATTCCCTAGTATAGAAAAAAGGTATCAATGTAATACGTGTTTTAAAGAAATATGTTACATTTGTATTAAAAATTATACAATATAGAAATAAGTACATCCACAGGCAATAGGAAAATAGAAGATTTAAAGGTAACTATAGAAAAACTAGAAAAATTAGAAATAATAGTAGAACTACATACACTAAAAATTAAGAGTTAGAAAGTAAATTAGAAAATCTAACAAAAGAAGAAACAACTCAAGAAATTAGCAAAATGTCAGTAGAAAATAGTGAGTCTACATATATACAGACACAAGGATCTATGAACATGATAAAAATACAGTGTAGAATATGGTTAGATCAAAACAAGTTTATAGATGTAACAGGATTAGTAGATACAGGAGCAACTACGAGTGTAATATCACATAACTTAGCACCAAAAGAATATCATGAAAAATTACCATACAAAATAGAAAGCAGAACAATAGAAGACAGGTTAATATCAGTAACACATTGTTTACGACCAATTGCAATACAGTTTTTAGACTTTTCAAAAAATTATAGTATAAAATACCCTATGCCACAAATAAACATTAACCCTGAATATATAAAATCAAAAGACTTTGTTCTTGGGTTAAATTTCTTATTTAACAACCATGGAGCACTTACATTAACAAGACATTTTATTACTTTTAGTAAAAACATTTATACTATTCCAACATTACGATATAATTAACATCAGAGATTGCGCAGAAGCGTGGTGGACAAGGTAATTTAGATTTTTTAAAAACACATACACTTAGAACAGAATTTATAGAAAACGAAAGCATGAAATTGTTAACAGAATTTTTAAATCATGAGTTAGAAAAGGAAGAGATATAACTAAAAGCTTAAATCATCCTATGATTCTACACCTTGAAAAAACAGGACTAAAGGAGAAGACATAACAAAATCTAAAGTACAATATACTTGTAAATTTAAATTAAAAAACCCAGATATTACTATAAGAACAAGTAATATAGAATATAGCCCATTAGACAAAGAAGAATTTAGAAAACAAATCCCTGAGATGATATCACAAGGATTAATTAGAAAATCAGAAAGTCCTCATAGAACAGCAGCTTTTATAGTAAGAAATCACAGTGAAATAAAAAGAGGAAAAGCTAGGATAGTTTATAATTACAAAAGATTAAATGATAATACAATAGATGATAGGTATAGTATCCCTAATAAAGACAGCCTATTAGGATTAATACAACAAAAGAAAGTATTTTCAAAATTTGACCTGAAATCAGGATACAATCAATTAAAGCTTGAAAAAAGTTTTAAACCATGGACAGCTTTTACATGTTCAGAAGGGCAATACGAGTGGAACGTACTTAGTTTCGGTCTAAAAAATGCACCTTCTATTTTTCAAAGATTTATGGATAGTATATTTTTAAAATATGAATTTTGTTTAGTATATATTGACGATATATTGGTAGCCAGTAACACTGTGCAGGAACATGAACAGCATCTACAAGAAGTATTTAATGAAATAAAAAAGAACGGTATAGTAGTTTCTAAAAGAAAATGGAGTTATTTAAAAGAAAAATCTCTTTTCTGGGGTTAGAATTAGGAAATGGTAAAGTAGAATTACAGCCACATATATCTACAAAAATTTTGGATTTTCCTGAAAAATTTGAAAACCTTAAACAAATACATGCTTTTTTGGGATTGGTAAATTATGCTAGAAAATTTATTCCCAATCTATCAAAATTAGTAGGACCATTATACAGTAAGACAACAAAAATGGACAAAGGTATTTTAACAGTAAAGATATAAAGATAGTAAAAGAAATAAAAAATATGGTTAAAAATATTAAACCATTAGAATTACCATTAGTAACAGACTATATAATAGTAGAAACAGATGGGTGTAAAGAAGGATGGGGAGCAGTCCTTCTATGTAAACCAAATAAATACAGCCCAAAAAATGATGAAAAATATGTGCTTATACGAGCGGAAATTTTCAAAATAAAAATAATTGGACAAATATAGATTTTGAAATACAAGCATTAATCTATTCTCTCAAAAATTTAAAATATTTTTACATAAAGAATTCACAGTTCGAACAGATTGTGAAGCAATAGTTAAATTTATTAAAAATGATCAAAGTAAAAAGATGAACAGGACACGATGGGTAAATCTACAAAACATAATACAAGGGAATGGATATTTTATAAATTTTGAACATATTAAAGGAAAAAATAATGGGGTAGCAGATATGTTATCTAGAAATATAAATAAGTGGTTTATTGCAGATGGAAAGAAAGAATGTTAAAGGCAAAGGAATCCTTATACAGCTTATACAGAATAAAAAATCTTCAATGACTTCTAATGAAGAAACAGAGAAGATTCAACAGTTATATACAGAATCGATCAAAAGTTATAGACAACTTCCAGCATCGATTACAGGTATTGGGGAAGTATCACGATACTACAACCCAATAGAAACTCGTCCAAAAAATATACAAAATACACAAAGGACGTTTACTACAACACAGAATACACAGAATCTAAACATTGTATTTGGAGGAATATACTCTCTCCAAAAATGTATTGACACCAACAAAAAGTTTAGACCTATTGGTGGAATTACAATAACAGAAAAACAACAGTGTCTACTTGATAATCTTTGGCATATTCAAACCATGCCACAAGCCTCAAGTTTTAAAATACAAGTCTTGAATGCTCTAAGTATGTACTTCTCTGAACAGAGCATGACAACACCTGAAAAAAGACACAAACCAAAGTTTACACATTATGTCATTTTTCGAGGTACAAAATCGGTATTTTCAATAAATGGGAAACTGTTGCAAAATACATACAATGCCCCAATCCAATTTATAAAGGTTTTGAGAGCTTTCAACAAGCCATCGAAACTGCAAGGGAACATTTTGGGTTAAAGGTTTTTACATTGAACCCGAAGAGGTTAAAACATTTGCTGAAATAGCAAATACAAACCCAGAACAGTTAATCAAAGCTCAAGAGCAATTGATTACTGATCTGCAAGAACAGCTTATAAAGAAAGGAAAAGATACACAGTTTATACACATAAAATTGGAGAATGAAATTCTCAAACAAAAAATCGCATTACTCGAGGCAAAAAATACACAGTTATTACAAAGACTCGAGAAGAAAAAAGAAAATACAGAGATATACAGGACTTTTGAATCCTTCAGAACTAGGATTCTTGACACACCTTGGCATCAACAACTGAAGCCGGTGACAGATAGATTTCCAGAATTTGAGAGGATTGTTTCACGGAAAGTCTGTGAGCAATTTCCTTTAATTCTTTACAATCTTCAACACCAACTACTGGATCTCGTATTTCACATGGATAGTGAAAACAAAGGATTCAGTATAGTAGAAAGAACAGATGAAGACGGCAACGGTACAGGACTCCTGTTACTGCAAGTCTTTCAGCCTACACAGTTAACTGACGAACAGATAATCCAATTCTACCATCATGGTATGATTGATTACCTGGAAGTCAAGCTCAACAGAAGAACAGAAGATCTCCTAAATCAACTTGGAGAAAAAATAATTTTAACAGCAGGGAATATAGCAGCAAGAGCCTTGTTGCCAACCATTGGATGCAAAATTATTGCATCATTCCCTTTTACAGATTCTTACACCTACAGACCCGCCAGAAAAAGGATCTTCATTGATCATAATATTACAACAAATTACTTACGAACATGTATGACAAAGACAGAAATTGATTTTGCCACCCTAAAATGGCTTAATCAACAAATAGAACAACCTACCAGTGATTTACAGCAGTTTATTAAAACTCATCAAGAAACTCCAGAAATTCCTGATTTCTTCCCATGGAAACAATATAATTTAATTGGGGAAGGACACTACATACAGGTTTATGCAAAAACAAACTGGAGCATGCTATTGCCTTTTGCAGGGGAAGGCGATACACTTCAGCTTAGACACATAATAAACTTAGAAGATTACGAAGCAGATCACGGTGACTGCTCAAGCCCACAGTCAATTGACAGCACACACAGGGACTTCTAGACAGGTTAAACAGCTAGAGGATTAAACAAGAACGAGTTCTCTATTCAAATGACGCATGCCATGACGTTAATTACAAAGCTTCTAGAAAATGACGTAGGCAATGACGAAGAACGAAAATAATTAAAGGACTCGATGATTTTTGTATTTATCTGTAATTATTGTTTAGCTTTTGTACGACTCATTCTGAGCCGTTTCTTTTTCTTTTTCTTTTCATTAATTTATTGTAAAATTGTTGAGACTTCGCCTATATAAGGCTGAAGAATTCATTTGTATAGACACACCGAAGAAATCAATAAACTCTTCAACTTCTCAAACTCTCTCATGGCACACTAAACCCCCTCTCAAACTCCTTAGCCTAGATCCTTATACAAGCTTCATATCCCCGTACTTCATATTATATCCTTAGTTAAAAATCCAAAAAATAAAAACCAAAAACACAAAAATAATCATATCATTCGCTGTGCATATACTCTACCATCCGCTTATCCGCTGTGCATAACTACTAAGATCTGCTGTATCATACTATCTGCTGTATCATACTGTAAGTATTATGTGTTTATGTTTTCAATGTTTTTAATTTATATGTTGGTGTATATTCTCTATTGTTGACACCAAAACTTCTTACCCCCTCCCTGCTTTTAGACCAATTAGTACAGAAAATTATAGTTTAAATTGTTGCATTAAAGAAACCTGCAAACATAGTCTACATACTGAAAATCCACATTTGAACACCTTAACAGATTTAGTTATAAATTTAGGTAAAAACTTGATATATATATATATATATTATATATATATATATATATATATATATAGGGGAGAGATCTTTTGAAAAACATATTATAAATAAAAAACATAAAAACTAGGGGTTACATATATGTAAGTACGTATTACAAAGTGTATAACTAAGAGTTACATATATGTAAGTACGTGTTACCAAGTGTACAACTAAAGTTACGTATATTTAACTCATACAAGTTACGTAGACGTAACTCGATTCATTATCATCATCAACCTTGGAGTTTAAATTAAAATATAAATAATGAACTCAAAAAATAAGGTTAAATTTTACTCAAATATACTTTAAACAATTAAAAAATTAAATCAATTACAAAATTATGTGATTGGATAGTGGTGGTTTTTACGGTTTTCAATTATAAACATGATTTTCAACATATATATATATATATATATATATATACACACACACGCGCGTTTACAAAAATGGAAAAAAAAACTTTAACGCTTAAAATTTCTCTAGATGAGATTTGATATTTCGTTTAAATAATAAGTAAAATAGATATAATAAAGTTGTAAGTTAGTAAATATACGTTATTGCAAAAATATATAATAAAAAAATACTACTATTAGACTTTTAAAATAAATCAATAAATGGAATAGTGTTCCTAGAATTTTTTAAATGTCCAATCAATATATGTTAATTTAATTTAATTTAATTAATTTCCTCCGTATGACGTTATATATACAATCGTATTATGATTTACAACTATAGATTAATACACAACTAAAACAAAAACACCTAAGATACATGTTCTCTCTTATGAATCCTGTAACGTTTTGTCTTTTTTTATTTTATTGTATTTTATCTTTTTAAATTTTGATAATACCTTGACTAAAAAGAATCTTATAAACAAATCTTATACGTGATGTATATAACATGTCATCAAATTCAAAGTAACTCATATGAGTATTATTGTAGTCATAACCAAATCGAACAGTGAATCACTCGGCTAATTCATCAGTTGGATCAATCGGACCGGATTAAAGAAATTATATGACATCATTTTATATGTATACTTTAAAACATAACACGAAAAATATTGTATGCTTGGGAATGAATTTTTAATTTTAACATCATATGAAGACTTAAATAACTGATATATTGATCATGAGATTTTGAAGAAGAAATAAAAACTAAAAAAAATTGAAATCCAGTTGATCATTCGATCCAATTCACAGGTCCAACTGGTAACCAACCGATTCAAATGAAAGCGGTTCAGATAGACATAACCAGACCCACCAACTGACATGACCAAAATATGAAAGCACACTTGCCAATATGTTATCTTGAATTGTTGATGACTTTAGTGTTGTTCGTTTTAAGTACTTGGAATTTACGCATGAGCAAAACAAAATCTAAAATATCTTCGATACGGGTTTAGGAAGCGTGTAATACACACTCGTTCTAAGGTAATCTGATTTCTAGTTTTGACGTATAAAACATGGTTAACGGGGTAAGCGCAGTAGGCAGGTTAGTAGAAATTTGATTAGCTTTAGCTTATAGATCAACAACAATTGAGTGGTAAATAGTAACTTATGATCTAGAAAAAAATGAGCGGCTAAGCAATCAAAGATTATGGTGTTTTGCTTGACGATCACTCATCAAATAGTAACCGATTTTTTTACGACAGAAGCCATACAAATAATATGAATTATTGATAACCATCAAAATAAACCTTCAATTAAACACCAAACCGACACACTATTGACTCAACAAACTGTTCAACAACATTCGATATGTTTTAGATACACTTTCATAATAGAAATACACATATTAGTACTTGCATTTTTATGATCTCAAATTACCCACCAGAAGTTCAGAACACTCCAACACAAAACTCAAGAGTCAAGACCATATTAAAATCAACAACACAACCCACAAAACCTTAGGAACCATCATTTTGACTAAAATAAGTATACATACACCTTATCTTGGTTAAATGATTACTATTTTTTGTTCCCCTATAAAAACAATATATACCGACTCCAATAAACCAAAAAACATTTCACAAATCACAAGTACGCAACACACACTCTCGATTTCGACTCCCACACAGATGATCTAGCGACCCTTTATCACAAATTCACAATCACCAACTCACGTCGTTTCTTCACAAATCATCATCATCATCATCAATCTTCAAATCATGTGCTCATAGATCCACGGTATGTCGATCGATTTCTGTTCACAAATCTATGTACATCTATCTGCACATCTATACGCACACGTATCTTCGTGTATCGTGTGTGTTAGGGCCTCGAGTTTGCTCAATCGCTGTTGCCTGTTGATCTCGTTTGTTGTGTTCAATGCAGGCGAATTAGCTACGTGAATTCAATGTGTTTCCCCAAACGGTGGTGCTAACATGCACCTGGTTGAGGATTTAGGTGCTACGTGAGTCGTGAGGGCGTTTTTTTTGTGTGTGTGTGGTTACGGAGGGGTGTTTGGTGTGTGTTGGTGAGTTGTTAGGTGTTGTTGTGTGAAGATGTCGAGTAATCAGGTGGTGAAATTGCGGAGGAAGGAGTTAGCGGCATGCATGACATGCCCTATTTGTGATAAGTTGTTTCGAGATGCTACTACGATTCCTGAATGCCTTCATACGTGTGAGTGTTCATCTGTTTACTCGTTGAATTAATGGATTCGATCGTGATATTTGGTTCAGGAGTGTGAGTTTGATTTGGGGTTTAGTTTGTGTAACTGTTTGGTATGTGCGATTTCGCAATTGGGTTTCTTCGTGGTGATCTGGTTATGGTTTGTTTAATGATACTTTGCTTATCGATTATATTTCATGTTGAGTGTCTAGACCGTGTCTTGCTAAGTTGATTTGTGGGAATGAATCAGTTACCTGTTTCCTTGATTCGATTGATCGTGTTTTTTGGTCACTGTTTGTAACTGTAGTTGATATTATATACATATACATATATATATATATGTTAATCTTGTGTTTGGCAGATAAATTCATTGAGTTGGTCTTGGGGTTGTTTAGAAAGTTGTAATGGAATTTAGGGCATGCATGTTAGTCCTGTTTTTGCCCAATAATTTGATGGATTTGGTCTCTGTGCAGCTGAAACTTTGTCATGAAATGTAGGGTGCAAATTAGTTTGGACTTTACTTTCTCCTTAGGGTTTAAACATGCATGCAATTCTGATTGGAGGTTGTATAAATGTCAATTGAAAGTAATTAATTTATTATCATCTATTGTTTAGGTAACATGTTAATGGTTATGATTATCTATTTAGGAATTGATAAATTAGTTTTAAAAAGCATTTAATACTGGTTTCATGAGAAATGATACGCAGTTGAAGGAGGGAAATTTCTATATCTATTACTTCCTTGAAAAATTAAAGGTTGTCAGACACAGTTCAATACCACATCATTGATTTCAATACACACATTTGAACACTCCCTAAATATTTAAGCTTTCTCATTTTCATGTAGTCCTAGAAGTTGATGCTTATGTTGCAAGGTCTTCTTTGTTATTTCGTGGATGATTGGAGTCTTCCATTCTTTGATTTTGTATCATGAATCCCAACACTTAGAATTTGTCTATTCAGGTCCTAAGATATTTGTATCTGTTAATTGTGTTTTGCCTCTTGAACATCATCCAGTCTGCAGGAAATGTATACATAAGAAGCTCACAGACGAGGAGCTTGAATGTTGTCCAATATGCAATATTGACCTTGGATGTGTTCCTCTAGAGAACTGAGGTAGGTCTCTCTCATTTACGTGTGTGTGACTGTGTGTGTGTGAGAATTATTAGTTTTAAATTTTAATTGCTGAAGAGAACATAATGGACACACCTATTATATAACTTACAGTTTTTCTCGATGTAGGGTTGTGTGTATATTCATAAGCACTGTTCAAAACAGAGGTATTTTATATATGCTACAATCATGATTTGATTGATAAAATTTTCCATAAGATGGATGTGATGCTCACTATATCTAAATAGATTTACATGCAACTATTAGGATATGTTTTATCTATAATATATAATTGGGTTTGACTGTAATGTCTGAATTGCATGCATCCTTTTTTTTTTTTTGCAATCTGTATTGAAAAATGATTTGATAATGTGTACATTTATTTCATGTTTTGGCAATAACTTTAAAGCATGCCTGCAGTACTTAAGCTTTCTTAACAAAACAGATTTATTTGATGCTGTCTTTTTTTATATGTCAAACTCAGTTCTCAAGTATTACATTGACTCAGTAATTGTTAAAGCATTAACCCTGTACAAGTCAATTTTCTGTGATTATATATATGTAAGGGAAGCTATCAATTGATAGACCAGTGATCATGTTTCTTTCATTATTTAGGCTATAGTTTGGGTGATATGTCAAATAAATGTCTTGGTATATGATTTTCTGTAAATCCTATCTTCAATACATTTCCAAGTAAGTCTACTTGTATATTTCCCTTTTTGGGTTAATTGAAGTACTTCATTCAATAGAACTCCATATCTGTTCATTCTATTTGTATATTATGTTTCTTCTCCTTATACATATTCAGTTTACAGTTGTATCTCTTTACAAATGTTCACTTGGTGCATTAAGTCATCAATATATTGCATAAGCGTACATCAAAGATAGAACTAGTGCTGAAGTGCTTTCTCTTGAAATGTGCATTATTGTTGTATAATATTGAAGTGATCTTTAATAATTGTCCTAAACAGGCCAGATCATAATTTGCAAGATGTTAGATGGAAAATATTTCCTTCAAAAAGGAGAAGGGTAAAGGCTCCTGAAGTTGTGCCTTCAGTTACATTACCATTAAGAAGGAAAGAGAGATCACTGTCCTCACTGGTAGTCTGCACTCCCAGAGTGTCACCACAAACTACTTTGACTGGTAAAAGGTCAAAAGGACCCCCAAGAAAGAAACCGCGTGGGTCCTCTTTCTATGCTGACAAATCTGTCAAGAAAGAGGATGACTCCATAGAAGACCACCAAGATAGCTCAAGCTCAGATGCAATTTCAAACAAGTTCACACAAAATTTGAGGCAGGTAAAGATCACCAATATATTCCAGGTTTCTATGCATTCCTTTACTTCTTAAATTTACTTGAATTCATGGATTAAGGATATTTTATATATATATATATATATATATATATATATATATATATATATATATATATATATATATATATATAATATATATATATATGGGAGACTGGGAGTGTTTCCTAATATATAGCATCTCTTGATTTGTGTTTAAAAAGTGATTGCCTTCAAATCAGGATAGTCTTTCAGAAGATTTGAACTGTTCTGTTATTTGTGTATTTGCATTTGATTGTTGCCCTGCAATATCTTCTATACTTTTTTTCAAATCTTGTGTTTGTGACACAATAAAGGCGGCCTTTTCTAGGCTGACTTGTAGTATTCACACCTGCCTAGTTACTTTTGCTGAAATGGTAGTTGAACTTACTTGATGTCGGCTTATCCTATTCTCCATGCCTGCACAAAACACGTGGAAGTTGATTTTCGTTTTGTTAGAAAAAAAAGTTGTTCTTTCTGTGCAATTTAATATTGAAAAATTATCAGATAGTTGATATTTGTACAAATTTGTTGCCAACTTCTAGATTTCTCCTTTTACGATTCAAGCTACATGTCTTACTGATGTTCCTTGTCTTTAGCTTGTAGGGGCATATTAGACTAGTCATTACTTATGTGTAGTTAACTAGTTATCATAGTCTTGAAGGTTTTTGTGTATGATGTATCATATCCAAGTCTATATATACATCCTGTATGTTACATTTTCAATGAAACAATCAATATACAACTACCTTTCTGCCTTTAGGGCTATTCTTAGCAACCATCTTTTAACTAATTTGGTAAGAAAAATCGAAACAACATTTTCTTTTTGTATTTGACAAGTGAGGAAAAAGTAGGGATATGATAGAGCAAAGTGGATTGGAGAAGTAAGATTTTTTAGATGTTTGGAAATGTTTTCTTTTATTTAATTTTTGAAGTAGTTAAAATGCAGTTGTTAATAATACATGCATTTTGTTAGAAAAGCGCTAAATAGTTATTATTATTTTTAGACTGTAAGTTTTAATATCATTACAAAAAACTATACCATTACAATAATTCTCTATTTTTCTAAATAAGTGATATAGAGGCTGCATGCATGCAGATTCACTATTGTGGGACTTCCAACCGGACTTGACCCATTCTTTGTAGCTATTTTTTCATTTACTCGTATAACATAGCCTATAACAATCCATGTAAATGGGTTGAATTATAAATATCATTAACTAGAAACAACAATACATGTGCAGAATACTTCAGCTCCTGAGCCATCTAGTGATCATTCACCTGATAAAGAAACAAACAATGGCAAAGTTGATCCGTGGAAACCCTTCAATTATTTAGTGGAAGTGACAAATAGGAGTAAATCTTCCAAATTTACTTCACAAGGATCTACTGTCAATTCAGAAACACCAATTACGCCAAAGAGCGAAGGGCATTCCCGTAAAACTAAAGGAAAAGATCAATTGAAGCATTCTAAATTTCAAGATGAAAATGGGAGGTCTGATGTGGATGTTACAGAATCTGCAAAACCTAAAAAGATAAGAAAATATGGCAAAAATAAACCTGGTTCTCTAGCTGTGCTGGATGCTGATGCTAATAATGCTGCTGGGGATAAAAGAATAAATCCTATCTGGTTCCATTTGGTACCTTCAGAAGAACAGTGAGTACTTAAGAACTATTTTTAGTTAATTAATAACATTCTCTTTCTTATGTTCGCTAGTTAATTTCCTATTCAATTTGTCAGGGAGGGTGAGCCTTTGGGGCAGATAGAAGGAAGCTTTGTTAGACTAAAGTGAGTTTGTTTTTCTTGCCATTTTAGTGTTTCTCGTTTATAGTTATCTTGTACTGTGAAAATCTGTATATACTTATTTACATAAGCATTGTTTTTATAGTGCGTAACAGGGGAGACCCTTGGAGAACCAGTACTGCTAAAGGTCCATTTGTATAGTTTTAACCAGTTAAAGGACCTTTTTCTAAGTTAGAAACAAGTTTCAGTTTTCAACCGTACAGATACCAAGTTTGGAGACTTACCAGCCTAAAACACGAAACACAAAGGAGTTTTTTGGAGCTTGCCCATTTAAAAATAATATTATTGCAATAATATTTTAATTTTTTTAGTAAAACAATTTAAGAGGTTGTAAGCATTGGGAAAAAGACTCTGGAAGAGTTTCAACCCATTCAACCGATAGGATCCATTCCAATATTAGCTAATTACTTGATTTGACCCATTTGAGATAAAATAAACCCAAATTGACCCATGCATCATGAACTTTTATTAGATTACACAATATATGCCACTTAGTTCTATCACGTGATAAAAGCAGCATTGACAAGGGAAATGGATGCAAAAAACTACTTGAAATCAAAGGCTGTGTTGCATCAAAAGTACTTAGCTATCATGTGATATTTTTCCATACATCTTTGAAAGTGACTTATGCCTCATCTGATACATGTATTCATGCTAAATGATTCCCTGCTGAAATTTTAACTTGAGTCCCAATGAGGCTATTAGAATATTTGTTTGTTGAAGCAGAAAATACTAGTTCATGATGACACAAATGCTTTCTTTAGTTTCTTATAATTTCTTAGCTTAAATCCTTAGTCTCTGTACCATTTGTGAATCTTATGATTGTATACTTTCCTTTTTATTTGTATAAAATGAACTGCTGAGGGTTAAGTTGTATATTCATGATAGTTGAAGCCTTAGTATTGTGGCAAATCCAAGATTTTCTACCAGATTAGGCACTAGTGTACTATCATAACAAAAAGAATTCGGAGATATTATAAAAAAACTATTTTCTTTTCTTTTCTTTTCAGTTTTCACTACAAGAGTTCACTTTTTCTTGCTTATGTCAAGCAAATCTTGTTATTTTGCATCTTCCTTGTATAATTTTAATTGTGAATTGTGATATTTGAGATACAAGTTATATATATACAGGAAAACTATGGGCTGTGTGACATGAATAAGCTCCATAAAATTTTCACCCTTTGATGTTGAATTCAAACCCATAATATTTAGAGTTAATATAAGGCATGAAAATTAGCAGCCAGATGGGTTGGTTAACGGAGAAATTGGCACCCTTTGACCTTTTTCCTTTCTTTTCTTAAAATCTCATAAATAATGAACTTATAGTATACGATAACACATATAGAATACGATAACACTAACTATATATTAAACTAATGATCCGTTTTTTTAATGAAACAATTTAAGAGGTTGTGGACACTTAATATACTTACTATATGCTCTTCGGCCTATTGCTAGTATCTACTTTCAGATGCGCAGTTCATTTTTATCCAAAAGCTAGAACCTATTGTGTAGCTTTTATATTTACATAAATCTCTATCTCCATCTCACCAATTGTGCACATGCCTCTATGATCAGTGTGTGCGTGCGGTGTGTGGGGTTTCAGATCTTTATCTACTAGTGTTAATTTGAATCTCATATTCATTGGTTTTGTTTTTGATGACTTTTTCATATGCCATAAAACTTGACACTACACATATAATCCGTTGTGTCAAATGTTTTATTTATAAATAAGTCACATATGATAAACACAAGAACCCACACACCAAGGGTCATTGGTTTCTCATAGATTGTATGTTAATATGCTGGTTTAACATGGTTTCAGGGATGCTAACATACCTGTTTCAGTAATCCAGAAATTCGTGATGAACAAATTGAAACTTGGAAGTGAAAATGAGGTTAGTCTACTATGTACTAATTTTCATTTATTCAATTTCATCATGCTATATGCATAATAGAATAAAAGGGGTAACTTTGTAAAATAGTAATCAACTTTCAAGAGTGTTACAATTAGGTAACTTAAGTTTTAAAAGTGTTCCAATTAAGTCACTCAGTTTTTATATTTTATATAAATTAGAAGCCTTAACATGTTTTTTAGCATGTTATACTTTTGGTTTCAATTAGAAAATATTTTTTTCTATCTTTTGATGCTGATATAGAACGTTGACGTAAATTTTAGGTACTTTTTTTATTTTTTTCATAATTAACATGTTTTTTTTATTTTTTAATATAATTTTATATATTGCAAATTCTGACCACCACGTCTTCTCCGCCATTACTTACTTGACATAAGAAAATTTAATGATGACTCGATTTGATCATTTGATGGTCCAATTTGAGAAAAATATGCATGAGTGACTAAATTAGAACACTTTTGAAACTTGGTTACTATTCTGTGACATTTTCCCTAGAATAAAATGATAGAGGTAAGATTTGCCACCATCCAACCCCTCCCAAACCCTGCTTCCAGTGGGATTATACTGGATATGTTGTTGTTGTTGTATATGCATAATAGAATAAAAATTTTAAAAAAATAAACTTTGTGCACATTTATTTGATGTCTAGTTAACCATTTTGTATAAATATTCTTCCAAACGAAGGTGCAAAATTTTGCAACTATATACTTATCTACCCTTTCTATAACTTCTTGATGATATTGATGCAAAAGCATTCTCATCTTAACCCAAAGGATGTTCTGTATTTTATATATTAACTCCTGGTTAACATTCAATTTGCTATATCGTTTCAAGAAATAGGAAGCAAAATAGGCGGGTTGGGTAACACTTTAGTCAAATCTGTTGTAATTTTAGGCCAAGTCAAAATGGGTCACCCTGCTAACATTTTCTCGTCTATTTTTTTATAAATTTTATATTAATTAACACATTAAATATGATTTTAGAAAAAAAAATTATTACAATAATGATCAAATATGTTGTCATGTGCTACTTTTAACCTTGCTTATTCCATTTGACCCACTTCTCTTGTAGTTGAGTTCCTTATTTATACCCATTTGAACATCAACCCATTTTCACACAAACGGGTTATAATCACCTCCCCTAATTCTTCCCTTAAACTTTTTCCAAACATGTGCAAATTGTTTTTTGGCAGGTCGAGCTCAGATGCATGGGCCAAGCGCTCGTGCCAACAATTCTGCTAGGAAACCTAATGGACACGTGGCTGCAGAAACAACCAACATCACAGACGGTTTCAGTCACAGTTGGATCATCGGGTAAGGAATACATGATGGAGATATCCTATGCTAGAAAGGCTTTAGGTGCAGGTATCGGTCTGACTCCTGCTAATTAATGACTACACCATGTGGTCTTCGCATCGACAAATTGCAAGATGTTGAGATGTGGGTCCATGAGCTGGCTGTGTTTGTTCTAGTTTTATAGCTTATGTAAGAGTCAATATGACTGGTTATAAAGTTTAAGTTACTATATAGTATTATAGTTATAGGTTTGTGTTTTATACTGTAGTCTTTCTGAAACTTTGTTAAAGTTGGTGAATTTTGATATGTTACTTCTAAACCCTCCAACTTTCTAGTAGTTTACACTATTTTCTGCTGTTACACCCTGAATATGGTGTTTTATGTTTGTGGTGGTCTTATGTATTATTGTTGTTGGAAGTGTTAGGTTTTGTTTTTATAGATATTAAATTAAACATTCACAACACATTTTGTTTTTAGCTTAAATCTCGTTTTATAACAAAGCAACGCTAAAAAGTTTTTGAGACCAGTCCGACCAAAAAACTGTTAGAACGACATATTTGCTAACGAGTCTAGTTTTCAAAACACTAGTTACAACGTATATTTACATTGATCAAACCACCGTCCTGTAATGTTGTTAATTTACAATGTACCCAAATCAAATTTACAAAAAAAAACAAACAAACAAAAAAAAACGTCTATAAAAGAAATAACAAAGAAAAAAGAATTCAAATTCCGGTAAAACCAAGTTCATCAAGAGCCTCCTTGCACCTCGGATCAGCATTCGTGACCATGAACCCGAGTGGGTTAGCATACCGACCCTTGCCTTTAATCCCATGCTTGTTGGTCAAAGACACCCGAACATGGTTCTCATCATCCATCAGTTCTGGACAATTTGGGTCCGGGCTTTCACTAACAATGATTTCACAAATCTCCTCTTCATGGTCACCAACCGCGTTCAGTGTATACTTCCCTTTCTCATCACTACTCCCTTCGACCCTATAGCTTTCCTCATCGCTCTCTGCTTTGTGGCACACAAGCGTAACTTTTGTATTCGCCAACGGGTAGCTGATCTTTGTCGGGATTTGTATCCTGCATGGGTCACAGTAAACTTTACCTTGAATGATAAATACATCATCAGGTACAGTTTCTTTTTCTTGGATGACAGGTTCTTCCCCGTTGGCGATTGAACCTCTTTCTGGGATCATGAATTCGTCACCTGGCCCAGGGGCGACATAGTCTGTCACCTCGAGGTCAAAGTCATCGTTGAGTCCAGGCTCGCTAACCGGGGGTGGGATATCCAGTAAGTCATCTCCTAGGGTCATATATTCTCCTGCACTAGCCGGGGGAGGCGCACCACGGTTGATCCAGCTGCAATGAATGTTTGTAGCCAAGGACAACAACATGGGAAAGAGAACCAAAATGTTGACATGATCAGCCATCTTCTGTTCCTTCTTTTTTCTAAATGGGTGGAAGATGTATCGCGGCAATGAGCGGCGGCGGTTGTGGTGGCAGCAGGGCGGCGATGGTGGTGGCAATGGCGGTGGCTTAGATTGATGGGTTGAATGGGAAATAGAAAGGGGTTTATTTTGAAAAGTTGAGGTTGGGAGAAAAAGATGGTAAATGGTTAGATTTCTAGTTTATGAAAATCATGACAAACACTAAAATTGATCTATATATTATTCATTATAAAGGAGACTCAGAAACCTAACATCTAAACTACATTAAGAAACATAATACATATATACGTTATGCGTGTTCTCGCAATATTAAGTGTTTTGCATAAAAGTCTCCCCTAACAATAGTATCGTGAACGTTTATGCATACTTAGATGTCATGAAAGAACTTGTAGGTCTTGATGTCATCTATGATGAACTTAACCGCACCGATGCAACCCATAACTGCAACAGCTGAGAACCAGGTGGCTATAACAATGTTCAGGATCACAACTGGGCTAGAATTCTTGGGCATTTTGCCAGCTTTCAAGTGTGCTAAAACAGGAAACACAAAGTCAAGTGGTGTGAACCCAATGGCTCCACATATGGACACAAAATCCCCAAAAATGGCATGGCTGCAGCCACTGTGGTTATCAAACCCATGTACACAGAGGTGAATACGAGGCGTTGGACATGGTTTTCCAGAGGGAATCGGTTAGTTTGCTTGTTTGATGTCAGATTTTCCTCAAAATATGCGTATGTCGGCCTGCAATATATCTAACCAAACACCAAGAATATCATAAGCATCAACAAAATGGTTAATTTGGATTATGTATTACCTCAAACGGGTCAAAACTCACCCAACCCGTATCAAAGGTGGATAAATCTTCCAAATTGTTTTATTCAAAAGCTAAGATTATTATTGTAATAGTTATTCAAAAAACTTGATTTATTATGGTTAAAAATGAAGCAAATTACCTGAAAACAACCAGATATTTGGATTACAGCAAAAATATTTGCCATAATAATTGTCCATTCAGGGGTTTTAAGAGAAGCAAGGATAAAGGGCTGGACACTTGTACCAAATGCCCAGTAGCCGAAAAATGCCAATTGCCAGTAACACGATAGAATAACCGCGTATGCAGCTGATATCCCTATGTACATAGTTTTCTTCACGGGTTCTCGAACAGTACTCTGAAAAAATTACAGTTATGTTGGTTTAAGTTGTAAAACAAGATTCAACTGTTTATCTACATATTATGAATGGATTGATTTATGTTATGGTTTACCACAAACACGTGGTTAAAGTAAAAATAATTAAATGGATCGAAAGTCACCCAAAGTGTATTTACAGTGCATACAACCTCCTAAATTTTCTTGTTTAAAGATTTGGATTACTATTTTAGTAATAAATTTCAATAATGGTATTTAACACATGAATTATATATAAAGAAAAGTGAAATTGATTAAAAAAAAAATAAGATGTTTATTAGTCAACCCTTTCAAGTATTAAAAGTTACTTATTCTGACCCAAACCTGTTTTGACTCGTTATACAGCAAGCTGGTGTTACTACCTCTACTACAAATAAATAGCTCAAAACTTAACGAAAACTACTAATATGATTTCTTTTTTGTTTTTTTACATTTGGAACCGATTCGCGCAAGGATTTTAAGATCAAATACCTGTATTTCAGGAAGCATGGCATCACCAAATGAAAATGCAATAACCCCAAGGCCATTGAAGGCTTTGAAAATCTTAGAGGAAAAGCTTCCATGGAGACTATAACTTATGCTTCCTCTATCAATGTTCTTCCCTGTATTTAAAACGGATAATCGGTTGGATCATGTAAATTTTTAGACAGGTTATCAATCTTTTGTCATTTCTCACAAAATTCATTGATAAATTGTATAATTCTAAATGGTGACAAAAGAATATTACCAAATAATGATCATTATTTAATCAAATAGTTCAGGAGGTTGTGAACAGTTAGCTTGTCATGGGAGACCTTCAACATGTTTGATGCTTATGGCTAAACTTTTTAACTTTAACCATTTAAGATGTTAAGTGTTTAAAATTATATGTTTTCATCATCAAGTATTTTTAAAAACTGACTGGACCAGTGGCTAAGACTGATTTCATTTGACCGTCCTCCATTTAAACTGGTCGGAGCGGTTAAACCAACAAACCAGATCCTATGGCTGGACCTCGTTTTAACTATTATTTTTTTTTCATGTAGAATCTCATGTAGTATCTATTTATTAAGAGGTTTAGGTATAATGTTGCAAATCAACATCAAAAGTTAAATTAGTTTCATATTTTGTTTTAAATTAGTTACACATACATATATCTTATAGATTTTTTTTAAATTATTTATGACACCATCCACTATTTTAAAACGATCCGACTAGTGTACTGGTAGGACAGCCGACAGGCGTATCTATTAATAAATTATCATTTTAACATACCATTGTAAATTGTTACACCAATGGCTGCGCCAGCAAATCCAATTGTGCTCAAAGTGCAAACAGCATTTAACCATCTTAATGAATGAATGTTCGGAAGTTGGGAAAGTACAAGCTCAAAGATCCCAAAGAATACAATAAAATGTTGAAGCGTTAAACTACCATCCTTGTGGTAGTATTTGTACACAGCCTGCATATCATCATATATTTGTCACATCCAATATTTTTAGAAAAAAATAATAATAACAGCAATGGCGGACGCGTATTTGCATCGCGTCGACACATTGATGTACGACTGACCTTAAGGCTGCTTCCAGCAGCAATTTGAATGGCGATATTGTTGCCCAAAGAAGCCACCTGCTGGAAAAATGCAATAGACCAGTAACCCCAGTTTCCTTCAAGACCAAAGTTGATAAAGAAGTTAAGATTTAAAAGTTTAAACACTGTAACAATTTTGATTTTCTTAATCAACCGGAAATCAAGCTATAGCAGTTAATTTATTCAAACACAACTGTAGTTACTTCGTCTTATATTGGGGTGGCTCAACGTATTTTTGGGTATGAAATCGAGGCTCTTTTTGTGAAAGAAAAAACTGTTTTTTTTATTATATAAAAGAAAAAACTATGGATTCTAAAATACTAAATTGATAAAAAAAAGAAAAAAGTAGGATTTTGAAGAGAAAAGAATATAAAAAAATTGAAATCCGCTCGACCACCGGGTTCGGTTCCCGGTCCGACTCGTAACCAGCCGGTTCAATTGGAAAGGTGCCAGATAGGCACAACCGTAGCGGTTCTATTAACGGTTCCATAAAGATGTCATGGGTTTCATCTTGGTATAAGTTAGATAGATGAAGCATTGATGAATGGAGAATATATACAATAAAAGTTATAAAACTACTGACCATAAATGCTACGAGCAAGATGTCTATAAGTGATATGCTTCTTCTCATCCCACTTCCATAAAGACGCAATCAAAACACTAGAGTACCATGTGGTTAACGTTGCAACAACCAAACTAATCACACCTAATTCATCATGCACAAACAAAACATATATCAAACACCTTAATTACTAATTGTCAACACACATCAACTCCCACTTCACTACTACAATAAAAAAAAAAAAAAAAAAAAAAAAAAAAAAAAAAAAAAAAAAAAACTATACCAAGAGGCCACCCAAGAGAAGCGATGGCGAACGGAAGCGGAGCGTAGGCTGCAGGAGTCGCGATAGTGGTTGCAACATGGAACGCTGCATGTTTCCAAGAACCTTTGCCTGTAGTAGCATCTGTGTTGTTGTTACTTTAAAGTGAACAGTTTGTCACGTTTGAGACGGCCTGCTTCCCGTCGTGAATACTGTCACCGGAGTAACTCTCCGGTGGCGGCGTTACGCGGGTTGAGGCCATCTCGTGGTGCTCTGAAGTTGGGATTAGTAGTGGTGATTAGCATTTTGATAAAGAAAAATTTAATATAAGTTGTTTAGGATGATATTGCTTTGACATTGGTGACATCTTTGACTTTGATTACAACGGTGATTAAATGCTGACTAAAATGGTATAAAAATTAATTTAAACTGAGCCTAAATGGTACGCAGACTTTTTAGATTTTGATATTTATTTAGATCCAATCATGTTTTGTCTGTTTTTGCATGTTACGACATTGGGGCTTCTAAATTATTGACAAATTGCTTTAAATTTTTAAGAAGTTTTTGGGTATTTTGTTTCTATTTTTCATGTTATGAACTTATGATAGGGGGATCCTAAATTATTGACAAATTACTTAGGTTTTTTAGTAGTATTAGACTCGACTCAGTTTACCTTAGCTACACACGTCCAATTCCCTATGTTATTGTCCAACTATCCGGTTTTATAACAGATATGAAAATAGTACTGCCGGTGGGTATGACTAGTTGGATGTTTCCAAAACTATTTAAGATAAAAAACAAAAAAAATATTAATTATCTGAAAATTCAAACCCATAAGTACCTTGTTAACCTACTGGATCAACTAAAATGTAGCTTGGGCTAATTCTATAATATTAATAAAGGAATGGAATGAATAGTGGATTTTCATTTCTTTAAATTTGGTCACAAGGGTTTTGATGTTTGCATATTACCCCCTTGCCCTCATTTTGTTTATAAAGGCCTGGAAAGAGGGTTTGGGGTTTTAACCCTCCCATTTGATTCGAGCGAGAGAGAGAGGGTGACGGCTGTGGTTTCTTCCCACCGCTGACAGCCCACCGCCGACAGCCCACCGTCGACCGCCAAGTACGAGGGGTCTATGTCGTCGTTGGCGTCTCCGGTGGAGCCGTGTATCGCCGCTACTGTGGATGGCCGTTCGTATCTAAATCGGGCCAGATCTGCCGCCTTCGACGCCGCCGGTGGTCGGACGACAGCCTTTGGTGGCGTCAACACCTCCCTCAGGTCTCTTTTGGTGTTGATGGCGTTGGTTCGACAATGTTTGTTGCCTTCCTCTCTCCTTGTCTCTCCAAAACCTGTTTAAGGTTTTCAGAACTCTGTTTTGTTGTTTTTGTCGTTTTTGTTGTTCGTTGTCGGTGTTGATTATTTGGTCTCCTTGCAACGTGGAACCTCGGTCATCATCACCGGGAGCTGCTGAATCTGAAACTCTGGTCTCGGCCGGTTTGTCCTTTATTTGGGTAAGTTAAGGTCGTTTGGCCGGTGATGACGAGGGGTCCCTCATCTGAGACTTGCTATTCTTTGGTTGGTGAAAAGTCGATGATGATGCCGGTTTTCGCATCTGAGACTTCGTTGGTTTTCATGCGGTTGGGCTGGTTTTTTGAAAGATTCATGTTGATGACGATGACCTGGCTCGTCTGAGACCGAGCTTGAGCTCTTGTCACTTGATAGTCTGTTCTAAGTTTGTATTTGATTAATGGTTTTACTGGCCAGTGGAACATACATACGTGATAATTGTGATATCTCTTATGAAACTGACTATGAGTTTGGTTGTTGTTGGAAAATACGCATGTCGATCTCATTTGAAACTGAGCTTGAGCTCATTTCAGTCGATGGTTTGTTCTGACAGCCAACTTTTATCACAATGAAGATGATATTTTGGTCTTCTGGGGTACGACATATGTTCATATGAGATGATGATTTTGTTGGGTATATTGTTTGGTGCATCATGTGTTCTTTGACATGTTGATATGCTTATTCGGATGACCTATATACCAAAAAAAAACTTGGTCTGCAGTTTGTTTTCTTCGGTTTGTTATTCGACTACAAAGGTTTTGATGTGCGCATATTACCCCACCCTCATTCTTTCTATAATATTAATAAAGGAATCGAATTTGACTGCAAGCGTTTTGATGTTTGCAACAGAAAAAGAGGGTGACTTGTTTCGCCTCTAATCAGTTACAATTTTTCATGACGGTTTAAAGGCGATGATGATAATAAGTAGGCGTGATTTCGTTGTTCTGTTGCGGCAAATGACAATTTGCAGACACAACGAGCCACTCATTCAGAGCCTTATGATCACCAAAGTGTGGTAAGAGGCGCAACGCGCCGTTGGTTATATACCTAGTTACTAACAATTAGGATAAAAAGAGAAAAAAATCATTTTCTTTTAACAGATAATGCCTACACCATTTAAACTACACCACGCATTCACCTCCCATTCTTTATATTCATTTCTATAATTATATTAAAATCACTACTTTTTCTTTCTCATTTTCAGTTAAATAATACTTTTTAATACTTTTATTATTACATTTTCTTTCTCTTCTACTCACAATCACTTTCAAAAAATATTAAAAATTAATAGAGATTAACAGTGTTTATCAAATATAAGATGAACAGTAATATTTTTTTATCCTCCACTCATAACAACTTAAAACAATTCTCTAAAATATAGAAAATACATTTATAATATATAAAGGTTGGGATGTGAATGCTCTAAATCATACGTATGTATTTGATTGAACCTATGTCTTCCCCTTAAAATTGGACATTGGGCAAGGTTTTATTAAAAAATAATGAAAAAAGTTATAGGCCGTGACTTGCTGCATTGTGTTTCTGTTGGGCCAATATTGCTGGGTTGAAGTTGTTGCTTCAAGCTCTTTTAAATGGGCTAAAGCCCAATAGATGTGTATTTTGTTTCTTTTTCCTTCAACTCTTTCCAGAGCTACCGACCTACCCCTCCACACCCTGCTCTTGAGCGGGATATACTGGGTTGGTTGGTTTGTTTGTTTCCTTCAACTCTTCAATCAAGAGGGTCGGGCCCACTATCACAATCAACTTTCAAAGGAAAAAAATGGTCTCATCATGACATTGTTATTAGACGCCTTTAATAAAAAAAATATTAAATTAAATAGTTGTATATATATATATATATAAGTCCTTTTGTTGCTAGATTTTATACAAGAATATATATATATATATATATATATATAATATATATATATATATATATATATATATATATATATATATATATGTAAGTCCTTTTGTTGCTAGATTTTATTTTCTTGTGTTGGCTATTGAGTTAAATTTCCAATGGCAGATTCTTTTCTCTTGTGTTAAATTCTCTTTTCCTGTGCCTTTTCAAAACTTTAATTATACTTAAAAACTTAAAATTATAAAAACTTTAAATTAAAAATTATTTGAACTTAATGTTAAATAGAACAAAAATTAGCTCGGAATTATTTTTTTGAAATTCGATTTAGATTGTGAGATATAATTTTTGTGATTTTTTTTATTTATTGTGTTTTCTCACACTTTGTAGCAAAAATACACTTTGTATTTTTGCTTTTTTCATGTCATAATTCACATAACGTATAAAGTATACTTAGTTAACATCCATAGCAAGGGATGTGAATATGAGGTTCATGCAAGGGATGTGAATATAATTCTGGGATATTAAGGATCAATAAAAGTCATGTTAAGTGTGATTGGTCGAATAAAAGTTATAGAAGAATCTGCTTCTGAGTGTCCTATTGCTACATTGCTTGTCGGGGCTTGTTTAGTTGTTTGTTTCTATGAGACTATGTTGATTTTCATTAGGATGGCAATTCCTGACACGAAACCAGGTTACCAACACATATATATCTAATCAGGTTTTGAGTCATCATATCTAACCCATATAATAATTAAGTCGTATAATAATAGAACTTATCAGTTAATAAATATACCATTGGCTAATTTGTTTTTATAGTCACAAGAACAAAATGTTAAAGTGATAATCTCATCAGAACTTTATTATTCAGTCAAAATGTAAAAAAGCCAACCATCTATTACCTTTTCATCAATTGTTTGTCAAGATTTTAAAGTTATGGTGATGAGTTACCTTCCGGCCAACTATATATTTCATTTCTTTAACTACATTTTATCAGCATTCTACAATTCAGTCAACATATTGCCAAAAGAAACTTAAGAATTTCATATCAATGTATCCCCTTTCCATCAACTGATCGTTAGATGCTGAGAAAAAGGCGAAGCTCACCAACATTTTCAAAACTAGAACCAAACCGTTACTAATACCCCTGATATAGTTTTGATATATCAAAACAACAAGTTGGGTAACAGGTCAAACGGGTAATTAATGTTGTTTGTATCTTATTGTCTGGATATAAAGTTTTTTATTTATAGTTGGTGTCAAATACGGTTACAAATATTATATCATTTCGATAACAGTACAAACTTTTAAAATAACATAGGACGTTTTATACATTAAAGACACACTTTGACAATGTGCATGAGCATATCTGTAAACAAATATGTGTCAGCAGCAAGAAAGTTGAACCATCTTGATCTATGCATGTACATATCTGTAAACACTGTGCATGAGCATGATTGCTTTTGCTTTTGTTAAAGTAATCATGCATGTGTAGTAAAATATATTTTCAATCTTTATTCTTTTCTACTTGAAAAACTTATAATTTGAATTGTGTGTGAACACGGTAATCATCTATAACTAAAAGTATAAACGCAGTTGGTGTTTGCGGTCTGGTTAGACTAGTTTTGATGAAAATTCTTAGCAAACTGTTAACTGATACTTTAGAAAACTACAAATCAAACTGACAAGGTTAGCTTGACCTGCTAAAGTTGTTTCGTTTTGATGGTTTGAAAATTGGATCACTTTTTGTTTTTCAAAGTTGTTAATTTGTATTAGATATTTAATGATAAAAATGCATCAATAATATATTGTGGCAAAAACAAAAATGCCACCAAAAGGTTTTAGTGGTAGCGTTTTTAGTGGCATTTTTTGTATGCCACTCGTTCCCATAGAGGTTGTTAGTGACATTTTTTGGTTTTTTGTGACAATTTATGTATGCCACTAATTGGCACTTTTTGTAGTGATAATTTAATATAGTACATCTGTTAAAATAGGTACATCTTTATCCTATTTGTTTTTCTTGTTTATTGGTTTCTAATTCTTTTTATTCTTTTATTTTGTATGGTTTATTGTTGCTGCCTTGCTGGGCTTGGAGTTAAAGTTGCTGATCAAGTAGGCTTGGAGCTAAAGTTGCTGATCAAGTGCTTGTGGGCTCGTGGCTTAAGGATTTGCTTGTGGGCCTTTGCTGATTGAGTGTCCGGCCATTTTGGCCTATATAGAAGAGAGAGCGTGTGAGATTGAGATCAAGAAATATCTCAAATCTCACACACACCTTTTGTTTTCTCTCGAATATTCTCTAGGGTTTCATTGTATCAATGAACCGCTATTGATTAGTCTATTGATCTTGTTATTCTAGACTATTCTCTGTATTGTTCTTCAGATCATCATGTTGATGATCTGAGTCTGGTTTTGTTCTTGGTTTTATGGTGTAGAGATTCATACTTGTGTTAATCGTATTATCTGATATTTTCAAGTATTGTTTGTTCTGTTAATCTTATCTCATCACTGAGTATACCAGTCTTTGACAACATCTGCATAAATACATATTTTAAAAGTTAAACCGATTAAAATTGGTTAATCTAACTGTTCGTTTTACACAACTAGTTATGTTGTTTTAAGTTCCAAACCATCAAATCAAACAGTTAAACAATTAACCCACCGAACCAAATGAACCGACCGATATTCTCATACTCTATATTGTATATTGTATGAATATTTACATCTTGTGGAATAATGTTCCCGTGTTACAAAGCATTAGAATCTAATTCCTTGACCCTACTACTATACTGACCGAATTGTTTTGCCATAATCTGTCAATCAAATTGTTGATACTTTGGTAGTTTGAATTATCCCCTAGCCAAAGGGTGCGTACAACACAGCAAGCATAAGGTACCATCTACCAACCATGAGAATCAGATTCACAACACCCCCTACAGCAAATATCACTGGTACAGTTGTACTGTACAAGCTAGTTATGCACATACATACTATTCTCCTGATGAATTTCTTTTGTTTCATTTCTTGGTAGCAGAACAATATCAAGATTCTCTAAGGCCATTATTTGGGGACATCTGATCCCTAGGAAAGCAATTTTCTTTTAGTTGATTTGTTACCCTCACAAAAGCAAATACATATATATAATATATACATATTATATGTATATGTGTGTGTCATATATGTGTCATATATATAAATTCTTTTATATATGGTGTTTGCTACAATGTGGCTTTTGTAAAAGCATCTTTAAGTTGTTTGCTTTCCCACTTCTCAACAAAGTGATCAATGTCTATATGGTTTTCTATAAAGCGGTAGTGATGTACAATTATTAATGCTATGAGGACTTGTACTTTGTGCATCGAGGCTTGTACAATTGAAGTCAATAAAAGAGCTTATTCTTGAACCAAATGAACAGATAAGGGCATAAACAAAAAGGTTGGGTTCTAAGGGGATTTTGCATTATAATAATAATCTTTAAGCAAGGGTATGTCTCTCCATTGGGAGTTGTACAAGTTGTTTAAATAGTTGTACCATTGGATAATATTATAGTGTAGATATTTGAAAAGTGCCCAATGGTGAGTGAATCCTTTTTCACTTTTGTGACCATAAAATCCAAAATACAAGCTCCAATGCCATTTCAAAGTAAAAGAATTTCAATGATTTGATTCGTGTGAAAGAATATATAAAATACACCAACGGAAATGGATAGTTGTAAGCCCACTTTATTCCATTTGTCTTTGTTTTCACTTCATTTTTTACCTAGAAGTATGGTTAAAAACTTATAATATAGAAAGAACGGTGACTTAAAGCTTCCTTTAGTTCTGATATTTCGGTAGAATTTGTTATAATTTGAATTTAAAAAATCACATTTCTGATTGAAAAATACAAATTCGAATTTTAATTTTCTTAGATTTATGTAAGGAATGTTACTTTCATGAAAAATACAAATTCGAATTTTAATTTTCTTAGATTTATGTAAGGAATGTTACTTTCATTTATTACATAGTAAGTATATATCAAATTCAGTCAAATAAATTTCCACCCTCTCGCCCAAACTAATCTTCTCGCCCCTATAATTGTCACAATAGTATTCACCTCACATTCTAATTCTAATATATTTTCAATCCAATCCAAACCTGATTATTTTCTCGACTAAACTTATAATAAGTTTTCATTCCTTTAACATATCTCAACATCAATTTCATTTTTTTAAATTCCAAATATTTTGATAAATTTCTAGCTTTAATTTCTTAAAGTTTCAATTCTTCTTACGAATGTCAAAAACATTTATGAACCAACCACCTCTTAAGTTTACTTCCCTCGTCATCCTATTAGAATAATTATCTTATTCACGATTGATCGCTCTTTATTATGCGTGTGACTAAGCTTTTTTTTTTAAAGGAAAACTTCATTAACAAAACTCGCTAGTCCTTAAAGCAAGAACTAATCGAAAAACAAGATACATCAATCCAAAGGGAAATTACACCAAGTTTTTCAATCCTTAAATTTCCAATGAGATCTATTACGGATCCAAAAATAAGTCGTTGCCTTGATGTTCTCCACTAGCTGGACCGGATGCCTCTTCTTATCATTAAATACTCGTTCGTTCCTTTCGTTCCATATCATCCAAATGGTCGTATACAAGATACCACGGAGGATGTGCTTTGAATCTTTAGACACGTCTTGAGATTCCGGAATTTGCAGCAAGTCCGGGATGTCAAACAAAAAGGAATGACTTATCTTGCACCAATTTTCAACTCGATACCACACCTCATTCGAGTAGCGACACCCGGTAAAAAGATGCGAAGTAGTTTCCATATCCTCCTGACAGAATCTGCAATCGGTTTGTTGTATAGGAACTCCCCGTTTGATGAGTTCAGCCGTAGTAGGAATACGGTTCCGAGCAATCCTCCAAGCTAGAATTTTGCACTTCAACGGTACCCATCCTCTCTATTTAATCCCAAGAGTGCCGTCTCCCGCGTTAGGCTTGCTAGAAGTCTTTTGACCGAAGACACTGTGAATTGCCCGTCCTTTTCTTCGGTCCATCTCCAACAATCGTTACCTCCTTGCCAATCAAAATTATAGATGTGTTGAAGAAGATCAAATAATTCATTTATCTGCTCTTGGGTTTGCGGCTCTGATCTCCATTCCCACTTTAGTTGTTTGTTTCCATTTACACATACAATCCGATCACATACTTTGCACCACTTGTTCTTCTCAAGCCGAAAAAGATTAGGGATCAAGAAGCGAAGAGGGACATCAAGGAGCCACGTATCGGCCCAAAAATTAATATTCTTACCGTCACCAAGCCTTCCAACCAAAAAGGAGTTCAGCGGCCTACCGTTAGGGAGATGATTGTCGCCGATTTTAACAATGGATTTCCAGCAACCATTCGATGAAGCATTACATGGCAATAAAGACCAAGGTCTACTTGAACCATGACACCCCAATATAATCTTCTTCCAAAGGCTACTACCCTCCTTTTTGAACCTCCACGTCCATTTGAACAACAAAGCTTTATTCACCTATTCAATCTTGGAGATACCTAAACCGCCTTTGCTCTTAGGAGTCGTAACAACATCCCAAGCAACCCACGAGATTTTACTCTGAATACCTGGACCGCCCAAAGAAACCGTCTCATAATCTGCTCAATAGTATCTACCATGGCTTTAGGCGCTTTATATAATGAAAGATAGTAAACCGGGAGGCTTTCAAGGACCGATTTCAATAATATCAACCGCCCTCCAATAGACAAATGTCGAACCTTCCAAGAGGCAAGGCGGTTCCGAATAGTATCGATCACCGGGTCCCAACTTTTAACACGAGTCATCTTTGCACCAACTTGGATACCTAGGTAGGTAAAAGGAAAATTTCCACGTTTACAACCTAGGTAGTCCAACATGATATCCAACTCACCATCCACCGTGCAAACTCCGTAGATATTAGATTTATGGAGATTGATTCGGAGGCCCGAACACAAATAGAAAATACGGAGAATTCTAGCGATGTTTTTAATATTACATACGACCAATCCCCCATAATCAAAGCATCATCCGCGTACAAAAGATGACTCACATCCATCTCGTTATTAGACAAGCTAATACCTTTAAAAACCCCAACATCCCTAGCTTTATCAAGAATCCAAGACAAAGCTTCCATCACGATTAAGAAAAGAAAAGGAGATAGTGGATCACCTTGACGAAGACCCTTTTCACATTGAAATTCGAAACTAGGTGACCCGTTAACCAAAACCGCCGCTCTAGAAGATGCGCAAATACCTTTGATCCAATCACACCATTTCAAGGGAAATCCCATTTGAGACATAATAGAGATCAAAAAGTTCCAATTGACATTGTCATAGGCCTTTTCGAAGTCTATCTTTAATAAAAACGCTTTGTTGTTTCTCTTCTTTAAGTAAGTCACAACTTCATTAACCATGAGAGGACCATCAAGAATAAAACGATCCGATAAGAAAGCCGATTGAGCTTCAGAGATAATATTTCCCATCACCCTTTTAATACGATTAGCGAGAATTTTGGAAATAACTTTGCTAATCATACCGACAAGGGTGATAGGTCTATAGTCTTTTAGGCCCATTGGGGACTTTACCTTTGGAATAAGGGTTATAAAAGAAGACCCGCAACCTTGATTAATAACGCCGGACGCATGAAAATCCAGCAAGATATTAAAAAATCATCCTCAAATAAGTTCCAAAAGCGCTTAACAAAACGGAAATTAAAGCCATCGGGACCCGGAGCCTTGTTCGATCCACAATCAAACACCGCCGCTTTAATCTCTTGTCTAGAAAACGCCTCAACCAAAGAGACCCGATCCGTGTCATTAATCTGCTTAATACACGAACATAAAAGATTCGATCGGTAAGGGTATTGCTCTTTAAAATGAGAGCGATAGAATCGCAATACTTCTCGTTTCATAATAACCGGTTTAGTTACCCATTCGCCTTCTATCAACATACCCGGAATAGAGTTTTGAGCTTTTCTACCGTTCACAATATTATGAAAGAATCTGGAGTTTTCATCCCCCAGGGAGGCCCACTTGACTCGAGACTTTTGTCTAAGATCTCGAGCCTTATGGAACTCAATACTTTCTAAAGCCACTTTGCATTCGGTCCAAATCCAAACATCGGAATCCTCCACGTCTTTGGTCTCCATGATCCGATCCATCTCCTCTTTTTCTTCACATAGACGAGTCTTTTCCAACTTTTCAAGTGTACTAACCTCTTGGAACCAATCTCTCAGCCGGTTTCTAAGGGAACCAAGCTTTTTAAGAAGATTAATATCGGCCGGACCTTGAGCCACCCAAGAATCAAAAATTGAATTAATAACTTCAATACACCCCGGGCGATCGACCCACGAGTCAAACATACGGAACGGCTTGGGCCCGAAATTGGTATCAACAACCGAGAAAATCAAAGGAGAATGGTCCGACAAATTCCTATTCAAAACATGAACATAAGCATTTGGCCACTTGTTGAAAACATTCTCACAAACGAGAAACCTATCGATACGACTCCATGTATAAACACCTTTTCTACAAGACATGTAAGTGTATCTAAACCCTTTCTGATTGAACTCGCGCAACCCCGCCTTGTCGATAATATCGTTAAAGTTTGTAGTGCACACCTTGTCGAATTTGGAATTCTTTCTTTCTTCTCGATCTCGCACCGCATTAAAGTCTCCAAGTAAGATCCACCACCCATCGCTTGTACCAATAAGATTATCAATTTTTGACCATAACAACCTTTTCTCATCTTTCTTTTGAGGAGCGTAAACATTTAACAAGTTAATTCTAACCGACCCTGCCATGAGCAAACCTGCAACATGAAGGAAGTTGCTATCTTTAGTCACCTTGTCTTTCATAAAAACTTTCGGGTCCCAAATGCTAACCAAACCTCCCGAATTACCATTAGCTTCCACAAATTCAAAATCGAATAAGCCGAAACTAAACCGGGGAGGATATTGCTACTCATCGTTTCTTGCATACCAATAAAAGAGACACCATTATCGACCTTTAATTTTTTAATCCATCCCGCTTTACCGTTACCACCAACCCCTCTAATGTTAATCGAAATACAATTCATTTCCTCACCCCTTGTAAGCCTTCGGTAATGATGGAATCCTGTATCAATGCATGAGAGTTGGACAAATCCGCACCTAGAATTTCTCCCATAACAATGGTGGCATCCACTTCTGGATCTTTAACACCCGATGAAACATCATTGAAAGAGTTAGAGACCCATTCTGGAGAATTAACAGGCCCAATCTCGACGTCAGTGGGCTGAAAATTCAGGTCCAAGTCGTCAGTCTGGGCTGAACCAACCAAATCAGACTTCTTGTTTAGGCCCAATATAGGGTCAAGCCCGAAGACATCTTCATCATCTTGATATCTATATTTCTTTCCCACTTTGGATTTCTCTAGACTACTTGAATAAGCAGGATTAATCTGACCCACCGAGCCCAAACCACCTTTCTTTTTTCTTTTATTAATATTCGGCCCATTAAAATCCCAGCCCCATCTAAATTACAATGAGCCTCAAAATCAAAATCCTTACCTGGAATGAAGTCCTGATTATCCGGAATATTCTCCAAAATAATAGGAGTTTCAACTTCACAATGATTGACCTCATAATTGGCAATAACTTCACCATCAATGCCATCATTAATGACAAAAAGAGATTCCAAACCTGGGTCATCACCAACCGGACAATCTGCTGCAGCACTTACCGGCGTGACGTTGACCTGCTCTTCCACGTTGTCTCCTTCATGCGTGGAAATGTCAACATTAACGTCATCATCCTCACGATCAGCAGACGCTGTATCCGATGACGTAGGAACTTTGTAAAATTCCGGAACCCAAACGCTTGTTTCTTCCGTTACCCAGACATTAAACTTCTTATCCTTCCAAGTAACCATTATTTCCTCCTCGATCCTTTTACCATCACCGACGATGATACCCATATAGTCATATGAAAGATCCCCGTCTTCGTCATTCCTACCCGGTGTATGAACTACCTTACCAACAGAATTTCCTATAGCGTTGATAACCTGAGACGATAGAAGATGCAAGGGAACACCCACTATCTTAACCCAAGCCAAACGTTTGAACGTGAATATTTGTCCTTCCCAGAGATCTATCGAGGAGAAGCGACCCAACACTTCCTTGGCTGCATCACGAACCGAAGTCGCTGTCTTGCTGTCTTCAAACGTTATCAACACTGATAAGCCACCAATGTATTGAATCTTACCTTTACCAGGGCACAAATCATTAAGGATGATATAGATGTTTTTAAGAGCATCTAAATCAATCATGCAGACAACCAACGCCCTCCCATGAACGCCAGTAAACGCATTCGCTTTGTCATCAACCCTCACAGTTTTGCCGTTCTTCATAATCCCTTGTCTACCTAGGAGTGTATCTGTGAAGGACCGGTTACCACTAAAGAACGATGAAGGTGGTTTATCTATATTACGTCCCACCTCTTCCCCGATAGTCTTCTTCTTAGTGTTCACCGAATCAGGACGAATCTCTCCTTCCTCAAGCGCGTATAGTGCAATATTAGCCTTCAGCCAACGATCTCCAATACACGTGTTGCGAATCTTCCTGATTATCTCCTTGGAATCCTTAACCTCTAGAAAAGAAACAAACCCGAAATGATTACCAAACTTATCCCTTTTGCGAGCAATGTAGATATCGTAGATATCCCCATAGTCACGAATGGATTCCGATAAGTCCTTCCCGCTACATTTATCTGGTAGATTAGTAATGAAAACCTTAGTGATTCTTGAAAGAATGGCGGCCGGAATTTGGACGTCCGAAATTTTGGACGTCCGACCGTTCATACCTAGAGAGCACAACTGCGTAATTTGAAGCTGATGTACGAAAATGAAGGCTCCGATCTGCGCAATTTGAACCCTCAGATCGGCGTTTCTCAGATCTTCGATCAATCTTCAGATCTGCGATTCAATCCTCAGATCTGCGATTCTTAGATCTTCGATTAGCCAAACCGTTCAATCGTTCACGACCACTCTTGGATCTGCGATTCTTAGATCTGAATGAAGCTTCTAGCGTCGTTGATCTGCTCCGGTGGTGATCTTAACGGCGAAACGGCCATCGTGTGGTGGTCGGAGCTGCCGGCGTTGTGTTGCGTGTGACTAAGCTATTTATAACTTTCTGAAAAGCAATTTTATTTAACTAAGATGTATATATATATATATATAACAAGGAACAAAGGTACGGGAGGAGGCCATAACAAACATATATACAAATTTTTGATGAACATACATAACTAAACTAAATTCGCCCCAACATTACGTCTTGATTCATAATGGCACACTTGGCCCATCCAATATTATGCAATCGAGCGACCCTCTAAGATTACCTGTAGTTCATTCTTTCTAATTCATTTCACTTTACTTTCAAAGGTTTGTACACCAGTCGATCCATTCGCATTATTTTGCGTATATTTTTTAACCAACAATAAACTTTTAATTTGTATCTCGCTCGAGACATGCGTTTGTATATTTCTAGAATCAAATAGTACCTTTTCCTTTTTATTTTTTATTTCGCCTTCACGTATCACGTTTCTAGCTTCTCATAATTCTTCATTTCCGGTTCTTTTATTTTTCAACATTGTTGTTTTATAACTTACTTAAAACTTAAAATATTATTTTATGATTTGTAATTCTTAATTACTAACTATTTAATATTTTATTTATTTAACATACTAGCTTTAGTTACGCGTGTACTACACGAGAGGTAAATAGTTAATTATTAAAATAATATAAAAATATAAATAAAACTAAATGTATTATACGGATTGAAAAAATAAGATTGATTAGTTGTTAATTGTTATTTATATAATACTAACTTTAGTAAACCCGTGTATTATACGAGTTAAAAATAAAATATATTATGATGAAAGTCTATGAAGTATAAAATGATATTTTAAAATAAGATATGATTAAAATTACATATGAGTACTAATTATAAGTAATAATTTTAATTTTAATTTTGAAAAAAATTTAACCATTTTTTCCAAACAAACCGTATTAAAAATATAATTTCTAAAAGTTTCTTATTATAACTCCTAATTTTAATTATTTTTAGTTTATAAAGCAGTTTACTTTTTAAAGACATCAATTTTAAGATATTTCATATTTTTAAAAATGTTTAATGTTTTAGAAAAACTCTTATTTTATAAAAATTTATTTTCTACAAATAACATTAATTAAAAGACATCTTTTCTTAATTTATTAAGAAATATTTTTAATCTTAAAAATAATTAAAATTATTTAATCTTTAATTTATGTAACTATTTAAGAGGAGAGATGGGCGGGAAATACAAACTTAGGGGGCCTAGGAATATGAGAAGTGCCCCTCTAAGTTATTCTTTTAGTATTATATATAGATATAACATACAACTTTCTAACATAGCAACATAAATAGAAAACTCAAAAACTCACAAAACTAATTACTATTCTTACAACAAAAACAATCATATATAAATAACCCTAAAGGCATAAAATGTTTGAAGTGAATTAGAATTCAATTCTCGTTATTTCGATCTGATTCGAAATTTAATTTGAATTATACATACAATTTTCTTTGCTCCATAAATACAATTTTAAAAATATGGGCATTTAAAATTGATTTATGCATTTTTATTAATTCGATCCGAGTCAACCCAAAACCGAATTTAAATCCAATCGAATTTCACATTTAAACCGAATTTAAAATCTTAATTCTACTCGGTTTCTAGTTCCAAATTCAACCAACCCGATTCAATTAACTCAGATAACTTATATTTCAATTTGTTTAACGACCTTAAGTCACTAGTCATTACTTTGATAAATGGAAATAAACTTACGACTTGATCAAGTCAACCCTTTGGTCCCCCTTGGTCAAGGACAGGAACATGGTCCACACGGCCCAAATTAGCAACAAGCCATGGAAGGATAATGTACGTACGTACTCCGTCAAAAAGCAAAATCAACCAACAACGTCATTTTCGGTTTCAACGTTGTTGCGTCTTTTAATCTTTTTATTTTGTAACGGCTAAACACTACACCTACATAGGATGCTTCTCGGTTACGTGTTTGTTGGAGCCTAAATGTTTTATGATATATAAAATCTAGCCGTTGTGAATGTTGAAAGAGTCTCCCCTACAACATAACATAACATAACAACATAACATACCCAGTAAGTTCCACTCAAGAGCAGGGTCTGGGAGGGTAGATGGCGGCGAGTCTTTCCTCTATCTAGTGAGATAGAGAGACTGCTTCCGAAGAGACTCCGACTCAGTAACGAAAACCAATAACAGGGTGCAATCGCAACATAAGGTAAGTCAGACAACACACAGATATAAGTCACTTAAATACATGGGAGACCCTGAAAGAGTCTCCCCTAGTAGACTCAAATTCACTTCATCTTATTACTATCGTTCTTACCATCGTTCTTACCATCGTTCTTACCATCGTTCTTACCATCGTTCTTACCATCGTTCTTACCATCGTTCTTACCATCGTTCTTACCATCGTTCTTACCATCGTTCTTACCATCGTTCTTACCATCGTTCTTACCATCGTTCTTACCATCGTTCTTACCATCGTTCTTACCATCGTTCTTAACATCGTTCTTACCATCTACCATCGTTCTTACCATCGTTCTTACCATCGTTCTTACCATCGTTCTTACCATCGTTCGTACCATCGTTCGTACCATCGTTCGTACCATCGTTCGTACCATCGTTCGTACCATCGTTCGTACCATCGTTCGTACCATCGTTCGTACCATCGTTCGTACCATCGTTCGTACCATCGTTCGTACCCACGTTCGTACCCACGTTCGTACCCACGTTCGTACCCACGTTCGTACCCACGTTCGTACCCACGTTCGTACCCTCGTTCGTACCCTCGTTCGTACCCTCGTTCGTACCCTCGTTCGTACCCTCGTTCGTACCCTCGTTCGTACCCTCGTTCGTACCCTCGTTCGTACCCTCGTTCGTACCCTCGTTCGTACCCTCGTTCGTACCCTCGTTCGTACCCTCGTTCGTACCCTCGTTCGTACCCTCGTTCGTACCCTCGTTCGTACCCTCGTTCGTACCCTCGTTCGTACCCTCGTTCGTACCCTCGTTCGTACCCTCGTTCGTACCGTCGTCGCACCGGCGGTCGCACCGTCGGTCGCACCGGCGGTCGCACCGCCGCCCGCACCGCCGCCCGCACCGCCGCCCGCACCGCCGCCCGCACCGCCGCCCGCACCGCCGCCCGCACCGCCGCCCGCACCGCCGCCCGCACCGCCGCCCGCACCGCCGCCCGCACCGCCGCCCGCACCGCCGCCCGCACCGCCGCCCGCACCGCCGCCCGCACCGCCGCCCCACCGCCGCCCGCACCGCCCCCCCCCCCCCCCCCCGCCCCCCCCCCCCCCCCCCCCCCCCCCCCCCCCCCCCCCCCCCCCCCCCCCCCCCCCCCGCCCCCCCCCCCCCCCGCCCCCCCCCCCCCCCCCCCCCCCCCCCCCCCCCCCCCCCCCCCCCCGCCCCCCCCCCCCCCCGCCGCCCGCCCCCCCGCCGCCCCCCCCCCCCGCCCCCCCGCCGCCCCCCCCCCCGCCGCCCGCCCCCCCCCGCCGCCGCCCCCCCGCCGCCCGCCCCCCGCCGCCCCCCCCCGCCCGCCCCCCCGCCCGTGCCGCCCCCCGTGCCGCCGCCCGTGCCGCCCCCCGTGCCGCCCCCCGTGCCGCCGCCCGTGCCGCCGCCCCTGCCGCCGGTGCCGGCCCCGACCCGCCGGTGCCGGCCCCGCCCCGCCGGTGCCGCCCCCGCCCCGCCGGTGCCGCCCCCCGCCGGTGCCGCCCCCCGCCGGTGCCGCCCCCCGCCGGTGCTGCGGTCGCTGCTGCGGTCTCTGCTGCGGTCGCTGCTGCGGTCGCTGCTGCGGTCGCTGCTGCGGTCGCTGCTGCGGTCGCTGCTGCGGTCGCTGCTGCGGTCGCTGCTGCGGTCGTTGCTGCGGTCGTTGCTACCATCGTTGCTACTATTGTTGCTACTATTGTTGTTACTATTGTTGTTATTATTGTTATTATTATTATTATGGATCATGCTACTTATTTTATAAAAATGGGGTTTTATTTGCTTTTAGACTTTATTGTTTTAGTTTTTATTGCGCCACGTGTGTTTTACTTTTTTAATAATAAGTTTATATATGTGTTTGTTCATTAAGGAATTAAAATTGTTCATGGACTGTTTACGAATAGAAAACCGAACGGTACAGGGACACATAATCGATCAATTCACATGCAACACATACATATAACATTTAAAGTTAAATACTTGACTTGATTGTATACATGATTATGAGCGAAAATGTTATCAAACGTTCACGAACATTAGCATTTATATAAAATATAGAAAAAATTCAACGAAGGAACAAACATAAACGAGCGAACAAGAACGAATGTAAAGGAACATAAACGAACACATAATCAAATGTTCATGAACGCAAATGCACGAACGTGGTCTTTGTTCATATTCGTTCGTTTAACTAAACGAACAATATTTATTGTTCGTGTTCGTTCATTTATTAACGAACATAAACGAACTTTCCGTCGAACGGTCCATCAATGTTTACAAAACATTCGGTTTATTTATAGCGTTAGGTAGAAGGATTCTTTTAGGATTTGTATATGAAGAACAATGATTGAATAATAATAATTGCAGTCAAAATGATGGAATATTTTGAACACCTCACATGAGGTTTTGTCAACAAGAAGAGATTTGTCAATAATAAAATCATGGTTATCTTCACTAATTCTTTTAACTATACTAAATCAAAAATACTTGTCTGAACTTTCTTAAATATTGTAGAAAGTTAGTGAAGTTTTTTCACACATCTTTTTTATGGGTGTTTTGATTACGTTCATTTATAGTATTCATTGGCGTTGTTTTTCTCCGGATTCCTACTTTCTTTCTTTCGTTATCGATATCCTGTTAAGGTTTGGGTTTTCCTTTTGTTTGCTTTTTTTGGGCTTTGATTTTCGTCAGTTTTTCTATATAGGACTGTGTCGCGCTTTGATTTTCGTCTATTTCGTTTATGGTGTTGGGCTTTTATTTACTTTTGGGTTCTGAATGTTCTTGTGTGTTATGAATTTGAGGTTTTGATGTGTTTTACCTTGTGTATTTTGCTAATTTTATGGTTTCAAACCTTCATTTTGATTTTGATTTAGGGTTACGTTAAAACTCACATAGTCGCGGCAAGGCGCGGAGCCAAACCTAGTTTAATATAATACAATAAAGGATAGCATGAACATAGTTGTTTTATTTTAAAAGAATAAATAATGCTTCAACCATGGTTTTGAAAACCGGACCGGATCGGCCGGTCCGACCGGTTCGACCGGGAACCGGACTCCAATCCGGTCCGGTTCGGTGCTTAAAACCGGTTTAGCAGTGAACCGGTGGTTAGACCGGTTGAACCGGTCGAACTGGCGGTCAGACCGGGAACCTGACGGCGGTCGGACCGGGAACCGGACCGGTTTGAACCGCTTTTTTATAAAATTTTTTATTTTTTTGTAATTTTTACATATATAAAAACATTATAATTTTATCCGGTTCTTATATACGGTCCGACCGGTCCGACCAGTGAACCGGTAAGGCGTCCGGTTCACTGTCCGGTCTGGTTTAAAAACATTGGCTTCAACTATATCTTTTTATCATGTACACTTGTGATATATAAAACTAAGAGCAAGATCGACTTTATAATGTAATTTGTGACGTCACATGCTTGGAGCCCTCAAAAATAAGGGCCCCTATTTTAAAAAATTATAGTGGGTTTTGGTATTATATGGATCAATGAAATTTTAAAACGAGAATAATATTTAATAGTTGAGTCCCGATGAAATTTTTAATGATTTGATAGGTTATTGAAGAAAGACAACCACACAATTCACAAAAACATAATCAAGGCAGATGAAACGACACTTCCTAAGTTTTTTCGTCTTTGATTGATATAATTGACATCGACTAGCCCTTTTTTTCCTTTTTTTTCAAAGAAATCAACTATTAAGTAATTAAGTTTAGTATACCACATATCTTTGATTTATAGCTTTTGTTCAAAGAAATTTGATTATATTGTTTTTGTAACATCCGGAAGTTTGACTTTTGGAGTGGTATGCGACTGAGTCTCAGTCGCATGTGATTCGTGCGACTGGAGGTCCAGTCGCATGGTGTTCGAACGCACAATTGAAGGACGATTGAATCTCAACCGTACGATAAGAGTTCAATCACCCGAATGAAGGATGAATCGCATGGAACTCATGCGACTGGGGTCCAGTCGCATGGTGTTTATGCGACTGAAGGTCCAGTCGCCCCTGGACCAGATGCGACTGGGCTGTACCTATAAAAGAGGAGTAGCTCTCTTCTCCTCCCAACTCACACGTTTCAGTCGGGGAAAGAACAAAGAGCGACAGAGAAGAGAAAGAAAAGGGAGAACGTGGTGATTTGGGCACGGGATTTGTCGAGAAGCTAACCAAGTCGAATCTCTTCAACTCCTACCTGATAATGTGAGTTCTAGAACCCCTCATTACTTGTTTTCATACGATTTTGGGGCTGGATCACATATAAACCCTATTTTTGAATAGTGTGTATGTTTGACCCATTTGGGTGAAAACTTGAGTAACGTGTTTATGGTACGAATTAGGACTTGCATTAGCTTGTATGATGTCCTAGTATGATTCCCTGAGGTTTAGGAAGGCTAATTTGGGCTAGAAATGAGTTTGGAAGGGTTTGAGACTCGTAGGTCGCGTCTGCAGTTCGTGATGAACTCCAGTCGCTGCCCAGTTAGGGCTATGCGACTGAAGGGCCAGTCACACGACTGAGGGGAAACGGATGTTTAATCATACGATTGAGGTTCAGTCGTACGGATGGGACTCAATCGCCCGATAGACCATATGACTGAGGGATTCGGTCGCATAGGTCCATTCGCATGATAGTTTAGTCGCACGTATGATGTTAATCGCCTATTAGTCCATTCGTGCAGAGTTCATTCGTACGATAGGAGGTTCAATCGCACGAATGTAAGTCTAGTCGCCTGATTGTCTAGTCGCACGACCCAGTCGCATGGAGGCCATGCGACTGTGGTATGTTCAATCGCCCACGAAGGGCTGATGTGAACGAGGATGCTATGTATGATTACGTATGTATGATGATGTATGTATGATGGGTGTGTGTGTTCCTTATGATGATGTATGAATATCTTTCACGCCTCATGTATTATGACGATGAACGAACAAAGTATTATGAACGTAAAGTGAAAGATAATGAAAGAGGAACACGATGACGAATGCATGTATTAATGAATGAATGAATGAGTAATAAGATGACGAATACATGCATTAACGAACGAACGAGTTATGTCTTGCAAGCATTGAATAAGTCGATTGGCCCTTCTTTGTGATTGACCATGGTCATGGTACCTCTACTGCTTACCTCTAGTACTGTGGCATACGCATAGATTCACAGCCCAGTAGCTAAGGCTTCTGTGGCAATACGCTCTATTGATTCACGTCCCAGTAGCTAAGAGGGTCGGGGTATAGCATATGGTATTGGTACATCAGAATCAATGTGCAAGTAAGTATGAGACGGGATCCTTGTCATTCGACCACAGTAATCATGGTCGAGTGCTATGAAGTGGGTAAAGCCTGACAGGATCCATATGAGAAGTTAAAGATAACGATGTATAACGAATCATGAAGATAATAATGAATATTATCTTTATGTACGTATGAATGTACGTAAAGAATGTATGCACGAACGTGAACGAGAAAGATGAATGGTACACAAATGAAAGCTAATGAACGAACGATGATAATAGTAACAATATTATCTAAGTGTACGTATGATGTATGATCGCATGTATGAAAGAACACTTTTAACAAGTAAAAGTATGTTTTAATATAAAACTAGAACTCACTCAGCAACGCTGACTTTTTATGTGTTTCCAGTTGGCAGGTAGTGTTGCTGGGGATGGCACGAGGCGACTACTCATTTCGTGGGGGACGGCATTCTCCTTTTGATCATGCTGCAACGTCATGTGTTGTGGGCCAGTAATGCACGCAACACATTATGTTGCATGCGAGTGCGAGATTACTTAAGGATTCCCATAAACGGGATCACTTAAGGAATCTCCTTTATGATGAAAAACACATTTTTGAATTTAATATCTTCTACTAGAGGTCACTGTATATAACCATTTTGTAATCCGTAACGATGTAACCTTTGTACAATGCTTTTGTGATGTAATGCAACATTAGATGTTTTGTAACTGTCGTACGTTGTATTAAATGGCAAAAGTATTTATAGTAAAAGAAAAGTTTGTTTCAGAAATTCCACAACCATGTTTATTAAGATGCTTACAAATATATATAAATATCAATTGTACGTTTTATGTGCGATGAACAACCAACTGTGAGGTGCCCGGGAACGGGGCCTTACAAGTTGGTATCAGAGCCAAAGTTTAAGTGAAACGGGTAAAGTTTTAAAATAAACCTAAACTTAAACTGAAAATGGGACAGAAAGGAAGAGAATGCCATATGAGTAGTTGCGTGCCATCAGGTATTTTTATTAAAGTTAATCGTGATTACGTGCGCATGATATGTGTTTATGTGTACTGTTAGACTTAGATACTAATGTAGTCAGGACAGGTAATGCTCGGGGTACGAAGAGTACAGTAAGTGGCTAATCACAACTGGCCACTGTAATTAGGAACTTGCTATACTTTGACATAAACTGAGCTATTTCCTTGAATGACCGTGTTGGTGTTTGAATCTTTCAGTGTGATAGAAGATGGTCGGTGGTAGATCATCTAAAGCTTCCCGTGGTGGTGGACATGGTGCTGAACCGCGTAACACGCGAGGAAGACCTAGGACAGAGAAAGCAGTTCATGAGGAAAACGAGATTCCTCATCCGGAGGAGGCAGACGAAAGCGCAAATTTGAGGGCCTCGGTAAAAGAGGCAGTGGTCGAGGAAGTGCACCAGGTCATGCAGACGATCTTACCGTCTGTAGTGACCGAAATGATAAAGGCAGTACGTGAAGACGAGAGGCGAGGGAGGAATCGGTCCTCAGGTAGACAGCAACAGACGGAAGCAGAAACGGTACTATCTGATGATGAAGAGGAGAGGAAGAAGAGCAGGTACGGGAGACAGCCCGGGGTCATAACTACGGGGCATTTATGAGGTGCAAGCCCCCGACTTTTGATGGTTCGGGTACGGTTGCGGATGCTCACCAATGGGTGAGAGAAATGGAGGCGGTCCTCGATATTAGTGATTGCCAAGAGGACAAGAAGGTGAAGTTTGATACCCACTCTTTTACGGGGACGGCTTTGTGCTGGTGGGACAATATTGTCCAGGCCGAGGGTAGCAGGGCCATTGGGAAAATGAAGTGGTCCGAGTTGAAGATAATGGTGATCGAGGAGTTCAGTCCTCGACGGGAGATGGACAGAGTAGAGAGAGAGTTCCTGCAGTTGGAGGCGGGGACGATGACCCACCAACAATACACCACCAAGTTTAACGACATGGCGCGGTTGGTGCCAGAGCAGGTGACGCCGGTGTCTCGAAAGATCAACCGGTATATTCAGGGGCTGCCAGCTGAAATTCGTTGGCATTTGATTTCTGCCCGACCGAGCACTTTCAGGTCGGCAGTGGATTTGGCGGGAAGGTTATACGATGAACGGGCTGCGTTGGTAAAGGCTGAGGGTAGTAAGAAGGGAGGTGGAGAGAAAGGCTGGCAAGGGAAGAGATTTGGTCGAGGTGATACTTCGACGAGCAACAAGAAGGCAAGGGTGGATGACCGCCGTGTGGTCATGTCTGGTGCTGGGGTGAGGAGTGTGGTAAGTGTGGAAGGGAGCACTCAGGGGAGTGCAAGTGGGATCCAACATCTGTTTCAGGTGCGGGAAGACAGGGCATGTGTCATGTAAGGCCCCGCTCACCGGGCACCTTACTGTTGGTTCTTCATCGCACATATGACATACATGATCATAAAATACGCAGCGGAAATGATAAATTATACATTCTCATTCATTCATAAAAGTTTTTATATCATTGACTTGATTACAAAATACAAGCTTTTCTTTACATTGCTTAACTATACTATGATTGCTGCTGATGCATATTCCACAGCAATCATAGGGTCATACAGCGACCTCTACCGAAAATAAAATAAAAAAAGAAAATATATTCTTCTTCATATAAGAAGATATTATTCAAAAATATTTTCTTTCATAAGCAAGATTTCTTAAATAATCATGTTTATCAGGATTATCAAGAAATCTTGCACTTGCATGCAACATGATGTGTTGCGCGCATTACGGGCCCACAACACATGATGTGGCAGCATAATCAAAAAGTGAATGCCATCCCAAAAGAGCTGAGTAGTCGCCTCGTGCCATCCTCAGCAACTCTACCTGCCAACTGGAAAACACATAAAAGTCAGCGTTGCTGAGTGAGTTCTAGTTTTATAATAAAACATACTTTCATTCTCATTAACTGCTCTTTCATACATGTGTTCACACATCATACGTACACGTAGATAATATTATTATTATCTCATCATTCATTACTTACTTTCATTCGTGTACTCTTCATCATTCTCATTTACTTTCATACACATACTTCACGTACTTTCGTACGTACTTTACTTTCATTCTTACATTCATTACTTACGTTCGAACATTCATTACATTCATTCATACTTTCTTTACTTTCGTTCGAACGTTCATTACATTCGGTGACATGTACAATACCCCACTTTCATCATACATACTACTGGTGCTGGACCTGTGGTGGTTAGCCACGAACGTTGTGCACAAAGCTGATCCAGTCACCTGGGGTAGATACATGCACCACTTATCTTTCACTTCACTACTAACATACGTTAGCCGAGTCTGTTGCAGCGCGCGACTGCTCACCTCAGTGACAATCTTATGATTGCCTGCTAACGAGTCTCTTGCAACACGAAGTTGCTCACCTCATTATCAATCTCAATGATTGACCCGATGTACATCCTTCGGGGTAGCTAACCCGTACACCGTTGAGCTAACACCTGCCAGGGGTGTGCACCTCCTTCATTTTGCTTGCAAGCCTTTTTACTTTCTTTCATTAATGCATGCATTCATTCATCATGTTCCTTCTTTCATTATCTTTCACTTTACGTTTTTAATACATTCGTTTCTTTCGTTCATTCATTCACGTAAAGTTATTAAAGATAAGACACATATACATAAGGAACATACATACTTACATATCATCAGTATTCACCATTTATCATGGCAACATCATACTAACATACATACATCATACATACACTTCTACATTCACTCACATCAGCCCTGTCCGGGCGACTGAACTACCACCAGTCGCATGTCCTCCATGCGACTGGGTCATGCGATTGGGCTACTCATGCGAATGGGTACTCAAACGTGCGATTGAACTTCCTTCCGTACGACTAGACACTACGACTGGGTTATATGCGACTAACTCTTAACCGTGCGACTGAACTACTCTGCGATTGAACTCATGCGACCGAAACCCTCAGTCGCATCACCTATCGTGCGATTGAGACTCAATCGGGCGTCTGAGTCTCAGTCGGGCGATTGGACATCAACTATTACTCATTCGGCCGAATGGCCTTCAGTCGCATAACCTAACTGGGCAGCGACTGGAGTTCTTCATAAACAGCAGTCGCGAACCCCCGTACCCCCAGTCACCATAAACCCATTTTCAGCCCAATGCAACCCTCCCAAGCCTTAGGGATTCCTACTAGGACCTCATACAAGCATATACTAGTCTAATTCATACCATAAACACAATACTCAAGATTTACCCAAATGGGTCAAACTTTCACTATTAAAAACTAGGGTTTTAATGTGTTTCCAGCCCCAAAATCGTTAGAAAACATGTAAATGAGGGGTCCTAGAACTCACATTGTCAGGTAGGAGTTGATGAGCTTCGATTTGGCTAGCTTCACGATCGATCTTGAACTCGGGCAGCACTTTCCCTCTTTCTTCTGTTCTCTGTCGCTCACCCTCTTCCCCGACTGAAAATGGGGAGGAGAATGGAGCTGCTCCCCTTTTATACCCACATCTCAGTCGCATCTGGTCCAGGGGCGACTGGACCTTCAGTCGCATCAACACTGTGCGATTGGACCAATCGCACATGTTCCATGCGGCTCATACTCCATTCGGGCGGTTGAACTCCAATCGTGCGGTTGAGCTTCAATCGGCCGAATAGCCATGCGGATGACCTCCAGTCGCATAAATCACAGGCGACTGAGGCTCAGTCGCATAGCCTACCAAAAGGTCAAACTTCGGGTGTTACAAGTCCACCCCCCTTATTTTAGGTTTCGTCCCCGAAACCTGTTACTCTTCGAACAATCGTGGGTAATGCTGCCTCATTTCTTCTTCTGTTTCCCACGTCGACTCGGATCCCTTCCTGTGCCGCCACTGTACACGCACAAGGGGAACCACTTTATTTCTCAACCTCTTCTCTTTGCGATCTATGATCGCCACTGGTTGCTCTACGTAATTGAGCTTTTCGTCTACCTCGATATCATCCAGTGGAACGACCATGTCTTCGTCCGCCAAACACTTCCTCAGATGAGACACGTGGAAAGTCGGGTGGATTCCACTTAGTTCATCTGGCAAATCTAACCTATAGGCCACCTCTCCTACTCGAGCAACGATTCGGAAAGGGCCTATATATCGCGGACTCAACTTACCCCGCTTCCGGAATCGAATGATCCCTTTCCAAGGTGAGACCTTCAACATAACACGATCTCCCACCTGGAACTCAATCGGTCTGCGTCGTTTGTCGGCATACGATTTCTGTCGGTCTTTGGCCGCTTTCATATACGCTTTAATTCTTTCAAGCTTTTCAGTCGTAGCCTCTACCACTTCGACGCTTCCCAATTCTTTCTGACCAATTTCACCCCAACAGACGGGTGTTCTGCATCTTCTACCGTATAGCATTCATAGGGTGGCATGCCGATACTGGCATGATAACTGTTGTTGTATGAGAACTCAGCTAACGGTAGATGGTCATCCCAACTTCCCCCGAAGTCAATAACACATGCTCGGAGCATGTCCTCCAAAGTCTGAATGTCCTTTCAGACTGACCATCAGTTTGAGGATGATAAGCCGTGCTAATATGCAACCTCGTCCCCATAGCATCGTGGAATTTCTTCCAGAATTTGGATGTAAACCGTGTGTCGCGATCAGATACAATCGACACCGGTACACCATGACGAGTCACAATCTCTTTGATGAAAAGATCAGCCAACTTCTCGGACGAATATGTCTCCCGCATCGGTAAGAAGTGAGCACTCTTCGTCAATCGATCCACAATCACCCAGATCGTATCATACCCTTTCGGGGTACGTGGCAGCTTTGTGATAAAATCCATGGTGATGTGCTCCCACTTCCATTCCGGTATGTCCAACGGCTGAATCTTTCCATACGGCTTCTGGTGCTCTGCCTTTACTTGCAAACACGTGAGGCATTTGCTCACATACTCCACCACATCGCGTTTCATACCCGGCCACCAGTAATCTTTCTTCATATCTTGGTACATTTTGGTAGCACCGGGATGAATGGAGTATCGAGACTTATGAGCTTCATCCAAAATCTTCATTCGTAGATCCCCTAGACGAGGAATCCACATACGCCCAAACCGAGTTCTAACACCCGTTGCGTTATCACCCAACTTCGCGACCAGACCTCTCATTCGTTCAGAGTTAAGATGTTCGTCTTTCAAAGCCTCATCTTGGAACTCTTTGACCTGCTTCATTACGTCGGAGGTCATGATTAGCTGGTACGCCTTCACTCTATTGGCTCGGGCCTCTCCTTTCGGCTAAGGGCATCCGCCACCACATTGGCTTTGCCCGGATGGTAATGGATCTCACAATCATAGTCTTTTATAAGCTCCAACCATCGCCGTTGCCTCATATTCAGATCTCTTTGCTCGAAGAAGTACTTCAAGCTTTTGTGGTCCGTAAAGATGGTGCACTTCGTCCCGTACAAATAGTGCCGCCAAATCTTCAACGCGAAAACCACAGCTGCTAGCTCCAGGTCATGAGTAGGGTAATTAACCTCATGAACTTTCAGCTGTCGGGATGCATAGGCTATCACCTTTCCTCTCTGCATTAATACACACCCCAACCCCGAGTAGGAGGCATCAGAATAAACCACCAAATCTTCACTCCCTTCGGGTAACGCCAATACTGGAGCTTGGGTCAATCTCGTCTTCAGTTCTTCAAACGCCTTCTCTTGAGCTTGACCCCATACAAATTTCACATCCTTCCGGGTCAACTTTGTCAGTGGAGAAGCAATTTTGGAAAAGTCTTGGATGAACCTTCGGTAGTAACCCGCCAAACCCAAGAAACTACGGATCTCGGACGGCGTCTTCGGAGACTTCCATTGCATCACTGCTTCCACTTTCGCCGGATCGACCATAATCCCATCCGGATTTACTACATGACCCAAGAATTGAACTTCACGCAACCAGAATGCGCACTTGGAGAATTTAGCATACAACTTCTCCCTTCTCAACGTCTCCAGAACTTCGCGAATGTGACCGGCATGCTCAGTCTCACTCTTTGAATAAATCAAGATGTCATCAATGAATACAATCACTGATTTATCCAACATCGGCTGGCACACCCTATTCATCAGGTCCATAAAAGCAGCTGGCGCGTTGGTCAGACCAAATGACATAACGAGGACTCATAATGACCGTAGCGCGTACGAAAAGCTGTTTTAGGGATATCCTGCTCCTTCACCTTCAGTTGATGGTAGCCTGATCGAAGATCTATACGTGAAAACCAACTAGCACCCTGAAGTTGATCAAACAAGTCGTCGATCCTCGGCAAGGGGTATCTGTTCTTTACTGTCAGCTTATTCAGCTCGCGGTAGTCGATACACATCCTCATACTACCGTCCTTCTTCTTTACAAACAGGACCGGAGCACCCCAGGTGAGATACTCGGTCGAATAAACCCCTTATCCAACAGCTCTTGTAACTGCTCCATCAACTCTTTCATCTCCGTCGGGCCATCGGTATGGTGCTTTGGCAACAGGTTGGGCGCCTGGTACTAAATCAATCTGAAACTCGATCTCTCTGTCAGGTGGCAATCCCGATAAGTCTTCCGGGAACACGTCTGGGAACTCACACACAACCGGAACATCAGACAGTTGTGGTGCTGGCTTCTCTACATCTTTCACATAACATAAATAGGCGTTACATCCATGCCTCATACATTTCCCCGCCACTGCCATTGAGATCACCTTCGGAATCATAGTAACCCGATCCCCATAAACTGTCACTGGACTACCGTCAGGCGCTGTCAAACTGATCATCTTCTTGCGACACACAATGTTCGCCTCGAAATCTGCCAACCAGTCCATTCCAAGCACCAAATCGAAACCACCTAACGTCATCGCAAAGGGTTTAACTGGGAATTTGTGACCCTCCAGTTCTACATCGCAACCCTCAATTACCTCTGAAATCCTGGTGGTTTTACCTATAGCAGTCTCTACATCAAACGGTACATCCACACGTCTACTACTAACGGGCAATTTGGCACAGAATGCAGCAGAAATAAAACTTCTACTGGCACCCGAATCAAATAATACAGAGGCTAAAGTTTGGTTCACCAGAAACGTACCGGACACTACATCAGGGTCCGTTCTCGCCTCTTCCTGCGTCATCGTAAATGCCCTGGCGCTCGCTTTCGACCCTTCACCCCCTGTCTTCTTCACGCCGGAACCCTCAGATCTCGGCTTCTTGCAGTCTTTATTCATATGACCACTTTCCCCACAGTTAAAGCATCTCATTCCTTTACACTCTTTGGCCATATGACCGGGCTTTCCACACTTGAAACATACATTCAGCCCCCATCTGCACTCACCACCGTGCTCTCGCCCACACTTCCCACACTTTCTCGATCCTGCACTTGTCACGACCACACGGCGTTCATCAACCCGTGCCTTCTTACTACTTGTCGAAGTATCACCCCGACCAAACCTCTTTCCCTGCCACTTCCTCTCATCACTTCCCTTCTTACTGCCCTCAGATTTCACCATCGCAGCCCGTTCATCGTACAACCTCCCAGCTAAATCCACCGCCGACCTGAAAGTACTGGGTCGGGCGGAAATCAAATGCCAACGAATTTCGGCTGGCAACCCCTGAATATACCGGTTATCTTACGAGACACCGGCGTCACTTGCTCTGGCACCAACCGTGCCATGTCGTTGAACTTGGTCGTGTATTGTTGGTGGGTCATCGTTCCCGCTTCCAGCTGCAGGAACTCTCTCTCAACTCTGTCCATCTCTCGACGAGGACTAAACTCCTCGATCACCATTCTTTTCAACTCTGACCACTTCATCTTCCCAATAGCTCTGCTACCCTCGGCCTGGACAATATTGTCCCACCAGCACAATGCCGTCCCCGTAAACGAGTGGGTAGCAAACTTTACCTTCTTATCCTCCTGGCAGTCACTGATATCAAGGACCGCCTCCATCTCCCTCACCCATTGGTGAGCATCAGCAGCCGTACCCGATCCATCGAAAGTCGGAGGCTTGCATCTCATAAATTTCCCGTAATCACAACCCCGGGCTATCCCCCTTACCTGTTCCTCCTCTTCTTCCTCTTCATCATCGGACAATACCGTTTCTGCCTCTGTCTGTTGCTGTCTACCGGAGGACCGTCTCCTCCCTCGTCTATCCTCCTCTCGTACTGCCTTTATCGCTTCGGTCATTACAGTCGGTAAGATCGTCTGCATAACCTGGTGTACTTCCTCAATCACTGCCTCTTTTACCGAGGCTCTCAACTTGGCGCTTTCGTCCGTCTCTTCCTGGTGAGGAATCTCGTTCTCCTCACGAACTACTTTCTCTTTCCTAGATCTTCCTCGCGTGATACGCGGCTCATCACCACGTTCACCATCACGGGAAGCATCAGATGATCTATCACCGACCATCTTCTATCACACTGAAAGATTAAAACACCAACATGGTCATTCAAGGAAATAGCTCAGTTTATGTTAAGTACAGTAAGTCCCTAATTACAGTGGCCAGTTGTGATTAGCCACTTACTCTACTCTTCGTACCCCGAGCATCACCTATCCTGACTACATTAGTATCTCAGTCTAACAGTACACATAACTCACATCACATGCGCACATAATAACCAGTTAATCTTTAAGAAAAATACCTATGGCACGCGACTACCCAGATGGCATTCTCATTCTCCCTGTCCCATTCTCAGTTTAAGTCTAGGTTTATTATAAAAATTTACCCATTTTACTTAACTTTTGCTCTGATACCAACTTGTAAGGCCCCGCTCACCGGGCACCTTACTGTTGGTTCTTCATCGCACATATGACATACATGATCATAAAATACGCAGCGGAAATGATAAATTATACATTCTCATTCATTCATAAAAGCTTTTACATCATTGACTTGATTACAAAATACAAGCTTTTCTTTACATTGCTTAACTATACTATGATTGCTGCTGATGCATATTCCACAGCAATCAATCGATAAATAATAAAAGAAATATATTCTTCTTCATATAGAAGATATTATGTTCAAAATATATTTTCTTTCATAAGCAAGATTTCTTAATAATCATGTTTATCAGATTATCAAGAAATCTTGCACTTGCATGCAACATGATGTTTGCGCGCATTACGGGCCCACAACACATGATGTGGCTGCATAATCAAAAAGTGAATGCCATCCCAAAAGAGCTAAGTAGTCGCCTCGTGCCATCCTCAGCAACTCTACCTGCCAACTGGAAAACACATAAAAGTCAGCGTTGCTGAGTGAGTTCTAGTTTTATAATAAAACATACTTTCATTCTCATTAACTGCTCTTTCATACATGTGTTCACACATCATACGTACACGTAGATAATATTATTATTATCTCATTATTCATTACATACTTTCATTCGTGTACTCTTCGTCATTCTCATTTACTTTCATACATACATACTTCACGTACTTTCGTACGTACTTTACTTTCATTCTTACATTCATTACTTACGTTCGAACATTCATTACATTCATTCATACTTTCTTTACTTTCGTTCGAACGTTCATTACATTCGGTGACATGTACAATACCCCACTTTCATCATACATACTACTGGTGCTGGACCTGTGGTGGTTAGCCACGAACGTTGTGCACAAAGCTGATCCAGTCACCTGGGGTAGATACATGCACCACTTAACTTTCACTTCACTACTAACATACGTTAGCCAAGTCTGTTGCAGCGCGCGACTGCTCACCTCAGTGACAATCTTATGATTGCCTGCTAACCGAGTCTCTTGCAACACGAAGTTGCTCACCTCATTATCAATCTCAATGATTGACCCGATGTACATCCTTCGGGGTAGCTAACCCGTACACCGTTGAGCTAACACCTGCCAGGGGTGTGCACCTCCTTCATTTTGCTTGCAAGCCTTTCTTACTTTCTTTCATTAATGCATGCATTCATTCATCATGTTCCTTCATTCATTATCTTTCACTTTACGTTTTTAATACATTCGTTTCTTTCGTTCATTCATTCACGTAAAGTTTATTAAAGATAAGACACATATACATAAGGAACATACATACTTACATATCATCAGTATTCACCATTTATCATGGCAACATCATACTAACATACATACATCATACATACACTTCTACATTCACTCACATCAGCCCTGTCCGGGCGACTGAACTACCACCAGTCGCATGTCCTCCATGCGACTGGGTCATGCGATTGGGCTACTCATGCGAATGGGTACTCAAACGTGCGATTGAACTTCCTTCCGTACGACTAGACACTCTGCGACTGGGTTATATGCGACTAACTCTTAACCGTGCGACTGAACTACTCTGCGATTGAACTCATGCGACCGAAACCCTCTGTCGCATCACCTATCGTGCGATTGAGACTCAATCGGGCGTCTGAGTCTCAGTCGGGCGATTGGACATCACTATTACTCATTCGGCCGAATGGCCCTTCAGTCGCATAACCCTAACTGGGCAGCGACTGGAGTTCTTCATAAACAGCAGTCGCGACACCCCCGTACCCCCAGTCACCATAACCCATTTTCAGCCCAATGCACCCTCCCAAGCCTTAGGGATTCCTACTAGGACCTCATACAAGCATATACTAGTCCTAATTCATACCATAAACACAATACTCAAGATTTACCCAAATGGGTCAAACTTTCACTATTTAAAAACTAGGGTTTTAATGTGTTTCCAGCCCCAAAATCGTTAGAAAACATGTAAATGAGGGTCATAGAACTCACATTGTCGGGTAGGAGTTGATGAGCTTCGATTTGGCTAGCTTCACGATCGATCTTGAACTCGGGCAGCACTTTCCCTCTCTTCTCTTCCGTTCTCTGTCGCTCACCCTCTCTCCCCGACTGAAAATGGGGAGGAGAATGGAGCTGCTCCCCTTTTATACCCACATCTCAGTCGCATCTGGTCCAGGGGCGACTGGACCTTCAGTCGCATCAACACTGTGCGATTGGACCTCAATCGCACATGTTCCATGCGGCTCATACTCCATTCGGGCGGTTGAACTCCAATCGTGCGGTTGAGCTTCAATCGGCCGAATAGCCATGCGGATGACCTCCAGTCGCATAAATCACAGGCGACTGAGGCTCAGTCGCATAGCCTACCAAAAGGTCAAACTTTCGGGTGTTACATGTCAAAGGATTGCCGGATGGGCAAGTGTTTTAACTGTGGGGAAAGTGGTCATATGAGCAGAGACTGTAAGAAGCCGAGGGCTGAGGCTTCAGGGGTAAAGAAGACGGGAAGTGAAGGTCCGAGAGCAAGCGCCAGGGCATTCACAATGACGCAGGAAGAGGCTAGGACGGACCCCGATGTAGTGTCCGGTACGTTTCTGGTGAACCAAACTCTAGCCTCCGTATTATTTGATTCGGGTGCCAGTAGGAGTTTTTATTTCTGCTGTTTTCTGTGCCAAATTGCCCGTTAGTAGTAGACGTGTGGATATACCGTTTGATGTAGAGACTGCTATAGGTAAAACTACCAGGATTTCCGAGGTAATAGAGGATTGTGATGTGGAATTAGAGGGCCACAAATTTCCGGTTAGACCGTTTGCGATGACGTTGGGTGGTTTCGATTTGGTGCTAGGAATGGATTGGTTGGCGGATTTTGAGGCGAACATCGTGTGTCGCAAGAAGATGATCAGTTTGACAGCGCCCGACGGTAGTTCAGTGACAGTTTATGGGGATCGGGTTACTACGATTCCGAAGGTGATCTCGATGGCAGTGGCGGGGAAATGTATGAGGCGTGGATGTAGCGCCTTCTTATGTTATGTAAAAGATGTAGAAACGCCAACACCACGACTGTCTGATGTTCCGGTTGTGCGTGAGTTCCAGACGTGTTCCCGGAAGACTTATCGGGATTGCCACCTGACAGAGAGATCGAGTTCCAGATAGATCTGATACCAGGCGCCCAACCTGTTGCCAAAGCACCATATCGATTGGCCCCGACAGAGATGAAAGAGTTGATGGAGCAGTTACAAGAGCTGCTGGATAAGGGTTTATTCGACCGAGTATCTCACCTTGGGGTGCTCCGGTCCTGTTCGTAAAGAAGAAGGACGGAAGTATGAGGATGTGCATCGACTACCGCGAGCTGAATAAGTTAACGGTAAAGAACAGATACCCTTGCCGAGGATCGACGACTTGTTTGATCAACTTCAGGGTGCTAGTTGGTTTTCACGAATAGATCTTCGATCAGGCTACCATCAACTGAAGGTGAAGGAGCAGGATATCCCTAAAACAGCTTTTCGTACGCGCTACGGTCACTATGAGTTCCTCGTCATGTCTTTTGGTTTGACCAATGCGCCAGCTGCTTTTATGGATCTGATGAACAGGGTGTGCCGGCCGATGTTGGATAAATCAGTGATTGTATTCATCGATGATATCTTGATTTATTCAAAGAGTGAGACTGAGCATGCCGGTCACGTCCGCAAAGTTCTGGAGACGTTGAGAAGGGAGAAATTGTACGCCAAGTTCTCCAAGTGCGCATTTTGGTTGCGTGAAGTTCAATTTCTGGGTCACGTGGTTAATCCGGAGGGAATTATGGTCGATCCGGCAAAAGTAGAAGCAGTAATGCAGTGGAAGTCTCCAAAGACGCCGTCTGAAATCCGAAGTTTCTTAGGTTTGGCGGGTTATTACTGAAGATTCATTCAAGACTTCTCCAAGATTGCTTCTCCACTGACCAAGTTGACCCGGAAGGACGTAAAGTTTGTATGGAGTCAAGCTCAGGAAAAGGCGTTTGAAGAACTAAAGACGAGATTGACCCAAGCTCCTGTTCTGTCATTACCCGAGGGAAGCGAAGATCTGGTGGTTTACTCTGATGCTTCTTATTCGGGATTGGGATGCGTGTTGATGCAGAGGGGAAAGGTTATAGCTTATGCATCCCGACAGTTGAAAGTTCATGAGGTTAATTACCCTACTCATGACTTGGAGCTAGTAGCTGTGGTCTTCGCGTTAAAGATTTGGAGGCACTACCTCTACGGAACGAAGTGCACCATTTTCACCGACCACAAAAGCTTGAAGTACTTCTTCGAGCAAAAAGATCTGAATATGAGGCAACGACGATGGTTGGAGCTTATAAAGGATTATGATTGTGAGATCCATTACCATCCGGGCAAGGCCAACGTGGTGGCGGATGCCCTTAGCCGAAAAGAGAGGCCCGAGCCAATTCGGGTGAAGGCGTACCAGCTAATCATGACCTCCGACGTGATGAAACAGGTCAAAGAGTTCCAAGATGAGGCTTTGAAAGACGAACATCTTAACTCTGAACGAATGAGAGGTCTGGTCGCGGAGTTGGGTGAGAACGCAACGGGTGTTAGAACCCGGTTTGGGCGTATGTGGATTCCTCGTCTTGGGGATCTGCGAATGAGGATTATGGATGAAGCTTATAAGTCTCGATACTCCATTCATCCTGGTGCCACCAAGATGTACCAAGACATGAAGAAAGATTATTGGTGGCCGGGTATGAAACGTGACGTGGTGGAGTATATGAGTAAGTGCCTTACTTGTCTGCAAGTGAAGGCAGAGCACCAAAAGCCGTATGGAAAGATTCAACCGTTGGATATACCGGAATGGAAGTGGGAGCACATCACCATGGATTTTATCACAAAACTGCCACGTACCCCGAAAGGGTATGATACGATCTGGGTGATTGTGGATCGCCTGACGAAGAGTGCTCACTTCTTACCGATGCGCGAGACATATTCGTCCGAAAGGTTGGCCGATCTTTTCATCAAAGAGATTGTGGCTCGTCATGGTGTACCGGTGTCGATTGTGTCTGATCGCGACACACGGTTTACATCCAAATTCTGGAAGAAATTCCATGATGCTATGTGGACGAAGTTGCATATTAGCACGGCTTATCATCCTCAAACTGATGGTCAGTCGGAAAAGACCATTCAGACTTTGGAGGACATGCTCCGGGCATGTGTTATTGACTTCGGGGGAAGTTGGGATGACCACCTGCCGTTAGCCGAATTCTCATACAATAACAGCTATCATGCCAGTATTGGCATGCCACCCTATGAGATGCTATACGGTAGATGATGCAGGACACCCGTCTGTTGGGGTGATATTGGTCAGAAAGAATTGGGAAGCGTCGAAGTGATCGAGCCTACGACTGAGAAGCTTGAAAAGATCAAAGCTTATATGAAAGCAGCCAAAGACAGACAGAAGTCGTACGCTGACAAAAGACGCAGGCCGATTGAGTTCCAGGTGGGAGATCGGGTTATGTTGAAGGTCTCGCCCTGGAAGGGTATCATTCGGTTCCGGAAGCAAGGCAAGTTAAGTCCGCGGTATATAGGCCCTTTCCAAATCGTTGCTCGAGTAGGAGAGGTGGCCTATATGTTGGATTTACCAGATGTGTTAAGTGAAATTCACCCGACCTTCCACGTATCTCATCTGAGGAAATGTTTGGCAGACGAGGATATGATCGTCCCACTGGAGGATATCGAAGTGGACGAACGGCTCAATTATGTGGAGCAACCAGTGGCGATCATAGACCGAAAGGAGAAAAGACTGAGAAATAAAACGGTTCCTCTTGTGCGTGTACAGTGGCGGCACAGAAAGGGATCGGAGTCTACGTGGGAGACTGAGGAAGAGATGAGACAGCATTACCCACGATTGTTCGAGGAATAACAGGTTTCGGGGACGAAACCTAAATTAGGGGGGTGGACTTGTAACACCCGGAAGTTTGACTTTTGGAGTGGTATGCGACTGAGTCTCAGTCGCATGTGATTCGTGCGACTGGAGGTCCAGTCGCATGGTGTTCGAACGCACAACTGAAGGACGATTGAAGCTCAATCGTACGATTAGAGTTCAATCACCCGAATGAAGGATGAATCGCATGGAACTCATGCGACTGGGGTCCAGTTGCATGGTGTTTATGCGACTGAAGTCCAGTCGCCCCTGGACCAGATGCGACTGGGCTGTACCTATAAAAGAGGAGTAGCTCTCTTCTCCTCCCAACACTCACACGTTTCAGTCGGGAAAAAAAAAGAGCGACAGAGCAGAGAAAGAAAAGGGAGACGTGGTGATTTGGGCACGGGATTTGTCGAGAAGCTAGCCAAGTCGAATCTCTTCAACTCCTACCTGATAATGTGAGTTCTAGAACCCCTCATTTACTTGTTTTCATACGATTTTGGGGCTGGATCACATATAAACCCTATTTTTGAATAGTGTGTATGCTTGACCCATTTGGGTGAAAACTTGAGTAACGTGTTTATGGTAAGAATTAGGACTTGCATTAGCTTGTATGATGTCCTAGTATGATTCCCTGAGGTTTAGGAGGCTAATTTGGGCTAGAAATGAGTTTGAAAGGGTTTGAGACTCGTAGGTCGCGTCTGCAGTTCGTGATGAACTCCAGTCGCTGCCCAGTTAGGGCTATGCGACTGAAGGGCCAGTCGCATGACTGAGGGAAAACGGATGTTCAATCGTACGATTGAGGTTCAGTCGTACGGATGGGACTCAATCGCCCGATAGACCATACGACTGAGGGATTCGGTCGCATAGGTCCATTCGCATGATAGTTTAGTCGCACGTATGAGGTTAATCGCCTATTAGTCCATTCGTGCAGAGTTCATTCGTACGATAGGAGGTTCAATCGCACGAATGTAAGTCTAGTCGCCTGATTGTCTAGTCGCACGACCCAGTCGCATGGAGGCCATGCGACTGTGGTATGTTCAATCGCCCACGAAGGGCTGATGTGAATGAGGATGCTATGTATGATTACGTATGTATGATGATGTATGTATGATGGGTGTGTGTGTTCCTTATGATGATGTATGAATATCTTTCACGCCTCATGTATTATGACGATGAACGAACAAAGTATTATGAACGTAAAGTGAAAGTAATGAAAGAGGAACACGATGACGAATGCATGTATTAATGAATGAATGAATGAGTAATAAGATGACGAATACATGCATTAACGAACGAACGAGTTATGTCTTGCAAGCATTGAATAAGTCGATTGGTCCTTCTTTGTGATTGACCATGGTCATGGTACCTCTACTGCTTACCTCTAGTACTGTGGCATACGCATAGATTCACGGCCCAGTAGCTAAGGCTTCTGTGGCAATACGCTCTATTGATTCACGGCCCAGTAGCTAAGACGGATCGGGGTATAGCATATGGTATTGGTACATCAGAATTCAATGTGCAAGTAAGTATGAGACGGGATCCTTGTCATTCGACCACAGTAATCATGGTCGAGTGCTATGAAGTGGGTAAAGCCTGACAGGATCCATATGAGAAGTTAAAGATAACGATGTATAACGAATCATGAAGATAATAATGAATATTATCTCTATGTACGTATGAATGAACGTAAAGAATGTATGCACGAACGTGAACGAGAAAGATGAATGGTACACAAATGAAAGCTAATGAACGAACGATGATAATAGTAACAATATTATCTAAGTGTACGTATGATGTATGATCGCATGTATGAAAGAACACTTTTAACAAGTATAAGTATGTTTTAATATAAAACTAGAACTCACTCAGCAACGCTGACTTTTTATGTGTTTCCAGTTGGCAGGTAGTGTTGCTGGGGATGGCACGAGGCGACTACTCATTTCGTGGGGGACGGCATTCTCCTTTTGATCATGCTGCAACGTCATGTGTTGTGGGCCCGTAATGCACGCAACACATTATGTTGCATGCGAGTGCGAGATTACTTAAGGATTCCCATAAACGGGATCACTTAAGGAATCTCCTTTATGATGAAAAACATATTTTTGAATTTAATATCTTCTACTAGAGGTCACTGTATATGACCATTTTGTAATCCGTAACGATGTAACCTTTGTACAATGCTTTTGTGATGTAATGCAACATTAGATGTTTTGTAACTGTCGTACGTTGTATTAAATGACAAAAGTATTTATAGTAAAAGAAAAGTTTGTTTCAGAAATTCCGCTGCCATGTTTATTAAAGATGCTTACAAATATATAAATATCAATTGTACGTTTTATGTGCGATGAACAACCAACTGTGAGGTGCCCGGGAACGGGGCCTTACAGTTTTTGTTTAGATTGCGTTTTTTTCAAAGGGCTCTTTTTTTAGTCTGATTGGAGCCTCAGAAAACGTTGAGCCGGTCCTGACTACGAGAATCATCTCAAACTTTAGATAAATCAGCGGCAAAAGAGTAAATATACCAAAATTGATGCCTAAATAATTGAAGATATAAACACATTTGCAAAATTTAATATCATCTTCAAACGATTACTAAGATCGTGTGGGTCATTGCTCCTCAATTCGAACACGGTTAAGACTTAAGAATGATGTTGCATTTCAATAGGTTATATCAAACATGTATATACAGAAAAAAGACTAAATACGTAAGTACTCTCAAGTAAAGTTATGTGTAATTGCATAAAACGGGAGCTTGAATATGGAATCCCAATCAATCAATTCTCATGTTTAATTAGCATATTTTTTTATAATTATTATTCATAACATTTATCGGTGATGGTATGAAAATTGTTTAAAGACGATTATTTTGAATGGAGACAATACCCCCACTAACATTCAACTAATTGCTAAAAATGTAGTATTATCCTCTAAACTCTAAAAAGAAAAAAAAAAAAAGAAAAATAATGGTTGAAAATGATTCTTACGATTCTTTACTTTTAACCCTTATGTGTATATATTGATACAAAATAAAGTAAATAAAATATCTTCCATAGATATTCTCAATCTTTAATTATGTTTGTTATATTATGTGTTGTTAGTTCGTTTATTACCGACCTTCACAAGTAACCTAGTGATAGGTGTGTGAAAGTTTTTAGGCGTTTGATTCGCGTAATTTGTTGGAATTTAAATTTGAATTGAAATTCGAATTAATTGTATTTGAAATTCAATATATTCAAAGGAATTGGAATCTATAAATAAAATTTAAATTTCAAATGCATTTTTAGTAAAAAAAACACTTATAAGGGAATTGAAATTTATCACCTGTTGCAAACCGCCACCACCTAAACGACCACCGATTATCGCCACTACATACCACCGACCGCCGCCGCGACATCGTTGACAATCGACTGCGACCACCAACTGCACCCGTTTCCAAAACCAACCGTACCCCACTTCCACCACCAACGGATAACGCCCGTCGTCGAGACACAGTTTGGCAATGACGGACGACGACAGTTGACGGTTAGGGGTGGCGGCGGTCGGCGATCGGGGAAAATTGTGGGTATCGGCGGTCGGTTGGCGGTGGGCGGGATGGTAGGAGGCGGTCAGGGCGGTATTCGGTGGTCGGGGGCGTCGGCGGTCAGGTCGGCAGGGGGGGTCGGGGGTCGTCGGTAGTGTCGGTTGGCGGGGCGGTAGATTGCGGTTGGTGGTGGAGACGAGGTCAATGGAATTTAAAATCAATATTTGAAATGAGTTTGAGGGAATTAATTCTAATTCTAATTTCAATTATTTTTTCAACGGGACACGTTAAAAATGAAATTCAAATTTCAATTCCTACGAATTCCTACTAACAACACAATGACCAATGAAATTCAAATTACAATTCCATTAAATTCCTGTATCCCAAATGTCCCCTTAGGTTTAAATCTTTCCTAACTTTAGATGATTACTGTTATTTTATGGAAAAAGTTATTTTATTACCATTAAAAAAAAAAAAAGTTGCGCTTAACTAATATTCCTATTACCATAAAAAAAAGCTAGGTGGTGTTTGCTACCGTTCAATTTTCACTCATCAATTTTTTAATTTGCACTTTTGACTCAATAAAATTTTATAAAGTTTTAAAATGTTACTTCAAGGCCTTCAAGTTTCAAAGGTTTTGGTTTACACCCTGTATATTTTTATCAAAGAAACATGTTTCTTATGTTTTTATTTTTATGTATGTGTTAGTATAAACTGGAGTCCGTCTATATTTTGACGTAAGTTTTATTCAGAAACGATATGAGTTAAATATAAAACTCTTTCATGCTTTATTTTTAAGTATGTTTTTTATTGGTTTACGTTTCGACATAAATTTTGTTCGGAAATGAGTCGTGTCAAATATAATATGTTTACGTTCGAATGAATAAATTTGAGTAACTTGAGGTCTCAACGTAAATTTATTTTGAAAATGAGTTGGGACGACTGTAGTCTATATTTTATCACGCAACATATGACGTCGTCGCACGTGCTTTGATTTGGTCTACGTTTTGATATAAATTTCATTTAGAGTCATATCAATATAATATGTTTTTATTCGATGATGTAACTTTAAAAATTACTCCACGTTTCAACGAAAATCTAATTTAAAAATATGTCTGGTTAATTGTAGTATATACTTTATTCTAATTTAAAATTTTGGCTGGTTGATTGTAGTATATACTTTATCTACGAGGAACTAATTTTATATATTATAATGCATGTATTCATAGTGGTATCGATATTGTATATAGAAATGTCTAGAAAAGATTGCAATGTCGATGCTTTCTGATAAAAAAAACACACATAACTAATTAATTAATAGATAAAAAAAGATTTTCATAACAATGAATATAAAATTGAAGCAATATTTCTATATGGTTTAATGTCCCCCACGAGGGAAGATCGTATGGAGTTTTCAATCGCATGAACTAATGATTATTATATTACCAAATGAGTTTTATTTTTAACTAAACAACAAAACAAAGACTTAAAGTAGAGATGATAATAAGTCGTATATGAGATCGTCGGACATCTTTATTTTGTATAATTATAAAGCTATGTTTCATATACGGTTTTATATTCATCAGGAACCCATTACACAATGCGATTTATTGGGTTCGTGGTTATGCCCACCGGTATCAAACATACTCGTTTATAATCTTCTATGGTTTGAAAAGACCTATTGGGATTCTCATTGCCCTAAAACCCACCTTAAAACCTACTAAAAATTAGATACCCAACTACACCTTCAACAATATATAAATATAATAAATTTAAGGTTATAACAAGAGTGAATTTTTATTTTCATCTCTATGGTTCGGTGAAAACTATTACTACAATCCAATTGTTTTACAAATCTTGTAATTTTCATCTAATCGGTTAACCCCATCCAAAATCTTTGTTAAATGAGATGTATATCGTTCATTTTACATATATATATATTTTTTAACTTTTAACTTGATTTAATCTCTCATCTCTGAGTAAATTGCCAATTAAGTCCCTCTGTTATGGGAAGACTGGCCACTTTCGGTTAAAAAAAACACCACACCACCATCTTATCACAGAACACCACACAACCACCACCTTGTCATTGAACCACCTCATCACCCCTTTGTCGTAGAACCACCACACCACTACCCCTGTCGTAAGCAACCATGCCTTAAAAATGGGAATCGTGAAGGTAATAGTAGGGTTAAATGTTACGAGTTCAGTATTGCCCGTCGATTTCTAGGGTTTACATGGTGGGTGCGATCTATTGTGTGTGTTGGTAGTGGCAGGCTGGTACGGTGTTGGTGGTTTTATGATAGAGGTGGAGATGGTGGTGATGGCGGTTTGGTGATTCTTTTTACGAGGTGGTGCTGCGGTGGTTATGTGACCGTGTGGTGGTTCTATGACGGTGTGGTGGTGTTGTGATTCTTTTTGAACTAAAGTGACAAATCTGCTCAAACTACTAGGACTAAATTGACATGTTATCTAAACTCCAATGGGGACAGATTAAATCATGATAAAAAAGAAAATATATATAACATATATGTAAAATGACCGATCTATCTCTTGTGTAATGGAGATTTTTGAATGGAGCTAACCGACTGGATAAAAATGACAAGATTTGTAAACAACGAGAACACAAATGCGAGAAAACAAACGATTGGATGAAAGTGATAATTTCTATCAAGTTATTAGGATAAAATGACAATTTATTATTCTAAGCACATTTTCAGTCCATCCCTCATCTCATCATTATAGTTATACTATATATCATTATTTTATGTTTCTCATTTTTACTTAAATAATATTTTTACATACATTTATTATTATATTTTCTCTCGTATCTACTTACAACCGTTTTTAAAAAAATATTAAAAAACTTATGGTGGTTGTAACGTGTTTCCTTATATTAATAAAACAGTGCTATACGCCACATAAATTTAGCTGCTACTTGATTTGACAAGTCATACGCCAAAGAATGTTTTTTGACCTATACACCTCATATGATATTATACGAGACGTATAAATTTAACGGAGGTGTTGATATATAATAAGTGGGCGTCTCATTAACGGAGCCCTTAGCCGTCAGTTAGATATTAAACACGTCTGTCCTAACAACTTGGTCCATTGATTAAGAGCCCGCCCTTCCGAAGTGGAGGTGCTATGTTCGAATTCCGCTTGTGCCAGTTGGAGGGACATCTGGGTGAAGAGGTGAATCTAGTCTTTATCCCGGGTTCGAACATGACAGGGGGCGAAGGTTTACCTATTTCACTGGGTTCTTGTGCATCGGGGGACTGGGTCTTGTGGACGGTCGAGTAATAGACCTTGGACATAACCTCAAAAGGATAGATTTACAATCAAGATTTTAGCTGTTCAAAAAGAATATTAATCACGTCTCAATGTTAAGTCAAATTAAAAATTATATAACAAAACTAGGCTAATAAATATATTTTATTACATTATTCCAATTGTGGGACCCACTTTTGAAATATGTGACACAGGGCAGTTTTCTCCTCTGACCTCCTCTTCTTGCTCTACTTGTTCTTTATTATTATTTAAAATCATCTATCTCTTTCTCTCTTCTTCAGTTTTTTATTGCAGCAGTTCCCTCTATCTCTCTCTCTAGAAAACTGAAATTTTAAATACAACATCATGGCATTTTTCTTTCTTTTGGGTGTGTGAATTCTCTACGTGAAGCAACAAAAGTCTTCTCTTTCACACCTCTTTCTCTCAATCCCACAACCCCATATGGCGATTTAAAGAATCTTGTTCTAGGGTTTTCAAAAAGCCCCCAAATTATAACGTTATTCATCTTGATTTCTTCACTGCAATTGTTTTTTTATCCTTGTTTCCATCTGGGATTTCTTCATCTTCATAATCTTGCTAACAATTTCACCCTAATTTACTCCTAATCATACCAAAAACCAGGTAAGCGCTTCATAATTTCTTCAACAAACCTATCCTTATCATTTTTGGGTCTTTTATGACTCATGATCTGTTAAATTTGTGGTTTTTATTGGTGGGTTTTTAGTGTTTTAGGTTTTTGGAATTGGGTTTGTGTTAAGTTTTGATTTTGAGTGAAGATATGAAAGAAGTTGAAGCTGCTAATAGAGCTGCTGTTGAAAGTTGCCATAAAATTCTCAGCCTTTTGGCTAAACCACAAGATCAAGTTCAGTACAATAACTTAATGGTCCAAACAGGAGATGCTGTAGTTAAGTTCAAGAAAGTTGTAACTTTACTTGATAATGGTTTAGGTCATGCTAGGGTTAAAATGGTCAAGAAAATTTCAGCTCCTGTGCCTCAAAGCATTCTGCAAGACAACCCCACCACCATCATCCACCATCAGCCACCAAAGCCCCTTCATTTTCTTTTGGAATCTCACCCAATTCAAGAAATTGGATCAAATGTTGTTAAGAACACTTTGTCTTTAGGGAACCATAACCCTCAGCCTTCACTTGAGTTGAGCTCAAATGGGAAGCATTCCCTTCACATTCCCCAAAATGCCCCTCACCCTTCTTCTAATTACCATTTCCTTCAACAACAGAAGCTCAAACAGCAAGCTGAGATGATGTATAGGCGTAGTAGTAGTAGTGGGATTAATTTGAATTTTGATAGCTCAACTTGCACCCCTACAATATCTTCAAATAGGTCTTTTATGTCTTCTTTAAGTATTGAAGGGAGTGTGGCTAATTTGGATGGGGGTTCTTTTCGGTTGATCGGTTCATCTCTTTCTGCTGATCAAGCTACATATCAACACAAAAGGCGGTGTTCGGTTAGGGGTGATGATGGGAGTGTGAAATGTGGGAGTTCTGGTAGATGTCATTGCTCCAAAAAGAGGTTAATATCATACATTTTCACGATTATGAACTTAATATGTTAATGGTTTTCTTTTCTAATGATTAAGATGCTAATTTGTTAATTTTGTTTTGTTTGATCAGAAAACATAGGATTAAGAGGTCAATCAAAGTACCTGCTATTAGTAACAAGCTTGCTGATATCCCTCCTGATGATTATTCATGGAGGAAGTATGGTCAGAAGCCTATCAAAGGTTCTCCACATCCAAGGTACCTTTGTTTTGCTTTCATATGCAGCATATATCGTGAATTATGAATCTTAAATTAAATATTTTATTTAATAGCATGTCATGATCAACATGTATGTTTCCCATTTCATATTCGCGCCATAACAAAGAGGTGACTTCCATTTTAGAAGAATTGAGATCAAAGCGATAGCACGCATTGACCACATTAGAACTAATTTTCGATATATGTGTTCCAAATGTGATCCTCTTATTTCCAATTGGTTTTATGATGGTAGATCCATGGGTCTTTTGGTGTAGTGGAGCCTGTATAGTTCTTAAATTTTGTGATTTATACTAGAATTTACAGCCTTTATTAACTATAAAATACAAACATTGAAGGATGTTAAGTCAGACACATTTTAAAAAGCCCCTCCATGACTTATTATGCCCCAAAACATTATAGGCAGACCAATATTGTCTATGTGGTATGCACTTGAATGAGCCTGAAATATGAGTGCTTACTTTGTCAGTTGATGTAGAGATACACTAACAATTGTTTCTTCATACGCTATCGGCCCCTCAACACCTTAAAGTCGGCTAATTGTAGAGTGTAAAAGATGTAATTGTAGCATACACCCAAGAATTGTTTTGTAACAATAGTCAGATACCAGATGATTCAATAGAATAGTGTTATTGAAATGGGTTTGTTAACTATGAGCTCTATACATTATTTTACTTTCATTGAAATGGGATAATGTGTTATCTTATGAGGCTACATGTATTATTGATTCATTAATTTAAAGAAAATGTGTTTGCGAGCAGGGGTTATTACAAGTGTAGCAGCATGAGAGGTTGTCCAGCTAGAAAACACGTGGAGAGATGTTTGGAAGATTCAACAATGCTCATAGTCACCTATGAAGGTGAACATAACCACCCAAGGTTACCTTCACAATCTGCAAACACTTAAAATACCTTAAATAGAACCTGTTCTGTTGTCTGATATCGGGTTGGGTCGCTCCTGTACATATTTAACGGGTTTTCGGGTATATTTGGAGCTAGAGTTATGACTAAGTTTGATCAAATCATTATGTCGTCTTCGTGGGGTCCGTTTAATCTTTATGAATGGTTGTTTTTTAATTTTTTTTCAAGATTAGTGTAGGGTTTTTTTTATGGTAATTGGTATGTAATTGGCTGAAAGAAAATCACTATTGTTAGAATGATGGATTAATTTGAAGGATGGTGCAATTGATGTATTTGAATTGTTGGTCAATTTGACTATATTAATATGTGGTGTCAATAGAGTATAATCTTGCTATATATAGCAAATGTTGTTGGGGTGGGTGGAGCTATTGGATTAGTTATCATTCATTGTTGAATGAGAAGTCAATTATGGGTGCTCTATTTAGTCAAAAAATATGTTCTTTCATAACAATTAACAAAAAAGAACGTGTTGATTTTGACTTTTATGTCACGTTCTTGGAATCTTGACTTTTATGTCTCGTCAATAAACATCATTGGTGATTGTCCGTTGCGTGTTATACCAACCTTTTCTTGTTTTAAGGTATGTTTAAAAAATTCTGGTTAAATGGACACCTTATTATTTTAAATTAACATCTCAAAATTTCTATACGGGTCGTATAATCTCATAGTCGTCGTATAGGGGGGTCGTATAGCACTATACGGGGCGTATGACCCCTCTGACAGTCCCCTGAATTTTTCCTCGTAGTCAGTGTTGAAATCAGCTATACGCGTCGTACAGCCCTATATGTGTCGTATAGAAGGGGCGTATAGGGCTATATGGGACGTATAGCTCTCTGACACCCCCTGAATTTTCCTCGTTTCCAGTGCATTTGATCCTATACGCCGCGTATGGACCCATACGCGACGTATAAGGGGGTGTCGATTTATCAGAGTGGGTGTTTAAATATTAGAACCCTTAAAAAATTAAACGAATGCCTACTATGTATATTTTTTTACTAGTTTTACCGTTCAGTAATCAGGTTTATTAGTATGAGTTCACTAGTACATTAGTTTTTTAAGGTTTCGTTTGTATTTTATATATTGTAATCATTATTTAGTAATATTAATTAATTATTTTACCATCTTACATAGTATTGAAGTCTTAGGAAATTGGTCACCCTTCTTCGTCGTGCCATCACTGGAAAAAAAAAAGATTACATTATTTAGTAATATTAATTAATTATTTTACCATCTTACATTAGTTTTTTAAGGTTTTCGTTTGTATTTTATATATTGTAATCATTATTTAGTAATATTAATTAATTTTTTTCGTCATTGTTCTTTTGGTTCATTTCTACTTTTTCTTTTTTATTATTTTATCTGTGTTTTAGCCGTCACCTAAGGGCTAGGACTACGGTCATGACCATGGTCTCAAACTACGGTTTAATTTGTTTAGTTTTCTTTGATATACGCATCTTATCTTTTGATCCATAGATCCACTAGACTACCACCTGACGGTCATCGACCTTGCTTTTTGTTTCTTTTTTAGATCTACGGATCTCGTCTTTTAATTACGGATTCAAGAGACCTTCATTTGCTAGCCTTGATGCATCGACTCACGACTACAATCGTTGGTTGTCGACTTACCTCTAGTAAATCGTCTTTATCATTCGAGGAACCAAGAATCAATGAATTACAGTCAGGTAACCCCAATAAATTTGATGATATCTTCTTTAAATATTAATGACTTTACTAGTCGGTTTGTGTCGAATTCTGCCCCGCAACCACCTATTTTGCTATGCATTTTTAAAGACAATAGATCCAATGAAGTAAACTTAGGATAACACAATCAATTAAAATATGGATTACAACATCAAGCACAATATGAATTTGGTAACAAAAGTTTGGATTTTTAAGTGATTTCGAAGCATGTTTATCTTATTATTATTAGTTTGTTTATGTTTTTCCGTTTTCTAGTCTTAGCGTTAGGTTTACTTTTGCTAACATTGCGAGAGAGTATTAAATACTAGGTTTATTAGTATGAGCTTACAAGCCCATTAGGTATTTAGGGTTTGCATTTTCATTATTCAATAATAATCAGTCAATTTTTTTACCATCTTACAATTTAACACGTATGAATATACTAGGCATATGAGGTGTTTTTCTTCTACTTGTATGGCAAGTTTCTCGTTAACTGATATGGCAGTTTTTTTTCGTTATATTGATCATATGAGAGAAAGCTAAGCAAATCGTATAGTGTCGAATGAGACCTAAACAATTGACGTGATGGCACGCACCACCAATAGAGGCTATATGAGTTGTATAACCTATTTCCGCTTTAAATACTGCCCATATAAATGGTGGGATGGGGATGGTGATATGTAGTTGCTCTCTTGTTTTATTGAAGTTTTATTATCATAGAAAGTAATTTATGTTCTATAATCGTATAACAGTTGTTTATGTTGCGATCAGATTGATGTATTTATGAGGCTTCGACTATACGCACGCTATTTACCTTATTTAACCAACTCCCTATGTCTTTCCTCAAAAAAAAATTTCAGAACCATGGAGATCTACTAAGTTTATTTACGTTGCACTTGTTGACGAGATCTATAATATTGTTCACCGTCAGGTGTCTAGTATTTTTGAAATTTCGATTGTTTTTTGAACCTTCACGCTATATCTCATAACAGTTTGCTAAGAAACCATCACAATAACAACAAATTCATATATCGCTAAGGTGTTTAGTATTTTTGATTTTTTAGATTCTTTTTTGAACCTTCACTCTATGTTTCATGACAGTTTCCTAAGAACCAAAAATAGAAGGAAAAAAAACTAAGTCAATAGAACTCACCTTAAGTTCTTCTCATTGACGATGCACAATTTTAAGTCTATCTAGTGGCAACTCTTTTCATTTGACCACCATAGCATTCAGAATTACTTTATATATGATTATATACAAGCACACTGTTGGTATTTACGATTAGATCCTAGACGATTGGTTGAGTTTCAAACACGTGGTATCGATCCATGAATCTAAATGATAACTACAATGTCGTCCTTTTACAACACGTAAATTTTTTTAAAACAATTCTATTGTTCAATCTAAAACTTGCTATACATCTTATAAAATGTTTTATCATACTCAAAACGTTGAGATACACAAGGTAATTAAATATTTAAGATTGACTTGCGAGTATAGTAATTGAGTGAAACCAGTTACACTTTGTATAGCATAAAATAGTTGTTAAAAACTATTTATGTAACTAAAACAAACATGTTTAAAAATTAATAAGCCAACCACAGGCTAGATTACTAAAAGGCTAAAACATGATCAACAGGAGGCCAGAGTCCATGATTGCTTTTCTCCCTAGCCCAAACATATCATTTAAGATATAGGCCCAGTTAATGTTTCTTTTTTACTTTCCCAGGCCCACCCGAAACATAAAAAAGTTAATAGGACTTCATCATGTTCCACTTGTACTATAACCTATGTTTTGAATCATACAGGTGTTCAAAAATATCCGAAATCAAATTCGAAATATCTGAAAACTCGAACTTCGGATATCCGAAATTTCGGATTCGGATTCGGATAGTGATTTTTAGAATTTTCGGATAGTTCGGATATCCGAAATATCCAAAATATTTTTATAAAAATTTAAAAATATTAAATATTAATTAAATATTTTGGATATTTTAGATATTTAGGACATTTTAATAAAAAACTTCGGATATCCGATAAACACTTCAATAAAAATTATTACATTTTTATAAAATTTATTAAATAATACAAAATTTATTTGAATTCGGATATCCGAACGGATATCCGAATCCGAATCCGAAATTTCGGATATCCAAAATTCGGATATCTGAAATTTCGGATTCGGATTCAGATAGTGACTCACTATCCGAAATTTTCGGATATCCGAATTTCGGATATCCGAATTTGAACACCTCTACAGTGAACCAGTCGTTTTATCAGTCTTTTGTTAGACTGGTCAAACTAGATAAATGAAGGTGGGAAGGTGGTTCCACGGGGAGATGCATTTAGATTGCATACTTTTCAACAAGAGCTAATACTTGTTGAGAATTTTGTTTGACAATGCTTCACGCCTAAAAAGGTAGGAGATACATCTGAGTTGGTGGTGGATCACTGGATTATTATTTTGTTTCTTGATAATGAAGTAAGAACAAGCTCTTGAGCTTATTATCTCGAGCCAGAACAAGCTGATAGAATATCCTTGTAGAAAAAGAAAATGTGATTGAGAAGATTGTGGGATCAGTTGGTTGACAGCATCATTTCCCAAAATTGCATGAATCAAAAGGGACGTTAGCCTACTCATTCACAGCTCAATGACAGCTTTTATTTCCTTGTATAAACCTCTTGTAAAGCCTATAAATTCTGGATTCTTTTGTAATTGTAATAATTAAGAAAACATACAATACAATAGTTCTCTGATTTTCATCATGGTATCAGAGCGGTGTTGAATGATTCTAGGATCAAACAACACGGTTCTGCTCATCATTTACCGATTACCCACCGAACCTTCCCAGTTCAAGCTGCCATGTCAAGTGACGGTAGCTCAACCCACCATACAACCATCAGCAACGATGAGTTAACCATCCAACTCGCCAACATTCTCAAAAATGGTCTCAATTCCCAATCTCAAAACCCAAAACCAAACATGTCCGACAACCTCAAGATTAGTCTTAACCTCAATAGTCAAAACTATGCCTTGTGGTCACGGATGATCAAAGTGGCAATAGGAGGAAAATCAAAAATCCTGCTAAACCACCTATCCACAAACCCTCCAGAAACAACAGACGACAAATATGAGCAATGGGAACAGGACGATCTCGTCGTTTTCTCATGGCTCATTCAAAACATTGAACCTACCATTGCTAGCAATCTAACCGAGTTTCTCACTGCAAAATCTTTGTGTGATGCCCTGGTTGTCACATATAGCAGTGGTAAGGATAAGCTGCAAACGTTTGACCTTCATGTCAAGGCAAATGAGATAAAACAAAATGGTTTACCTCTCGAAGATCTGTGGATTACAATGCAAGGAATATGGGGAGAAATAGAAAGGAGAGACCCAAACCCCATGAAATGTGCAACTGACATTTCTGCTTACAACAAGATAAGATCTGAACAGAAGCTTTTCCAATTTTTGAATGCTCTTGACTGCAAATACGATCCCATCAAAAGAGAGATCTTGCGGTGGGATCCCTTGCCCTCAGCCGAAGAAGCCTACGCAGCCGTGAGGAAGGAAACCGCCCACCAAAGCATACTCGGGGCGGCCTCTTCGAATACCTCCTCACAGGGCGTGGCAACCGGGTTAATGGTCACCGGACAAACCGGAATCGAAGGCTCGGGATTTCTCTCGAAGGGGCAACGCCGATCAGACCGCACACAACCGATGGGGTCATCATCCCGGGTGGACAAATCCAAACTAAAGTGCAGCCACTGTGGAATGTCAAAACATACGAGAGAACAATGCTTCAAACTCATAGGGTTTCCCGAGTGGTGGAACGACGGGCATAAAAAGAACAAGGATGGAAAGGCTGCAGCAGCCGTGGGCAACCCGGAGGCCACCAGCAGCGGCGATGGCAGCGACCACCTCACCGGAGTTGGGTGTGTGGCGGCGGCAAGTGGGGAGTGCAGGGGAGCCGAACCAGGTATAGGGTTTGGGAATTGTTTCTCAAGCCCTCCTCCTTCTTCTTATTTATGTTTAGAACCCTTAGGCTCCTCCCTTCTAAATACTGATTTTTTAAACCCCAAAGTTTTTAATATATTAAACCCACAACTTTCAAAAGGATTAGAAAATAACTCTAAATATTTTAATTTATCAAATGACACTAAAGGATTAGAAAATAACTCTAAATATTTTAATTTATCAAATGACCTTTTTATTGGAAAAGCTAATATGACAATAAATTATGAGGAAAATAAGGGCTCGTGGATATTTGATTGTGGTGCCACGGACACCATGACATACGAACTCTTGGACATGAGCTCGTTGACAAAACCACGTAAAACACCGATTCATACCGCAAATGGGGGAATAGTTCAAGTAAAAAGTGGAGGAACAATTGAAATATCACCTACTTTAAAATTATCAAACTGTCTTTACGTTCCATCTTTATCACATAAATTATTGTCCATTAGCCATGTTACGAAAGAACTAAATTGCACCGTGTTAATGCACCCAACATTTGCATTCTCCAGGACATCAGGACGGGAACGATTATTGGGCGTGGCACTGAGCGTAATGGACTATACTATGTGGATGAAGTGACTCGACAAGGTACTGTGATGCTGGCACATGGAACGGTTGATAGGGAAGCTTGGTTATGGCATAGAAGGTTGGGGCACCCCTCCACTAGTTACTTGCACCTTTTATTTCCTAAATTATTTCCTTCAAATAAGACTTTTAGTTGCGAAACCTGTTTTTTAGCCGAAAGTCATAGGCATACTTTTAAACCAAATAACACTAGAGTAGAGCATCCTTTTTCTTTGATTCATTCGGATGTATGGGGACCGGCAAAAATTAACGGGGGGCAAAATTATCGGTATTTCCTTCTTTTTATTGATGATTGCACTCGTATGACTTGGACTTATTTTTTGCAAAATAAATCTGAGGTGGTTGATAAGTTCATACTATTTTTTACTATGATTAAAACCCAATTCAATAAAAACATAAAAATCTTACGAACGGATAATGGAGGGGAGTTTGTGAACACATCTATTGAACAATTTTGCCAAACAAATGGAATAATCCATCAAACATCATGTGCCCACACTCCCGAATAAAACGGAGTTGCAGAACGGAAGAATCGTATACTTCTAGAAATAACACGCGCACTTCTAATTGAATCTCACGTCCCAAAATCGTTTTGGCCAGAGGCAATTGCGACAGCCACTTACCTTATAAATCGTCTCCCAACCAAGGCCCTCGACCTCAAAACTCCAATTCAAACTCTTTCTAACTTTACCAACATTCCCCCTGCACTCACTTTAAAACCTCATGTATTTGGCTGCTCTGTCTTCGTACACATACCAAAAGTAGCACGCTCAAAACTCAACCCATGCGCTGAAAAATATGTCTTTGTGGGCTATGGAATCAACCAAAAAGGATATCGATGTTATAGCCCAAAAAGACGTCACATGTTTACTACCATGAACTGCGATTTCCTTGAAACTGAGTATTTCTACGACGCCCAACACACTGGTCAGGGGGAGAGTGAGTATAACGACACACTGAGTTGGTTGAGATGGATGCCATCATCAGAACAAGCAAATCATAGTGCCGAGTCACATCCACAATGCACAACGCATACAACCAGTGCCACTGCTGAACAGAATCTTCCCAACCAGATGTCCGAGGTAAGTGATTCTCAAACCCATGAGAACGATGAAGAATCTGAAAAGGTTAAGAAGACGACTGTGTCCTCAAATGATGATTCTTCTAATTCTCAAAATAATGACTCTTCTTTTAATAACCCTAACCATGATAATCATGAGATAGGAACACAAGTAGAAGACGTGCCATCACGAAGTGAACATGAGAGCTTAGTAGGAACACAAGAAGAAGATATGCCATCACGAAGTGAACATGAGTGCCCAGTAGAAGCCGAATCAACCAAAAGATATGTCCTCCCTCCAAGGACAACCAGGGGAATCCCCCCCAAACGGTATTCCCCTGAAAAAGAAGCTCAAAACTCAAAATATCCTATGGCAAACTTAGCCCAAGCAAACATATCTACGGAAGCTAAGGCATTTACCACTTCTCTATATTCCGAATAAATCCCAACCACAATCGAACAAGCATTGAAATCAAAGAACTGGAACGGAGCAATGAAGGTAGAGATGGAGGCGCTAAGGAAAAGTAATACGTGGGAAAAATGCATCCTCCTAATCGGAAAAAAAACTGTGGGTTGTCGCTGGGTTTTCTCTATAAAACACAAACCTGATGGAACTATTGAAATATACAAAGCCAGACTAGTAGCCAAAGGGTACACTCAAACATATGGGATTGACTACTCAGAGACGTTCTCCCCAGTCGCAAAACTTGATACTATTAGGGTACTATTCTCCATAGCTGCAAATAAAGGATGACCACTACATCAATTTGATGTCAAAAATGCCTTTCTAAATGGGGAACTGAAAGAAGAAGTGTACATGGAAGCACCCCCCGGGTTCTCAGAAGACTTTTAGAATAGAGAAGTTTGTCGTTTAAAGAAATCGCTTTATGGATTGAAACAGTCTCCTCGAGCATGGTTCGACAGGTTCACATCGGCTATGAAGAGATACGGGTTCAAACAAAGCAACTCGGATCATACTCTCTTTCTTAAACGAAGAGATAAAATTGTGACCTGCTTAATCATCTACGTTGATGATATGATCATTACAGGAAATGATGAAGAAGAAATCACTAAGTTAAAAACAAGTTTATTCATGGAGTTTGAGATGAAAGACCTAGGGAGACTGAAGTACTTCCTTGGAATTAAAGTATTACGATCAAACCAAGGAATATTTACTTGCCAGAAAAAATATATTCTCGACTTATTGGCAGAAACAGGGATGATTGATTGCAAACCCGTCAACACCCCTATGATAGTAAACCAGAAACTCTACATAGAAGAAGGAGCGCAGTTAGCAGACAAAGGCAGATACCAACGGATTGTGGGAAAACTAATATATCTAGCACATACGCGTCCCGACATAGCCTACGCTGTAGGAATAGTAAGTCAATTCGTGCACCAACCTCAAGCCTCTCATATGGAGGCAGCCTTGAGAATTATTAGATATCTCAAAGGAACAACCGGTCATGGAGTCCTATTCAAATCAAATGGGCATCTAAATACCCAATTATACACAGATGCAGACTGGGCAGGGGACAAAGGGAATCGAAGGTCAACATCGGGCTACTTTACTTTTGTCGGTGGAAACCTTGTTACATGGAGAAGCAAGAAACAGAAAGTGGTCGCTCTCTCAAGCGCGGAAGCAGAGTTTAGAGGAATAGCACGGGGATTGGCAGAGATATTATGGATACGAAAACTCTTAAAAGAGATTGGCTTTCCTCAGAAAGAGACTAGCAAGATAATGTGTGATAACGAGGCTGCAATCCAGATATCAGAAAACCCAGTTTAACACGACCGAACAAAACACGTAGAAGTGGATAGACACTTTATTAAAGAGAAATTGGAAGCTGAAATTATTGAACTAACATTCATCCGATCAGAAGACCAACTGGCTGATATACTAACAAAAGCAGTTAACGGGAAAATCTTCAATGACTGCCTAGTCAAGTTGAATTTTGATGATTCCACTATTCAACTTGAGGGGGAGTGTAGAAAAAGAAAATGTGATTGAGAAGATTGTGGGATCAGTTGGTTGACAGCATCATTTCCCAAAATTGCATGAATCAAAATGGACGTTAGCCTACTCATTCACAGCTCAATGACAGCTTTTATTTCCTTGTATAAACCTCTTGTAAAGCCTATAAATTCTGGATTCTTTTGTAATTGTAATAATTAAGAAAACATACAATACAATAGTTCTCTGATTTTCATCAATCCTTTCATATGCTCGAATGTTGCATGTGTGGTGACATGGGACCGAGACAAGTTGATAGGACATCCCTTCTATCGCTTTTGGCATAGTGGGCACCGGGTTGCGGAGATCGCACGATGGGTTATTAGCTAAGTAGTAGAGCAAGTCCTTGATAATTATGTCATTATGCCTAGGCTGTGAGGGCTCTCAACTACATGGATACTTAAATGTACTCGACGGCGCTTGACCCTGAGATTTGGATCATCCAAGGCATATTTGCATAGTGTAGTCCTTTGGTTCGAGCCGAGGTAGAACCCAAAGGATAACTATCTCTTGGGTACATGTTTTTGTTCGACTTTAATGGGAAAATATATAAAATGGAGCACCTAAAAACACATATTCACATACCAAGAACTACGAGGTCTAGAGAAAGTCAAAATTACACAGGATGTTTATATCTATCATCTCTTGTCTTTAAAATGGGAGCATGTTGCATTCGAGAAGGATGAATATGTTTCAAAAAGGAATTTATTAATTCTCTATCAATTGGTTTGATAATATGTGCAATGATTTACTTCATCAGATATTTCTAATTTCAAGTTTAGGAAAACCTAGCTACAAAAGGGGAAAGAATAGAAGAAGCATCTAGATTCAAATGATTAGTAATTTTTTATCCAAATATTTTTAAGGTTATAGATGGAATACATGTCCCATAAAGGATATTTGAAAATTTCTAACAAGATGTGCATGTCCCACATCAAGTGTCAACATAAAATACATGGATCAAAAATCAATATTTTAAATAAACCAAAGACTTATCAACTCAGGACCAAAATGAAAACATGGCTACTTAGATATGATATTCGTTTCAATAATCCAAAGAGAAATTAGGAATAGTGTTTAAGAGAGATGATGGAAATAGGCCAAGGTTTTGGTTGTTTTTTAAAAGATACGGGAACACTGGTAAACTTAAACATGATTCGTCACCTCCAAACAACTGAGCAAAGTAAAAGAACAGACACAAGTGGATTTGCTAAGAACTTGTGTGATAGCTTCGATGAAAGTTAGGATCATCATTTGCCACTAATATAAGTTCTCGTATTATAATTGTTAAAACATGTATGTTAAATTAACATATTTTGGTGTTGTGTACAAAATAAGGTTCATGACACCAACATAAAAGAAGAGTTGAAAGTTGCCCAACACGAATGAAAGTTACGCCGACAAAATAAAAATATGGAATTCTAAAAATAAAGACTACTTTATATTGAAAGTTTCACCATAAAAAGTAGTAAAGTCTTGAGAAGGGATAGAAGTTAAGTCTAAAATACGTTAGACCTTCCGAGAAATTCGCTAGTAAGTATGGTAGCTTACAAGTTGAATTACCCTAAACACTCAAGGAAGCGGGAACATAACCCCTTTGTGTTGGTACGAGATGCGGGATTAACTTTTCAGTATGGTGTGTGTTGTTTAGGTATGCCCTAATATCGGCGGAGAAGCAACACAATGATGCTTAACATATTAAACACTCATCCCTCGGTTCCTCATGGTTAAGACAATAGCCTCATCGACTTCTAACTTTGTAGTGATACATCTCTACAATGGTAGTTATTAATATGAATTACCTAGGATTTAAAATCTCACCATGACATTATCAATATGAGTTAAAACACTCAAAACCATCCGTACTTATAAAAAACTGATATATTTGATTACTTTTAATTTAAACTTAAATACTTCCAAAAGTAAACTTGATAATGTTAATGTGTGTATACCCTTAGAAATCTAACAAAATCTGGTAAAGAACAATCAAAGTACCATCAAATTCCATTACTTGTAGCTAAGGTTAATCCAAAATGAATTGAACATAGAAACACACCCACCTTTTTACTCAAACCCTAACTCTAACTCCACCCTCAACTCTCAATCCATGCTTTACTCATCTTGCTTCCTCCACCGTTGATGATAAGTCATCCAACGGCTCACATTTAAACTATGGTGAAAGCGCTGATCCGTGTGATCGCCCATTCAACCAATCAAATTCCAGAGTTGGACTATTTAAGCCCCCAAATTTCTCACATCATATTCACATACCTGCAAATCTTACAACCACCGATCAATTCTCGTCGGAACCCTAATTTAATCCTAGTTGTAATGGCTACGGCAGCAACTGCGGCGGACACTCCGGCGGCAGCGACGGCGAAGGAAACAAAAGCCAAAAAAACCAAGAAAACATCTGCTCCGAAGACGAAGAATGCACCTCTGCATCCCCCTTACTTTGAGGTTCGAATAACATCATCAAATCTAACATTTTGATGAATTGAGTTAAGAATCTTACGTTGTTTACATTGAATTTGCAGATGATTAAGGACGCCATTGTAACATTGAAGGAGAGAAGCGGTTCGAGCCCTCAAGCAATTGCGAAGTTCATCGAGGGGAAATACAAGAATTTATCAGCGAATTATAAGAAACTGTTGTCTACCCAATTGAAGAAAAATGTTGCTGATGGTAAGCTTGTTAAAGTTAAAGCTTCTTACAAGCTGTCGCCGAAGAATGCTCCGGCGACGGCGAGTTCATCGGCTCCGGCGACTTTGAAGAAAGCTCCGGCGAAGAAAAAGACTCTTGCTACCCCTACAAAAGCTAAAGCCACAACAAAGCCGAAAGCTAAAGCTAAAGCTAAAGCTCCGGCTGCAAAGGCTAAGACGGCGGCGGCTACGAAGGGTAAGGCGGCTGCTAAGCCCAAGGCAGCCGCGGCTACGAAGGCTAAGCCGGCCGCTAAAGCTAAGCCTGCTGTTAAGGCTAAAGCGCCGACGAAACCTGCGGCTAAGTCGGCTAGGACATCGACTCGATCCACGCCGGGGAGGGCTGCTGCGGCGTTGAAAGCTAAAACCCCTGTAAAGAAGGCGGCGGCGGCTAAGAAGACGGCAGCGCCGAAGAAAGCGGCGGCTGGGTCGAAGAGAGGGAGGAAATGATGAGGGTGATGAATTAGATGGACTGGTAGGGTAATATTGTTTGTTTGTAGGGTTTGTTTTGTAAATTTTTGAGACGATCGTTAACTGGTGTATCTTGATTCTTTGCTTTAGACCCAGGGAAGGCTTAAAAAAGTTTAGATCTTGATGTATTTAACTTGGTAAACGGTTGATCTGCTTGATCAATTATGTTATTTTAGTTGTTTGAGTTTGCTTGATATACTTGAACTCCATGATTTTGTTACTAATACACCAAAGTTTATTATTCAAATTAGTAAGTGTAAGAGTACTCTTATCTCATTCTGTATTTTTTACTCTTTTCTTATAGTTAAGAAAAAAAAAAGGATTTTCATATGTTTGAGAGATCCATCCTATTCATATATTTAGATTTAAAGATTTTTTAAATTTAAAAACTTATTGTACGTTTTGGGGTTTTTTTTCCAACTCCTTTTGACTTTTGAGGGGGTGAAAAGATCAAAATGTTCCTCTAAAAATCATCAAAAGTTAAAATTTTTAACTTTTAGTGACTTTTGGAGGGGTATATTGGTTTTTTTACCCCTTCAAAAAATCAAAAAGAGTTAGAAAAAAACAATCTCACCACTTTGTATTCTTTATTTCTATCAACAATTGTAAGAGAGGATCCCCTAATTCCATATTTGAGTGTTAACAATCTATCCCCCATCTTATCCCTTATAATTATATTAAATATTATTATTTTTTTTGTCCTTAATTAAATAATATTTTTCATATCTTTATAATTATATTTTTTCTCTCATCACTCACAACACTTTAAAAAATATTAAAAAATTTATAAGTGTTGAATCGTGTTTTTCCAAATATGAAAAAATACGGTGCAATCTCCATGAAATTTTACCAATTTCACTTACAATCACTTACAATAAAATGGGGAACGGGTTGTGAATGCTCTTACATCCATACCATAGATATGTAGGTTTTCTAAAACAAACAAACATACCCAGTAAATCAACCCTAAATTTAAGACTTGTGTTTTTTCGGTATCTTTTTTCTTTTGAATTTGCTTGCGACAAGTCTTTACATTAGTATGGTTTAGTGTTTTTTTCTCCCTTCCAAAACCTTCATCGACTTGTTAATGTTTTTATTCCCATTTCAATGTTAGTTTCTTGAGTTTGTGTTATTAGGGAGAAGTTAAGAATTTTTTTATGCTTGCTATATTTGATGTTTGTGCTTTTGATATGAATACTTTGTACATTGATTTCTTGTTCTATTTGGTTATCTTTTGGTAGTTAGACATTTCGTAATAGAGATTTCTTAATATTGGTTCGATATCTTCTTTGGATGATAGCAAGTTAGTAACCCTTCAAACTGATGCCATTTCCTTCAAAATATATACAAGTTTGATTATAGGTAAATTTTGTGCTAATTAGTTGCAATTATGAAGTAAATATGGACATATTATCATCTATGACGGCCTAATATGGAAATTATATGACACATGTCTTATTATTCCATTGATTACCAGTGTTATATATTGACGCAATTCTTCCTAACCAATACATTCCTTCACTTTGCTTTGTGCTTGTAAACTAGTTGATTTTAATGTAAACAACAACATGCTAGACTACCTTCTTGCTTATGATATTAAGCTGCAGTTGATATCTTGTCATTTATAATTCTTGTTGGGTGTTCACTTACAGATGACAAAGACATTTTAAAAGGAAACGAGTACTATAGTTCTTTAGGAATGTATGTATGCAAACCTATACTGATTTCATGATATAGAGAGACTAAATCAGTTTTGAAACTTATGTTGTTGTTACATAGTGCTCATGGTATTTCTTTGCGGTATCCCTCTCCCTATTTATGATGGTTTTACGGTGGTTTATGCTTGGTGTCACTGTTGGAATGTATGTTCTAGCCCAAACTACGGAAGTGTTACCCTTCATTTCATACTAGGTAGAATATTACTGATTTGACAAATTGAATATTACTGATTTGATAAGTTGAAGAAGGTGATGCAACAAATAAAAATGAATAAAACGAGGTGCAACAAGTAAAATAGGGAGTAGGAGTAAGTTTAGCATATCCATTTAGTATCCATCAAAGATTGCATGCATTTGTTGTCTATATAAGTTTTTGTTAGCATCAACAAGTGTTTGATTCAAAATGTTCCTTTGTGGATTCCGCTTTCTGAATAGATTTCTTGAGCTCTTTCTGGATGCTTAACCTTGTAGGTGACAAAACAATATCTTTCCAAACTGACCCATGTTCGTTCGCAGGGTTCGTCTGCTTATAGAGTTCGTATATCGAGTCTGCTGCTTCGTTCAATCTTTCCATCGTCTTCAATAAGTCTATCTCATCAGGATCAACCAATAAGGTCTTTTCTTTATCTTTCCATCCTATCAGCTTTATAAACCATCCTTCAGTCAGTAAATGTGTATGAATATGCATATATGTATATGTACACATGTGTGTATACATGTATATTACTACATATACCTTTGGTGGTCCTTCTAAAGCATTGGTTAGATATAGTCTTGCATTGTCTACAAGGTGGCAATATGTTATAAAGGCGTTCGCGAATCGTTTGTGTGATGTTAACTGTGATCTAACTCTCACAGCTCTTCGGCACATAATGGCCCTCCTGTTATCAAAGAAAAAAAATAATCAAACATGACTTAATTTGAGGACGCGAAGAGGGTATATAATCGATTGATTATATTACCTTACGCCTCTTATTACAGCTAAATAAGGATCACAAACAACACCAACTAGTTCTATCCTGTATGGTCTTCTCTTTTGAGTACCATCTATTAACTCACTTTCTTCCTCAAGTTCCCAATAATTCTCAATAACACTTCCATCTGAATGCACTTTGTAACCGGGCCCCATACGGTAACGCTTGCGATGAACGTTTCTCGCCATTGTTATCGTCTGCACAACAAAGGGGACCCACGAGAGGGTCCCGTCCATGATTACATCTCTACCTTCGTTTAGTGCTGTTACAAGGAGAGATGATGCGGCATCTGTAGATGATTGATGCACCTGTAAATTTGTATGTTCTGAACTTGTATCACTACATGAACACATTTTCATCTATCTTTTAATAACTATATATTTAACGAACGTACTTTTAGTACATTTCAACTGCAAGGAACGTATGCTCCTTAAAGTTGAAAATGGCTAAAAGTATGTTACTTTAATGTAACTTTTCCTTTTTATCATGGAAAGTTTTGTCACAAAAGCATTTTTGTGACGTAAAGTTTCATGATAAAAGATTTCCGAAAGATAAAAAGAAAGGGTCGTGCCAGCTCAGCTGTATGAAGCATGTCATGATGGCCCCTAGAGCTTAAAGCTCTGTAAATAACATCAGATTCTTTAAAGGCATCTGCCTCTATTACAACTGCATTTGCTGATGCTCCTGCCCAAAATGGTCTGCAAATTCAACAACAACATCATAAACAATTAACAATACGCGCAAACTTATACAGTCTAAAACACTATGCAACACCCAACTCGATTAGTGGGCTTTTAGCGGAGAAAACAAACAATATTAACTGGTATGAGAGTCTGGATGTTACATACTATCTGGTAAATATTTATTTTAAAATGGCTCACTCTTTGAGAAGGTCTTTAAGAACAGTACTCTTTCCAGCTCCCATGCCGCCACCCATAAAAAGAAGAACCGGGCTACGATCTTTGTGGGCCATCGGGACCATAACATCGGTGCACTCTGAATCATCTGTAGTCGCGAGGCCTATCGCCTTCATTTCCTCAAGTAATGTTGTGAACACTCGCGCTACTTTTAGGTTCTTTGTCACCCTCTCAAATCTTTGTTCCCTGTATCGTGTCAAACACATTAACATCAAGATATCATTAATAATAGCGTGTTTTTACAATTCTTAGTATAATGATTTTGTTACCTCGTCGCTTGCATGACAATGTTCTTGAGCTTCTTTTTCGGTTCATGTCCATCAGGGCCCAACACCTAAAATCATATAACAAAAACATGTCACAATATTAACATTTATATTATATATATACTTAACTGCTTACACGATTCTCACAGTTCTTTACATAAAATTGGTTCTGTATTGAATGCGCCTATATACCTGAGTGATCATGTAAGAAGCATGACTCCAATGAAAAGCAAAGTAACTAAGAATACATCTTTCAAATTCCTCAACCAATTTTATGAACAACGAATCAGCCTGCGGGTCATCCCCGAAGAACGAATACATATCTTCCTCACACCCTTCTTCTTTCCTGATGTAATCAGCAGCCAATTTGCACAAATAGGGGCATTCTCGAGTATCACGAAAGCCCATCTGTCGAGCTGCATGATCAAAACACATACATTCACGTATAAACACATGTTGCATACACAAATCGTTTGTTGTAGTGTTTTTGGTTAATGTAGGATGGTTTTTATACCTACATAATCATGGAACTTTTCGAGCTTCAACGGCTGTCGGGTTTTTGAAACGTGAATCCACGGGATGATCTTGTTGTAGCGTGTTATGTTCTTGTATCTAATGTGCATAGCTGCAGCAATGATCAAACCGATTGAAGATGCTAAGATGATTTGTGTGTATGTGGGGATGTTGTCATCATCAAAGGAATCGAAGATTTTGGATGATAGAAATTCTTTTAAATCAGATGCAAATTCTTGCATGTTTGAGATATGAATTTGTGTTGCAGGAGGAGATGAAGATGAACACAAGGAGGAAATATTTGGATCTGAAATTTGCAGAAGAGAGGGAATGAAAGGAAACAATGGAGAAGGAATTTGTGTGAAAAAATAAAATTGTTGTGTGGTTAGATCATTTAATGTTTTTAATTTATTTTTTTTTATTTTTAAAGATAAAGAATTAGTTTGATAATTTTAACATAATACCTTTTAACAGAATATATATATATATATATATATATATATATATATATATATATATTAAGAAGACAATTCAATTCTACTTCAAATACATATCTTTGATATTCATCTTTGTTTTCTTTTAATAGGATTTGAACTTGCATTAAATTGATAGAGAATAAACATTAGACGTTATTATGTCAAGAGATAATTAAACGATTCATTGTTTAACCATTGATTTGAGTAAAAAGAGATATTACTTATTAGTTAATCAGTCAAATTATACACGTCAAAATAGAGTACTCTTATAAAAGATACCAACTTAAAATGCGCTCAAATGAATCCAACACCACCCATGATGGGGTATCACCCGACCGGGACAAGGATAATGTTTTGACATAACACATTGTGTTAGTAATTTAGAAATCATAAGGTTCACGTGACCGCAGCCTCATCGCCGCCGATTAAAGCCGCGGCACATATGAGGTTCACGACCACAGCCCCGGTCAAGGCAGCCGTGGACAAGCAGTTGCGATCAACATGGGGTTCACGACCGCAGCAAAGCAGCCGCGGCCCAGCAGATACGACCAACATAGAGTTCATGCGATCGCAGCCCAACATGGGCATGGAACGATAGGCTCCAACCGCGGCCCAGCAGTACGGGTACTAAACGTCCAGACGCGGCCCAGTACTTTGAAAGCTGGGTACTCCTAGCCGCAGCCCGCCAGCGGAAGAGGGACTCAGCCGCGACTTACAGGGGTCGGGCGAATGTGGCCGCAGCCCAAACACTTAAGGATTTTTTGAAGAAAGGAATACGTCAATGCTTGAGAGCTAACGTCAAGGAGCGAGAGAATCTGAGGGTACGGAAAGTAGATCATTGGCTGCTCCAGGAATATAATTAGAAGCTGAAGACAACAAATAACAAAAGACAAACCCTGTGAAAAGTAGACATAGCAGGGTGGTCATGCAGAACCAATGAAATACAGGTCAACTATAAGGGACAAACAGCATTAATGTCAAGTAGAAAACCCTTTACACCAAAAGGGGAGCAAATCCCTTGACCTAGGAACTCCAGTCCGGATGTCTAACTCCAGACAACTCGAAATGGATTTACATAGGAGAGGTTGTCATACGCAAGTCACTATAAATGCAAAGGCTCAGGTATATTCACATTATCTCTCATCCTAACCCACTCCACTCATATTAAAACATTCTTCGAGATACTTATTCTCACACCGGAGGTTGATCATGGGGAGAACTCTCTTCTGCCCGTGACGAGACTCACGGTGTCTGCTGTTGTTTTGCAGATTAGGTACCCTTGATGAGTCCAACCGACCCACAGCCCGAGTCTTGGTGATATTTTCCCTGATCCAATCGCACTGCTTCCGAACGTAAGTCCCTCGACTGATTTCTGTGTAGCAACAACCCACAACCATTGTTTGTCGTCATCATTGACTCGTAGTAGCCAACTTAAAAGGCGCTCAAATGACTCTAGCACCACCCACAACAGTTGTTTGTCGCCATCATTGACTCGTCGTAGCCGACACCACCGCCCCCAACACAACCATAAGTTTGGTTTGTGTAGGAATATTATATGTTTTTTAATAGTTTTTTCTTTCTTTCTTCTATAATGATGACTAATTCTCACACGCTATAATTATACCTTCGGCTTAAACCCAAAATCAGATAAAAAAGACATACATTTTTCCTACATAAGTTTTTTGACACATTATAAAAAACAAAGTAGTTATAAAATTGACAAAGTACAAAGATGATGATGTAAAATACTAAAATTTATGACATGATAAAACGACAAGAATGAAATCTGAGATAGTTTATTCAGAAAAAAAGAACAAAATAATATATAAATGACTGAAAACAACAACAAACAACCTAAATAAACTGTCTGCTTACACCAGATTATATATAAATAAATATTCACATTGCAGAAAATATTTGATCTAAACAAATCAAAATAGCTAATCATCCGCTTCCTAGACCACAAACATTATGTAATACGATTAATAAAAAACTCACATTCATCTCAACAACTTATTTAACGAAACAAATTCTATCAACATAAGACCATACCGACCCACCGGTCAATCGATCATCATATAGGTGCAGAACAAGTAGTTCTAAAATGACCCGTTTGATTGCACCGACTACAATGCACGACCCGTTTCTCCCGACCTCTATCTTCTGATCGGACCCTCCTTTTCCTCGGTCTTCCTGGCGGTCTGAGTGATTTTGGTGGATTGATAACGATTTCACTCACGTTACTACCTTCACCTTGTGAAAGCCCATCTGACATTTCTTTCCAATTTGTTTTATCAGGAACCGGGTGTATCGTTTGTGAATATGCTTTCCTGTAAGTTGCAACAGTAAAGCAGCTTTCAGTAAAACGGTGAACATTTTGTCTGCAAGATAAGAGAGCCGCTACAGCATGAGCACATGGCAGCCCATAAAGCTGCCAACCCCGACACAAACAACAACGGTTTCTAATATCAACAATATTTGTCCCTTCATGTGAAATAACCTCAAATTCAGCCTCGTTTGCTCTAAGAACTTGATAAGTGCGCGCCCTATCAATGGCTTCTGAAACCCGTCTTTCTGCAGTAGGAACGAGTATTGAAGTCCACTGCATGCTGGTTTCACGCCTCTCGTTAAACCATGTCATTAGCTGCCTACGGATACATTCCATCATTTGAATAATGGGAAGCCCGGAAGCTTCTAGAATCCAGGCGTTTAATGATTCGACTATGTTAGCTGTCAAATGACCAAAACGGGTTCCTTCAAAATAAGCTGTAGCCCATAAACGAGCAGGAACACGCCTAATCCAATAAGCAGCTTCTTGAGATATCTCTTCAATTTCCAAAATTTTGGACTCAAATTCCATAACGGTTAGGGCGTTTGCTGCATCCCATAAAAGGTTAACAAGCATAGTGTTGTTAAACTCTTTTCTAAAACTTTCACTAAGATGGCGCATACAAAATCCATGAAAAGCGGTCGGGAAATTGGCTTCTACACCATCAATGATGCTTTTTTGTCTATCAGATAAAATTGTAAGTCTCGGCATGTTTTCAGTGTTTATTTCCAGTAAATTATGCAACTCAGAAAGAAACCACATCCAATTTTCGTTATTTTCTTCATCAACAACCCCAAAAGCCAAAGGAAACAGCGCCCCATCACCATCAAAACCTGTAGCAAAAAGTAGTGTCCCAAGATACTTGCTTTTCAACACAGTTCTATCAAGACCAATAAGCGGTCTACATGCATTCAAAAACCCGTAGATCGAAGCTTGAAAAGAGATGAATAACCGTTGAAAACAGTTATCATTTGAATTCACATAAACCGAAGCTATACTATCAGGATTTGTGCGTCTTACTTGCTCACAATATTGTGGCAAAAGACGGTAATCTTCTTCAAATGAACCCCGCAAAGCTGCCATAATTCGTTCTTTACCTCTCCAAGCTTGTTTATATGATAATGTAATCCCGTGAACACGATGGATTTCCTCTAGAATCTCTTTTGGTTTGCATTGTGGATTTTCTTTGAGCCGTTGTTCCACAGAATTAGCAACCCATTGAACCGAAGCTTGTTGGTGGCCAAGGTGGGCAATCCCACCACACGTATGTTCAGCATGGATAGTTCGGATGGTGAAAGTGGGGACACCTGGCAGCTTAGCAGCGTGTATTCTCCATGGGCACCCTTCACTTGCACACTTAGCAGTGAACCGACTTTTATCAGATTTAACAGTTTGTATCTCAAAATGTAAAGCAATGGCAGTGTGTCTCAACATCCTTCGACAGCTGGTAACATCAGGGAATTCTTGACCAACCATTAGTTCAAAGTTTGGAGGCGGGGCTAAGGTTCGGGTTTGGATTACAGGGGTTGTGACCACAAGGTCTGGGCGTTGAACTGATAATGGGACCACACCCATTTCGGAGTGTGAGTGTGGGTGCACCACGAGGTCTAAGTTTTCATCGAGCTCATGGTTCTCTACAACTGCTAAACCATGATTATTATGTAACCTAATTCGTGAGTTTGATCAGAAAGAACCAAATGGGAATCATGGGATTTGACCCTTTCTTGATCTAAACCATGATCAAGATCATCACCATCTTCATCATTTTCATCATATCCATTATTATGTTGGTTGTTATCTTCAAACTCAGTTGGTATCTCATGGTTCATTAGCAACTCACGATCAAGACCATGACCGTGCCCATGACCATGGCCATGGTTATGTCCCAAACGGATATCTTGATTGCCATTTTCGCCTAATTTCATCTCATGCTTGTGGGTATGCCCTAATCCAATATTACGATTCTGCCCAACCACCAAATTCTGACCATGCCTTAATCCCAATTGTTGATTTTGAACCAATGGTATGTCTGGTCTTTGTCCGATAATCATCTCATGGCTATCCATGGTGTGCTTATTACCTTCAGTACTTTCAAACAAACTCTTGCATCCACGAGAAAAGATACATCAAAGAGCCTGTTTCACCAAAGTTCACAGTCAAGATCTTTTCTAATCAGAGTTCACAACAATTCAAATCATACATCAACTCTTCAATTCATACGCACATCCCACCAATAACTTAAACTTAAACAAGTTTAATTCATCATCCATAAGATTTGACATAAATTAACTATCACACATATAACTCTATGTTAACTATTACCCGTTGTTGCCAAACATGTTACAAAAAAAAGCGTCTTTAACAAAAGAATACTCCAGATCATACAACCAGATGCTTAAACTAAAAACAACTGCATAAATTTACACTTACACAAACAAATAACTTTCTAACAGTGACAACAGGCCTGATTATCCAAATTTGATCAATTTAACCTCAATAATCAAAATTTATCTCAAAACATCAAAAACTGATACTTCATCTTATAAATTAGAATAATCAGCTCAATCACACATCCAAACACCCCCTAAATCAAACTCTGTTTCAGGTATGCAAGAATTCGATGAGAGAAGCTTAACATATACTACCAATCGAACACCTACCCACTTCTCAGGTAGATACGAACCTCAGAAATTCACGAAACACATACATAGACACACTAAAACTCACATCAATCACAACAGATACAATCACGTTACCTACAAATTCGCAACAAAATAACACAATTTCACATCAAGCCAGAGTAAACCCAGATCTAAAAAACAAAATCACGCAACAACAACAACAACAAAAACCCAACAATACATCAAATGCGTCTTACTCACTACCAGATTGAAAGCCTACCAAAACCCCACCGGATCCGGCGACAATAAGCCCCAAATCCGAGAAGAAAAGGGTGCAGAAACCTGCAAAAGAGGAAACGATTGTGAGAAGAGAATCATGGTGTGAAAGATTAGGGTTTGAAAGTGGGAAAATTGGGGGGAAATTGAAATAGAAATAGAAATATTAATAGAAATTGGCGGGGGGTGATTGAAGTGAGAGGTGAAATACCTGAAAGAGGGCTGAGAAAAGGGGGAACGAAGGGCACAATTGGGGAACGAAGAAAGAATGAAAGAGAGTATTGGGGGTTGATAAAATTAAAATTAGGGTTTGTTTTTTGGGTGTCAACAGAGGGTATTTAGGTCACCTCAATCATCTTCTCTTTCGTCCTATGTAATTACTCTTTTGCCCCTCATCCACTACGCCCTTGGTGTGCATGTTAAAATATTGTCTGGAATTTCGTTATTATTTAAAAACTTCTTTAATATGTTCCTTTTTTTAATTTAAATTTTGTTCTCGTTGATACTAGCGATGACAAATTGAAAATCTTGAAATATGGTTTTCCTGAGATAAAAAAATGTCAAAGTAAAATTAATTAAGTATTGTTATTAAATAAAATAAAAGCTTTATAAGTTTATATATGGCCGGTTCGCCTGACTTTCTTTTATAGACGAACACCTGTGTTATATGGGCGGATGCCACTGTAGCATGGTTCATGTATAGCGGCCAACTTTTTTTTGTTGCAAACACCTATGTTATATAGGTGTATGCCCCTGTAATATAAGCGGGTGACCGGCATTTTAGCTTGTGGTCTTTTTTATCTTAGAAAACAAATTCAAATGACTATAGTTTAAGATCGTCGTCACTAGGATATGATAGGACATAAACAGTGAAAGATACTTTAAATTTAAATTTTGAGAAAATTATAGGATGAAAGATACTTTAAATTTAAATTTAAGTTTCTGAAATTTTACAGACGATCCTAATTTAGTTTGATACTGATACAAATCACATAGCACTTATCAGAATTTGCATAGCAAAGCGTTTAGAGTAAGTTAAATAGATTGAAAAACATGTGGAGGATCGATGGGCCATTTTATCTACTGGTTCTCCACCCACTCTTGTTGTAAGAGTTCACTAGTTCTAGGCCTTTTTGTGAATTTTTTCTTTGCATGTATGAGTTAGGCCCCTTGAAAAAGATAACATTAAGTTCAAGTTTGTTATCCATAAATGTAAGTTGAAATGTCCGATCCATCGACACCAACACCACCAATCTATATATTCCTTTATTTTTTTTCTATCAACCAAACAACACAAGATAATAATTTCTTTTATTCCCACAAGATAACATTACGTTTTAGTCATTTAATTAATTTTAAGATATAATTTTTAGTATACAAGAAATCAATAAAATATAGCTACGACTTAAGTTTTAAGCATATAAAAATCATGATATAACTAATACTAGATTATATTAAGTTGGCTAGCATACTAACATTAATTAGAACCAGTTACACATATGGTCTTTGTTATTTTTAATAGTTGAGATTAAAGATCAAGTATGATAAATCTTTGTATGTTTACTTGTGTTAATGTCTAGTTAGCATAAGTGTAGGGTGTTAGTTGTAATAAGTTCAGGGACTAATCCTGGACAACTGAAACTTAGTTTGTTAAACGGTTGTTAGTCGATTTATAAGGCTGCAATCGGTGGTGTTAATCATCTTGTTGTTTACTTTCATTTCAATATTCTTTCAATTCAAGTAATTCATGTTCTTAATTTCACTTTAGAGAATCTTATTCTTGATTGTTGTTCATCGAGTATTGTTCCGCATTTGTTTTTCGATTGATCCGCATTCATTTCAATTGGTATTAGAGCCATCACTGGCTCGATCTCGATAGAAGGTTACTGATTCATCGAAGAGTTCACAATGGTGACTGCGGCAAAGTTCGATATCGAGAAGTTCAACGGGAAGAATGATTTCAGCCTATGGAGGGTCAAAATGAGAGCTCTGTTGGTCCACCAAGGCTTGGTGGATGCGCTCGCCGGAGAAGTCAAAATCCCTGAAGGTGCAACCGATAAGGAGAAGAAGGATCTTGAAGACAAACGAAAGGATATGATAGAAAAGGCACACAGTGCAATCATATTGAGTCTTGGTGATCGAGTTCTTCGAGAGGTGTCAAAGGAAACAACGGCAGCAGGTGTATGGAGCAAGTTAGAAGCTCTGTACATGACCAAGTCTTTGGCAAATCGGTTATACTTGAAAAAACGCTTGTACACAATTCAGGTGTCGACTGGAAAGACTTTGGAAGATCACATTGATGAGTTCAACAAGATCATACTTGATCTTGAGAACATAGAGGTGGAGATTGATGATGAGGATCGTGCAATCATCTTGTAAGGCCCCATTCCGGGCACCTCACAGTTGGTCATTCACAGCATAAAACATATATTATTAAATTAAGCAGCGGAATTAAGTTGGCAAAAACCCTTCATTCATTTAAAACATTGTTGTTAAGCAATACATTCTAGTTCGTAAGTCACAAAATAATAGTCGAATGAATTACAAAACAACAGTATCGTCAAAACATAAATGGATGTCAGTCTTGCCCGCCGTGTAGCCATCCCGTGTGCCATCCTCAGCAACCTGTTACCTGCAACTGGAAAATACATAAAAGTCAGCGTTGCTGAGTGAGTTCTAGTTTTATAGATTAAAATACTTTAGTTTTCATTTCAAGGAAAACTTTTCTTTGCTATATGCGGTCACATAAGTACATACACAGATAATATTATTATTATCTTCGTTGTTCATTCATTAACTTTCGTTCGTGTGCCGTTCACCGTTAACATTCATATTCTTTCGTATTCTTCCTTTCATATTAGTTCTTTCATTCGTACGTATCTTACTTTCCTTCATTCATTCATTACGTACGTTCATACATTCATTTCATTCATACATTCATTGCATACGTACGATCATTCTTTCATTCATACGTTCATTACATTCTTTCGTACGTTCATTAATTTCATTCTTTCATATGTTAGCCAAGTCTGTTGCAGCACACGGCTGCTCACCTCAGTGGCAAATCTCATGATTTGCCTGCTAACCGAGTCTGTTGCAACACGTAGTTGCTCACCTCATTATCAATATGTTAGCCAAGTCTGTTGCAACACATAGTTGCTCACCTCAGTGGCAATCTCTCGAATTGCCTGCTAACCGAGTCTGTTGCAACACAAAGTTGCTCACCTCATTGTCAACCTCAAAGATTGACCCTGTGTGCATCCTTCGGGGTAGCTAACCCGCACCACAGTTGAGCTAACACCTGCCAGGGGTGTGCACCTCCATTCATTTGCTTGCAAGCCTTTCTTACGTTCATTCGTTCATTTATTAATGCATGCATTCATTCATCATGTTCCTTTTTCATTATCTTTCACTTTACATTCCATTTCTCATTATCATTAATATTTTACTTATTAATGATTATGCTCTTCGTTAAATCTTAGTCATTCTTTGTCATGCCAGTACGTACTTAACAATATTAAAATAATAACAATATTGTTAACAATAATAAAATACTGATAATAAAATCAGTAGTAATAAGGGTCAATCAATTATCATCATTACATTCATAAACATCATCATTTATTAACCTAGTCAACTCTGGTCAAAATCCCATAAATCAGCTTTCCAGAAAATTTCTTTAAAAATTCTAAGTGTTCAGTCGTATGAGCACTGCTCAGTCGTATGAGCCCTGCTCAGTCGTATGAGCCCTGCTTAGTCGTTTCACCTTAAACTTAGAAAATTTCTCCAAGTCACACGACCACTGTTCAGTCGTATCATCCCAGACTTAGGAAATTTCTACTGGTCATACGGCCACTATTCAGTCATATGACCCCATACTTAGAAAATTTCCAATGGTCATACGACCACTGTTCAGTCATATGCCCCATACTTAAAACATTTCCAAGGGTCATACGACCACTGTTCAGTCATAAGATCCCATACTTAGAAAATTTCCAGTGGTCATACGACCACTGTTCAGTCATATGATCCCATACTTAGCAAATTTCTAATGGTCATACGACTACTGTTTAGTCATATCACCCCATACTTAGAAAATTTCTAATGGTCATACGACCACTGTTCAGACATTTAACCCTTAAAATATTTCTAAGGCAAATTTCATGGGTCGTATAAGCACTATTTAGACATATCACCTTGTACTTAGTTTTCTAAGTTAAAGTTTCAGACATATGACCACTATGTGGTCTTATTAGTCATATTAGCATCCTATTCATGTGTCTAAGTCATATTCCAGTCCCCAAACATCATAATACCTATTTTAAGCATGTACATACAATTTCAAACATGACTTAACAATAACATAAACATACATTCATCTTATATAAGCTTACACATGTACATAACATACGGGTATTATACCCAAATTCATAAAAACATACTTACATGCATTTTCCAGCCCTAAATCATTTAAAATCAAGTAAAAAGGGGGTCTAGAACTCACCTTTGTTGTTCTTCGAATTTACACTCTTCACCCGAGCTGTTCAAAAGGTTCTAACACCTAGGAATCCTTTAAACACGCATTCAAACACATATAAACACACATAAGCACATAACCGAGGTATTATCTGAGCAAAAACAACTTAATTTCACTAAATCTTACCTTCAATTCAGGGTTCTTCTTGTTTTTCTTCAAATGCTCGAATCCTTGTTCTTTCTCTCTCTAAATATTCGAATAAAAGTGTTGTGCAGAGTGAAAATGGGCGGCCATGCCACCTTTTCACCAACTTTTTACCAACTTTGTAAGATTTTTATCATTTTACACCTTTGGTCCCTCAACTTTGGGGTTGACTTCTTTTCCTCCTTTTTCTTTCTCTTTTATTCTTTTATTTCCTTTTACTAAGAATTACGGGTGTTACACATCTTCTTGTCATCTCTGCCTCATGCATATGAACATTTTGTTGACACATTAATGTTTGGTAGGGAGAGCCTGTCAATGGATGAAGTCACAGCCACAATGTACTCTAAAGAACTACAAAAGAAGGGGGAATTGAAAGAGGAAAGTTCGGAAGGGCTGGTGGTTAGAGGTAGATCTGATCAAAGAGTCAAGCCCAAGAATGGTCAGACAAGATCAAAGTCAAGAACAAAACGCAGGTGTTTTGTATGTAACTCAGATAAGCATCTCAAAAGAGAGTGCCCCGAGTGGAAGAAGAAGAAGTCTGAATACAATAAAGGGAAGTTCCAAGGCCAAAGTTCTCCTGACAACTCCACAGATGGCTATGAAAGTTCTGATGTTTTGATGGCCTCACATGGAGTCACCCTAACCCAAGACTGGATCCTTGATTCTGGATGTTCATACCATATGACCCCAAATAAGGATGTCTTTAATGATTTGAAACTGGAAAGGCATGGACTGGTGCAACTAGGTGATGATAGACATGTAAAATTGAAGGTGTTGGGAATGTCATTCTTATGCTTCACAATGGTACCTCTATAGATCTTAGGGAAGTCAAATATATCCCTGATCTAAAGAGGAATTTGATCTCATTGGGTGCACTCGAAGGCAGTGGCCACCATGTAAGCTTGAATGGGGGAAAAGCAAAGGTGATTAAAGGGTCTTTGATTGTTCTTACTGGAACAAGAGGAAAGAACAACACTTACTTGCTAGATGGCAAAGCAGTTGCTGGTTCAATCAATGTTGCTCAACAAGATGATGTAAATAGTGATCGAAGGTGGCATCTTAGATTGGGTCATATGAGCAAACATGGGTTGTTGGAAATAAAAAAGCAGCAAGTGATCAAAGGTCTAGGTGATTGCAATTTTGATGATTGTGAAAACTGCATACTAGGCAAGTCAAAGAGAGTTAAGTTTGCAAGAAGAAGTCAGAAGTCGCAAGGTATCCTAGACTATGTTCATGCAGATCTCTGGGGGCCTACAAAACATGTGTCACTGGGTGGTGCTTCCTACTTTCTCTCCATTATAGACGACTATTCAAGAAGGGTCTGGGTGTATATCTTAAAGCATAAGCATGATGCATTAAGAATTTCAAGAACTGGAAGAATTTGGTAGAAACGCAGACAGAAAGAAAGGTTAAGAAACTTAGGACTGATAATGGTCTTGAGTTTTGTAGCGGGGAGTTTAAGAACTTCTGTAAGCAATGTGGTATTGCCAGGCATCTGACTATGCCAGGTAATCCACAACAAAATGGCCTTGTTAAAAGGATGAATAGAACCTTATTGGAGAAAGTAAGGTGTATGCTGTTTGAGGCTGGTCTTCCGAAGAGCTTCTGGGCAGAGGCTGTAAAAACTGCTGCTTACTTGGTGAATAGATCACCATCATCTGCCATAGGCATGATGGTCCCTATAGAGAAGTGGTCTGGGAGAAAGACTGATTATGAGAACCTTAGAGTGTTTGGGAGTTTAGCTTACTCCCATATCAGCCAAGGTAAACTAGAGCCAAGAGCTCAAAGGTGTATTATGATTGGGTATCCAGATGGGGTCAAAGGGTACAGGCTATGGAGAATTGATGGTGGTAGTCCTAGTGTTATAGTAAGTAGAAGTGTCACTTTCAAAGAAGATATAATGTATAAAGATGTCATAGGGAACTTGTCTGCAAGTTCTAATAAAGAGTCAGACTTGGAAAGTGAGAATAGAATTCATGTTGAGGGGGAGCTTCCAAATAAAGAAGTGATCTGGAAGAAAAGAAACCAGATCAAGGCTCAAGTGATTCTCAGGTGACTGATCAAAGGCAAAGCTTAGCCCAGAATCGGCCTAGAAGACATATAGTACCTCCTGCAAGGTACAAAGATGATATTTCAGCATTTGTGTTCAATGCTGCTGAAATGGATAGTTCTTTTGAGCCAATGTCTTATAAAGAGGCCCTAGAGTCTGAGGATAAGGACAAGTGGTTAAGTGCAATGAAAGATAAGATGGAGTCTTTGCACAAGAACAAAACTTGGGTGTTGGTAGATAGACCTAATGGACAAAAGTTGGTAGACTGCAAGTGGCTTTATAAGATCAAGGAGGGACTACCAGGTCAATTGCCTAGGTACAAGGCAAGGTTAGTGGCCAAGGGATTTACTCAAAGGGCTGGGATAGATTACAATGAGGTATTCTCCCCAGTAGTTAAACATACCTCAATAAGAATAATACTAGCATTAACTGCAGCTCTAGATTTAGAGTTAGAGCAGTTAGATGTGAAGACTGCTTTTCTTCATGGAAACTTAGATGAAGAGATTTATATGAAGCAGCCTCAAGGTTTTGAGGAAGGAAGCAGTACAGGAAAGGTATGTTTACTAAAGAGGTCATTGTATGGGTTCAAACAATCGCCTAGACAATGGTATCTCAGGTTTGACAGCTTTATTGTGTCTCAAGGCTTTAGTAGGAGCAACTATGATACCTGTGTGTACTACAAGGTGTATGATAAGGGTGGGGTTATCTATCTACTCTTATATGTTGATGATACGCTAATTGCTTGTAAGGATAAGAGACAAATTGAGATAGCTAAGGAACTGTTAAAGTCAGAGTTTGATATGAAGGAGCTTGGTGAAGCTCGGAAGATATTAGGAATGGAGATAACTAGAGATAGAAGTTCAAGTACTGTGAAGCTATCTCAAGTTGGTTACTTGAATAAGGTACTTAAGATTTATAATATGAATGAATCTAAGTCTGTGGTTACACCTCTAGCTATGCACTTTAAGCTGTCTAGTTTGTGTTCACCTAAGACAGATGATGAGTTAGCCTATATGATGAAAGTTCCTTATTCAAGTGCTGTTGGGAGTCTAATGTATCTAATGTTGTGTACAAGACCTGACATAGGTTTTGCTGTAAGTCTAGTCAGCAGATATCTAAGTAGTCCTGGTAAGGCTCATTGGGAAGGAGTAAAATGGATCTTGAGATATCTGAGTGGTACTAGAGATATGGGTCTTGTGTTTGGTTATCATGGTGATAATGATGTTGTTATACATGGATATGTTGATTCTGATTTTGCAAATGATTTTAAGAAGGGCAGGTCTATTACTGGTTATACTTTCAAAGTGTTGAATGGTACAGTGAGTTGGAAGGCTTCTTTACAGCATGTAGTAGCCTTGTCAACTACTGAGGCTGAGTTTATGGCACTCACAGAAGCAATTAAAGAGGCTATTTGGCTTAAAGGGTTTATTACTGAGCTGAATATTAGTGTTAACAAGGCAGTTGTTAATTGTGATAACCTTGGTGCTATTCAATTGTCCAAACATCAAGTGTTTCATGAAAGATCCAAGCATATTGATGTAAGGTTGCATTGGATCAGGGATGTGCTACTTAAGAAGGAGATTGAAGTTTGTTATGTTGATACTGAGGATAATGCAGCTGATATGCTTACCAAGAGTATTCCTAAGTCAAAATTGGTTCATTGTTGTCAGATTTTACATATAGGTTAATATGTACTGATGTTAGTCTGATCTTTAGTCTCAAAGGTGGAGATTGTTATTTTTAGTAGTTGAGATTAAAGATCAAGTATGATAAATCTTTGTATGTTTACTTGTGTTAATGTCTAGTTAGCATAAGTGTAGGGTGTTAGTTGTAATAAGTTCAGGGACTAATCCTGGACAACTGTAACTTAGTTTGTTAAACGGTTGTTAGTCGATTTATAAGGCTGCAATCGGTGGTGTTAATCATCTTGTTGTTTACTTTCATTTCAATATTCTTTCAATTCAAGTAATTCATGTTCTTAATTTCACTTTAGAGAATCTTATTCTTGATTGTTGTTCATCGAGTATTGTTCCGCATTCATTTCACATGGTAAGGTTAGATTACAGTTTGATCCCAAAATTTTGTAAATTAAACATTTAGTTTTTGTTCACTCATAGGTAACATGAATCGTCGTTCATTCATTAACTTTCGTTCGTGTGCCGTTCACCGTTAACATTCATATTCTTTCGTATTCTTCCTTTCATATTAGTTCTTTCATTCGTACGTATCTTACTTTCCTTCATTCATTCATTACGTACGTTCATACATTCATTTCATTCATACATTCATTGCATACGTACGATCATTTCTTTCATTCATATGTTCATTACATTCTTTCGTACGTTCATTAATTTCATTCTTTCATATGTTAGCCAAGTCTGTTGCAGCACACGGCTGCTCACCTCAGTGGCAAATCTCATGATTTGCCTGCTAACCGAGTCTGTTGCAAACACGTAGTTGCTCACCTCATTATCAATATGTTAGCCAAGTCTGTTGCAACACATAGTTGCTCACCTCAGTGGCAATCTCTCGGATTGCCTGCTAACCGAGTCTGTTGCAACACAAAGTTGCTCACCTCATTGTCAACCTCAAAGATTGACCCTGTGTGCATCCTTCGGGGTAGCTAACCCGCACCACAGTTGAGCTAACACCTGCCAGGGGTGTGCACCTCCATTCATTTGCTTGCAAGCCTTTCTACGTTCATTCGTTCATTTATTAATGCATGCATTCATTCATCATGTTCCTTTTTCATTATCTTTCACTTTACATTCCATTCTCATTATCATTAATATTTTACTTATTAATGATTATGCTCTTCGTTAAATCTTAGTCATTGTTTGTCTTGCCAGTACGTACTTAACAATATTAAAATAATAACAATATTGTTAACAATAATAAAATACTGATAATAAAATCAGTAGTAATAAGGGTCAATCAATTATCATCATTACATTCATAAAACATCATCATTTATTAACCCTAGTCAACTCTGGTCAAAATCCCATAAATCAGCTTTCCAGAAAATTTCTGTAAAAATTCTAAGTGTTCAGTCGTATGAGCACTGCTCAGTCGTATGAGACCTGCTCAGTCGTATGAGCCCTGCTTAGTCGTTTCACCTTAAACTTAGAAAATTTCTCCAAGTCACACGACCACTGTTAAGTCGTATCATCCCCAGACTTAGGAAATTTCTACTGGTCATACGGCCACTATTCAGTCATATGACCCCATACTTAGAAAATTTCCAATGGTCATACGACCACTGTTCAGTCATATGACCCCATACTTAGAACATTTCCAAGGGTCATACGACCACTGTTCAGTCATAAGATCCCATACTTAGAAAATTTCCAGTGGTCATACGACCACTGTTCAGTCATATGATCCCATACTTAGCAAATTTCTAATGGTCATACGACTACTGTTTAGTCATATCACCCCATACTTAGAAAATTTCTAATGGTCATACGACCACTATTCAGACATTTAACCCTTAAAATATTTCTAAGGCAAATTTCATGGGTCGTATAAGCACTATTTAGACATATCACCTGTACTTAGTTTTCTAAGTTAAAGTTTCAGACATATGACCACTATGTGGTCTTATTAGTCATATTAGCAGCCTATTCATGTGTCTAAGTCATATTCCAGTCCCCAAACATCATAATACCTATTTTTAAGCATGTACATATAATTTCAAACATGACTTAACAATAACATAAACATACATTCATCTTATATAAGCTTACACATGTACATAACATACAGGTATTATACCCAAATTCATAAAAACATACTTACATGCATTTTCCAGCCCCAAATCATTTAAAATCAAGTAAAAAGGGGGTCTGGAAACTCACCTTTGTTGTTCTTCGAATTTACACTCTTCACCCGAGCTGTTCAAAAGGTTCTAACACCTAGGAATCCTTTAAACACGCATTCAAACACATATAAACACACATAAGCACATAACCGAGGTATTATCTGGGCAAAAACAACTTAATTTCACTAAATCTTACCTCCAATTCAGGGTTCTTCTTGTTTTTCTTCAAATGCTCGAATCCTTGTTCTTCTCTCTCTAAATATTCGAATAAAAGTGTTGTGCAGAGTGAAAATGGGCGGCCATGCCACCTTTTTACCAACTTTTTACCAACTTTGTAAGATATTTATCATTTTACACCTTTGGTCCCTCAACTTTGGGTTGACTTCCTTTTCCTCCTTTTTCTTTCTCTTTTATTCTTTTATTTCTTTTACTAAGAATTACGGGTGTTACAAGTCCACCCCCTTATATAGGTTTCGTCCCCGAAAACCTGTTATTCCTCAAACAGATGTGGGTAATGTTGCCTCATCTCCTCTTCAGTCTCTCACGTAGACTCGGATCCTTTCCTGTGCTTCCACTGTACACGCACAAGAGGAACCACTTTATTCCTTAACCTCTTCTCCTTACGATCAATGATTGCCACTGGTTGCTCCACGTAATTGAGCCGTTCGTCTACTTCAATATCCTCCAGTGGAACAATCATATCTTCATCAACTAAGCACTTCCTCAGATGAGATACATGGAATGTGGGATGAATTCCACTTAACTCATCTGGCAGTTCAAGTCGATAGGCCACCTCTCTACTCGTGCGACAATTCGGAAAGGTCCTATGTATCTCGGGCTTAGCTTACCTCTTTTCCTGAATCTGATAATCCCTTTCTAAGGTGAGACCTTCAACATAACTCGGTCACCAACCTTGAACTCTATCGGTCTTCGCCTCTTGTCAGCATACGACTTTTGCCTATCTTTCGCCGCCTTCATGAAGGCTTTGATCTTTTCCAATTTCTCAGTCGTTGCTTCAATCACCTCAACACCTCCCAGTTCTTTCTGCCCAATGTCTCCCCAACATACGGGCGTCCTACATCTCCTACCGTATAGCATCTCGTAGGGTGGCATGCCAATACTGGCATGATAACTGTTGTTGTACGAGAATTCTGCTAACGGCAGGTGGTCATCCCAACTTCCTCCAAAATCGATCACACACGCCCGAAGCATGTCTTCGAGTGTTTGGATCGTCCTCTCAGACTGACCATCTGTCTGAGGGTGATATGCTGTACTAATGTGTAGCCTCGTCCCCATTGCATCATGAAATCTCTTCCAAAACTTGGAGGTAAACCGGGTGTCACGATCAGACACAATAGACACCGGCACACCATGACGAGCTACAATTTCCTTGATGAACAGATCCGCCAATCTTTCAGATGAGTATGTTTCGCGGATCGGTAGGAAGTGGGCACTCTTCGTCAGGCGGTCAACTATCACCCATATAGCATCATACCCTTTAGGGGTACGTGGTAACTTCGTGATAAAGTCCATGGTGATATGCTCCCACTTCCACTCGGGTATATCCAACGGCTGGATCTTCCCGTACGGTTTCTGGTGTTCTGCCTTTACTTGTAAGCAAGTTAGGCACTTACTCACGTACTCTACTACGTCACGTTTCATACCCGGCCACCAGTAATCCTTCTTCATATCGTGGTACATCTTGGTAGCACCGGGATGAATGGAGTATCGAGTCTTATGGGCCTCATCCAAAATCTTTCAACGTAGATCCCCGTATCGAGGAATCCACACTCGCCCAAATCGGGTCTTAACACCAAGAGTGTTCTCACCCAATTCCGTAACTAGACCTCTCATCCTTTCGGAGTTAAGACGATCTTCTTTCAAAGCCTCGTCTTGAAACTCCTTAACCTGTGTCATCACGTCGGAGGTCATAATTAACTGATAAGCCTTCACCCGGATCGGCTCAGGCCTTTCTTTTCGGCTGAGGGCATCTGCCACCACGTTGGCCTTGCCCGGATGGTAATGGATTTCGCAATCATAATCCTTTATTAGTTCCAACCATCGCCTCTGCCTCATGTTCAGATCTTTCTGCTCGAAGAAGTACTTCAAGCTTTTGTGGTCGGTGAAGATTGTGCACTTCGTCCCATATAGATAGTGCCGCCAAATCTTCAACGCGAAGACCACCACAGCTAGTTCTAGATCGTGCGTGGGATAGTTGACTTCGTGAGTCTTCAGCTGTCGAGATGCGTAGGCTATCACCTTTCCACGTTGCATCAACACACAACCTAGCCCAGAATAAGATGCATCCGAATAGACCACTAAGTCTTCATTTCCCTCGGGCAATGTCAAGACAGGAGCTTGTGTTAGTCTTGTCTTCAGCTCCTCAAAGGTAGTCTCCTACTCTCGACCCCACACGAATTTTACGTCCTTGCGGGTCAATTTTGTCAAAGGTGAGGCTATCTTGGAGAAGTCTTGAATAAATCTCCTGTAATAGCCTGCCAATCCCAAGAAGCTACGGATCTCGGATGGCGTCTTTGGTGATTTCCATTGCATCACGGCCTCAACCTTTGCTGGGTCCACCATTATTCCTTCTGCATTTACTACGTGACCCAGAAATTGCACCTCGCGTAGCCAGAAAGCACATTTGGAGAACTTAGCATACGGTTTTTCCCTTCTCAAAGTCTCCAATACTTCCCGAATGTGACCGGCATGCTCTTCTTCGCTTCTCGAATAAATCAGGATATCATCGATGAACACAATCACTGATTTATCTAACATTGGCCGACACACTCGGTTCATCAAATCCATAAAAGCAGCTGGCGCGTTAGTTAGACCAAATGACATAACGAGAAACTCATAGTGTCCATAACGCGTACGAAAAGCTGTTTTAGGAATGTCCTGCTCCTTCACCTTCAACTGGTGGTAGCCAGATCGAAGATCTATTCTCGAGAACCAACTGGCACCCTGGAGCTGGTCGAACAAGTCATCGATTCTCGGCAACGGATACCGATTCTTTATTGTCAACTTGTTCAATTCACGGTAGTCGATACACATTCTCATGCTACCGTCCTTCTTTTTCACGAATAAGACCGGAGCACCCCAAGGAGAGATACTCGGTCTAATGAAGCCCTTGTCAAGCAACTCTTGCAGTTGCTCCATCAACTCCTTCATGTTAGTCGGAGCCAATCGATACGGTGCTTTAGCAACAGGTTGGGCACCGGGTATCAAGTCAATCTGGAATTCGATTTCGCGGTCAGGTGGCAATCCCGATAAGTCTTCCGGGAACACATCTGGAAACTCACACACAACCGGAACGTCGGATAGTTGTCGTGTTGGCGTTTCCACATCCTTCACATAACATAGGTAGGCGTTGCATCCACGCCTCATGCACTTCCCCGCCACCGCCATCGAAATCACTTTCGGAATCATCGTTACCCGATCACCGTATATTGTCACCAGACTTCCGTCAGATGCCGTCAATCTAATCATCTTCTTTCGACATACGATATTCGCTTCATAGGTTGCCAACCAATCCATCCCTAGTACTACATCAAATCCACCTAGGGGCATCACATGTAATCTAGCAGCAAACCTATGACCTTCTAACTCTATGGCACAGTCCTCTATCACATCAGTAACTCTAGTGGACTTACCAATAGCGGTTTCTACTTCAAAGGGCTTATCAATGCATTACTACTAACAGGCAATTTAGCACAGAAAGTAGCAGAAATGAAACTCTTACTAACACCAGAATCAAATAACACAGAAGCAAGAGTTTGATTTACTAGAAACGTACCTGACACAACATCGGGGTCCGTCCTAGCCTCCTCTCTGGTCATGGTGAAAGCTCTGGCACTCGTCTTCTGCCCCTCAGTCCTTGCCACCTTCTTTCCCCGGAACTCTCGGCCCTCGACTTCTTGCAATCCTTACTCATATGCCCCACTTCAACGCAATTGAAACACCTCGCAGCCTTACAGTCTCTAGCCATATGACCGGATTTCCCACACCTGAAACAGACGTTTAACCCCCATCTACATTCACCACCGTGCTCCTTACCACACTTGTCACATCTCTTGGGTCCCGAGCTTGATGACCCCACCCTACGGTCATCCCTTCTCGCCTTCTTGTTATTCGGGGTAAAGCCACCACGCCCGAACCGTTTCCCATTCCAGTTCCGGTCAGTACCACGGCTTTCTTTGCCTCCACCGCCATCACTTCCCTCTCGTCATAGAGCCTTCCAGCTAAGTCTACTGCCGACCTAAGGTGCTTGGTCGGGCAGTAATCAAGTGCCTGCGGATATCAGCTGGCAGCCCCTGAATGTACCGGTTAATCTTTCGGGATACCGGTGTCACTTGGTCCGGCACCAGCCTCGCCATCTCGTTGAATTTGGTAGTATACTGCTGATGTGTCATGGTTCCCGCCTCGAGTTGTAGGAAATCCCTCTCAACCTTATCGAGTTCCCTATGAGGACAAAATTCCTCAATTATCAACTTCTTCAACTCTGTCCACCTCATTTTCCCGATGGCCCTGGAACCCTCAGCTTGGACAATATTGTCCCACCAGCATTATAATACCCACATATAGGAAACAAAATATATATATATATATATATATATAATAATAACTTTGGGAACAAAATAAAACAAACACTAAACCACAGGGACTAGTTGTGTAAAATTTAAAATCAAATCTGTCTCTCTCTTCCCGTCCCGCTTTTCCGGCGGATTTTTCCGGCCAAAGCCGGTCGGCGCCGGCGACTCCCCAAACCCCTCAAAACTTGACCATTTTAACCCAAATCGGTCCCATTACGTTCGTGAACATGATTCGAACAATACCCCACTAAAAGTTGATTCGATTTGGGTGCGATCTAAACCGATTTCTTTTTCTTTTTTCGGCCGACCACCCACGTTTCAAATCGCACTAGACGTATATAATAATGCAATTAACTTTATCTAAACGATCACATATCTGTTTCTAAGCTATTAACAATCTAAATTACACTTGCAATTCACCAATTCATCTTGTTCAATCACCCTTTCTGTCGCGGACCTGCAACTTGGTAGACAACTGTCCTAGAAGCCTTGTAACCATAAATTAATTCAGATCTTTGAATCATAAACACCCGTTGAAGCTTCATACAAAAGGAATTGGATTATCATTGTGATTTGAGTATCGAACCGGTGCTACGTTTCGTCGCGACTGTTCATCCTTCGTTCTCATCAATTCATACATCAGTTCAGGTAATTAAACACTCTTACTTACTCGGTTTCACATGGGCAATCAAAGGCCTAAGCTTGATTTCATATACCACAGCCGATTGGGGTTCGATTTGGGGTGAATCAATTCTAGGGTTCTTGCAATTTGGGGATTCCTCTTTAATGTGTGTTTAAAAGGAAAGGAACCCAGCAATAACCAAGGCTGCGGCCCTGGTTCACTGGTTCACGCATCACACTGCTTAACATAAGGTCCTGGGTTCGAACCCGGTTGACCACAACCATTTTTTTAGCCTTTTTGGGCTTTAAAAAATTAAATAAAATTTCTAAAAATTGTAAAAATCAGTTTTATAAACCTTGTTTATTTTAAAAGTTAGTTAACTATTTTCTGAAAATTTATTTATTTAAACACCTTAATAATTCGTATATATAAATATTAACAAATGTGATAATTAGTTTATTTTTATAAAAATAAACGTTAATTAGTGGGAATCATTAAGATGTTGTTAATCGTTACGTTATCCTTGAATCTTAGATATCATAATTAGTATTTAGTTCATTGCCCTTGATCATAGGTTGCCGTTTGCATAAGTTCTCGTTTAATTCGTTTTACGTTTTAAACATAGTTTCCTTGCTTAACTTAGTAAACTTGATAGGAATCCATTTTGATATTGTTTTAGCTACTGGAAATATAAGTATTTGACCAAATTAAGATTTAGACCTTAACCGAGCATTTTAAACAAGTTACACGTTTAACTAGTTTTTTATGAATGTTTTGGGATGTGATTTTATAAATGACAAACGGATTAATAATATGATTAGCCAAATTTTTCAGAAGTCAATCATGATTTATACTTATTTATAAAAATATTTCCAGACCCGTAACGGACGTATTTTAACTAGAAATAATTTTACGGTTTACCAAAATACCTTGATTTATACGTATTTTACAGCCAACTTACAAAAGCCATAACTTGATCATAACAGATCCAAATCAGTTAAACCTTATGTCCATGACGAAGTTCGTCGAAAAACGAATCTGTTGATATATAAAACATAGAAAAACTCATTCGTTTAGATCTCCAAATAGTCGTTTCGTAACAGCTAGCAGTTCTGCGCAGCTGTAAAGATCCACGTTTTCTCATATTTCGGTAATCCAAATCAGAAACTTTTCTAAATGAAAGTTGTTTAGAAATCACTAATCTAGTAAACTGGAGATTTTCAGAATTTTTAAACGTCGTTTAGTATTTTTAACGAGTGCGAAAAGACAAGGACAGAACTGGAATTTTTCCAATTTAAAATAGGAAAATCCAAACTATAATTCGCGTTACGTTATCGTAGGTTCTCGCGGCGTTAACCGAGCCTAGATTTTGTTTCTGATTATTGTCATTCGTGTATAAGGTACGGATTCCTAATTCTTTATATCATAAGTATTTACTTTTGGTTCCGTTACTTTACAGTACAGATTCCTGATTTCTGTCTCGTAATTGATTTCCGTTCATTTCTAGTTTTGATTCCTGATAATTTGCTTTGATTCTGTTATAAGTAGCTTGACTACTATATATTTCTGAATTTGTTACCCGAGCTCTCCCTATCTTGGGGGTGACCAAGACGCGTTATTGCGGCATCGATAACGTGGCACCAACCGTGGCGGTGAGCTGAGATCACGGCGTCTCTAAAGAGGACTCTGAAATTATGTCTGGTTATATTATTATTTCCTCAGAGGCGTATGGATCGATCCTAGGCTAGTTCTGTTATTTCCTGATGGATGGTTACACACCATTCCATTCAGGACTCTGGTGAATGGTTTGTATGTCTGCCCATACTCCATTTCACATTGGTTCATGGGCTCGCTACCTGTGTTCCCCCTGTTCAGTTATTATATGATATGATTATTAGCTCGGGGTATGTTCTATCTGATATATGTCTTATGACGTATGTTCTATTGATATATATATCTTATGATCTTTGATTCTCCATTATCATTATGTCTGTTTATTTTATATCTGCCAATTCCTTGATTACCACATGTCTGTTTATTTTTGATATCTGCCGATTCTTTGATTATCACCATGTCTGTTTATTTTTGATATCTGTCGATTCTTTGATTATCATCATGTCTGTTTATTTTTGTTATCCGCTATTCCGTTCACTGAGCGTTATGCTCAGGCGTGCTTTTGTTTTCATGCACGTCAGGTCAGCAGGGTAATCCGGGAAACCAGTGAAGAGTGAATTGAAGACCAAGATTATCTGTTACTTTAATTAATGTATTGAACATCTTAATTAGGTTTGGAATTTGAACTTGTAATCGTTTTTAATAATGGGAATGCGTTTTGATTTGATATCCGTATTAGTGACACGTCAGCCTTGCCGGGCTGGGGTGTTACAGTTGTGGTATCAGAGCAAAGGCTCTTTCCTGTAGAAAACTTAAACATATAAAATAAACTTGTGAGGTAATGGGTAGACGTTCGGTTAGGATCTAATTCTTGTTCCCAATCTAAATTCTAGTGTTCACACGTATATCTTTATTTCCGATGGCTCCTAAGAGACGTGTGAACAACCGCAATAACTCGAATGGCCCCTCTTCTGATGCAAACTTGGAAGCACTGGTCGCTAATGTTGTCGACACTGCTATTTCGGGGATGCTCCCTAACATGATTGCTCAGACTGCCCAAACTGTTTTTCCAGCAAATGCAGCAGGCTAATATGGTTGTAACCACCTACTGGCAATGCCACTGGAATGCCACCAGTTGGAAATGTTACCGGAGTATCACCTGTCGGTAACGCCACCGGCGCACCACTTGGTGGAAATGCCACAGGGGCATCATCGGGTGGTAATGCCACAGGGGCGCCACCTGGTGGAAACAATACAGGAGCACCTTCCGTTGGTAATACACCACCACCCCATGATGGTATTCATGTCTGGTTGGAACGTTTTCAGAAGCAAAGGCTTAAGTCTTTCAGTACTTCTAGTGATCCGGTCGAGGTGCAAAATTGGATCAATCATATTGAGAAATTGTTTGAGGTACTTGGTGTTGAGGACGTATTATATACATATATATGTCTTATCCGATACTGATAGTAAATGCCCTAGGTATGATCTCCGGTACCTTTGCATTGGGAAGCGGGATATTTATGTCTTATTTGATACGGGCGCTACGCATTTTGTCATATCTCTTTTGTTTGCTAAGTACTTAATGACTGCACCGACTGCTTTAGAGCACGCTTTGGCTATTACTACTCCATTAGGAGATTCAACTATCATCTCGCATGTCCATAGAGATTGTACGATCAGAATCGAGTCTATTATTCGTAAAGCTGATTTGGTTCCTATGCAAATGAGTGACTTTGATGTCATACTTGGTATGGACTGGTTAACTCGACATCACGTTACTATTGAATGCCAGACTCGTCGTGTTTTATTTGGAAATCCTCAATGCCCTGAACTCGTTTATCAAGGGACTCAGCCTCGGAAATCGTTAAAAATCATCTCTGCGTTTAAGGCTCAGAAACTCTTATCGCACGGTTGCATGGGATTCCTAGCTTCAGTAGAAGCTACATCTTCTGAAAAGCCGAACATATCTGATTATCCGATTGTATGTGATTTTCCTGACGTATTTCCTGAGGAGTTACCTGGACTTCCACCAGACCGCGAGGTAGAATTCACTATTGATCTTATTCCTGATGCTGAGCCGATTTCCAAGGCACCTTATCGTATGGCACCACATGAACTCAAGGAACTAAAGGAGCAATTACAGGAGTTATTAGATCTTGGATTTATTAGACCAAGTGTCTCACCTGGGGGTGCACCAGTTTGTTTGTAAAGAAGAAAGATGGAACTATGAGGCTTTGCATTGACTACCGGGAATTTAATAAGATCACTATTCGTAATCGTTACCCTCTGCCTCGTATTGATGATTTATTTGGTCAGCTTCAGGGTGCAAAGTGTTTATCTAAAATCGAATTGAGGTCTGGTTACCATCAACTAAAGATCAAAGATTCTGATGTCCCTAAATCTGCTTTCCGTACTTGGTATGGTCACTATGAGTTCCTGGTTATGCCATTCAGGTTAACTAATGCCCCGGCTGTATTTATGGACCTAATTAACCGAGTCTTTCGCAAGTTCCTCGATAAGTTCGTCATTGTATTTATCGACGACATGTGGATCTACACTTATCATCGTGCCTAATGGCTTCCAAAATGAGCTTTGAATCGTTATTCGTGGTTTTCAAATTCGCCAAAGTCTGTGTCTTACAACTTTAAACATGTAATACCGGAAGAGTGTGATGCCTGTATCTCGAGGTGTTCTGTCTAGGCAAGGTATTCGTATAAATCCAAATCAACCGATGGACCTGTTTACCTTACCTGGGAACTCTCGGGATGAGTATCTGCTTATAGGTACGCATGTCTTCAACAAAGTTGTGATTGACCCAATACTTTGATTAGTCAACGTACTCGCTTTGATTTACGAATCAAACGATTACACCTGGAACATCTCATTGCTATTATGCCAAATTCTCGATTGTCGTTTTCATGTTGAATAGCTTATATTACCCAATTTCCATGAAGATTCTTAATGATCTTACAGAATGGCTCCTCGTCAAACCGTTCACGGTCTAGAAACTCTGGCCGTAAGATTTCTGCTATTATAGCACGTGAAGTTACTGTGGTCAATACACAAGTCTATAAGGCAAATGGGTCAAATTACCTTGACGTGTTCCATTTGGTAATCTAAGCTACACTTGTCCTAACTTAAAGAGACACTTGTTTCCCTAGTACTTGCCCTGACATGGTTATACCTGAAATTCTGAAAGTATAGGCAGCTATCATTAGACATATTGTACTTATGTGCTTGTAGTTTATTTACTATTACTTAAGTCCTGTCCTACTTAGAGCCTTCATGGTATTTCCAATCATGATACTAATTTTATCTTTTAAGAGGCATTCCTCCACTTAGCATTTCAGTAACTGAGGGACTAATTGAATGCTTAGAATGAAAGTGGACTACAGGAAATATGGAAGGGTGATGATACTCTCTATACATACAATACGTTATTCTTTGGGATGATGCTAAGGAGAATTAGGATGTCGTGTAACCGGTTTAAGCACATTCTTAGTATACCGGTGATGTTTATAAATAGGGTTACTATTACCTAAGGAATGAAATACAAAAGTTAGAATTGTAATTCTAAAATCATGCAATGGTAGGGTTAAGTCGTGCTCTTATACTGACAAACGCCATGAATTGATAAAACTGATGTCATACCTTATGACATTAGACCAAATAGAATTAAGAAGGACACTGGGAAAATCTAGTAAGTAGTAGAATAAGCCTCTCTGATGGTTTAGATGATTTGTTTTAATGCCAATGTTGTGAACTTAGCTATGTTGATTGATACGATTAAGCTAACATGTGTTAAACGGGGACATTAAGAAGGTTGGAGTTCCGACCATTACCATAAGTGTGCCCTAGGACCCCAAGACAAGTTAGAAATAATCAGAATTAGGAAATGGCTATAACTAGAAAGTAAGAATAGTTAAGTTATAGAAATAAAGGTCATATAAATCAAAGTGAAAGTACATACAGACTTTTGAGAATATACGTTTTGGTCTTAAAGGGAAATTTAGTCCACGATTTATCGGACCATTTGAAATCCTAGAAAGAGTTGGTGAGGTCTCGTATCGTTTAGCATTACCATCTCAGCGGTCATATATGCATAACGTTTTTCATGTATCTCTTTTAAGGGGGTACAATTATCATCCTCTTCACGTTGTAAATTATCAGTTTCATTTGATTCGTGAAGACTTACCGTTCGAGGAGGAACCCGAGGCCATACTTGACCGACAAGAACGCACTATGCGTAAGAAGACTATTCCTTTTGTTAAAGTATTATGGAAAAACCATTCCGAACTCGAAGCTACATGGAAGATACAATCCGTTCCCAATATCCGAATCTTTTTACAGCTTAGTACTTGGTTTTTATTAATATATTCTTGATATATTTTGGCTTTACGCTATAAAGATATCAGTTATCATGTTCTGACATCAGACTATCTGTTACATGTTTCTATTTTCTGATTAGCTCCGTCTTTGCATCTAAATGATTATGAGTTATCTCATTCACTCGTTGATTCTTTATCACTCCGTGTACGTTATGTCATATCGTTGTTCGATCTGTACCTAGCAATTTCGTGGACGGAATTTTTTTAAGGGGGGTAGAATTATAATACCCACATATAGGAAACAAATATATATATATATATATATATATAATAATAATAATAATAACTTTGGGAACAAAATAAAACAAACACTAAACCACAGGGACTAGTTGTGTAAAATTTAAAATCAAATCTGTCTCTCTCTTCCCGTCCCGCTTTTCCGGCGGATTTTTCCGGCCAAAGCCGGTCGGCGCCGGCGACTCCCCAAACCCCTCAAAACTTGACCATTTTAACCCAAATCGGTCCCATTACGTTCGTGAACATGATTCGAACAATACCCCACTAAAAGTTGATTCGATTTGGGTGCGATCTAAACCGATTTCTTTTTCTTTTTTCGGCCGACCACCCACGTTTCAAATCGCACTAGACGTATATAATAATGCAATTAACTTTATCTAAACGATCACATATCTGTTTCTAAGCTATTAACAATCTAAATTACACTTGCAATTCACCAATTCATCTTGTTCAATCACCCTTTCTGTCGCGGACCTGCAACTTGGTAGACAACTGTCCTAGAAGCCTTGTAACCATAAATTAATTAAGATCTTTGAATCATAAACACCCGTTGAAGCTTCATACGAAAGGAATTGGATTATCATTGTGATTTGAGTATCGAACCGGTGCTACGTTTCGTCGCGACTGTTCATCCTTCGTTCTCATCAATTCATACATCAGTTCAGGTAATTAAACACTCTTACTTACTCGGTTTCACATGGGCAATCAAAGCCCTAAGCTTGATTTCATATACCACAGCCGATTGGGGTTCGATTTGGGGTGAATCAATTCTAGGGTTCTTGCAATTTGGGGATTCCTCTTTAATGTGTGTTTAAAAGGAAAGGAACCCAGCAATAACCAAGGCTGCGGCCCTGGTTCACTGGTTCACGCATCACACTGCTTAACATAAGGTCCTGGGTTCGAACCCGGTTGACCACAACCATTTTTTTTAGCCTTTTGGGCTTTAAAAAAATTAAATAAAATTTTTAAAAATTGTAAAAATCTGTTTTATAAACCTTGTTTATTTTAAAAGTTAGTTAACTATTTTCTGAAAATTTATTTATTTAAACACCTTAATAATTCGTATATATAAATATTAACAAATGTGATAATTAGTTTATTTTTATAAAAATAAACGTTAATTAGTGGGAATCATTAAGATGTTGTTAATCATTACGTTATCCTTGAATCTTAGATATCATAATTAGTATTTTAGTTCATTGCCCTTGATCATAGGTTGCCGTTTGCATAAGTTCTCGTTTAATTCGGTTTACGTTTTAAACATAGTTTCCTTGCTTAACTTAGTAAACTTGATAGGAATCCATTTTGATATTGTTTTAGCTACTGGAAATATAAGTATTTTGACCAAATTAAGATTTAGACCTTAACCGAGCATTTTAAACAAGTTACACGTTTAACTAGTTTTTTATGAATGTTTTGGGATGTGATTTTATAAATGACAAACGGATTAATAATATAATTAGCAAATTTTTCAGAAGTCAATCATGATTTATACTTATTTATAAAAATATTTCCAGACCCGTAACGGACGTATTTTAACTAGAAATAATTTTACGGTTTACCAAAATACCTTGATTTATACGTATTTTACAGCCAACTTACAGAAGCCATAACTTGATCATAACAGATCCAAATCAGTTAAACCTTATGTCCATGACGAAGTTCGTCGAAAAACGAATCTGTTGATATATAAAACATAGAAAAACTCATTCGTTTAGACCTCCAAATAGTCGTTTTCGTAACAGCTAGCAGTTCTGCGCAGCTGTAAAGATCCATGTTTTTCTCATATTTCGGTAATCCAAATCAGAAACTTTTCTAAATGAAAGTTGTTTAGAAATCACTAATCTAGTAAACTGGAGATTTTTAGAATTTTTAAACGTCGTTTAGTATTTTTAACGAGTGCGAAAAGACAAGGGCAGAACTGGAATTTTTCCAATTTAAAATAGGAAAATCCAAACTATAATTCGCGTTACGTTATCATAGGTTCTCGCGGCGTTAACCGAGCCTAGACTTTGTTTCTGATTATTGTCATTCGTGTATAAGGTACGGATTCCTAATTCTTTATATCATAAGTATTTACTTTTGGTTCCGTTACTTTACAGTACAGATTCCTGATTTCTGTCTCGTAATTGATTTCCGTTCATTTCTAGTTTTGATTCCTGATAATTTGCTTTTGATTCTGTTATAAGTAGCTTGACTACTATATATTTCTGAATTTGTTACCCGAGCTCTCCCTATCTTGGGGGTGACCAAGACACGTTATTGCGGCATCGATAACGTGGCACCAACCGTGGCGGTGAGCTGAGATCACGGCGTCTCTAAAGAGGACTCTGAAATTATGTCTGGTTATATTATTATTTCCTCAGAGGCGTATGGATCGATCCTAGGCTAGTTCTGTTATTTCCTGATGGATGGTTACACACCATTCCATTCAGGACTCTGGTGAATGGTTTGTATGTCTGCCCATACTCCATTTCACATTGGTTCACGGGCTCGCTACCTGTGTTCCCCCTGTTCAGTTATTATATGATATGATTATTAGCTCGGGGTATGTTCTATCTGATATATGTCTTATGACGTATGTTCTATTGATATATATATCTTATGATCTTTGATTCTCCATTATCATTATGTCTGTTTATTTTTATATCTGCCAATTCCTTGATTACCACATGTCTGTTTATTTTTGATATCTGCCGATTCTTTGATTATCACCATGTCTGTTTATTTTTGATATCTGTCGATTCTTTGATTATCATCATGTCTGTTTATTTTGTTATCCGCTATTCCGTTCACTGAGCGTTATGCTCAGGCGTGCTTTTGTTTTCATGCACGTCAGGTCAGCAGGGTAATCCGGGAAACCAGTGAAGAGTGAATTGAAGACCAAGATTATCTGTTACTTTAATTAATGTATTGAACATCTTAATTAGGTTTGGAATTTGAACTTGTAATCGTTTTTAATAATGGGAATGCGTTTTGATTTGATATCCGTATTAGTGACACGTCAGCCTTGCCGGGCTGGGGTGTTACAAGCATAGTGCTGAGTCAGTAAAGGAGTGGGTGGCAAACTTCACCTTCTGATCCTCACGGCACTCGCTGATCTCGAGTACCGCTTCCATCTCCCTTACCCATCGGTGAGCGGTTGCAGCAGTACCATTGCCATCGAAAGTCGGGGGCTTGCACCTCTGAAATGCCCCGTAACTGCACCCCTTGGTTGTCACCCTACTACATCATCCCCTTCCTCATCAGATACTACTATCTCAGGATCCGGTCGTTCCTCTTCTCCCTTGCTTTCCTTTCCAGTCGACCCTCTCCGGTCCTCCTTTTCCTTCCTTTCCTCGTTCCGTATAGCTCGAATAACATCGGTCACTACAGATGGCATAACTGCCTGTAGGACCTGGTGTACCTTATCAGCAATCGCCTCCCTAGCTGAGGCATTCAGACTAGCATTCTCAGTTTCTTCATTCCGGTTAGGAACCTCGGGGTTCACAGGAGTCGTCTTAGGAGCTTTAGCACTGCTCCTAGTCGTACGCGGACGACCTCTACCTCTAGCAGCCTTAGAAGGTTTCTTTCCAGCCATTTTCCTATGCGCTATAAGATTCAAACACTAAAACAGTCATTCAAGGAACAGCTCAGTTTATGTCAAGTATAGTAAGTCTCTAATTACAGTGGCCAGTTGTGATTAGCCACTTACTTTACTCTTCACACCCCAAGCACTTCCTATCCTGACTACATCAGCATCTAAATCTACTAAGAACACATAAATCACATAGCATACGCACATAACACTGATTAACTTTTAAGAAAAGCAATACCTGATGGCACATGGCTACTCGGGCTGACATCCCTCTTTCCGTCCCATTCTCAGTTTAAGTTAAGGTTTATTTTGAAAATTTACCCATTTTACTTAAACTTTTGCTCTGATACCAACTTGTAAGGCCCCATTCCCGGGCACCTCACAGTTGGTCATTCACAGCATAAAACAAACATATTATTAAATTAAGCAGCGGAATTAAGTTGGCAATCATATTGAGTCTTGGTGATCGAGTTCTTCGAGAGGTGTCAAAGGAAACAACGGCAGCAGGTGTATGGAGCAAGTTAGAAGCTCTGTACATGACCAAGTCTTTGGCAAATCGGTTATACTTGAAAAAACGCTTGTACACAATTCAGGTGTCGACTGGAAAGACTTTGGAAGATCACATTGATGAGTTCAACAAGATCATACTTGATCTTGAGAACATAGAGGTGGAGATTGATGATGAGGATCGTGCAATCATCTTGTAAGGCCCCATTCCCGGGCACCTCACAGTTGGTCATTCACAGCATAAAACATATATATTATTAAATTAAGCAGCGGAATTAAGTTGGCAAAAACCCTTCATTCATTTAAAACATTGTTGTTAAGCAATACATTCTAGTTCGTAAGTCACAAAATAATTAGTCGAATGAATTACAAAACAACAGTATCGTCAAAACATAAATGGATGTCAGTCTTGCCCGCCGTGTAGCCATCCCCGTGTGCCATCCTCAGCAACCTGTTACCTGTCAACTGGAAAATACATAAAAGTCAGCGTTGCTGAGTGAGTTCTAGTTTTATAGATTAAAATACTTTAGTTTTCATTTCAAGGAAAACTTTTCTTTGCTTATATGCGGTCACATAAGTACATACACAGATAATATTATTATTATCTTCGTTGTTCATTCATTAACTTTCGTTCGTGTGCCGTTCACCGTTAACATTCATATTCTTTCGTATTCTTCCTTTCATATTAGTTTTTCATTCGTACGTATCTTACTTTCCTTCATTCATTCATTACGTACGTTCATACATTCATTTCATTCATACATTCATTGCATACGTACGATCATTTCTTTCATTCATACGTTCATTACATTCTTTCGTACGTTCATTAATTTCATTCTTTCATATGTTAGCCAAGTCTGTTGCAGCACACGGCTGCTCACCTCAGTGGCAAATCTCATGATTTGCCTGCTAACCGAGTCTGTTGCAACACGTAGTTGCTCACCTCATTATCAATATGTTAGCCAAGTCTGTTGCAACACATAGTTGCTCACCTCAGTGGCAATCTCTCGAATTGCCTGCTAACCGAGTCTGTTGCAACACAAAGTTGCTCACCTCATTGTCAACCTCAAAGATTGACCCTGTGTGCATCCTTCGGGTAGCTAACCCGCACCACAGTTGAGCTAACACCTGCCAGGGGTGTGCACCTCCATTCATTTGCTTGCAAGCCTTTCTTACGTTCATTCGTTCATTTATTAATGCATGCATTCATTCATCATGTTCCTTTTTCATTATCTTTCACTTTACATTCCATTTCTCATTATCATTAATATTTTACTTATTAATGATTATGCTCTTCGTTAAATCTTAGTCATTCTTTGTCATGCCAGTACGTACTTAACAATATTAAAATAATAACAATATTGTTAACAATAATAAAATACTGATAATAAAATCAGTAGTAATAAGGGTCAATCAATTATCATCATTACATTCATAAAACATCATCATTTATTAACCCTAGTCAACTCTGGTCAAAATCCCATAAATCAGCTTTCCAGAAAATTTCTTTAAAAATTCTAAGTGTTCAGTCGTATGAGCACTGCTCAGTCGTATGAGCCCTGCTCAGTCGTATGAGCCCTGCTTAGTCGTTTCACCTTAAACTTAGAAAATTTCTCCAAGTCACACGACCACTGTTCAGTCGTATCATCCCCAGACTTAGGAAATTTCTACTGGTCATACGGCCACTATTCAGTCATATGACCCCATACTTAGAAAATTTCCAATGGTCATACGACCACTGTTCAGTCATATGACCCCATACTTAAAACATTTCCAAGGGTCATACGACCACTGTTCAGTCATAAGATCCCATACTTAGAAAATTTCCAGTGGTCATACGACCACTGTTCAGTCATATGATCCCATACTTAGCAAATTTCTAATGGTCATACGACTACTGTTTAGTCATATCACCCCATACTTAGAAAATTTCTAATGGTCATACGACCACTGTTCAGACATTTAACCCTTAAAATATTTCTAAGGCAAATTTCATGGGTCGTATAAGCACTATTTAGACATATCATCTTGTACTTAGTTTTCTAAGTTAAAGTTTCAGACATATGACCACTATGTGGTCTTATTAGTCATATTAGCATCCTATTCATGTGTCTAAGTCATATTCCAGTCCCCAAACATCATAATACCTATTTTTAAGCATGTACATACAATTTCAAACATGACTTAACAATAACATAAACATACATTCATCTTATATAAGCTTACACATGTACATAACATACGGGTATTATACCCAAATTCATAAAAACATACTTACATGCATTTTCCAGCCCCAAATCATTTAAAATCAAGTAAAAAGGGGGTCTAGAACTCACCTTTGTTGTTCTTCGAATTTACACTCTTCACCCGAGCTGTTCAAAAGGTTCTAACACCTAGGAATCCTTTAAACACGCATTCAAACACATATAAACACACATAAGCACATAACCGAGGTATTATCTGAGCAAAAACAACTTAATTTCACTAAATCTTACCTTCAATTCAGGGTTCTTCTTGTTTTTCTTCAAATGCTCGAATCCTTGTTCTTTCTCTCTCTAAATATTCGAATAAAAGTGTTGTGCAGAGTGAAAATGGGCGGCCATGCCACCTTTTCACCAACTTTTTACCAACTTTGTAAGATTTTTATCATTTTACACCTTTGGTCCCTCAACTTTGGGGTTGACTTCCTTTTCCTCCTTTTTCTTTCTCTTTTATTCTTTTATTTCCTTTTACTAAGAATTACGGGTGTTACACATCTTCTTGTCATCTCTGCCTCATGCATATGAACATTTTGTTGACACATTAATGTTTGGTAGGGAGAGCCTGTCAATGGATGAAGTCACAGCCACAATGAACTCTAAAGAACTACAAAAGAAGGGGGAATTGAAAGAGGAAAGTTCAGAAGGGCTGGTGGTTAGAGGTAGATCTGATCAAAGAGTCAAGCCCAAGAATGGTCAGACAAGATCAAAGTCAAGAACAAAACGCAGGTGTTTTGTATGTAACTCAGATAAGCATCTCAAAAGAGAGTGCCCCGAGTGGAAGAAGAAGAAGTCTGAATACAATAAAGGGAAGTTCCAAGGCCAAAGTTCTCCTGACAACTCCACAGATGGCTATGAAAGTTCTGATGTTTTGATGGCCTCACATGGAGTCACCCTAACCCAAGACTGGATCCTTGATTCTGGATGTTCATACCATATGACCCCAAATAAGGATGTCTTTAATGATTTGAAACTGGAAAGGCATGGACTGGTGCAACTAGGTGATGATAGACCATGTAAAATTGAAGGTGTTGGGAATGTCATTCTTATGCTTCACAATGGTACCTCTATAGATCTTAGGGAAGTCAAATATATCCCTGATCTAAAGAGGAATTTGATCTCATTGGGTGCACTCGAAGGCAGTGGCCACCATGTAAGCTTGAATGGGGGAAAAGCAAAGGTGATTAAAGGGTCTTTGATTGTTCTTACTGGAACAAGAGGAAAGAACAACACTTACTTGCTAGATGGCAAAGCAGTTGCTGGTTCAATCAATGTTGCTTAACAAGATGATGTAAATAGTGATCGAAGGTGGCATCTTAGATTGGGTCATATGAGCAAACATGGGTTGTTAGAAATAAAAAAGCAGCAAGTGATCAAAGGTCTAGGTGATTGCAATTTTGATGATTGTGAAAACTGCATACTAGGCAAGTCAAAGAGAGTTAAGTTTGCAAGAAGAAGTCAGAAGTCGCAAGGTATCCTAGACTATGTTCATGCAGATCTCTGGGGGCCTACAAAACATGTGTCACTGGGTGGTGCTTCCTACTTTCTCTCCATTATAGACGACTATTCAAGAAGGGTCTGGGTGTATATCTTAAAGCATAAGCATGATGCATTTAAGAATTTCAAGAACTGGAAGAATTTGGTAGAAACGCAGACAGAAAGAAAGGTTAAGAAACTTAGGACTGATAATGGTCTTGAGTTTTGTAGCGGGGAGTTTAACAACTTCTGTAAGCAATGTGGTATTGCCAGGCATCTGACTGTGCCAGGTAATCCACAACAAAATGGCCTTGTTAAAAGGATGAATAGAACCTTATTGGAGAAAGTAAGGTGTATGCTGTTTGAGGATGGTCTTCCGAAGAGCTTCTGGGCAGAGGCTGTAAAAACTGTTGCTTACTTGGTGAATAGATCACCATCATCTGCCATAGGCATGATGGTCCCTATAGAGAAGTGGTCTGGGAGAAAGACTGATTATGAGAACCTTAGAGTGTTTGGGAGTTTAGCTTACTCCCATATCAGCCAAGGTAAACTAGAGGCAAGAGCTCAAAGGTGTATTATGATTGGGTATCCAGATGGGGTCAAAGGGTACAGGCTATGGAGAATTGATGGTGGTAGTCCTAGTGTTATAGTAAGTAGAAGTGTCACTTTCAAAGAAGATATAATGTATAAAGATGTCATAGGGAACTTGTCTGCAAGTTCTAATAAAGAGTCAGACTTGGAAAGTGAGAATAGAATTCATGTTGAGGGGAGCTTCCAAATAAAGAAGCTGATCTGGAAGAAAAGAAACCAGATCAAGGCTCAAGTGATTCTCAGGTGACTGATCAAAGGCAAAGCTTAGCCCAGAATCGGCCTAGAAGACATGTAGTACCTCCTGCAAGGTACAGAGATGATATTTCAGCATTTGTGTTCAATGCTGCTGAAATGGATAGTTCTTTTGAGCCAATGTCTTATAAAGAGGCCCTAGAGTCTGAGGATAAGGACAAGTGGTTAAGTGCAATGAAAGATAAGATGGAGTCTTTGCACAAGAACAAAACTTGGGTGTTGGTAGATAGACCTAATGGACAAAAGTTGGTAGACTGCAAGTGGCTTTATAAGATCAAGGAGGGACTACCAGGTCAATTGCCTAGGTACAAGGCAAGGTTAGTGGCCAAGGGATTTACTCAAAGGGCTGGGATAGATTACAATAAGGTATTCTCCCCAGTAGTTAAACATACCTCAATAAGAATAATACTAGCATTAACTGCAGCTCTAGATTTAGAGTTAGAGCAGTTAGATGTGAAGACTGCTTTTCTTCATGGAAAGTTAGATGAAGAGATTTATATGAAGCAGCCTCAAGGTTTTGAGGAAGGAAGCAGTACAGGAAAGGTATGTTTACTAAAGAGGTCATTGTATGGGTTCAAACAATCGCCTAGACAATGGTATCTCAGGTTTGACAGCTTTATTGTGTCTCAAGGCTTTAGTAGGAGCAACTATGATACCTGTGTGTACTACAAGGTGTATGATAAGGGTGGGGTTATCTATCTACTCTTATATGTTGATGATATGCTAATTGCTTGTAAGGATAAGAGACAAATTGAGATAGCTAAGGAACTGTTAAAGTCAGAGTTTGATATGAAGGAGCTTGGTGAAGCTCGAAAGATATTAGGAATGGAGATAACTAGAGATAGAAGTTCAAGTACTGTGAAGCTATCTCAAGTTGGTTACTTGAATAAGGTACTTAAGATTTATAATATGAATGAATCTAAGTCTGTGGTTACACCTCTAGCTATGCACTTTAAGCTGTCTAGTTTGTGTTCACCTAAGACAGATGATGAGTTAGCCTATATGATGAAAGTTCCTTATTCAAGTGCTGTTGGGAGTCTAATGTATCTAATGTTGTGTACAAGACCTGACATAGGTTTTGCTGTAAGTCTAGTCAGCAGATATCTAAGTAGTCCTGGTAAGGCTCATTGGGAAGGAGTAAAATGGATCTTGAGATATCTGAGTGGTACTAGAGATATGGGTCTTGTGTTTGGTTATCATGGTGATAATGATGTTGTTATACATGGATATGTTGATTCTGATTTTGCAAATGATTTTAAGAAGGGCAGGTCTATTACTGGTTATACTTTCAAAGTGTTGAATGGTACAGTGAGTTGGAAGGCTTCTTTACAGCATGTAGTAGCCTTGTCAACTACTGAGGCTGAGTTTATGGCACTCACAGAAGCAATTAAAGAGGCTATTTGGCTTAAAGGGTTTATTACTGAGCTGAATATTAGTGTTAACAAGGCAGTTGTTAATTGTGATAACCTTGGTGCTATTCAATTGTCCAAACATCAAGTGTTTCATGAAAGATCCAAGCATATTGATGTAAGGTTGCATTGGATCAGGGATGTGCTACTTAAGAAGGAGATTGAAGTTTGTTATGTTGATACTGAGGATAATGCAGCTGATATGCTTACCAAGAGTATTCCTAAGTCAAAATTGGTTCATTGTTGTCAGATTTTACATATAGGTTAATATGTACTGATGTTAGTCTGATCTTTAGTCTCAAAGGTGGAGATTGTTATTTTTAGTAGTTGAGATTAAAGATCAAGTATGATAAATCTTTGTATGTTTACTTGTGTTAATGTCTAGTTAGCATAAGTGTAGGGTGTTAGTTGTAATAAGTTCAGGGACTAATCCTGGACAACTGTAACTTAGTTTGTTAAACGGTTGTTAGTCGATTTATAAGGCTGCAATCGGTGGTGTTAATCATCTTGTTGTTTACTTTCATTTCAATATTCTTTCAATTCAAGTAATTCATGTTCTTAATTTCACTTTAGAGAATCTTATTCTTGATTGTTGTTCATCGAGTATTGTTCCGCATTTGTTTTTCGATTCATCCGCATTCATTTCACATGGTAAGGTTAGATTACAGTTTTGATCCCAAAATTTTGTAAATTAAACATATAGTTTTTGTTCACTCATGGGTAACATGAATTGGCCAATGATACCGTATAACGTTATATATTTTGATAATTTCATGTCAAATTACTTTTATATCTATGCATTTAGAAAAATAGAAGCGCATAATAACAACATGCATCACCTATTTGCTTGTTTATGAGCCGTCTAACCCCCCATCAGTGTCAATAACGAAAATATCATTGGTGATGAACAAAACCAAATCAATACCTACCTCTCTTTGTTTGTTCCTAATTAAAGTCTAACTAGCGAAACAATTAAGAACGGATATCCTAAATTTTTAATGTTAATATGTGTTCTCTCTATCTAAATCATCATGATTAGCTGAATTTATTTAATTAGTGCTAGATTGGACCTCAAATTGGTCTAATTTGTTTAGATTTTTAGTGTTCAAGAGTCCTCAACACAATAATTCCCAACCTACACATGATCACTTATTCATAATTACATATACATCCTCACTCGATCTCACCTCGTTCTTCAATCCGTACAGGAAACCCACCTTCCATAATCGATGTGAAATAAGCTACGTAAACCGGCTCAACACCCTCATCCACCGCGGGCACCACTTTAAATCGTCGTAAAACACCCGCAACCACCCTTTTCATCTGCAAAAACGCCATCTCTTTCCCTAAACAAACACGCGGCCCCGCCTGGAACACCGGGTACTCATAAGCATCCCTAGGCTTAAACACCCACTTCCCCAACACATTCCTCTCCAACCACCTCTCGGGCCGGAACTCCGCACAATCCGGCCCCCACAACTCCTCCGACCTACCCATTGCATAAATATGATACGTCACCGGATAACCTTTCTTCACGAAAGTGTTATCCGGTAACACCTCGTCGGTGGCCGCTTGCTTCGCGTCAATGGCCACCGGCGGGTACAGTCTCATGCTTTCACATAACGAAGCATGAGTGTAAACCATATCTTTCACTTCATCATAAACCAGTTTATCCGATTTCCCTCTTATTTCTTTCAAAATTTCGCTTTCGACTCTAGGGTTCTTGTAAATCAACCAGAAGAACCACGTCAACGCCGCAGACGTCGTGTCTCTTCCCGCCAATATGAAGCTGATCACGATATCTCCGACGAACTTCACGTCGGAGATACCGGAGATCAGAAACCGCGAGAGTAAATCAACGGAACCCAGAGACGATTTCTTCTCAAGTTCATGAATCTTCTCCTTCGTGATCATTTCAGCGAAATTTCGAACAACAGCAACGGCGTTACGCAATCGTTTCTCCGAACCCACGTTGAAAAACCTCTTAATCTTCCATATCAATGGCAAATTAGCTCGCATTCTGCCAGTGGAGATCATCACAGCTTCATCAAAGGCTGTAGCGAACAAAGCATCAGGCATCGAGGGCATCAAACAAGCTGGATCATACCCAAATGCGATCTTACATATGTTATCAAACGCAAATCGTTGAAGCATATCTTGAAGATCGACAACAGTGGTGGTCGAACTTGAAATTGAATCAGCGAGAAGCGGCAACAGACGGTGGTTGAGCTCATCGTCCACCACATGTTCGACGAAATTCCTCAGAGACTTTGTATTGAACTCGTGAATTGAAATTTGCCTTTGGAGCTTCCACCCATCACCGTCGATGTTGATTATACCATCACCGAGGAGATCGTAGAGTGTGGTTCTTGCTCGTGGGCCTTTTGGGTAGAGGTGGAAGCTGGATTTGAGGACGTGGCGGACGACGGTGGGGTTGGCGGTGATGAGGCGGACGCCGCCGAGGGGGAGGCGGATGACGGCGGTTTTGGTGGGGGTGTTGTTGACGATCTCCGCCGTCCATTGGATGAAGCGGTGGCGGTTTTGGAGTAGGGGGATTAGGGATCCGATGAGGGGGTATGATTTGGGGCCATTGTTGCAGGTGGTGATGAAGGTGGTGATGAGAGATTTGAAGAAGATGATGAAGATGAAGGTTATGGGGAAGAGGAGGAGTATGGGGGGTGTGAGGTTGAGGTCAATCATGGTGGATGAATGTGGGATGTGATGAATGTTAATACGAGTTTTATAGATTAATTTTTGTGATACCATTGTTGTAATGATACCATTGTTAATGTGATAACGCAGAGATACAAGGTGACAAGAAATATTTAGGATTGTGAAAATGAGTTATTTGAGCATTAGTTAGATTGGATGTAGTTGTGTGCCGGCTAGCGAACATCAAATTTGTTGATTTGGACATAAATAGGGTGCTATAGTCATTACGTCATAATTAAAAAGGTTTCAAACTTATATTTAACTAACCTTAACATACGTTAAAAAGGTGCGGCAGAGATACAATTGTTGCTAAAGCCACTACATCCACTTTTGACGGTCTTTAATAAATTCATATATGTCTAGGTGACATCTTAATTAAATAAACCAATACATATTATCTTATGAATGAGAGAAGAATTAAATAGTTTTTCAAACAACAAAGCCAACCACCCAATAAATCATTATAATATTTGCATCATTTGTTCATAATAGGACTTAAACTTTTAATCATACGGAAAGAATATCATTCAATCACTTTGGTACTAGTAGGTCACACGCATTATGAAAAGAACTAAACAATTAAGCTTGTTTTGATGAGTGTGATCTCAACATGAATGTATGAAAGATTCTCAAATGAGTAAAAATACATACATATAAGCTAAATATAAGTAGAATGAATAGTGTTGTTGATATGAAATATGGTATATAACTATCAACACATTAACAAAACATGAAATACGATTAAGATAAACCGATAAAGGTACTTAGGTTGATGGTTCCAATTAATACTTTAATTGTCGTTTCCGACAGTTGGAATCTAGTATTTTAACAGTTTAGGTGGGGATAAGTTTACCTTTAGATAGAGTAGTTGTCATTAAGTACTAAAGTTTAGAGTAAACAACAATTTGCATCCTTGACGTTTTCATATTTTAACCACTTGTGTCCCTACAGTTTTAATGTCTTGATTTACCCCCTAAGGTTTCCTTTTTATCTCCATTTGAGTCCAAAACACTAACGGCGTTACATTTTTCTGTTAACTTTTGTAAAATGATAAAATTACCCTTATTTATTAATTCACATACCCCTCATCCTCATCCCCTCTTATCTCTCCTCTCTCTCTCTCTCTGTCTCTTTCTTCCTCTCTCTCTTATCCATTTCTATGCTTTTTGGTCTACCACCAAAGCACCACTACCACCGCAACCACTGATGTCGCCGCCGCTGCAACCGCCACCGCTGCAACCACCACCTCCATGAAACAACCACTGCCACCCCTATTTCTTATCTTTCTCTCTCTCTCTCTCTATCTCTCTATCTCTATTTTCATGTGTGTGTGTGTTCGGTAGTCTACAACCACCATTGCAGATCTAGATAAGATGGGGGTTGTGGTGGTGGTGATCGGGAAGCTGCGCTGGTGGGGGGCTGCGTTGGTAGTGATGGGGGGACTACGCTGGTGGTGATGGGGGGCTGCGATGGTGGTGATGGGGGCTGCGGTGGAGGTGATGGGGGTCGCGATGATGGTGATGGGGTGGCTGCGGTGGTGGAGATGGGGTCGCGGTGGTAGTGATGGGGGTCGCGATGGTGGTGATGGGGGTCGCGGTGGTGGTGGTGATGGGGGTCGCGATGGTGGTGATGGGGCCGCGATGGTGGTGATGTGGTCGCGATAGTGGTGATGGGGTCGCGATGGTGGTGATGGGGGTCACGATGGTGGTGATGGGGGGCTGCAGGTGGTGATGGAGGTCGCGGCGGTGGTGATGGTGGTCGCGATGGTGGTGATAGTGGTCGCGGCGGTGGTGATGGGAGTCACGATGGTGGTGATGGGTCACTCTAATAAAGGGAAACGAGTGGGGGCGACTATGGTGGTGGTGATGAAGGATATGGAGGTGGTGACGGGTGGCTATCGTGGTGGTAATGAGGGTTGTGGAGGTGGTGATGAAGGCTGTGGAGGTGGTGATGAGGCTGTGGAGGTGGTGATGAGGCTGTGGAGGTGGTGATGAGGCTGTGGAGGTGGTGATGAGGCTGTGAAGGTGGTGATGGGTGTATTGTTAATGAAGAAAAAGATGTTGATGAATGGGTCCTACAAGTTTTTATCTATTTACTTAATTTAAGGGGTAGTTTAGTCTTTTTAAAAATAACTATAACAGAAAAACTAACTGTGTTAATTATCTTACCTCAAATTGAAACTAAAATAGAATGATAGACACTCAAATATAGATAACATAAAACGTCAGGGGGCATATGACAATTTTAGAATTATAGGGATGTAAACGGTTAAAATGAAAAAAATATCAAGAATACAAATGGTAATTTACTTTAAATTTATGTTCAAACTTTATTAAATTATTAGTTTTCTTGTTGATTTTAGTTTCGTCTAGGAGTTTAAATGTGCGTGACAATCACGGAGAAAGTATAAAGTCGGCCTAGCATATAGTTAGAGATAGTAAGAGCTAACTTATATATTACCAAAATCATTTAAGTGGTATATGCTATATAATATTACAACAAAGTGTATTTTAGTAGTGTGGCGTTATGTTTGATTTGTTATATTCGGCGGTGCATCAAACAATTATATTAATGTACACATGTTATCTTGAGAATAACATGGTTGGATAGGTTTGATGAATTTAAGTATATTATGATTATCATTAGTTGATTTACCTGTTAGACGAAAATATTAAGAAAAATTAAAATTTATGATGATATAAGAAACTAGCGATTTTCACCTACGTTCTATCATATGAAAAACGCATATCACAAGTAAGCTGCTATCTACGGTTCGATTTAAAATAAAATTTACATGGAAGCGTAAATAATAGCTTCACTTTGCAAGAGTGAGTTCGAAAATCTTAAGTAACATAGAATCTATTTAGGGGAAAAGGTAATTTAATTACAATTTAGAAAGATTTAGCCTAAAAGTTTCTATAACATCTTTGCTATATTTCTTTACATGTCTAAAAGATGAAAACGGGTCAAATATATTTTAAATCCTTTTGTAAATTTCTATACGATATTTTTATAAATCAGTTTTGTTTTAGTTAAGGCCGTAAAGTTTAGATTTTAGGAGTTGTTGTATGCAACAATAAGAGCATTCAAAGTGTGTCCCTCATATATTTGTGAATGAACGCTCTATATTATGGGAATGATTGTGAGTGATTGTGAGTGAAAGAGGTAAAAAAATTTATGGGGATTGTACCGTGTTTTCTTATATTTGAGAAAAACAGAGTACAATCTTCATAATTTTTTTAATATTTTTAAAAGTGGTTGTGAATGGATCAAAGAAAAAATGTAATGATAAAAGTATGAGAAAAATATTATTTAATTAAAAAAAGAAAAAATAATAATATTTAGTTTAATTATAGGGTAAACAAACAAACAAACAAACATACCCAGTGTCTCCCGCTGAAGGGCAGGGTCTGGGAGGGGTATATGGTAGCAAGTCTTTCCTCTATCTAGAAAGATAGAGAGACCGCTTCCGAAGAGACCCCCGACTCGTTAACACAGGCAATAACAATAACAATCAAAATACAACGCATATACAAAGCATATAACAAAGCATATAACAAAGCATACCAAAGGCAATAACCATCATAATACGAAGCAAATAACACAATGATATATATCAATAACAATCATAATACAACGCATATACAAAGCATATAACAAAGCATAACAAAGGCAGTAACCATCATGATACGAAGCATATAACACAATGATATATATCACAAGAAGAATTAGATAATGCGCATGTAACACCCAAAAAGGGTAGATGAGTAAAACTACACCTAACGTGTGGGGTACGGCCATATGTCACCGTATACCCTTCCCACCCACAAAACCCACTAAAAATCCTTAATTTTAATTTTTCGCCTCCACTCGCTTCTATCCTCGATCATGTTCTCAGAGAGATGCAAGTCCATCATATCTCTCCTAATAACCTCGTCCCAAGTCAACCTAGGTCTACCTCTGCTCCTCCTACCCTCTAAGCTGATATTCTCTACTGCTCGGACTGGTGCTGCCATCGTTCTCCTCTTCACGTGCCCAAACCATCTTAATCTTCCCTCTATTATAGGGTATTTGGAGAAAACAAATATGAACATACCTATAATAACGTTGACAAAATAATTATGTCATCATTACCCAAGTCCCAACTGACATCTTATATACAATTATTAGCCTATAATTAAACTCCAAACTAAATGAATAGTTTTTATGTGTGTTTTTGCGTTTCTCGATGTCGTTTTGAGGATCAAAGTTGTGGTTGCATCTTGTACCACCGTCTCTGGTGTTTAGACATATGGCTTGGTTCCCTTTCTTTACTAGTTATTATAATACCCATAAAAATAATAATAATAATAATAATAATAATAATAATAATAATAATAATTCAGGGGGCATTGTGCCATTTTGAAAACTTAAGTTATTAAGTTTATGCATAAAATGAAAGAAGCTTAAACCACAGGGACCATTTGTGTAAAATGGACAATCCCAAATCTGTTTCTCTCTCCCCGTCCCCGTCGAACCCTGCTCCGGCCAAAGAGCCGGCCAACTCCGGCGAGACAAACGTTCAAAAACACGCGGTTTAAGCTCAATCATTTGTTCCCGACACACTCGCGTGAATGATTCGAACATAATACCCCACTTTAATTAGGAAAAGATTAGTGCGATCGATCTAGACAGACACTCAACTTTCGGCCGCTTTACAAGTTTTTAAATCGCACTAAACACTTAAATAATCGAAAGTAATCGCACCCACATCATCATCTGAAGTTTACAAACGAATACAATTCACAAATTCGTCTCAAACAAACCCAATTGTCCACATTTGAACTCCACGCAACCGTCGACCTGCAACTCCTATCAAAACCCATTTACGATCGATTTTAACATAAATTGATAAGGGGCTTTGTTTCCAGATCATAATTCTAAGCTTCCTACCAATTTAATTTGATTTTCATCAAGGATTGGTCACCCAACGATCACCACTTGACCGCGACCTGTTCTTCGATCAGTTCAGCTTCATTTCATCATCATAAAGATAATTAAAGCTACCTACATACTCGATTTTAGTCTAGGAATGAAAGCCCCAACATTGATTTGGCTATTAACATCGATTTGATGTTCAATTGAATCGAAATCGTTTCTAGGGTTTATACGGTTTGAAATTGGGGATTTTGGTTCAGGATTTGTTAAAAGAATTAAAAACCAATACAGGCTAGGCACAGGCGCCCTAGCCTACTGGTTAAAGCGGAAGAGGGATGGGCAGGAGGTCACGGGTTCGAACCCCCATATTTTTTTAAGCCCTATTTAACCTTTTAAAATTTTGTAAAAATTCCTAAAATTTATAAAAATCCTTTTTATAATCTCTGTTTATTTTTAAATCATCAACCTTATTTTCGGTAATTTTCTTTAAGCTTAAACCTTTATCAAACAATATAACAAAGACATTTAGTTTAATTATTCTTATGGATTCTTTTAAATAAATGGTAAAAATCATATTAAATATAAGACTTCTTTTATAAAAGTACCTAATTAATTTCTGTAAATTAATTTATTAAAAACCTTAACAATTCTTATATATATATTGTTAACAAACGTTATAAATAAATTATTCTGTTAAAAATAAACCGTAAACAGTTCATTTAGGCCCGTATTTTACAGTCAACTTACAGAGGTCATAACTTTTTCATAACAGATTCAAATCAGCTAAACCTTATGTCCATGACGAAGTTCGTCGAAAGACGAATCTGTTGATATATAAAACATCGAAAAACTCATTCGTTTAGACCTCCAAATAGTGGTTTTCGTAACAGTTAGCAATTCTGCGCAGCTGTAAAGATCCACGTTTTTCTCATATTTCGGTAATCCAGATCAGAAACTTTTCTAAATGAAAGTTGTTTAGAAATCACTAATCTAGTAAACTGGAGATTTTCAAAATTTTTAAACATCTTTTAGTATTTTTAACGAGTGCGAAAAGACAGGGGCAGAACTGGAATTTTTCCAATCTAAAATAGAAAAATCCAAACTATAATTTGTGTTACGTTATCGTAGGTTCTCACGGCGTTAACCGAGCCTAGACCTTGTTTCTGATTATTGTCATTCGTGTATAAGGTACGGATTCTTGGTTATCTTTATCATAGTATAAATTCTGTTCCGTTACTTTGTAGTACGGATTCTTGGTTATCTTTATCATAGTATAAATTCTGTTCCGTTACTTTGTAGTACGGATTTTTGATACTTTATTCCGTTAATATGACTCATTTAGGCTTTATTAGTCGTACATCGTTATTATTTAATTATGCTCCGATTCGTTCGACTCATTAGTGTTATTTATTGAGACCTGTAGCATGCAGTATATATTTTATAAATTGTGCTCATTATTGCATATTCCTATAAATATTCTGTTGATACGTTATATGTTGGTAGCTGTATTACCATTTGATTTAGCACTCTGTTACCCGAGCTGTCCGACATGTCATTGTGGCGTCAATGACATGACACTTTTCGTGACGGTGTTTATAAATAGTTCACGACGTCTCCGTTAACACGTTAGTACTCAAGTAGTACTTTGGCCATAATATCTGGGAGGCGGATGGATCGATCCTAGTTCAGTTCAATTCAGTTCAGTTTCGGGGGATGGAATCATGTGTGTACGCCCCACACACCATCTCATTAGTGCATAGTCTAGCTAGCTATGTACTTATCAGTTCAGTTTTGGCTCTGGGTACTTCTTATATTACACGACTTATTTTGTTTGTATATACGCGTCGTGTAGATCAGTTCAGTTTCGGTATTACATGTTCAGTTCAGTATCAGTATTTTATGTTTAGATTCAGATTTCCGTTTTCCATATCATATGATCAGTTCAGTATCAGATATCAGTATGTTATGCTTCTTATCATTACTATTGTTATTTCCGTCACTGAGCAACTTTTGGCTCAGCCGTATTTTCTTTCGTGGTGTTTTTCTTATTTGATTGTAGGTAATCAGGGTATTCCGGGAAATCAGTGAAGAGTGGTTGAAGATCAAGATTATATTTTACCTTAATTGATGTAATGGACAACTCAATTAGGTTCTTTCGGATTATTTGGTTTGTTTGAATTTATTTCTTTGACCGTCCCTTTAATATCATGGATTTTGGCTTTTTGATTTGATATCTGTAATAGTAACACGTCAGCCTCTCCGGGTTGGGGTGTTACAGTTATGGTATCAGAGCAAAGGCTCTTTCCTGTAGAAAACTTAAACAACAATAATAAACTTGTGAGGTAATGGGTAGACGTTGGGTTAGGATCTAATTTTTGTTCCCAATCTAAATTCCAGTGTTCACACGTGTATCTTCATTTCAGATGGCTCCTAAGAGACGTGTGAACAACCGCAATAACTCGAATGGCCCCTCATCTGATACTCCTCTTGAAACCCTCGTTGCTAATGCCGTAAACGCTGCTATTTCTGGAATACTCCCTAATCTGATGACTCAGACTGCTCAAACAGTCATCCAGCAGATACAACAGGCGAATTCAGAGGGAAACAACACAGGACCTCCACCCGGTGGAAATAACTCAGAGCCACCTTCTGCCGGGAACAACACGGGACCACCTCCCAGTGATAATACACCACCACCCTGTGATGGTATTCATGTCTGGTTGGAACGTTTTCAGAAGTAGAGGCCTAAGTCTTTCAGTACTTCCAATGATCCGGTCGAGGTGCAAAACTAGATCAGTCATATTGAGAAATTGTTTGAGGTACTTGGTGTTGAGGACGTATACAAAGTAAGGTTGGCTACATACAAGTTAGAAGATGATGCTCATAGATGGTGGACGACTGTGAAACAAGCTAGAGGAGGAAACGAATATGCGGCTACACTTCCTTGGGATAAATTCCGAGGAATGTTTTATGAGGAATACTTCACTACTGCTGACCGCACTGAGTATCGTAGACAATATGCTAATATTAGACAGAGGGATGACGAGCACATAACAGATTTCAAAACACGATTTACACGGTTAGTGAGTTTTCTTGGTACATCTGCAGGCTCACCGCATGAGCAGACAGAAAATTTTCAGTGGGCCATATGTGAAAGAGATCGAAAGTTTATATTGAATCATCAGTTTAAAGATATTAATGAGGTGGTAGATGCTGTTAAAAACTTATATAATGATAAGAAGAATGGAGCAAGCGGCCCAGAGAGAATGACCAAGATCAGTCTTCTTCTCATACTAATAAGAATCAGTCTTCACCACCACGAGACCGTCGAAACCGTTTCGATCGCAACAACAACAAAAACTCCCGATCATGGAAGAATCAAAACCAGAACCAGAAATCAACTCATAATCAGACCCAGCAAGCTCCTACTCGTGCTCAACCACCAAATCAGCAACACCCTAATCAGGATCGGAATGCTATCCCTTAGTGTAACACATGCGGGAAACTTCATAAGGGAGCTTGTCGTCTGGCCAGAGGATTATGTTTCAGATGCGGACGTGCAGGACACATGATTAGAGATTGCCCTCAGCGCGACCCTCGTAATAACGCTGGAGGGAATCAAGCTAAACCTGCAACTGGAGGACGAGTTTTTGCACTCACAGCAAATGAAGCAGCTAACGCACCAGGTATATTTCTAACCCCTTAGTTAGGGACGTATTATATACATATATATGTCTTATCCGATACTGATAGTAAACGCCTTAGGTATGATCTCCGGTACCCTTTGCATAGGAAAGCGGGATATTTATGTCTTATTCGATACGGGCGCTACGCATTCTGTCGTATCTCTTTTGTTTGCTAAGTACTTAAGGACTGCACCGACTGCGTTAGAGCACGCTTTGGCTATTACGACTCCATTAGGAGAGTCGACTATCATCTCGCATGTCTATAGAGATTGTCCGATCAGAATCGAGTCTATTATTCGTAAAGCTGATTTGTTTCCTATGCAAATGAGTGACTTTGATGTCATACTTGGTATGGACTCGTTAACTCGACATCACGTTACTATTGAATGCCAGACTCGTCGTGTTTTATTTGGAAATCCTCAATGCCATGAACTCGTTTATCAAGGGACTCAGCCTCGGAAATCGTTGAAAATCATCTCTGCGTTTAAGGCTCAGAAACTCTTATCGCACGGTTGTGTGGGATTCCTAGCTTCAGTGAAAGCTACATCTTCTGAAAAGCCGAACATATCTGATTATCCGATTGTATGTGATTTTCCTGACGTGTTTCCTGAGGAGTTACCCGGACTTCCACCAGATCGCGAGGTAGAATTCACTATTGATCTTATTCCAGGTGCTGAGCCGATTTCTAAGGCATCGTATCGTATGGCACCTATGGAGCTTAAGGAGTTAAAGGAGCAGTTACAGGAATTACTAGATTTGGGATTTATTAGACCAAGCGTCTCGCCTTGGGGCGCATCGGTCCTATTCGTGAAGAAGAAAGATAGTTCTTTGAGACTCTGCATTGACTACAGAGAACTCAACAAGATCACTATCCGTAATCGTTACCCTCTGCCTCGTATTGATGATTTATTTGATCAGCTTCAGAGTGCAAAGTGTTTCTCTAAAATCGATCTGAGGTCTGGTTACCATCAGCTAAAGATCAAAGATTTTGACGTCCCTAAATCTGCCTTCCGTACTCGGTATGGTCACTATGAGTTCCTGGTTATGCCTTTCGGGTTAACTAATGCCCCGGCCGTATTTATGGACCTAATGAACCGAGTCTTTCGCAAATTCCTCGATAAGTTCGTCATTGTATTTATTGACGACATCTTAATTTATTCTAAAAGTAAGGAGGAGCATGAGAATCATCTTCGTATTGTGCTCGAAACACTACGTGAAAAGAAGCTTTATGCTAAATTTTCAAAGTGTGAATTTTGGCTGAGCAAGGTAGCCTTTTTGGGTCATGTCGTTTCTGCGGATGGTATTATGATGGACCCTGCTAAAATAGAGGTGATCACTAAGTGGCCTAGACCGACCTCAGCCACAGAAGTCCGTAGTTTCCTTGGCCTTGCTGGTTACTACCGCAGATTTGTCGAAGGTTTTTCTGTTATAGCTCTACCCCTTACGCAACTGTTAAGGAAAGGGGTTAAGTACTCTTGGAATGATGAACGAGAGAAAAGTTTTGAAGAGTTCAAGAAAAGATTGGTGTCTGCTCCTGTTCTCACACTTCCATCGGGCACGGGTGGATATCAGATTTACAGCGATGCCTCTAAAAAGAGACTTGGATGTGTGCTAATGCAGCATGGTAAGGTCATTGCTTATGCTTCACGACAGTTGAAACCTTACGAGGTTAATTATCCTACGCATGATCTTGAATTCGCTGCTATTATTTTCGCGTTGAAAATATGGCGTCACTATCTTTACGGAGAGACTTGTGATATTTTTACTGATCACAAGAGCTTGAAATATATCTTCACATAAAAGGAACTAAACATGAGGCAGAGAAGATGGTTAGAGTTGTTAAAAGATTATGATGCCAATATTCAGTATCATCCGGGAAAGGTCAATGTGGTAGCTGATGCCCTTAGCAGGAAGAGCTCAGGAACAGTAGCATCCCTACAGCTACAACCACAGAACATTACCGATCTTGATAGATTGGGTATTGGCCTACATATTGGCAAGAGCGACGGATGTCTCGCTACACTCCAGATTGAGTCAGACTTAATATCCCGGATTAAGAACGCACAGAAAGATGATGGTGAACTCTGGGCAATCTTGCAGAATGTGGAGATTGGTAAACAATCAGAATTCAGAGTAGATGAGCATAGAGTAATCTGGTGTGATAAACGTTTATGTGTGCCTAATGATTCTTCTCTGCGAGAATCGGTATTAGTTGAGGCACATAGTTCTCCGTTTTCTATTCATCCTGGATCTACTAAGATGTATCGGGACCTTCGTCAGAACTTTTGGTGGAATGGAATGAAAGAGGATGTGGCTAAGTATGTTAGCCGTTGCCTTACTTGTCAGCAGGTCAAGATTGAGCATCAGAGAGCTAGTGGTTTGCTTCAGCCACTACCTATTCCAGTATGGAAATGGGATGATATTTCCATGGATTTTGTGATAGGGTTGCCAAGGACATTTAAGAAGAATGATGCAATATGGGTTGTAGTTGACAGATTGTCAAAGTCGGCTCACTTTCTCCCAATTCAGCAAGGATTTTCGGTTAGCAAACTATCTAAAGTGTTTACACAAGAGATTGTTAGACTTCATGGCACTCCGGTGTCTATCGTGTCTGATCGAGACCCGAGGTTCACTTCTCGCTTTTGGAAGGGTTTGCAAGCTGCATGGGGTACCAAGTTGAGGTTTAGTACGGCGTTTCATCCTCAGACTAACGGTCAGTCGGAGCGTACTATTCAGACACTTGAGGACATGCTTCGAGCTTGTGCCTTAGAGTGGACTGGGAACTGGGATGAGTACTTGTGTTTGGTCGAGTTTGCTTACAACAATAGTTGGCAAGCTAGCATTGGCATGGCACCTTTCGAATTATTGTATGGTCGTAAATGTAGAGCACCTATTTATTGGAAAGAGGTCGGTGAAAGAGTCATCGAAGGACCCGAGTTAGTTTAGATCACGAATGAGAAAGTTGCTATTGCTAGAGAAAAGTTAAAGGAAGCTCAAAGTAGACAGAGAAGTTATGCAGACCGACACCGTCGACTTTTGGAGTTTAAGATCGGTGACAAAGTGTTCCTGAAGGTTTCGCCTTGCAAAGGCGTACGACGTTTTGGTCTAAAAGGGAAACTTAGTCCACGGTTTATCGGACCCTTTGAAATTCTAGAAAGAGTTGGTGAGGTTTCGTATCGTTTGGCTTTACCACCTCAACTGTCACATGTGCATAACGTCTTTCATGTATCTCTTTTAAGGGGGTACAATTATCATCCTCTTCACGTTGTGAATTATCCGCTTCATCTGATTCGTGAAGACTTATCGTTCGAGGAGGAACCCGAGGCCATACTTGACCGACAATAACGCATTATGCGTAAGAAAACTATTCCTTTCGTTAAGGTATTATGGAAAAACCATTCCGAACGCGAAGCTACATGGGAGATAGAAGATGAAATCCGTTCTCAATATCCGTATCTATTTACCTCTTAGTTACTATCTTTTATATGTTTTGGGTTGGGGTGTTACAGTTATACTCTTATTAAAAAGAGAAGTGAATGAATAGTAATTATTTGATTTTGGTTCATCGGATTGTAAATGGACGGTTGTGGTTTTAGAATGGGTTTAAGTTGACACGTATTGTTGATAGAGATGAAAGCGTCACACGTGTAGTTACTGGCGGTGAAAGTACAAGGATCGTAGAGAGAGAACATAAATGAAGAGTAGTTGTTCTTCTTGCCACACTGTTCCACAACTTCTTATAGAGAGAGAGACATGAAACGGAGGGCAGACCACAGTTGGATAAGAGTCGGCTGATTTGGTGAAATTGACAGTGAGTGGTAGTTATTTTTGGTCGATTAGGAATGGAACGGGGAGTGGTGGATGGTGGTGGACCGGTGGCGATTTCGTGGCGGTAAAGATGAGTGGCCTTGGTGGCTTGAGCAGGCAAATCTCACTGGACATTAAATGGGTAGCCCACACGTCTTCTTCCTTAAGGTGAATCACACCTCTGTTCTTGCCATGATACTTTTTCTGCAATTTTGTTGGTTAATGATAAAAGGACATATCGTTTCTCCAACAGATTATGGGCTGAGGTGTGTCGCGAATGAGGTAAGGTTGAGTGATTTATCTATAACTCGATTACAGGCAGGTTTCAGATGGCTACATCATCCGCTCATCGACGATGACCCCCAAGGTGTTCAGGATGTAAACATGGTGCACGTACAACCACATCTCAGTGGCGATAGTGGTGTTTTTCCGGCGGCGACGAGTAAATATTCCATTCCGCTGTGAAGCCCTACTCCATCTTTGATCGTACGTAACCGTGGAAGAACAAGAAGAGGTGACGGTGACGTCCTTTTTTGTCTGCTCAAAACCTTAGAACATATTATTTATATCATAAGATGATTCATCTTTTCCTTAATGTTTTCTTTTAGATGTTTAGATGTACACTAACCTGGAAGGTAAGCATTATTCATTTTAACTTTAAAATTATTTATGATTTTGTTGTAGATTAATTGTGGAAAAAATTATGAGTGAAGATGATGTTGATGATATGGATTTAGTGTGGTTCGAAGAGTCTAAGAAAAATAAATTAATAATAGTTGTGGTCAAGGATGTGTGATACATAAAGAGTTTGAGGGACATAAAAGGAACATAAGTTGATTTGCAATGGTTAACCGCTTGAAAAGCAATTGTATATGTTGACAAATATTAATATCCTTTTAGAACAATTGAACACATTTTTATGTCAGTGTCGTCCTATAATGCGCCAAATGGGATTTCCAGTTACTAATTAAATTGCTTTTGCTTTTTCCAATAAAATATGTAATGTTCATGTATAAAGTTTTTTCCTTCATGTCTATGTAAGACTAAGTATGTAATCGTTAGGTCGGTTGCTTAAGGCTAAATATTTCATTGAAGACTAGGTCGGTTGCTTAAGGCTAAGGGTGTGTTTGATATGTCTCTGACCGGGCTGACCCTAACCCGGCTGACTCGGTCAGCCCGGTCAGCCCGTTTGAAACGATCTTGGAGCTTTCTGACCGAGTCAGGGTGTCTGACCCGGACCTTGAAAACCAAGAAGCTGACCCAATCGACCGATCTGCTCCTCCCCCTTCACCACAGCCCTAATCGAACGATCTGCTCCTCCCCCTTCACCCTGCGCTCTCGATCGGCTCCTCCCCCTTCACCCCTGCGCGATCGATCGGCACTTCCCCCTCCCCCTGCGCGATCGATCGGCACCTCCCCCTCCCCCTGCGCTCTCGATCGATCCAACGTCATCAGAATCATCAGAATCGTTATGCAAAAACTCATACCCAGCATCATCATCATCGCTGTACATCGCATCTCCGCTATAATAATCTTCTTCATACGAATCAACATCGTTCGCATCATGCATATCATCTTCCGAATCCATGGGTTTAATCGAAATTCGATTTCGCCTTTGATTGTCGCAATCGTTGGCTCGTGAATTCAATGTTTCATCGGATCGAGACGATTGGATATATGGATGGATTCAAGGATTCATAGTAGGAGTTCTTCGTTGGCCTTTGTTAGGGTAGAGGCTTGTGGTATGGAATAAACCGTGTCAATTTGTAGTGGCCATGTTTAACAAAAGGGGACATTGTGAATAACTTTATGAAATAGCATCAAAGATCCGTGAGGGAGAGGGAGATCTGATATAAAACGTGAGGGAGAGGGACAATTGTTAAATATTTGCTTTCCAAATATAAAACTATATCTTACTATTTTTTAATATTTATCTATTTTTATTAATTACACATCTTACTGAGACGGGAACACTACAAACAACAGGGCAATAATGTTATTTTTATCATTCAGCAGAGTCAGTCAGCTACTAAATCTAACAGTCAAGTTTCAGTCAGATGCAGACTCAGTCAGAATCTCTTACTGGGTCAGCTTCTTACTCAGTCAGATCTTACTCAGTCAGCGCAATCAAACAGCCCCTAAATATGTCATTGAAGACATTAAGGAGAAGATTTTGGACACTTTTTCATACAACATAAGTCTTTCCCGCGGCATCGCCGCGGGCAGGGTAAACAACTAGTTCAAATTAAAAACATGAAAGTTTGTTAAACAAAAAAAATGTTGAACGAATACAGAGAGGAGGACTAGGATTCAAACAATGGGGCACATTTAGGGAAAAGGCAAGATAACCACTACGCCAAGCAAAGATGTGCACTAATATATATAAATATTATATAATGTTACAAATTTTGAAAAACTATAAAATAAACAAAAGCTGTCACTTGACTGCTTCTGATTCGTGCAAAAAAAACATTGTTCATGAACTAGGTGTTTTAATAGGTATAAGTATTATATAATGTTACAAATTTTGACATCTAGAAACTTATATCACTTGATAGGTAAGAGTTTTGTTATAAGTTTAAATTTGTGTGTATTAATCTGAACTAGGGAAGCTCTGCCGCGCGATGCGCAAGCTCAATTATCGTGTTTGCGTGTGTTGCTGGTTCGATTTTGTTGGTTTGTGTCATACAAAAGGATTTTTTTTTCCTAGAATTCATGCTGGCTACTATGCCTGGTATCATTTACAAAAGAGGCAATGTCATAGTAGCTACTGTTAGAGATGTTTATCATTTACAAAATAGGTATCACTATTGCAGATGCTACTAGAGATGGTTTTTGTGTCCTCCCTAAGTTTCAAAAGAGATCTTGATGTTCATTTTATACAGGTCACAACTTGTGACATACAAAAGGCTACTTGCTAGAGTTTGAGATGATTCATGCTCCCAAAAGGTTTATGTTGTCGCGGACTTCTACTTCTTGCTTCATCCTTTAATGTGATTGTGCTACCTTTTGAGCCGTTGGATTCGCTATCTGCGTTTTTGTAATACGAACTATTTTAGTGTTTAAGGACTTATAAAATGTCTATCAAATTAATTGAATATGGTTAAGGTATTCACTTGGCGAGTCAAAGTTAAGTCTTTTGTTTGTAGTGATTTGTTATTTGGGTGTGCCACGTGTTGTTAGATTTAGGGTTGCTGGAGTTGTTATTGGATCAGCGGTTGAAAGACAACTATTTTCAATAAAATAATTAACATCCAAGAGTTCAAATAACATCAATAATTCAACAAAAAAAAAGAAACTTAACTTAGATAGCTAGATTAAACCACCTCATTGAAAATACACAATATATCCAATAACAGATAGTTCACCTCCAAACAAACCCATGAAATTACAAAAAACTAATCCAATTGAATATTTAGATTTCCTTATATGAAGTTCATATAACCTTGTTGTTAGATAGCATCAACAATCATGTACAAACTTCAACACCAACACGTGACATGCATTCATTTTTATCAACCACAAACACTCAAATTTAAACACTTCTAGCGAATGTTTTTGTAGTTGTCGCATACCAAATATCTAAAACATTTGAAGCTCGCAAAACTGAACATCAAACTGGAGAATTAAAATGGTGAAATGCATACCAAAAAGATGGAAGCTGCATTTGACATTTTGTCGAACTTGTGAGCAGTTCAAGAAATTAAAGGCCAACATGTATAATGGCAGGCAAAATCAGAACCATTTAAAAACAAATCAACCCAAAACACAAAAACAAAAAAAACACCTTATGTAAACACAATCAATGGGCAGAAACCGAAAAAGTGGTATTATCAAAGAGAACAGAAATCGCAAAAGCTTATAAACCACTAAAATTGAAGGCAAAAACAACCCAAACACATGCATCAAAATCACAATTCAAGAAGACCAAAGAAAGCAAGTGAAATCACCAAAGAAGAAAAGCAAACTTGAGTTTGGATTCAAAAAGCAAACAACAGCAACAACCAGCGGAGGAAAAGCTCAATTCACGAGTAACGTTTTTGGTTTCTGACAGAAACCAAAGAAAAGAAAGAAGCAAATGCATAACCCTTTAAATAAGAAGCAATGAACCAAAGACACACGTCACAAAATCAAGAAGACTAAACACAACACGTGTAAAGCACTAAAAAAAGGGAAAGAAGAAAAAGCAATGTTCTCAGAACCGGATCGGACGTCGAACCGGACGGCTTACTGGTTTGGTGGTCGGACCGTTCGGACCGGATGGACCGGATTTAACTATATTTTAATTATATTTATATAAACAAACAAACAAACAAACAAACAAACAAACCCAGTATATCCCACTCAAGAGCAGGGTCTGGGGAGGGTAGGTGTAGGTGAGTCTTTCCTCTATCTTGTTAGGTAGAGAGACCGCTTCCAATGAGACCCCCGACTCAATAGCAAAAGTCATACTGTTTAGCAAGATAACATACAATAAAACATTCAGCACATAGCATACAGTATACAAAAAACCATATCGGCAGCAGGACATCATACAATAAATCATGCAACACATATCCTACAGTACACAATAAATTATACAACACATAGCATACATAAATCCTAGGTGCATGTAGAATCATCGTTAAAGGGCAGATATGGGCTACTTAGGCCCCGAAACCAGACGTCAAATACCCTTCCTGCCTATAGGTCACACTAGAAGTCCTTAATTTTAATTCTACGCCTCCACTCAGTCCTATCCTCGATCATGTGCTCAGAGAGGTGCAGGTGTATCATATCTCGTCTAATTACCTCATCCCAAGTCAATCTAGGTCTTCCTCTACTCCTCCTACCCTCTAAGATGATGTTCTCTACTGCTCTAACTGTTGCCGCCATTGGTCTCCTCTTGACATGCCCAAACCATCTTAATCTTCCCTCTCGTATTTTATCTGTGATACAGGCCACTTCTAGCTTCTGTCGATACACTTCGTTTCTTATCCGGTCAAGTCTTGTGTGACCGTACATCCATCTCAGCATTCGTATTTCCGCTACCTCTATTTGTTTCTCGTGCGATTTCTTTATGGCCCAACAGTCTGTTCCATACAACATAGCTGGACGTACTGCCACTCGATATAGCTTTCCCTTTAGTTTTGCTGGAAACCTCTTATCACATAGGATCCCTGCTGCTGCTCTCCACTTGCACCATCCAGCTTGAACACGGTGCGTTACATCGCTGTGTATCTCTCCGTCCTCCTGCAAGTACGAGCCCAGGTATTTGAACCTAGACGTTTGTGGGACCGCCATACCCTGAATAGTGATTTGGATGTCCTCTTCCGCCTCGCCACTAAAGTTACAATGCATGTATTCTGTCTTTGAGCGACTTATCCTTAAACCTTTGCGCTCTAGTGCTGCTCTCCACTGTTCTAGCTTGTCGTTAAGCACCCTTTTAGACTCCGATATTAAGACAATATCATCCGCAAAGAGCATGCACCACGGAGCTGGCTGCTGTGTAGACTTGGTCATCTCATCCAAGTATATTTATATATGTAATTAAATATAAGTAATTTATATATGATTTATACATATATTTTATAGTTATATATAAAACTTAACTATATTTGTATATACAAAGTACTAATTTATGGTTTAACACCCCGTTTTTACCCACTAAAATCAAAAAAAAAAAAAAAAATTCAAAATCCGGTCGGAACCGAACCGGTTCGCCGGTCCAACCGCCGACTCGGTTCGAACCGGCCGGTTCAATGCTCCAAAAACGAACCACTATCGACCGGACCAGACAGGCCACCGAATCCCGGTCCGAACGGTCGGACCGGCCGGTCCGATCCGGTCCTAACAACATTGAGAAAAAGAACAACCGGTTTCAAACCGGCATTTGTTCTTTGTGAAACATTTAAATTACACTCCACCAGAAAAAGCACATTTAAATAGAAAACGAACCTAAATACTCTAATACTAAAAGGAACAGAAAAAAACAAAAAACCACTATTCATCTCCATTGCATAATAATAATGAGTAATTAATTAAAAGCAACTATTATTAAATTATTATTATTATTACTGTTCAACCTTACATGAGTTAATATATGTGTAATTACATACGTTAAATAAATAGACATGTATACTATAAATTATTATATATAGTAATTGGTAAATTCTAATTACTGAGTTATTTAAGACAATTAGTTATTTTGAAACGGGGAGATATAAAAATGTAATGTAAAATAATATGCATGTTATCTATACTATATATAAAGCATATAAGAGGGGTATTTTAAGATACCATAAAATTAAGAACACTTACTATATTTAATGCATAAGATACAACCACTTTAAGGGTAAAATAGTATTTATAACATTATTTACACATTACCCCTTATAATTAGTTATATAATAACCTTACGCTTACTAATATTTGCATAAAATTTTATATTATCTACCCATACATCAAAAAAAACTTAACATGTTTTGAGATTTCAGCTCTATCTTTTAATCTATCACATTAAAAAATGTTTTGGGACTACAACTTAACCTGTTTTTATTTTTAAACATTTTGGTGTAAACTTTTTGCTGAAACGATCTGTATTTTATGAGGTACAATAGGTTAATGCGTATACACAAGTCGTCATGCAGAACGAATTTATTTGGTGTTTTAAATTTTAATTTAGAAAAAACATAATAAACTTTTGTAAAGCTACTACAAGAATAACAAATATTAAATGCACGTGTTAAATATAAAATGTCATCCCGCTGCATTGCGCGGGCACCCTTCTAGTCATAATAGACATGTAAAAATATAAATTATGAAATACAATAGATGGTAAAATCTTCTACTAAGTTATTTTTTTTACAGTTTGTTAATCATGAAAAGGGTTGATGTAAAATTGTAATGTAAAATAATTTACATGTTTTTTCAATACATTTGTCATTTAAAGACATACCGTATCATATAATTTTTTTTTGAATTTAGGTTATACGGAGCATTTTTTAGAATAAGACAGTTAAAAAAAACATATATTATCATATATTTAATTAACTTAAATATAAAGCCATAAGAAATTGACAATATTGAAAACAAAATGGGCTTTATATTTTTATTTTAATTATTTACTAGGGAGTTTTTTTATTATTCATTATAGTATTTTACACGTCTTTTAAGTTAACTAGGTTTTAACCCGCCGCGCGTTGCGGCGGCGTTTGCGGCGTGATAAAGTATAAAATACGACCAGCCGACTCGGTCCCCAATTAAATTTACGTTAAAACGTAGAGTAACTCTTGTCAAGAAAAGAAGTGAAGAAATATAGAAAAAATAAGTTAAGGAGCATGTTATACCTAGCTTCATCAAGTAGAGCAATGATATCACCTGCTTTCTACATACAATATAAACATAATATCGTAGAATTAGATGGTTGAAATCAAGAATAAAACAATACTCAAAATCTGGCAAACACTGTATGAACTAAAGAACGAACAAAAACATAATCTGATCATTTATAGCTATGAAGTGATTATTTATATACCTTTTCAATGAGATCTAAAACGTCTTGGTTATCAACAAACTCAATATAACTCCACATGCTGAAATACAAACATCTCAGTTTTAATATTCAACTTTTAACAACGCCTCATTCTAACAACAATTATAAAGATTCAACCTACCTGCTTAAAGTGTTGCTGTAGTTTCTCATTTGTGAAATTAATGCAAAATTGCTCAAAGCTGCATGTTATGATGATATTGTGATAAATTCAACTGCTAAAAGCAACTACTTTTCAGAAAGAAAAAAAATTAACTGTGACCATCTGTTGTTCTTAAAGCTCTCAAAACCATAGATGTCAATAAAACCAATCAAACATTTGGAATCAGCATCTTGTCCAATTGATACATTTATTTTATCCACCAGCCTGAAGATAACAAAAAGAAAAAAAAAAGAAAATAATTTAACAGATACCAGAACTCTATTTAATAGGGTTTTCTCAATTTACTAAATTGTACCAATCAAATAATCTGGAATATATTGTTTTAGCCAAACCATCCCTGCTGAATGTTGCACTGAGAGGATCAAGGCTTCTCTTAATTACTTCTTCTGGAGTTACCATCACTCGTTTGCACAATTCATCTTGCAAGCCAATAGGATCACACCTAACACAACCTCATAAACTTAAATACAAATATAAAAATAATAACAAAAACTTGCAAACTATTTAGGATTCAAAACAATCATACATAAGAAGTTCTGCGGCCGTATTAAGATGAAATTTAGCTTTGTCGTCTTTTAGGACTAAAGAGTCGACTTCCTTCCCTTTAGAAAATGCAATATTTCTAAGCTGAAGAATAGCAGCAGTAACTCTAAAAATTGGTTCATATGAAAAAGTAAAAAAAATTAGGTTACGAATTTATGATCATACTTATTGTGCATATAAAGTGGGAAAAAAACCACAGAATATATACCTGTTCTTTTTTACTAATTCCAACAATATCCATGGCTCTCTTTGTGGCAAGATATTCATGGCCATCATTCACACCAACCAGCTCAAAGCATTTTGATTGGGCAAGATATTCATGGCCATCATTCCTGAATTATTTATGTATGCATAAGAGATGGTGTAAAACAAAGAATATATAATGGTGGTACCTAAGCCCTCTAGGTGCTCAAAAAAATAGAATATCATTCCTTATTCAAATGCAGAAAATATCATTTTTGAGTTGGATGTTAAGCAAGAGTTAAAAACCTCATATAGAACATACTACTATAAAAAAATTTGTTTGTCTACTGTAAGTGTAGACATTCCTGCAGTAGTACCATCCAACCCAAATGAGAGCATTAAACCCAAAGCCATAGTAATTCCAATCTACCAACGAAACACAAAAACTGAGTATGATTCAGGTCTTCAAGTTTTACTTTGGTTTTTGGGGTGAGACCAATGTGCATTTAAGACTTTAAGTTTAGTAGTGTGGAGATTTAGTTAGTTTTATGATGGGGACATCCAGGAACCAGCCACCTAGAATACATATTCTCACACTCTTATCTTAGTCCTTCCTACCCTCACAACATAACACCTTCCCTTTCATCAGATACAATCAACACTTGTGTGGAGCCATAAAGCAAAGCTTGATTCTACAAGACAGGCAGACAGCCACAAAGCTTTATTTTGATAATTAATACTTCAATTTTATTCAAAAGTTTGCTGTGATGATATTGTTCCCCTTATTAAAAAATCAGTTTTAGGGAAGCCCTTATTGTTACAACCAATTCCACCTCAGTTAACTCAATATATTAAGATAAACACGCACAAATAGATGAATCTAAAATCAGAGGACTCAGTCACATGTACCTTACACGAAATCTGACTCTGGGGTATCTTCGACGAACTTCCAACACCATCTCCATAGTTTTTAGCCCAATCATCCTTCATAACACATAAACAAAACAAACACAAAGAACATAAATCTATTCCTCACAACAAACAGACACAAATTTATTAACGGTGAGGGTGGTCGCGAGAGTTAATACCATAATTTTCTTCAAAACAGGGTGATTGAGCTTGCACAATGGTCCGTACTTGCACATCATAGGGACGAAAACAGGTCGAATCGGGGACTGCATGCGACTCGGACCATTTGAATCGTCTGAAAAAGCATCGATTTGGTTCGGATTGAGCCCTAGGTTTTGAACAGCCCGAAGCAGTTCATCAGCTTCTGGTTTTTTGGAGTAGAGGCGCTTCAAATCGCGAAAGATGCCTTCATCGGCGTTGCCAGGCGCTTGAACAGCCCGAAGCAGATCATCAGCCTCTGGTTTTTTGGAGTAGAGGCGCTTGAATCGTCTGAAAAAGAACTTTCGCATGATGCCTTCATCGCCACGTCGAAGGCGTCGCCAGGAGGGATAGGTTGATATCGGCGTTGCGTTTGGCTTTTTTGAAGTGTGTCGAGGAGATGAGGACGGAGGCGTCGCAGCCTTCGACGAAGCAGTGGTGGAAGAAGAGGCGGGTGTCTCGGACCGGAAGCAGACTGTTAGGTGTGGGTTTGTTGTGGAAGAGGAGGTTGGGGGAAAGAAAAAATCTATCAAATAACTGTACAAATCACTGTAGCAAAATCACTGTAGTAGCAAGGAGCACCGACATAGGTCTTTAATATATATATATATAATTTGAAAAGCTAGAAACAAAGTTTTATTCAACAAACTCAGGCCTTGACGCCTAAAATCATGGTCACTATGTCGTTTCATTGGGTAACAACGAGGTCAAGGAAATGATATTGTCTTGTTTTCCTTGTTTTCTCATGTTTTGTTTTGTTTCCAGCCTCTGCAAGGTTTTAATGCATCACCATGACAACATTCATACAACAAATCTAGTTAACAAAAAACAAAAGAAAAAAAAAATCAAGAATAACAGTCACACACCTGCAATAATTGATGCAACATTAAAAAATTACGATTTCCACTTTTCAAATTCAAATATCTTTATATACATTATTGCTTTTTTTTTTATTAAATTTTGAACATCAAATCATATAATCGCCTTTGCTATATGGCCTTTTATATTTATTATTAACAGAATGCCCATCTACAATAAATCACAGAAGCCATGTGATGAGCCTCTTAAACTATCACAACAATACATGAAACTTTAAAAGTTCTAAGTACTATTGTAGGGAGTTGTAACACGAGTTTTATGCGCTACAAGGGCGTTGCATTCTAAGAGCAAAAACCATGACACATTCCATTAATTTGTTCAAATCGAGTGACAGATGCTAGTTTCTAGCATATTATCTTTCTACTAGAACCTTTAACGATCACGTAAATACCATATGCCCAAAATTCGGGCCGGTAGATGGTATTTCAGCACTCCTACCTGTTTCTAGCATACGGCATGTGCAAGACAAGATTCATTGCACACCAGCATAATGCTATAAACAAGATATACATGATACATGTAACAAAGAATGAGATAAATATACAATAAAAACATATATAGATGATTATATATAATTATATTAATACAAATCAAGATATAAACTTATTTCCCATATGTAAACAATTTTGATATAAAGGAAAACAGGTCCTGATACAAAGACTGTTTTCCCCTAATAAAACAATCGTGTAATCGTTTTAAGCATAAGCATAGGTGAGTAGACGGTTGGTTGAAAACCAGTAGCCAACTAGCCAGACATGATGCAGCACACTACACACAGATCAATCCAGTCAACCTTAAAGTCGAATGGTGCACATAACTGCAGTTTTGAAATCTATAGGTTGCAGGGGAGGTGGTTTTGTGATCAGGGTTCTCCATGTCGTACTTTGAGGATGATATATCTGTAAGAGCAAAGATGCTGACCTTTGTTTTCTGCACTTGTGATTTTCTGTTGCATCAACATCACTCACAGAACCCATAACATGAAGCTCACCATTTAGTGCAACAAACCCGACAGAAGACTCATCTGTTACTTGTTTGGGGATGCTGGTTTCCTTTTTCCAACGATTGGAAGGCCTGTCATACCTAAGAGGCAATAACGTTGTAAAAATTTGTTTCCAAAAATAAAAGTAAATATTGTGGTATAACAGCGATAATGTTTTAAGAAAATGTACCATAGGTTCAAAAAGAATTCTTCTTAAGAGCATAAACAATATAACATAACCTTTAAAAGTGTACAACTCCACTAGAAATGTCACCAAATTGATATAGCATATATTAAAAACATCACAACTGATGCATGAATCATAGATTCAAGTTTATTAAGATCACAAGCTCAACTCTTGGGGGCTGGTTTCTATAAAAAAAACTGAGGTGTTCCTTTGACTAACTTTTTAGATCGTTTATTTTGGCAAAAATAATTCTTGTTTTTCATGCTATTTCAGATTTATTTCACAATTGTTGTGGAAGGATGTTTATAAATGAATCAGAAGGCTTTATTTTCACAAGGATAGCAATATGTAACCTTGAGCTTCGGGTCCCAGTTTCATATGAGAGAAATTTCTGTGAGAGAACATTTAGCTAGTCAAATATATGTTATAGACGTGAATATTTCCTCTATGGGACCCCACATGCAGCACACAAAAAAGAAAAAGATCTTCAAAATATAGCATTAGTAGATTATAGAATTAACCATTATCCGCCCACATTATCTGAAAATAACACCACCAAAAATTCAGTGCTACTGTGCTAGTACTTAAACTCCAACTCTGTTTAAAAATTAAAAACTTCAAGTTTAAAGACGTGATAGAGAGAATGGCTAAACTTAGTCCCAATAAAGCAAAATTAATCATAGTGTGTTCTGCTAAGATAACTGCGTAACGCCATCTACCTGTCTTTTAACTAAATACAGTATGTTACAGATTTACATAAATGTCATCTATTAATTAATTTTGCATACATGTCATCAATCACACAAATTGACAAAGATAATCAATTAAATAATTATGCATACTTGTCATCAATATCACAAAATGACAATGCACGCAGCTTTAGTGCAGACCTCCTCCATGGCAAGATGACAAAATTCCCATTCAAGAATCACTAGAAGTCAAAAACAAATGGCTGGTTCAAATGGTGATTATTTATTTCACAAAAACAGAGTAGTGTTGTTAGAGTTAAACAAAACAAAAATACCATACATCAGTTAATTTTCATATGATCAAGTGTCCGACTTCTGATAGAGAATCTTGTTTAAAATTACATGCTAAAATATCACACAACAAACATAATATGAATATGAATATGTAACTATGTGGTTAAGCAAAATGCAATACAGAGAAGATTGATACTGGAAAAATACTGCAAACTTACCTAAAGATGTCGCTCTTGTCGAGCATGAAAACACCTGGAAAACCGCCATTAACATCTTCAATCACCGCAATTCTCCCTAGCTTCCTTCTCTCCCCTTCTTCCCACATATCATCAAGCTCTCTCCACTTCCCCATCACACCATTCTTCAACTCCATAACAACAGCATCACTATAATACTCATCGACCGGAAAAACACCCAAAACAGTTCTTGATTCACCATACCCACCCATAACCCAAAACTCCTTATTATCACCCTCATTACCAACCACAAACCCCACACAACCAGCTCGAAACCTGGGCAACCCATCTAAAGACACCCATTCATTCGCACCAATATCATACATCTCAACAGAACTCATCCTACTTCCAGCAGCTGCAAACATCGTGTGCCTAGACCCACCACCAGCAGCGATTATCCGATTCGAATTCGGGATCGCAGCACACGCAAAGCTCCCACGAGGCGAAATCATCGGAGACAGAGACTCCCAGCTCTGTGTCATGAAATCAAATCGAAACACAGAGGAAGACGACGATGGACGATCAAGAGGAAACGAACGGGTGTCAAAAAGCGACCCACCGAGCACATAAACGTGAGAATCATGAGCAATTGAGGTGAAATTACAGAGACCGTAAACATGAGGGTTACAAGGCATAGAAGGAAGATTACACCACGCGAGATTCTGCGGATCAAAAACACATGGGGACGAAATCGTAGGGTCTTCAGGAAAAACACAAAGAAGGTGAGATAAACCAGAGAAATAAAGATGATTACGACGAAATGAAATTAGGGTTTTCGAAGAGAAAAAGTGATTCCACAATTTACAGGTGGATCGAAGGCGAGCGTGATGAGAATACGGAAGAAATGAAAGAATCAAAGCTGATAGATCGTCCGGTAGACCTGGAATTAGGGTTAAAGTTAGGTTTTCATCTTCATCGCTCGAGAACGATGATGATTTCGACAGAACGGTGAAATTCTTCATCATCACACCATCTGCAAATCAGTATACAGTCAGCTGTTACGCAAAAGGATCGAGTTCCTGAATCAATTGTTATCAATCAAAGTATCAAACGAAATTTATGTGCAAAACAATGGAATCATTGAGATGGGGGAAAAGGTTGAATTTGTACGAGGGAATTTGGGGGACTGTAGTAATGCTACCGTAGTCAATAATGGAGAGATTCTAGAGCATGTGAAGGGGTCATAATATTATAGGTGTCGGCAACGGCCGTCGGAGGCGGTGGCGTAATTGCCGACGAAGCTTCGGAGCTCCGGTTGAGGGTTTAGGTTGGGTCATGGGTGTGGAGAATATTATTATCTATTATTATTTTTTATTATTATTATTATAATAGAGGTACTGTACGTCATAAATTCCAAAATGTCTTTTCACTTGATGCACGTTTTTTTACCGTTTGATATCCAACTATAAGTCTATAAATGAAGATGGCGTGATGCGACGCGTTGTACTGTGAAGTGTGAACTTCGTTGTTCATGTTTTGACGTTAAAATTAACGTGGTTTTGTATAAAAAAAAATATATTATGTCTCGTGAACTGTAGCATGAGCAAGAGTTTTTTTTTTTTTTTAACGGTCAACGAATAATTTTTAAGCCCGGTCATCCGTGTAAACCTATTGGCGAAAGGCCACCCACGCCTGCGAACACAGACAGCGCTGGTGACCCGGCTCGCCCACCATTCCAAGGGAAACCCACCACCCAAAGGCCCACTGTGGTAAAACCCTTGGCCCGCTTGGAGCATATTACGCCTAGTGAGACTCCAACCCATGACCTCCACTTTAGAAAGTCATAGGATGTCTTCTCCTAACCAGTTGATCTAGGATTCATTGGCAAAATGAGCAAGAGTTAAAGAATATAACAACAAATTCGTTGGATAAGTTATTAAAAAATGATAAAAATGCTAAAAAAGCAAATATAAATTCTAATTTGAAATACGAACACAAAAAAAATTATAAATAAAAAAGTTTGTGAGTGAAGGATTTGAACATGTGTCTGGGAGTTAACGTAGTTCCAATTTTTTCACTAGACCAGACATAAACTTGTGAAGTTAAATTGGAAATAATTACTTTTACGTCAAGAAGAGTTAAAAAGAAAAAAACCTGACGACATTTCTGTTTAAGATATAGTAAATTTGACATATGATTTATCAAAAATTTATTTTTTACATATTAAAATAAACAAAATCTATGAGAAGTAGTTACTTTCAAAACTGATTGTTGAACGTATGTTGTTACCTACATGGGTTGAAGTTGTTAAAGAAATATGGTGCGAAAAGGAGGGAGAAAGTAAGAAGGAAGGTGTCTTGTCTTCGACCACATACAAGTGGGTGACTCAGGCCCATGAATATCTAATTGACTAGGTCGAGCTTGACTTGAAATGAGTTAGCAATGAATGGTTTCTAGGGTGTACGGGTTATTCGTTAAATTTTTTAGTATCAATAGGATAGCTCGTCAATGATCTTACTTGACCACATCCTGTAAAGCGTAAACAAAATAAAGTGCAGTGTTAAGTTACACGACGCTACACTATTTAACCTCTCAAAAGAAGATCATCATGTCTCTTATTAAATATGCATCCTTATCAAACACATGAAGGACTTGGTGCCTAGCATGTTAAATTAGATACTTCATACTTGGGTGATCATTATGCAGAAAAGTATATTACGACTAGAACTGTGATTGAATCTTAAGTGAATACATTGCATAGATTTTAGGACATTTGAGACAATACTGGCATGATAAAAATATACTCATCTTACATAAAAAATATTAATAAATTACAAATTTAGTGTTTGCTAATAAACCTTTTACGTATAGAATGAACTTTTTGACACGTTGAACATGTTATCGATCACCTTTCCATTAAAATAGCTTATTTGCTAACATGAAGATATACGTGACAACACTGGACGCCTACATAACATAACGATACACATGACATATTGGACGCGTACATGACGATACCCATGATTATACATATGACACCAAATTATTTTGGTTATGCCATGTCATCCTTGGAAACTTTTTAAAGTCATACACATAAAAATAAAAATTATCTTGTATGTAGGCATGCCTCTTCTTAAGGAGCTATCATGTATTGTCCCATCATTTTTAACTAAGACGTCTTTACCCCTCTCAAATTCTTAATTGTGTATTTGTGTGTCTAAAATGGAAGATTAAAACCTAAGAGCTAGCGAACAAGTTAAACAATTATTAAATAGTTAAGAACCATTATGCCCTATATTAATTATGAACGAAGGGGAAAGATTTATAGTTTCAGCCACCAGTTTGATAACTTGTTTATTTATTAGTAAATTATCATCAATGTATACACTATTTGTACAAACTATTAGAATATTATAGTGTATTTAATTGTAAATATAGTGAATAAAATGGACAATAATAGTCTATAACTTGACGGTTGTTGTTTGAATCACTAGTGCATGCCACACACATATATATAACATAAGAAAGTAATGAAAATCAAGATAAGATGACTAAATGACTCGCTTGTGGATTTATTTAAAACGTGTTATGAATTGAGAACATGTTATATAAATCTTTTAGACTAAAAATGCATCAAGTGACAATCTTGAACTAAGCCTACAAATTAAACAATATAATTACTTACACTAAAAATATATTTGTAACTATTAATGTTGTTGCCGTTGTATTATGGAGTTAATTGTATGGAATAACATTAACTGTGTGGATTTTGTACTTGATTAACTGCCCATAGTCTAGAGGTATAGTATTATTGATGATTTTCCTTTATAAAAAAGTTTGTTTAGATATCTGTAAATTTTAAATTGATAAAATAATTAAAAGAAAAAAGTGCTCTTAAAAATGTAGTTGATGAACTACTCTTTGACCGTTTGTTTCTTGGTTTGACTTTGCTAGCTTTGTAATTATGAGTTAAATATTGTCACTATAAACATGTGTTATATCATAACGATGTGAAATTGCATTTTTATAACATATTTTTCTAGAGATTTCCTTTGTTGCTATAGATAAGAAGCATAAACAGTTCTAGGCGTCTTTATGTCTCCTCATATGTTGTTTGGAGGAAAGTGGTAATAACAAAAATATAATATAAAAATTATCAAATGAAAAATAACATAAAAATTAAAAATATATATATTTTTTCATCGTTTCCCTCTTTAATGAAAAAATTCAAAAATTAAAAAAAAACTCGCTTACAAACTTCGTTTTACATATGTGTAAAACCGGATTTACACATGTGTAAAACCGGATTTACACATGTGTAAAACCGGATTACACGTGTAAAACCGAATTTACACGTGCGTAATGACTAATTTACACATATGTAAATAATGCGTGGATGGTTTTTTATAAAAAAGTATATCAATATTGTTGATCTATGTAAAGGATGAAACTCTATCGAAAACTCGGGATTCAGCACTTAGCCCTCAACTGTCGAATTGTAACATCGCGTATTTGTGTTAAATAAAAATAAATTTTGTTGAATACGTTGATGTTGAATTCAAAATTTCAATAATCGTAATAACAATAATAACAATAATAATAATAATAATAATAATAATAATATAATAATAATAATAATAATAATAATATATAATAATAATGATAATAATAATAATAAAAATAAATACTACTATTAATAATTAGTAAAAATTATATATATAATATATATATATATATATATATATATATATAAGCATGTATTAAAATTGAATATATAAGTCCAGGGGGTGATCATGTAAATTATGAAACTTAAAACCAAAGTTTTAAACATAAGTATTAAACTTAAAACCACAGGGGCCGAATCTGTAAATTTTCAAACCCAAACCATCCCCCCCCCCCCGTTTTTCCGGCGCGTCTCCGGCGAGACGCCGGCCAAACTCCGGCGAAGCCGAAAACAACAAAATTTCACCATTTCGACACACAAAACCGGTTCCATTGCGTTCGTGGATGAGATTCGAACCCAACCCAACCATTAAACACGTTTAATCATCAAAATAATCGGATCCAAAGCCTTCACATCGAACTCACTAAATTCCCGACAAGAAATCAAACAAATTATCAAAATTGAACCCACAATCACACCGAAAGTTTTCTTGGATCCAATTTAGATTGAATTCCAACAAAAACACGCGTTGAATCAGTCCACTAACGGCTAAAAATTCTTACTTTTATCTCGGATTCTAAACCGACAAAGAAACCCACTCAAACACTTATAATAAACAAAATTGAATTCATATAATCAAGCATATCTCGGATCCGAACCTCTCTGTACTCTCAAATTCATCTAAAACACACACACACATCGAATTCGATCGTCACCTTCATCGCGACCTGCAACTCACTCGAACCCGACCTTCGGAGTTTCAAAACCTGAAATTGATAAGGGGCTTTCACTCTCGATCATCATCCAAAGCTTCATATCAATTTAATTTGATTATCATCACGATCTGAGCAACATTCGATTGGCATCTAGTCGCGGACCTATCTCGAACTCAAACACCTCGAATACACCATCTTAACAGGTAATTAATACCTCTACAAACTCGGTTTTTCATGGGGAATGAAAGCCCCATGATTTCAGTAGCAATAAAAATCGAATCGAGGTTCAATCTGAAGAAATTCGAACCTAGGGTTCTTCGGGTTTGGGGGTTCTGTTGGGTGGTGTTTAAAATCAAATAAAACCGGATCATAACCGCGGCTAAGGCCTTGGTTCACCGGTTCCCACGCTCTATCACATCCGAGAGGTCCCGGGTTCGACCCCGGGCCACCTCATATATTTTTTAAACACTCTTTTTAAGCATTAAAAATTCAGAAAAAAATTCTAAAAAATCATAAAAACATTTTTACAAACATTAGGAATTTTAAAACAACCTAATTATTTTTCTGAAATTTATTTCAACATTTTAATTATTTATTTTAATTGTTTTAAATAAATAAAATAACTAATTATATTTTCTACCAATTTAAAATTAGTGTATAATATATAATTATAAATTGAATCCAATATATCTACATAGATATACACTATCCGATTATCGAAGCAATTTTTATTTGAATAAATTACATGTGTATAATTTTTTACATAATCGTATACAATTTATAACTAACATACGATGTATAATTATGTTTACTTATGTATAAATGTATTATATACATATAATTATGTATATAAATATACATATAATTATATATAATTACATGATTATTATGTATATAATTATACATATACAATTTATTAATAAATTGTATATATGTATAACTTATATGTATAAATTATTTAAAAAAATTGTTGACATAATCACTTACAACCAATTCATTTCAAGACATTCAAACCAAATAAAATTTATAAATTTAAACTACCATTCAAGACCCGATGGAAAACCTAATACATTCCCAAATTCCCAAATCATATTATTCTAACTAGAGACACCGTTCCTTAGGTTAATCAAAAGGAAATCATTGGTGTCAAATCTATCACGTCCAAATTCTAATCTCATCAATCAAGTGAGTATTCATATCCCCTTTTTATATCATTTCCTATTTGGGGGAAATCATGTGATACAATATATTCTATCATGATATTCTATTGTTATTTCATTTTCAATACAATTCAAGACAGGTTATGTTATTACTTGCAATTACGTGAACATACTGTGATAAACTGGACGACAGTAAAACCCTAATTCAATCAATCAATCAATCCTGGCAACAATGTAGATCTACTGGTTTGGATAACCCACCCCATATGGCTTACGAGTGGTGATTGTGCCAGAGGCAATTAGTCAATCTATGGTGTTTGTGTGGAGTCTATTATATGCAAGTGTCAAGTCAAGGGGTTTATATTGTGTCGGTTTATCTATATGCTTCGCGGTTGCCATATAAGTCTTAATATTACCTTGTGAATTGAATTACAATCGATGGATCAATCAATCAATCTATATGTATATTCAAAACTGTGATTACTCACCAGCTAACTCGTTAGCTGACTTTATTTCTCACATGATTTCAGGTTAAGCAAGATAGTGGACTTCTATGTGCTCATCTAAGACACGGACCTAGTTATAATAAAAGACAATTATTATTTGTGGTTTCGATTTTTGTATTTGTGTATGTTGTACTTATTCTATCATGTAATCTGATTTTAATATTATTTCCACTATTAGACAACCATGTGTTATGAACAATCCATCATTCCCTCGTCCGCTCCGATGATTCCGCCGTCGGTCGGGGTGTGACAGATTGGTATCAGAGCCATGGTTATAGGGAATTAGGTTATTAGAAATGGAATGACCTAGACTATAACTAAGTACCTTTACACATGAGTCCTCTCATGTAATTTATATGCTTAGACATGATTTATGTGCCTTACATGTTTATACTTGATTATGTGATTATCTGTTTATGTGATTCTTCTTATACTATGAATCTATCAATATACACACGAAACTTAACTCATATTCTAAGGCATTGTGTGCCTAATTCAAGTGATTTCAAACTCCAAAAACTCGATTGTTATTCATGGTTTTCAAATCTCGTCAAAGTCCGTATCACACGACCGAGAACATGCAATGCTGAAGAGTGGGATACCTGTATCTTAAGGTGTTCTGTCTAGGCAAGGTATTTCATACAACTTGATTACCTTACCTGGGAACCCTCGAGATGAGTATTCGCTTATAGGTACGCATGTCCTCGTGCTGGACACAAATACTTTGATAAGTCAACGTATTCGTTTTGGTTTGCGAACCGAACGTTTACACTCCTAACCACTCATTGTTGTTTTAAACAATCTCATTAACGATTTTATTATTTTGAAAAGTTTTAAAAACCAATTACCCGTTACTCATAAAAGTTTCTTCGTTCCTTATTATACAGCATGTCTTCTCGTCAAAACCGCTCCCGATCTAGAAGCTCTGGCCGCAAGATTGCTGCTATGGTGGCACGTGAAGTTGCTGCGGTTATCCCAACACTGCTTACTCATTTGAACCAAGGCAACAATGCTGTCCAAAACACAACTGCACCAAACACTGTCCAAAACCCAACTGCACCAAACCCTCCCAAAACTTGTACTTACAAACATTTCAATTCCTGCAATCCCACTAAGTTTAGCGGAGCCGAAGGTGCCACTGGTCTTCTGCAATGGTTCGAGAGTATTGAAAACACGTTTCTTAACAGCGAATGTCCTGAAAATCTCAAAGTTCGCTACGCTACCAGTGTTTTCCAGAAGAGAGCTTTAACTTGGTGGAACGGGGAGAAACGAACCCGTGGCACTGATGCTGCCCTGGCATTGACGTGGGCTGAAGTAAAGGAACTCATGACACGAGAATTCTGCCCACGAAATGAAATCAAAAGACTAGAAGCTGAATTCTGGGATTTGGCTCAGGAAAGCGGCGAGAATCTGGTTTACACCACCCGTTTTCACGAGTTGAGTCTTCTGGTTCCTCATCTAGTTACTCCCTCATCTCGAGCTATCGAGAAGTACATAGGTGGTCTCCCTATGCAAATTCAGGATACCGTGTGGGGTAGGAACCCTACTAACTTGGCAGATGCTATCCGTCTAGCAGCTCAGTTAACCGACAACCATGTCAAGGCCGGTACCTTGACCAGGAAGGGTGACAAGAAGAAAATGGAGAAGTCTTCTACTGAAACAACCAAGGAAGACAAGCCTGAAACTTCCAGGAACCGGAAGAGGAAGGCTAACTCTCAAAACTTTGCTGTAATTACCCCTGCTGTTCCAATCAACCAAGTCGCACCGACCTATCAACCAACCATGAATAATCAAGCCCCAACAAAGAAACCTTACACCGGGACATTTCCACAATGCAACATCTGCAAGTATCATCATCCTACTGGTGCTAAGTGTCGTCAGTGCACCAGTTGTGGTCGTTTTGGCCATACATTCAACATATGCAGGAATGCTGCTAAGGTATTGGTAAATGCGCCAGTCCAACAAAACCCTTCTGCAATTGCTCAAGTTCGTGCATGTTATCAATGCGGTGATCCAACTCATTTCCGTAACCGATGTCCTCAGCTCGTTAATGCCGTACCCACAGCACAAGGGCGTGCTTTTAACATCAATGCCCAACAAGCTCAGGCTGCCAATGATGTGGTGAATGGTACGTTCCTAATCGATCATCAATATGCTTCAATTTTATTTGATACCGGTGCCGATAAAAGTTTTGTATCCTTAGAATTTGAACCTTTGCTTGTTAATACCCGGACTAAGTTAGGGAAACCGTTTACAGTAGAAATAGCTGATGGAAAATCCATCACAATTGATTCTGTCATCCAAAATTGTACCCTTAAACTTAGTGAACACGAATTCCCTGTCGACCTTATACCGATGCCACTTGGAAGTTTTGACGTCATTATAGGCATGGATTGGTTGTCAAAGAACCATGCTGAAGTCGTCTGTTTCGAGAAAATCATCCAGATCCCTCGCGCATCTGGAAGTGTCTTAAATATTTGCGGGGAAAAGCTTTCCAAGGGATTAAAACTCATGTCCTGCACCAAAGCTCAAAAGTACCTCCGCAAACATTACGTGGCTTTCTTAGCCCATATTGTGAAGACGGATGGTACATCTAGGAAAATTGAAGACATTCCGGTTGTTCGAGAGTTTCCTGAAGTCTTTCCCGATGATTTAACCGGTCTTCCTCCCGTTCGTCAAGTTGAATTCCGAATCGACCTTGTACCTGGTGCAACTCCCGTGGCAAAATCTCCCTATCGACTTGCACCATCTGAGATGCAAGAGCTTGCTAGTCAACTTCAAGAGCTCTCCGATAAAGGCTTCATTCGACCAAGTTCCTCGCCCTGGGGAGCCCCAGTTTTGTTTGTGAAGAAGAAGGACGGTTCTTTTCGAATGTGCATCGACTACCGGGAGCTTAATAAGCTTACTATCAAAAACTGGTATCCTCTACCTAGGATCGACGATTTATTTGATCAGCTTCAAGGAGCCTCTCATTTTTCCAAAATCGATCTCCGCTCAGGTTATCATCAATTACGAGTGCACGATGATGATATTCCCAAGACAGCTTTTCGCACAAGATATGGCCATTACGAGTTTACAGTAATGCCATTCGGGTTAACCAATGCACCTGCTGTGTTCATGGATTTAATGAACCGCGTGTGTAAACCATATCTGGACAAATTCGTGATCGTTTTCATTGACGACATTCTCATTTATTCAAAATCAAAATCCGATCACGAACATCATCTCCGTTCGATCCTTGAACTTCTGAAACAGGAAAAGCTTTATGCAAAATTCTCAAAGTGTGAATTTTGGCTTAAAGAAGTCCAATTCCTTGGTCACATCGTAAACGACAAAGGTATTCACGTGGATCCTGCAAAGATTGAGGCAGTGAAGAATTGGGTAGAACCCAAAACTCCTACCGAGATTCGTTCATTCCTTGGCTTAGTCGGTTACTACCGTCGCTTTATTCCAAACTTCTCAAAGATCGCTGTGCCTCTCACCGCCTTGACACATAAGGACAAGAGTTTCGTGTGGGGACTAGATCAGGAGAAAGCTTTTCAAACCCTCAAGCAAAAGTTGTGTGATGCCCCAGTCTTGACTCTCCCCGATGGGAATGACGATTTCGTTGTCTACTGTGATGCTTCGAAGCAAGGTCTTGGTTGTGTTCTCATGCAACGAGGCAAAGTCATAGTTTATGCCTCAAGACAACTCAAAATTCATGAGAAAAATTACACAACCCATGATCTCGAGCTAGGAGCTGTGGTATTCGCACTCAAAATTTGGAGGCACTACCTTTACGGCACCAAGTGTATTGTATTTACCGATCATAAAAGCCTTCAGCACATATTCAATCAGAAGGAATTAAACATGAGACAACGACGATGGGTTGAATTACTTAATGACTACGATTGTGAAATTCGCTACCACCCGGTAAAGCTAATGTCGTAGCCGATGCATTAAGTCGAAAGGGACAAGTTATGCTTCAAAGTGTTACCATTCAAACCGACCTCTTGACCCGTATACTCGAAGCTCAACACGAATCAGTCACCGAGGGCAACATGTATGAGGAAATGTCATGCGGTGCTGAACTCCAATTGGAAACCAAGTCGGACGGACTATTGTATTTTCTAAATCGAATTTGGATTCCGAATCGCGATAATCTTCGAACAACCATTCTGGATGAGGCTCACAAGGCTCGCTATTCTATTCATCCGGGAGCAGATAAGATGTTCATGAATCTTCGAAACCAATATTGGTGGCCCGGCATGAAGAAGGATATAGCCTTGTATGTATCTAAATGCCTCACATGTTCTAAAGTCAAAGCCGAGCATCAACGTCCCTCTGGATTACTCGTACAACCCGAGGTTCCATTATGGAAATGGGAGAGCATATCCATGGATTTCATTACCAAGATGCCTCGTACCGCTAGTGGTCACGATAGTATCTGGGTTATCATTGATCGATTGACTAAGTCGGCTCATTTCATTCCAATTCGGGAAGATTATCGAGTCGAGAAATTGGCTCGTATTTACATCAATGAAATAGTCAGTCGGCATGGTGTACCTTTAGATATTATCTCTGATCGCGATGGTCGTTTTATCTCTCGTTTCTGGCAAAGTCTTCAATCGTCTTTGGGAACTCAACTAAATCTTAGCACAGTCTATCACCCCCAAACCGATGGTCAAACTGAAAGAACGATACAGACCCTCGAGGATATGCTCCGGGCTTGTGTCATTGATTTCAGTGGATCGTGGGATTCTCATCTTCCGTTGATCGAATTCTCATACAATAACAGTTATCATACCAGCATCCAGATGGCACCATTTGAGGCCTTGTATGGCCGGAAGTGTCGATCTCCCATCTGTTGGTCTGAAGTTGGTGAATCACAGATTACTGGTCCGGAATTGATACAAGAAACAACCGACAAAATTTATAAGATCCGTGATAACTTGGTCGCTGCTAGAAATCGTCAAAAGCATTATGCTGACAAAAGACGTAAGCCCATGGAATACAATGTCGGTGATCTCGTACTTCTTAAGGTGTCACCTTGGAAGGGAGTGATTCGCTTTGGAAAGAAAGGGAAGCTAGCACCTCGTTACGTGGGTCCATTCAAAGTGTTCGAGCGAATTGGGAAAGTGGCCTACAAGCTTGAACTACCTCAAGAACTTAGCAACATACATCCGACGTTTCATGTGTCCAATCTCAAGAAATGCCTTGCCGATGAAAATCTCCACATTCCACTCGATGAAGTCCAGATTGATGAATCTATGCACTTTATTGAGAAACCTGTGGAAATTATGGATCGGGAAGTTAAGCAACTCAAACGCAGTCGGATACCCATTGTCAAAGTTCGTTGGGAATCTAAACGTGGCCCAGAGTTCACCTGGGAACGTGAGGACCGAATGAAGTCACAGTACCCTCATCTTTTCGTTTCAGCCTCCTCGTGATTTAAATTTCGGGACGAAATTTCCTAAAGCAGGGGAGACTGTAACATCGCGTATTTGTGTTAAATAAAAATAAATTTTGTTGAATACGTTGATGTTGAATTCAAAATTTCAATAATCGTAATAACAATAATAACAATAATAATAATAATAATAATAATAATAATAATAATAATAATAATAATGATAATAATAATAATAAAAATAAATACTACTATTAATAATTAGTAAAAATTATATAATATATATATATTATATATATATATATATATATATATATATATATATATATATAAGCATGTATTAAAATTGAATATATAAGTCCAGGGGGTGATCATGTAAATTATGAAACTTAAAACCAAAGTTTTAAACATAAGTATTAAACTTAAAACCACAGGGGCCGAATCTGTAAATTTTCAAACCCAAACCATCCCCCCCCCCCCCCCCCCGTTTTTCCGGCGCGTCTCCGGCGAGACGCCGGCCAAACTCCGGCGAAGCCGAAAACAACAAAATTTCACCATTTCGACACACAAAACCGGTTCCATTGCGTTCGTGGATGAGATTCGAACCCAACCCAACCATTAAACACGTTTAATCATCAAAATAATCGGATCCAAAGCCTTCACATCGAACTCACTAAATTCCCGACAAGAAATCAAACAAATTATCAAAATTGAACCCACAATCACACCGAAAGTTTTCTTGGATCCAATTTAGATTGAATTCCAACAAAAACACGCGTTGAATCAGTCCACTAACGGCTAAAAATTCTTACTTTTATCTCGGATTCTAAACCGACAAAGAAACCCACTCAAACACTTATAATAAACAAAATTGAATTCATATAATCAAGCATATCTCGGATCCGAACCTCTCTGTACTCTCAAATTCATCTAAAACACACACACACATCGAATTCGATCGTCACCTTCATCGCGACCTGCAACTCACTCGAACCCGACCTTCGGAGTTTCAAAACCTGAAATTGATAAGGGGCTTTCACTCTCGATCATCATCCAAAGCTTCATATCAATTTAATTTGATTATCATCACGATCTGAGCAACATTCGATTGGCATCTAGTCGCGGACCTATCTCGAACTCAAACACCTCGAATACACCATCTTAACAGGTAATTAATACCTCTACAAACTCGGTTTTTCATGGGGAATGAAAGCCCCATGATTTCAGTAGCAATAAAATCGAATCGAGGTTCAATCTGAAGAAATTCGAACCTAGGGTTCTTCGGGTTTGGGGGTTCTGTTGGGTGGTGTTTAAAATCAAATAAAACCGGATCATAACCGCGGCTAAGGCCTTGGTTCACCGGTTCCCACGCTCTATCACATCCGAGAGGTCCCGGGTTCGACCCCGGGCCACCTCATATATTTTTTAAACACTCTTTTTAAGCATTAAAAATTCAGAAAAAAATTCTAAAAAATCATAAAAACATTTTTACAAACATTAGGAATTTTAAAACAACCTAATTATTTTTCTGAAATTTATTTCAACATTTTAATTATTTATTTTAATTGTTTTAAATAAATAAAATAACTAATTATATTTTCTACCAATTTAAAATTAGTGTATAATATATAATTATAAATTGAATCCAATATATCTACATAGATATACACTATCCGATTATCGAAGCAATTTTATTTGAATAAATTACATGTGTATAATTTTTTTACATAATCGTATACAATTTATAACTAACATACGATGTATAATTATGTTTACTTATGTATAAATGTATTATATACATATAATTATGTATATAAATATACATATAATTATATATAATTACATGATTATTATGTATATAATTATACATATACAATTTATTAATAAATTGTATATATGTATAACTTATATGTATAAATTATTTTAAAAAAATTGTTGACATAATCACTTACAACCAATTCATTTCAAGACATTCAAACCAAATAAAATTTATAAATTTAAACTACCATTCAAGACCCGATGGAAAACCTAATACATTCCCAAATTCCCAAATCATTATTATTCTAACTAGAGACACCGTTCCTTAGGTTAATCAAAAGGAAATCATTGGTGTCAAATCTATCACGTCCAAATTCCAATCTCATCAATCAAGTGAGTATTCATATCCCCTTTTTATATCATTTCCTATTTGGGGGAAATCATGTGATACATATATTCTATCATGATATTCTATTGTTATTTCATTTTCAATACAATTCAAGACAGGTTATGTTATTACTTGCAATTACGTGAACATACTGTGATAAACTGGACGACAGTAAAACCCTAATTCAATCAATCAATCAATCCTGGCAACAATGTAGATCTACTGGTTTGGATAACCCACCCCATATGGCTTACGAGTGGTGATTGTGCCAGAGGCAATTAGTCAATCTATGGTGTTTGTGTGGAGTCTATTATATGCAAGTGTCAAGTCAAGGGGTTTATATTGTGTCGGTTTATCTATATGATTCGCGGTTGCCATATAAGTCTTAATATTACCTTGTGAATTGAATTACAATCGATGGATCAATCAATCAATCTATATGTATATTCAAAACTGTGATTACTCACCAGCTAACTCGTTAGCTGACTTTATTTTCTCACATGATTTCAGGTTAAGCAAGATACTGGACTTCTATGTGCTCATCTAAGACACGGACCTAGTTATAATAAAAGACAATTATTATTTGTGGTTTCGATTTTTGTATTTGTGTATGTTGTACTTATTCTATCATGTAATCTGATTTTAATATTATTTCCACTATTAGACAACCATGTGTTATGAACAATCCATCATTCCCTCGTCCGCTCCGATGATTCCGCCGTCGGTCGGGGTGTGACAGGAATGATGCCAACTACTGATCCACTGCCGATCAACATATGCCGAATGACTGCCGATCAGCACTAAACTCCATGATCTACTGATCAATTGTTACACAAGACAAGACTGTCTATGCTGACGACTGTTGTGTTTTGCCTTTTAGAAACAACATAATACCGAAGCTGACTAACTCTGATGTGTCGATTGTCTGTCTTGCTGTACATTCTGAACATAGAATAGTTTATTGTTATTGTTTATATTTCATAATATAAAACCACCGTGCTTATATAATAGAGGTAAGCTTGTGAATCGACTTGTGTATGATTGTAACTTTTTACTCAGTTTTGATTAATCAAGTGAGTATTTTGAAATAACAACTCGTGCATTTATCTTACTCAAAGTATTTATGTTTGTTATTAAGTAGTTAGTTTAGATTTCGCATTTGTTAACTATTGATCAAATAAAAAAAATCTTATTAATCCTTAACACCGATCCAACAACTATAGTATGCGTTGGAATGATAAAAAAATACTGAATTTTATGACGAATTTTTTTAAAAAAATAATGTCATGAAAAAAAATATATGAGCGTTTAAAAAAAGAAGATGAAAATGACACGTGACTTGTATGTGGTGATAAATGCGTTGCTCATATTAATTTCTAAAGTTTTTATAAAAATGATTCTCAGAATAACCCTCCCCCTTGATTATGTTAGGTTATGTCTCGATTTATTAGAAAAAAACAACCCAAAAATTAATTTAAACCTTTAAAATCACTAAAGGTTTGGTCTGATGACTTTTTGTTTCTTTATCCAAACCAAACGTTGAACATCATTACAATCTCAAATTAGTTTGTTTTTTATTTACTTTTTTAAATGTAACTCGAGAGTTAGGGTTTTAAAAGATAAATCGTTAAAACCAAGACCATTTGAAATAGTTGTTGTTGGAAAGATCCTTTTGTTGGACTTAAACTTTATATAACTCTCGGTTAGGATGAACGTGTGCCTAAAATCTTCAGTTCTAAGCTGCACAAGTAAAAGTTGTGCTCCTTGCACACATGTAAGAGAGGTGTATTTATACTAGGGGATGTATAACACAACATTTAGCACGTGGTCCCTTACTTTGCTTTATTGTAACAATTCTATACGTTTGTCCGCTCCCTTACCAAGCCACTGCCTATGAGTCGCCGGCTCATTCTTCAACAGGCACGCGGTCAGAGCCCCGGGCTCCTCCCACTGTCTACATTATAAAAACTCTCCCCTGATGAACTATATACCGAGTGGCTTTATACCAATAGAGAGAAAAAGAACAACTTAAATAATGAATTTATAAATAGAATTGAGGCCTTAGAGACAATAGTTATTTCTCTAAATATACTTGAAACATGTTATAATGTATTGTTAGGATCCACTACTTGTTTACGGTAGGACAACATTGTATACCTTTGTTGTTTTTCGTTCAAAGTCAACCATCGCTAGCTGACTTTTTTTCATGACTGCATACTCCAAAGCCATTACGTCCAAATTTGTAGTAAAACAATGTGGATCAGAGCTTATGATATTGGTTGTGTGTTTCGTTTAAGGCATTTGGCTCCGAATATGTTGATTTGACGGTTGACCCATCAGGTCCCAAGTTGGTTCGTAACTCATGTTTGTTTGTCTCAAACTCTTTTAAGTTAAGCGGGCCCAAGCTCAAGCTTGGTTCACAACGTTTACATGTTTAATAAATAAGACCAACCCGGATAACGGTTTACACTATTTGTTCACTCTCTGCTTACATAAATATAAATGGTTTTAGTTTAATGTATTTGTAAAATAGATTGTTATTAACAAAATTTTAATACTTATTTAATGTTTATTCAACTGTTTAAAAAAATAGTATATATGTCTATGTGACGTGACACACTGACACTAAAGTCATTAAGTACATAAAGTAAATATACACTTACATAGTAGGCGGAGGCATGGTGTAAAAAATTAAAACCAAAATGTTAACACAAACACACACACATTGTAGAGGATGTGATATCCATAACTTAATGAAAACACAAAACTTGATGTGAACCCAAACGATACGACAAGGGAGTTGAATTGCCCAAAACTTATATTAAAAAACCGTTAAAAGATTCACCACGTCATAGTGAAGAGTTCGCTAAAGAAACAAACCAAACTCAGATACAGTAGAAAAGAAAAAAAGAACGACCAGTCCAGACAACTTCATAGACCGTGGATTTATGTTTGACTACTTGTACGACATCATGACAACTTGGTTTTGAATTAAATTTGCATTCAAACGTAATACAAATGAGCATGTTACAACGATACACTAGATATTCATACAAATCATACTTTGAAAGTTATAGTAAAAAAACAAAAAGAAAAAAAGAAAACATTACGGGTGCAACACGTGTCATGTTCAAGAACAAACTTAAAATAATCATGACAAACTATAATTTTTAAGCTGTATATATGACTAAAGAAAAAGTAAAATAAAAAGAATGTATAGAACGTCATGCCTTGTGTATAAGAAGTGAGTAATATGATGATTGTTAGCATGTATTTTTTTCCTAAACAATAGTTATAATCATCTAATTTCATCAAAACTTAAACCTTTTAATAATTTAAAAAGTAAATTTCACTTTTATTTCCTGTGGTTTGCACTAAATAATGGTTTTCATCCAAACGTTTTAAAATCATGATTTTACACCCTGTGATATGTAATTTGTTTCAGATTACTCGAAGCCACTAACACGTTAGTTTCTTTTGTTAAAATGAAAGGGCATTTAGGTCTTTTTATATTTAAGGACTAATTGTGTAACTCTAATGAATAAAGGATTAATTATGCAATTTACTATGAATATATACATTATCAGCATCATTATCATCATCATCCATTCCCCCTCATCCATTACACCACCATCATCATCCATTTTATAAACATCATCCACCACCATCACCTTCATTTTCCACCGCCAGTAAAATTGTAACCACCCCCACCACCATTGCTTACCGCCATCATCCAACCCCTTTCTATCACTTACCTTAAAACCCCCACCCCCACATCCTTTGTCCCTCGACTCACCTAACCCACACCCCTACACCGCCGCTAGTTCCACCACCGGCGCCACCCTACAATACCTCTTCATCTCTCAAGTCTCACCATCGACTTCATCTGTCACCATCATCATTGTCATCATCGAGTCTACACGACCATCTTCCTCCATACAACCAAATTGATTTAGGGTTTTGTTATGTGTTCTTTTATTGAACAAATCAATTTATAAGGCAGATAGAAGGTGGAGATCTGAGGTAGATCGAATGAAGGTCTTCAAATGACGATGGTAGTTGGGTGACTGTGATTAGGGCTTTATCTATAGGGGTGTGGTGGTTGAAGATGGTGGTGTGACGGGGGGAGGTAGGTGGTCGTGTGATGGTGGGGTTGGGTGGTTGTGCGATGGGGGAGGTGGGTGGGGTGCGATAGGGGTGGTGGGTGGTGGTGCGATGGTGGAGGTGGGCAGGGCCACCTCAAGCTTTTTAGGTCCCCGAAGCGAAACTAAACTACGAATAACTGCTATAATAATGAAAAATACATATAAACCAAACACTAATATACATATAAGGTAACAACATGAAATGTAGAAAGTAACATACTTTATGAAAGAACACTAATAACTTCGTTTAAGCTTGTCAACTCTTTTAAAGATGACTATATATAGTGTGTGCAGATTCTGGAATATATACCAAGTCAAGAGAGAACTCAATGAAGAAGTAAAAAGTAAAAAGTAAAAACATAAACTATCAACAATGTTAAGGGTTCTTTAACATGTGTCATCTAAAATTATATTATAGCAACACCTCAGGGTATTGGTTTAGAGGATATCTAAAAACTAATTAGACAGACTATGCAGAGTCTTACTTGGCTAAAAAGTAATTATTTTTTTAACAATTAATCAACAATCAGGAGGACAAGATCAACAATTAATCAACTAATCAACATGACAAAATTAAAGAGTTATAGTGTAATATTAGGGTATACATAAACAAACAAACAAACAAACATACCCAGTATATCTCACTAAAAAGCAGGGTCTGGAAGAGGTAGGTGGTGACAAGTGTTTTCTCTATCCAGAGAGATAAAGAGACCGCTTCCAAAGATACCCCCGACTCGAGAACGATAGCGATATCAAGCAAATTATATATCATGCAACACATAGTTATATATCACATAAAGGTTTCAAACAAACATAGACATATTCTTAAGTACATTCATAAGCATAAAGTACATCACATAAGTATAAGCATATCTATAAGCAGATTATCACATAATATTAAGGTATGCATAGTGTATCTAAATTCAACAAAACACACAAATGATTCCAAATAAGTAAAAAAAGTTAATGATTAAAGATCAAATTGATATTAATAACTAATCAAAATTATAATTTAAGATCAAATTCTAATATCAATCAGATTTAGCAAAGTAAGATTGCGATGCACCTGTGCGGCCGTGCAACCCCTATGTCGCCCTAAGTCCCCAACCGGTAATCAAATTAACAAAGTGCAAACTTTAAATCACAATTCACAAACTTGATAATCTAACATTTAGAATCAGTAATTCATTTAACAATAGAACTACTAATCGAAAAGTTCAATGGCCATTGTTGCACCTGTAAGTTGTAATCCTAGGGCACCGTTGCCGGGTGTTGGTTCATCTCCCTAAGTTCATCGCCTGCTATTGTGAAGCGTAGTTGTCGGTTAATCTCCCCATCATCTTTTAACTGTTGCCTAAGAATAGAAACCCCTGCAGTCCATCCACTTTGTTTTTCTACTGGACCAGATCACAAAGCCCAATACACATGATCAAATTTAAAAAAAACGGGGCCTCTAAATTTTTGGGGCCCCAAGCCCTAGCTTTAGGCCTGTAAATGAACTGAACGTTCATGAACTGTTCGGCGGGAAGTTCGTTTATGTTCGTTTATTTAGTAAATGAACGAACATGAACAAAAATTTTGTCTTCGTTTAGTTAAACGAACAAATATGAGCACATGTTTTGTTCGTTCGTTTACGTTTATGAACGTTCGTTTATGTTCGTTCATATATGTTCGTTTATGTTCGTTCATATATTTTCGTTTATGTTTGTTTATTTACGTTCATTTGTTCGTTTATTTATATATATCAATATATTAATAAAAGAATATCATGTGCTAATATTTGAAACTTAAGTGTATAATGTTATACTGGAACCTATAAGTTTAGTGAGATTTCAATCTCCACTAGTACACCTAAAAGTTCCAAAATAGCCATTTAACGTTGTTTTTTTTGTGTTTGGTATGTATGTTTATTATTGCTCATTTATATTCGCTTATTATTGTTAAAATTCCAAACTAGTCATTTAACATTGTTTTTTGTGTGTTCAGTATGTATGTTTATCAGTGCTCATTTATGTTCTTTTTATATTGTTTATTTATGTTCGTTTATTATTGCTCATTTATGTTGTTTATTATTGTTCATTTGTGTTCGTTTATGTTCGTGAAAAGTTCATTTAGCTTTTTAATGAACAAATATGAACGAACACGAATATTTTTATTTTCTTAATAAACGAACATGAACATAAGATCATGTTCGATTATGTGTTCGTGTTCGTATTCGTGTTCGATAAAAGTTAAATGAATAAACACGAACATTTTAATTACTTTAAACATATTACATAACTAGTCCCTATGTACAAAAAGTCTAAAATTCCCTTTCATTTAACAGATAAAACAAATGTTGTTAGCGGGTTGTAGTTAATTATTATGAACTACGAACCACAAGGAGTAAAATCATAATTTTAAAACGTTTGAATGAAAAGTGTTATTTGAATAAAACCAGATGAAGAAAAAGTAAAGTTTACTCTAATCTAAATTCATACTATTTTTATAAAACAAAAATGAAAATATTTGCCATTATATAATTTCAAAATTGTTTTTTCCCCTGTCCCACCTTTGTAGGATCCTAGTGTTTACAGTTGAAGCAAAGCCCCTCTTTCCCCCGCCAAATAGCCACAACCACAAGAACATCCCACAAATCAGCGAATTTCTACAAGACTTGAAACGTCTCCGATTCCTTAGGGTTTTTCCAACAACAATGTCTCATCAATCGCACACATCCAAAAGCTCCTTTCAATCTCTCACTCTTCACCATTGCCGTCCCGCATCCACCTCGCCGGAGACACCACCTTATCTCCGCACTTCCGGCCACTTTCCGATCACCATCACGCAACATCAATGCGATTTCAGCTTTTGATTTGTGATTGTGGAGATACGCAAGTGATGAATGGAATAGAAGTGAGGAAACGCTGATTTGAGAGCTGCGATGGTATGTTTAATTTTGATTCGACATGGATGTTAGTTTCGTATGCTATATGGAATTGTGGATGTTTAATAGCAATTTGATTTCAGTTTTTGATTTGTGATTGTGGAGATGCGTCAGAGAGGAATGGAACAGAAGTGAGGAAGCGTGATTTGAGAGTTGAGATGGTATGTTTACTCCCGATTCGACATCGACGTTAGTTTGTATGTTTATTCAATTACTCATCTCGGTTTTGTAGCTTATTATATGGATGTTGTTGATGATTGTGGTCTGTGTCTTCACTGTGATGTTTTGATTGGAGATCTGGTATTGTTGTGAATTAGGACGTGTAGGCATGGGGCAAATGTGAACTGAGGTTTGATTATGATGTTAGATGATATGGCTGTGTGTCTGCTTCTCGTATGAGGCTCTGACATTGGTATTGCTTTCAGTTAGTGTGGAATTAGGTGGCCAAATTATGCTATACAAACTTATATAACTTCCACAGAATTTTAGATGACAAAACACGCACTAAAACACACATATACATTACTTGAAATGTGGAGGGTATTACAACCATTGATAGGGCGTGAAGCGGTTACAGACCAACGGACATAATTGTTATATTTGGTGCCAATAACCGCCATTTCTAATGACATTGTTTGACTTTTACTAAGGGGACTATTTGACTGTGTTTTTGACGCATTAATACATACATTTGACTATTGTTTTTGACTATTAATTTGATGTCATGTTTAAGGCCAACTATTATGTGTTAGCTCGTTTTTTGAGCTTACTTTTCGAAATATTTCCCACTTGTTTAGACCATCTCATGATTGAATAGCTATGGCATCAATTTAACTGGCAATATCTATGTTGCCTTTTTACTTTATCTCTGTGTGTACTGAACTACTTCAAATGGACCGATGAAATTTTTACGATCATGAAAAGTGTACTGATTATCCTTCCGATGTGGATGTCCATGGCAGTCCTACCTGGGACACAATCATTTAGGGGAGAGGAGGAGGGGGGGGGGGGGATAAAAGCTTTATGTACAACCAAAAACTAAAAACCATGCATCTTTTTCACATATTGGTCTTTTTAATCATGCAAATCATTCATAATCTTTTTATCCATTTGGTTGTCTCTATGTATCACCCTTGTGCAGACCCCAATCTTGACCAATGCTGACTAATTTTGACACAAATATGCATGAGGCGCCGCCTCAAGGTCCTGAGGCGTTTTTCTGATCACCTCTAGAGCCTCACGCCTCAAGCGCGCCTCAGGCGCTACTTTTAAAACCAAGGCTATGCGTGTAATGAAAGTACTTGCTTTTTTGACACATACAGTTATACTTGTAAAGGTGACTTTACAAGCATAACAGGTGAACCCTTTCAGATACGAAGAGGGAATGATCATCCATCAAAAGACCCATTTATGTTTGTGCAAAGAAGTATGGTTTCTGAAATGAAATCACTCAATCCACAAAACATAATAGTTATCTTTCCAAGCAGGAATTCACTTCAACATTGTTGTTGACGAAGTTGATCATAATTGCCTACCCAAATTTAGTGTTTGTTTAACTGGGCCTTTACACAATGTGGATCAACTACCTTACACGGTCTAGCATTTCTAGGGTTACGGGTAGAAGATAGCATAATTAGATGAAAAGGCGCATTCAATATTTGGTCCTGGAGTTTTATTATTTTGGAGCATAACAACAGAAACACTTGCTTAGCTTATATTGGAACATTAAGCAACCAGCAGAAGTTAATTTAATGTTTAGCATATATTTCATTCTTTCTAGATAACTTCCATATTATGATTACTGATACATGATATGCTGCAATTTGAATAGTATTTTGTGTTGTCAAACGCAGTTGTTTTTACTAGCACAGCATGATTAGATCTGCATACACGTGACTAAATGCTTTATATTTTCTCTGAGAGTTGGTTTGAATATTCTCCCCTAAACATTTGGCATTTGATGGGTTGAATTAATATGCAGGCTGCTACAGTTAATATAATTCTAGGTACTCACGTATGGGTGGAAGACCCAGCAGTATGTTGGATTGATGGACAGGTTACTAAGATTAATGGACAGGAAGTTGAGATCGAAACAACTGATGGGAAGAAAGTAAGATGATTTTACACTCTGTCAATTAAGGATTAGTTTCCTTTCAATTTTTTTTCAATCGACTGTATTAAGTCAGAAACCTCAAACCTGGAAATAATGATTAAAGCACAGAACCTAAAGAATAGCTCTTCCTGGGCTTTTCAATTAAAAGTTGACATTTAGCCTTTTAAGAGACTTCATGAGCTCCATATAGAGGTGATTAAGCATAAATGCCGAAGAATGACATTCAGCACTCCTGTCACTAAATCAGTTATGCACCAGCATCACAAGTATTTTTAATTTTAATATCTAGACTAATAAAACTGCAAAAGGAGTACAAGGGTATGTAGTATGAAAGTAAAAAATCAAAGTTGAAAGTAAAGAACTATGTCCTAGTATCTTAACTCTGGAATCTCTCCCTTAATTGTTAACAGGTTGTTGCAAACTTGTCGAAGATATATCCGAAAGATGAGGATGCTCCAGCTGGTGGAGTTGATGACATGACTAAGCTTTCTTATTTGCATGAACCTGGAGTTCTTCAAAATCTGTCCACAAGATTTCAACTCAATGAAATCTATGTAAGGAGATCTCTAAATCCAATTCATTAATCGATTTATTATTGCAAAATTTGGTATGTGTTACTATAGCTACGGTCGATGATAATGTTGAATTAAACTCTGATATCATGACAGACATATACTGGAAATATCCTCATCGCTATTAACCCATTCCAAAGATTGTCTCACTTATATGAAACTCATATGATGGAACAATACAAAGGAGCACCGCTGGGGGAACTAAGTCCTCATGTTTTTGCAATTGCTGACGTTGCTTTCAGGTAATTTTACATTCTTCTTGCCTTGTAAAAACTAACACTGAAATGATTATACAAACAATTTTACTTGAGATGAATCAGGGCAATGATTAATGAAGGAAAAAGCAACTCGATCTTGGTTAGTGGTGAAAGTGGGGCTGGTAAAACTGAAACGACTAAAATGCTTATGCGCTATTTAGCCTATTTGGGTGGCCGTAAAGGCACTGAAGGAAGGACAGTTGAGCAGCAAGTTCTAGAAGTAAGATGGCAAATTCTCCTATATTTTGTATTATGAAGACATTATGTGCTAAAGTAAATAATTAGTGGAGGTTAGTATTTGTCACCCCTGTTACAACAGGTTTAAGCATTTTCTCTTTTAAAGAACCCGTTCAAACCTCGAAGTTATGCTTTCCGTGTTCTAAAATGCAACAAGTTAGGCTTTAGGAAGTTTTATAAATGTCTTAAAGTTAAGGTAGTCAAGCCACATCTATGCAAAAGAGCTTGACTACATGGAAGTTAGAAATATGATAGATAATCAAGTTGAGTTGGTAGAGGATGCTACCAGTTTCTTAATCTTCAAAGATGGCATATTTGTAGAATTACGTACCATGATTTGAAACTGTCTAATCTTTGTGAATACAAATTCTTTCTCTTCTGTTAGACCCTTGATTGATAGAAAATAAAATGATGAATTTTTTAAAGAGTAAAATTTAGGACAATAATTCACTTAATAAGCTAAGGAGTAGGTGATGAGCCTTCTAGTATTTGCTCCACCAAAAAAGTTGAAATAAATTTATGCTTGCTGGTTTTTTATTTGATTTGTGGTTCTAACTAGTAACTTACTCAACTCTCTTATTTAAATGCAGTCAAATCCAGTTCTGGAAGCATTTGGAAATGCAAAAACTGTTAGAAATAATAATTCAAGGTGCAGTACCAGTTTATGTTTCAAACTACAGAGAGCCTTTATAACTGCATTAATTAAATGTGAAATTATGTTGTCACCGACTGATATTTCTTTCATTCTCTTTTCTTTTCTTTTTTTATCCCTTTTGCTGCAGTCGCTTCGGAAAATTTGTTGAGATTCAATTTGATAAACATGGAAGAATATCTGGAGCAGCCATCCGAACATACCTCCTTGAAAGATCCGTGTTTGCCAGATTTCAGATCCTGAACGCAATTACCACTGTTTCTATCTTCTATGTGCGGCACCTCAAGAGGTAGATTTACAAAAATACACTTTTCATCACTAAAATTCTATCTAATAATGAATTATAAATATTTTCAGGAAGTTGAAAAATATAAACTGGGAGATCCTAAAACATTTCACTATCTCAATCAATCAAATTGCTACCAACTTATTGGTGTAAACGAAGCTCATGATTATCTTGCCACTAGAAGAGCCATGGATGTTGTTGGAATAAGTGACACAGATCAGGTCATACAATCTTCACTACATACACAAACACACATATGTATGTATAATATTATATCTGGGATAATGCATACATAGGCCACCCAAGTATTGAAAAGTTTTCACTAAGTTCACCTAAATATTAATACACCTTAAGAGATCACCAAGTATCAAGTTGGTTTCCTTTAACTAAAAATAAGTCACTCCCGTATATGAAAGTTTTCATTAAGGCTGCCCTAATATTAAAGCGGCTTTAAAGATCATCCAAGAATTAATTTGGTTTCTTTTGTATAGATTTAGGCAAAAACTACATGTATGTAAAAATTGTAAAATGACAAGATGCTCCTGAATTTGAAGATTTTGTCACATCTAAAGTTGGAAATGATAATACTGGTCCTGAATTTGCCCAATTATGTTTTGACAATCCAGCTAGAAAAAATTGTTTTGGGTAGTTTTTGGGTATATTTTTGTTATTTTACAACTCTAGATGTTTACAAAACCTATAAGTTTAGTTGCTTTTGGCATTTTACAATTTCCACCAAGTATTTTGCTAGATATTTACTGTTATTCTAAGTAAACAGCAACAACATGTTCTCCTATCTTCCAGGAAGCAATTTTCCGACTTGTTGCTGCAATTCTCCATCTTGGTAATGTCCAATTTATCAAAGGAAAAGAGGTTGATTCATCCCTCCTGAAAGATGACACGTCAAAATTTCATCTGAAGATGACAGCAGAATTACTCATGTGCGTTTATATATTTCTTTCTTTCTTTATTTTTACAAGAATATATGTATGTGTGTATACATATATGCACATATGCAAGTATTATCCTTTCTGCATTGCTGACTTGCTGTTATATGAATTGTAGGTGTGATCGTGACGCGCTGGAGGATGCACTGTTAAAACGTGTGATGGTCACCCCAGAAGAAGTTATTAAAAGAAGTCTTCCTCCTGATGCAGCAACCACTAGCAGGGATGGCTTGGCTAAGACATTATATTCCCGCTTATTTGACTGGTATTTCGAGCCTCTTTTGCATAGTATGTTGTTCTGTGTACATTTATTACAACAACTTGAATTACTGAGGTGGTTCTGAAGGTGCATGATTATCTAATCTGCAGGTTAGTTGATAAAATCAATATGTCAATCGGACAAGATCCAAATTCAAAGTCTCTGATTGGTGTTCTCGACATTTATGGTTTCGAGAGCTTTAAGCAAAATAGGTAAATCTGATGTGCTGGAATAATTATATATATGGCTTCTTCAGTGATATGATTGTGATGATCAACAAGAGTTATTATGTGCAGTTTTGAACAATTCTGTATTAACTTTACTAATGAGAAGCTGCAACAACATTTCAATCAGGTGCGATTTCTAGCGTTTCTTACATATTTGGTCAATGTCTATTCTTTCTTATTTCTGAACCGATCATTGATGCTTATTGTTCTTTTTGATTTCATACAGCATGTGTTCAAGATGGAGCAAGAGGAATATACCAAAGAGCAAATTGACTGGAGCTATATAGAATTTGTTGATAATAAAGATGTTCTAGAACTTATTGAAAAGGTTCATATGAATTCAAAATTTGAAGTTTTCAATAAGGAATAGTTTCTATGTGATTATTGCTACATGTGGATATATGTTGACATATTGTATAATCTTCAATCCAAATTATAACTGTAGACATTATGCTTTAATGGTTGTACAACATTTGCAGAAACCTGGTGGAATTATTGCTTTGCTTGATGAAGCCTGGTATGCAGTATTTACAGCTCACACACAAATATCTTTTGATCCAGTTTCTTGCATATTTACTTTAAAGGGTGGTTTAGGAAAACAATGATTTTTGACCCAGGCTTTTTACTAGCTTATAACTACTTCTCTGTTGCCAGCATGTTTCCAAAGTCAACTCATGAAACATTTGCACAAAAGCTTTATCAGACATTTAAAAGCCACCCACGGTTTGTCAAACCCAAATTGGCTCGCAGTGATTTCATCATTTCTCATTATGCTGGAGAGGTAATTAAAATTTTTTATTTGTACTATATCCAAGTTGCAAACCTTCATCAAAACCTGAAGTATGTGCTTTATATGCATATTCAGGTTCATTATCAGTCTGAACTATTTCTAGACAAAAACAAAGATTACGTTGTTCCCGAACATCAAGATTTGTTGTTGGCTTCCAAGTGCTCTTTTGTAGCAGGACTTTTCCCTCCAATCCCCGAGGAGACAAACAAATCTTCAAACAAATCTGCTAAATTCTCATCGATAGGTTCTCGTTTCAAGGTGATTTTTCTCTTAAAGTAATCCAAAAACAGGCTAGCTTACACAGAGAAAATAGTCAAATGGAGAATTCTAATAATTCATGAAATGCGTAATTTTCTCCATCCAAGAAGAATATAAGAAAATTATCACAAGAAATATGTCATGTGAGAATAAATCTGGGTTTTGACATTGTTTTATTAATGCAGCTACAACTTCAACAATTAATGGAAACTCTGAACTCCACAGAACCACATTATATTAGATGCGTAAAGCCAAATAATCTTCTTAAACCTTCCATCTTTGAGAATGCCAACATCATGCAACAATTGCGTTGTGGGGTGAGTGAATTCAAAGTAACAATATTTTAACGCATTTTAGTAATTTTTAATCTCATATAGAGTGCTTTAAACTCATCATGAAGGGTGTTCTCGAAGCAATTCGTATAAGCATGGCTGGATACCCAACTCGCAAGAGTTTCTTTGATTTCCTTAATCGATTCAGTCTTCTTGCTCCAGAGGTTTTGGGAGCGAAGTAAGTAGAATTCATTGTGATATCTAGTTAATACAATGCTGCATATAGGCATACATCTGTTCTTACATTGAGTTTGTTTCTTATATCAACAGCCTTGATGCAAAAGATGCATGTAAAAAGATTATTGAGAAGATGAAGCTTCAAGGGGCTCAGGTAACCTAAGTTAAAAGTTAGTAAAATAATATATTTGCATACAATCCTTATTTCTTAATGACATACTATTCTTATATTGACTGCTAAGTAAACAAAGATTTAATCTATAGCTAGATATAGTCAGGGTTAATGAACATGATACATATTTTACTTTTATTTTAATGTTGCTCCCCCTATCTTTTGTACAATAAGGTTTTATGGCAGTCGCCAGTTTACAGACCCTCTAAATTATCTTAATAGTTTCCACTCAGAAATATTTCACAAATCATTGTACTAAAGAAGGTGTATCATTGTTAGGACAGATTGGGAAAACAAAAGTTTTCCTTAGGGCAGGTCAGATGGCAGACCTAGATGCACAGAGAGCTCAAATACTTAACACTGCAGCCAAGAAAATTCAAAGAAAGATAAAAACTCATATTACTAGGAATCGTTTTCTTGCTTTGAGGAAAGCTTCTATTTCAATGCAATCTCTATGCAGAGGTTTGTCTTTCCAGATAACTTCACCACTTGAAATGTTTTTCTTACATAACTTCCCATGATTCTTTTTCTATATTTGGATTCTATTAGTCAAACTTGCGGAGTTTGTATTAAAAGGTAGCAGGCTTCCATTAAATGTAGTTAGGGTAATATTGAATTTAATAACTCCCAAAAATCTACAAACCCTCATAAGTTCTTATTTGAAGTAAGGAACTTAACTTTTTTCCATCATGGGTAATCATCTATAAGTTGTTTTCTAGTTGAAGGTTACAAACTTTCAACTCTTATTTTTGGTAAGTGTGTGCCTGAAAATGGCTATTTCTACCTCGTTGTCTAATCTATTACTTACCTATGTCAAGTTCTACAACTACCCAGAATAGAAAAAAATTGTAAACTTACAAATTTTGGAAGAAAATTTAATATTACCCTAAATAGAATTTCAGTGAAAGTTCGTACCTTTTAACACAATCAGCCATATAAAATTCTACTTACGCATTGTCTTTTTTGCATGCCATGTTACTGCTATCATGTTTCCTCCATTTACCTTATCAATAGTTTCACTCCCCCTCTCTTTGTGTTCTTTGTAATAGGAAAGCTTGCTACTAAATTATTTGAACACATGAAAAGGCAGGCTGCATCACTTAACATACAGAAAAATTATAGGAGACATTCATTATCGATGTGGTACAACAAGCTCAAGCTCTCAGTCATAGTTCTGCAGACAGGCTTGAGAGCAATGGCTGCTCGTAACGAATTCAGACATAGAAAGACAACCAAAGCAGCACTTCTTGTGCAAGTCAGTACTTGGTATTATTTGTTGCATGTTAAAACCAAACCTTTTCTTTTTTTACTATAACGAGTCATATTTGCAGGCCAATTGGCATCGTCATAGAGACTTTAAATACTATAAGAGACTGATGAGGTCAGCAATCGTTACACAAACCCGATGGAGGGGGAGAATTGCTAGAAAAGAGCTTCGGCAACTTAAGCAGGTTTGTAGCTCATATCACCTATTTAACCTTTTTGGATATTAGTTGTGATTTCTTAGGCGACCCTACTATTCGAGTGGGACTTTATTGGGTATGTGTGTATGTATGTTTGTTTAGTGCGAATGTTTAGACAGTCTTTGATTTGCAATCAGAATTTGCTGAGTATGTTTGATAATAGGGTGGAATGGGAATGAAAATTCAGTTTCTAAGCCCACCTTTTTGGCAAGTATTGAGAAGCCCCAATTTTGAGTATTAACTCCTAACTTTAAAACTTATACCTTCATATCAAACCCCTGTTGTCATTCCCATCAAGTTCCCTTATTCCCAATCACATTATCTAAACACCACCTTGTGCTTTGTTTGGTTAGCATAGCACTCTATTTTGTAGGTAATAGAAACTAAATGAAGATGATTGAACTCGATAGGAACACATGATTGTTTGCGCAGGTTCTGTTAACAAGTGTGGATGTAAAAGAGAAATTTTATTGAGATATCTATTATGTTACAATCTACCTGTATATATAGACAGAACAACTAATCGACTAAGCTAATGTGCCTAACCCTAATGATGGCTAACCCCAATATATTCTAACAATAAGAAAATCTCCTTACATGGAGATTGTGTGTTTAGTTAAGTGGCAATGTGAAGATGCCTCATTGTTACGGTCTCACTTAATGTGAGTACACCCATACACATTTACTGTATAAAAAATGAGAAGACATGATGTAAGCATGTATTTGTTTAATACTGGGTTTTTTGGAATTTAGTCCTCTTCATTTTCCCCATTCAGTTACATCAGTCCCATGCATTCAATTTTTATGCTGTTAGTTGCTCATTTTCAATATATACAGCGTGCAAGGGAAACGGGTGCACTCCAGGAAGCAAAAGATAAGCTTCAAAAGCAAGTGGAAGACCTCACTTGGCGTTTACAATTAGAAAAACGCTTGAAGGTAATGGTAGTCTGATACAATATGCTTTTCATGTAAAAAAAAAGGGTGTACCTGGTGCTGCAAAGAGCTCCCGCGTTTTCGCAGGGTCCAGGGAGGGTCCGTCCCATTTAAGGGAAGATGTACGCGGTCTTTCCCCCACATTTTGTGGGGAGGCCGTTTCCACGGATCGAACCTGAGACCTTCGGTCCCTTAGGAACAGCTTTTACCGCTGCGCCAAGGCCCGCCCTCATGTATGGCTACAAAATATATGTGTGGAATTTCGTTAGCAGGAGCAAAACAAGGATTCATCACATAGAAAACATATGCTTGAATTTTGACAAGATGTGAATGCCAATTGTACAGACTGACTTAGAAGAAGCAAAAGGACAGGAAATTCAGAAATTGCAAAACTCGCTGCAAACCATGCAGGCTAAACTTGAAGAAACAAATGAATTGCTTACCAAGGAACGTGAATCTGCGCAGAAAGCAATTGAAGAAGCCTCAGCTATTGTTAAAGAAACTGCCCCAATTCATGTAGAAGACACAGAAAAGATTGACAAATTAAGTGCAGAAGTGGAAGAACTGAAGGTAATGTTGGTTGCAAATGGATTTTATATCCCTTCTTTAACCCATTTACAAGGTGTTGACTTTAATGCTGCTACAGATATTAGACTAAGTATATGGAATTAAGTTCTGTAGTAGTTACCAACCGTATGCTGCTAGAAAGATTGTCTTTACAATTGCTAGCTCGTAAAAGAGGTTGTATGTAAAATGGAAAGAGGAAGTTCCCAAATTTTATTAAATTTTTAATATACATAAACTGGATTTTACTAGATGAAAATTAGAATACAAGTGACTATCAGTTCAATTTCATCACCTAAGTTATGAAAGACAATGGTAGAAAAGGCTGTTTTATTTCTTACTGCTTTATATTTTGAATGCAACCATACCCGAGTTAAGAAAAATTTATCTCATGCTCATTCTCTCCTAGTTCCCCTCTTGTCATGCAGAGTTTGTTAGAATCAGAGAGAAACCGTGCTAATGAATCTGAAAAGAAGTGCACTGAAGCCCTTGAATCAAGTGAAAATAAGCAGCTGAAGTTGGAAGAAACTGTAAACAGGGCAAATCAACTTCAAGAATCTTTGACTAGGTAACCATTACAGTTAAATTCATCATAATAAGAACAATTTTCCTTAGGCTTACTTTGTTTTAAGCATTAAAGAAGTGAATCAAGAACTATAGGTGTGCTTTAATTTAAGTAAATAATCCAACAACAATATATTAGATAAATCACAGATCATGAGTAAAACACTATTTTTTTCATTAAAATAAGCTCATCAGTTAGAACGTACGATAAAGACTTATTACTCATCACTCTTTTCCAACAACTTAAATGTTAAATATTAAACCATGGTATTTTTGCACAACTATAATATAAATCTTTCTTGTTAGGCTTGAGGAGAAGCTCACCAACATAGAGTCAGAAAACAAAGTTCTTCGCCAGCAAGCTTTAACAATGGCACAAAATACCAAGCTACAGGCAGCACGATCAAAATCAATAAGGGTACTCATAAGATTCTTCATTTTCATCTTTAAGATATATTCTAACACTTACATCTCTATCTTTCTTTTTTTTCTTTCCTTTTGAAAACAACAGAGGACCGAAAGTATAAAATCTCAGTCTGTGGTAAGTCGAAGTTTCTAAAACTTTGATCATGGTTTCTAACTTTCTATATGTTTTCATAACCATATACCTTATATGCATGATTAATGTAACTCATTTTCACAATTTCTCTATTAAAAATATTACAGGATCTTCATAGCCCTTCAATGCAAATGAGGGATGCTGAAGTGGAAGAGAGACCACAAAAGTCACTTAATGAGAAACAACAAGAATATCAGGATTTGCTTATTCGATGTATCGCACAACCCCTAGGATTCTCAAAAGGACGACCTGTTGCTGCATGCATCATATACAAATGTCTCAGACAGTGGCGGTCATTTGAAGTTGAAAAAACCAGTATTTTTGATCGTATAATACAAACCATAGGCCAAGCAATTGAGGTATGAATTTCAGGTATCATGTTTTCATTCAGTATAGTTATTCTTAATATAAATTTCCTTTCAAATGCAGACACAAGATAACAATGAAGTCTTAGCCTATTGGTTATCCAATGCATCGACTTTGCTGCTGCTGCTGCAACGCACACTGAAAGCTAGTGGTGCTGCTGGTGCTCCACCGCACCGAAGACCAACATCAGCTACCTTATTTGGAAGGATGACTCAGGTAAACGGAAGAAAAAATATTAAGAAAAGAATTAAGGGAAAACAAAATAATATTAGGTGGTATTTAAAGTGTACTAGCATTTGTTGACTTTGTAGAGCTTTCGTGGAACTCCACAAGGTGTAAACATCTCGTCAATAGATGGGGAGTCGACTGGTGCATTTGACACATTACAACAAGTTGAAGCCAAATACCCTGCTTTGCTATTCAAGCAGCAATTAACAGCATATGTTGAAAAAATATATGGAATGATACGTGACAACTTAAAGAAAGAGATTTCTCCATTGCTTGGATTGTGCATTCAGGTACATAATTATCGCTAATTTAACTTCAATTACAAAATATTTTCTTTTTAAGTTTGTTTGAAGGTTTAACATCCTATGATATGTGAGTGGTTTAGGCACCAAGAATATCCAGAGCAAACTTGCTAAAGGGGACTGCTGTTGCACTAGCAAGTGCTGCTTCTCAGGATATTCTAATTGCTCACTGGCAAGGGATCGTCAACAACATTGGATGCTTCTTAAACATGTTGAAATCTAACAATGTTAGTGCACCGTTCTCACGTGTTTGTTTCTCTATTACCATGTGGCTAACCTATAGGTGGCATTTTCGGCCCATTTACTCACAAATCTGTCAAGTTGGGTCAAGCAGTTTAAATGGAAAAAGCAGCTTAAATGGAAACATGCCAAAAGCCGCCCAAAGTGTATTTTTAATCATATTTGACACATTAGTTATTTAGAAATTAATTCAAAGTTATTGACCAAACAATGTTTCTGTTCAAACTGGTCCATTTCAAGCCATGCAAATAATTGCCCCTTTTGACCTGATATCCAACCTGCTTGACCTGTCCCATCAATTCTGTCACCTCTAGGCTGACCACTTGTTTTTTTCTTTCACACGATTGGTTGTGCTTGTTATGCTCCCACTTCGTTTGCTTTGGTTTATCTATCTTTTTGCATTGTATGGAATAGTTAAATTCTTCGTATTTCCACTGCGACTAGTTTGCTCATCTTGTTTTTAAAACCCACATTATTGTCTTTCTGGCAAGTTACATGTGATTAGAAAATTGGCATGCCATACGGAAACAAGAACCCAAAGACGTCAGTGAAGTTTTAATGTAGGAATTTAACTTCTTCTTGAGCTGAAATTGACTGTGTAGCTACTCTTAACTTTTATTTTAATGCTTCAATTTATAGAAGCTACACATGTGCTCATTTCATCGGTTCATTTATGAAACATTAGTGTTTCTTCCCTTTCGTGCGTACAGCAGTATGGTCTGAAACTGTGCCACCATTACAGCTATATATCCTAAAATTTTGTTTTCTAAACTTCCGGGTTTACATTGTATTATTTTTGCAACTTCATATTAGAGTCAACCGCTCACATACATAAACTTACAAAATTATAATTTTATGTTCATATTCTGACCATGTGAATTAAGTTGACTTTGTTAGTTTTTTCTTACTCCCAAAGGAACTAGATTGTCATGAATTCTCTTAGGATCCAAATAAGGGGGAAAAAAATAATGCACTCTATATAATGCAGCAAACATTTATTTGTTGATGATTTTGTGGAAGGTAAGAAAATACATGTAATTGTTTTACCTGTTCATTTAGTTGCTTGAGAGATTTTGTAACCATCGAATTTTGGATCTATGAACACATTATATTTTTACATCCAACCTGACACTAATCACGGCAACAACTAATATAAGGCGTTATATGTGGCCTATTTTAGACTTATATTATGTGTGAATAAGCTTTCAGGTATTCCTCTTTGAAAGTGTATTATTGCCTTCTCTTTTTTGTTTTTTTTTTGTTTTTTTTTTGTTTTGGCATTGTGATAATTATAAGACACATTGTTCTCACACCGCTTAATTTGTAAGCCACATGTTGCTTTGTCTAATAATTTAATTTTCTTTACCGTATGATACTGAAAACTTTACTCGCATGACGTATTTTCTCTTTGTAGGTACCACCATTTTTGGTTCGTAAAATCTTCACACAGATATTTTCTTTCATCAATGTACAATTATTCAACAGGTTCTGACACAAGAAGCTTCTAAACACACCTATATCCTTACTTACATGGGTGAAACCTTGTTCATTTATTTTAAATTTTATGAAAAACGATTGCAGCCTTCTGTTGAGACGAGAGTGCTGCTCTTTCTGTAATGGGGAATATGTCAAGGCAGGATTGTCAGAATTGGAACAGTGGTGCTACAAAGCAACTGAAGAGGTAAACTTTTCTTTGTTCTCCTTACATCATAGCATATGTTCTTTTCCTTATATTTATTAGCTGTTCTTTCCAGAGTTAGAGCTTCAGGATATATACATATATATGGGGGAGGGATAAAACTCAAAGCAGTATATATTGGGAGAACACACACAAAATATGAACCACTGATCAAAAAGTTGAATGGCTCACATCTGTTCTGCGTGTTCTAGCAAAAATTTAGTGTTTTAAAAGGATCATCTCTCTCTCTATGTGTGTGTGTGTGTATTATGTATGTAGTGTAGGTTAATATATGAGCTTGACCCAATTGTATAGTGGACTTTGCTCATTAGAGTTTTTTGTAACCGTGTATCTACCCCATCAGGTTTTCCCAATTATTACTGACTTTTGAGAAATCAAATTCCAGTATGCAGGATCAGCTTGGGATGAGCTCAAGCACATAAGACAAGCTATTGGGTTCCTGGTATTTCATCTTATTTTCTAATTGTCTATCGTCATATTATTAGTCCTGAAACTATATGATTTTTGAGCTGTCAGTCAACAGTCTTCACTTATTGGTTTTAGGTTATTCATCAAAAGCCAAAGAAGACACTAGATGAAATAAGTCATGATTTGTGCCCAGTAAGTCTCAGGTCTCATATATCAATATAGAAAATTAGACATTGATGCAATATTAAATTGATGGTCAAATCATTCAACCTGCAGGTTCTTAGCATTCAACAGCTCTACAGAATCAGTACTATGTATTGGGATGACAAATATGGCACATATAGTCTATCTCCAGATGTATTTACCATATGAATAGTTTTTATTAAATTAACTGAACCCATGTCTTAAGCTGTTATCAAGTTATTAGAGATGGCAAAACAAGCAAGTTGGCTAATGGGTCAAAACGGGTCGGGTTGGTTGACCTGGAACACATTTTGTTCAGTTTCTAACCTTTTTTATGAATAATTTCAGTACTATAAATGCTGTTACAATAACCAACTAATTTGTGTGCATTAACAATACCCTTTGGGCAACTTCGGATCCATTTGACCCATGTGTACTGTTAGAACCAAAACACAACCTGAAATTCATTGGTCAAATTGCCACCTGTCAAAGATATGGGGCCGACCTTGAAGAACACCTAACATACGTAAACCGGTTTTGACAGGTAATTTCCAACATGAGGGTGCTGATGACTGAAGATTCAAACAATGCTGTCAGCAGCTCATTCTTGCTGGATGATGACTCGAGGTCGACCATTTGACATTGGTTTATAGCAATATTTCTCTTAACTGTTCTCTATTTATTGAAACATTTTGCGTGTGATGGTGCAGCATCCCTTTCTCTGTTGATGACCTCTCCAAATCAATGGATCAGATCAATATAGCAGATGTTGAGCCGCCACCACTTATTCGTGATAATTCGGGTTTCAGTTTCTTATTATCACGTGCTGAATCATGATCATTGGGTTTCAGTTTCCCATTATAGTTCACTTATCTAGAAGTTGACCCGTGATACTAGGTTGGATTTTAGCAGAATGTTGGTCTATTTTTTCTGCAAAATCAACAAAGAGGAGTGTATTCATGATGAGTATAATGCTTTTTACAGTGCAAAAATCATGAAAAATGTCACCAGCCAAGAACGTCGACAGCACTTGCATTCATGACGCTCCCCGACGATGACCGAAAATTAATACAAGAAAAAAACACTATATTTTTCAACAATGTGATCTTGAACAAAATAGTGTTGCTTTCTATGATTTATAATAACACAATGTTGATTACCTTGTAAAGATGAACAAAGGACATTCGGCCTTTCGAAAAATGACTTGTTCAAAGCATTGTCAATTTCTTGCAGGAATGTTACTGAAAAATCCCACTGTGAATTGATAACTGTTTAAAAAATATCCTCCACTATTTCTACCAAGAAAATTTAAAATATTAAGTAAACAAATAAAACACTTTCTTTATCAATTTATGAATTCACCAGGTAACTTATATTAAAAAAAAACGAAATTTTACTTAAATCAAATGAGCATTGGTAGTGGGTTTGTTGGTTTTGATTACATAAAATCGTAATAAAGTCCTAATAGGTAGCATTGAGTCACCATGCACTAAATAATGCATCTTAATTGTGGTTTACATAGTTGCTCTTAATTTGATTATAGAAAGTCATAATAGGTTGTAATAAGTTATTGTGGTGTTAGATACATGCTTATGATTATTAGTACATTAGCAATCGTTAATAGCCCTAGTAGTGTGTTAGTTTTAATCAATAAATATAATTAGGTCATAACAAGTAATTTTGGTGTTAGGCATATGCTTTTGATGACTACTAATAACACACTAAATTGCTTGATTAATGTGATTGTAATATGTTAGCGAGTTCAATTCATTTTGATTGCATTACACCAGGTCAAGACAAATCGCTTTTGTGTCAAAGATAATGATTATGATGACTGGTAACTAATGAGTCTTAATTCTTCTTGTAATGTGTTAATGAGTTGATTCTGGTTGCATAAAGACCCATTAAGTCAAAACAAGTAACATTAGGTCATAATAGATAAATACAAGACCACACATTACTACGTGTATACCCTAGTTCGATTTCACTTAAAGCATTTGTGAACAAAGGATCATCTGCAGAGTTGGGAAGAAATTTATGTAAATGCCCTGCACATCTTTTAAACACATAGAAAGTCTAGACGAGCACACACTAGCTAGGCTATCACATACAAATTAAAGATGAGATTCCAACTTCCAAGACCATCTTTGGTGAATTTTAGTTTCAATGCCACTAATTTCAATATCTAAGATACACCTCCCATAAAGTGGTCCCAAGACAAACAAATGAAAAGCTTATCATTGACGGATTATAACCGAGGGACGTTCCATCTAAAAACTTTCCCACGGATCACGACCCATGGACATTCCCATGGATCATTGAGGGAAGTTCCCATTGATGCTTCGTTGGATTTGTTAGTGTTGATGGTCTAATGGTGATAACCTTAACAACCCAGTTATGGGGTCTGTCGGTATTCACTAACTAATGACATATTATTTTTAATTTTTCTTTTTCTATCTTTTTTTGGGTTTTAATGGGGTTTGTTGGCAATTACCGGCATTCATCAGTCATAAGTCGTCAATGATACTAATTTTTGTTATAGTGACCAAGGGATCACGAACGACAATCTTTGATTTTTCCTTTTTTTTATTTTGATTTTCGGTTTTTAAAGGTTCCGGATGATACTAATTATTATAGATCGAAGTATTCTTTTTCCTCGGCTATAAAGTCTCCACACTTTTCTACTACACTTTCTTACTTGTTTACTTTACTTGTCCCTCTCAAAAACACATACATTCAACTTTCAAAGAAACTAAATTAGTACGTGTGCAATGGATCACAAGTTCAAAAGCAATTGGGAAACTTCCAACTTCATCTTTTTTCAAAAAGATCATTCATCATCATCATCATCATCATCATGTAGTTATCAAGGGTATTCATGGGCTCGAAGAAACTTCACTTGCAACTTTTGCAACAAAGAATACAAGTCCGCACAAGCTCTTGGTGGTCACATGAACATTCATCGTCGAGATAAAGCCAAACTCGGGCTCTCATCACACCATCCAAACCCTAATTACCCTAACCCTAATAACATATCACCACCTTCACCCGCGGTCCGTTACTTACCTTATCATTCTTCTGTTACATTCCCTATGACAAAAGATGAACACCCAAAGCTCCCTTTGTTCGCGTGTTCGCGACGAGAGAGCATGAGTATGACAATGGAAGAAGAACATGAAACTAGGGTTTGGAAGAAGTATGAAATCTTGAACATGGAAATGGAGATGGGTTTGATTAAAGACGGGAACATTGAGTTGGATTTGGAGCTTCGACTCGGGCGATGATCGATCTTGATGATGATCATTCATTTTCGATTAATTCTGTGTGTTATTGTTTGTTTAAGGTTTAAATTCTTGTTGTTCGTTAGCTTGTAACTTCTTTTACTTTTTGACCATTTACGTTGTTTCACTTCATCGTTTTCTTCATCTCTTTCTCTTTCGCTCTAATCAAATATTATGAGAATTGAGAACTAACTGGCAAGAACTAATTTAAATCACACATTAATGCATGTACGTATTTATTAAAAGTTCTAAATGGCTATTATAACAAGTACAACGCAATGTGCATGTCTTTGAATTGATGCACACGTTGACACTTATGTAATGTATAAATGTGTGTGAAATTTGTTTAAAAAAGTGTACAATTATTTAGCGAATAGAATTATTAAAATTAAAGTTTGGGCATACCCCTTAACTTTTTTTAGACGTGAAAAAAAAACTTACAATATTCTATAGATATTTATCCAGCAAAACGTATCTATATCTATATCTAAAATACATAACATATAATAAAAGAAGTTTTTAAAACACGAGCTATTATTCTAGCATATCAAAAAAAAAATAGTTTTCCGCCTTTCTCTCATAATAAGTATAAAAATTATAAAAACAATCAATTTTACTTTCCTTTTAACTAACATATGTTAAAACAAATATATTTATATTTGTGTTTCTTGTCTCTCTCATATTAAATGATAGTTATTGTAAATAAGTAAACTAAATTATTAAATATCTAAAATATAGATGTTCTTATTTTAATAATTTATTAATACATACTAAATTATATTATTTCAGGCATATTTTATCTTTAAATATAGAGTCATAATTTCTAAAACATTATGTGCTATAACTTTTAAATATTCATTATAGTTTTATTTCACCAATGAATAATAAAATCTAGAAAATAAGATATTTATAAAACTAATGATTTTATTATGTTTTATTTATTACATCCATGTAATACATGAGCTCTAACCTAGTATCACATTAATTAAACACATAAAATGTTATATCTACGGTACAATTTTTCCTAAGAAAACTAGAGTATATAATATATATGTAACATACGTTAAAGAAATTTAACGGAACTTACTCTTTATTGAATTTTAAAATAAACAGAAATGCATGTAATTGATGTTTTTCCTCTCTAGTCCTATCAAACATATATATTCTAAGATCATGTTAGTAATAATTATGTCACTATAGCAATCACACGCACCGGAATACGCATTTTTTAACAACAAAGTGAGATACAATCATATAAACGTATAGACATTTATGTGTTATTGTATGAAGTCATAAGTAATTGTTGACCAAAGTTGTAAGCTTTATGTCAGCATGTTGAATGATGGTTTTGATTCTTACCTCAAAATGATAGAATAATCTTTTAACATCAGTCTTTTTTCTATGCTTGCTCTCTCTTCTCTCATCTTTCACATTCATACTTATGTTCATCATTGAATCAATTTGTTCCTTTCCTTCATTTTTATAAAGAAAATGAGCATGCATGATCTTTAAAGCGATGGAATGGAATCAGAACAATACAAAAATTAAGTTTCTTCAACATACAAGAGATCATATCGATCCGCAAGCTTAAAACTTTCATATAACTAATTAACTAATTTTATATTAATAATTGATTCACTAATTAGCAAGAAATTTAAACAATATGAATTACGTAGTGTTTTAATTAACCATACTTTTTTAAAGATATTTATTTTTTAATTCATTTATGTTATAAAGTTAAGTTGAATAATAACTATTAATAAAGTGTACGTCATATAGGTAAAAAGAGTCATAAAAGGAATAAGCTGCGTGATTCAAAAGGTTTGAAACATGTTTAAAACGCATACAAATATAAATGTGGAACAATGACAACCTCAAATATACATATTTTTAAACATATCCATAACGAAAGATAAAGTAAGTAAATATATTTTGTTTTAAATCAGTTACACAGAAAATAAGTGAAGAATTGATGAGAACTAGTGTACAAATGATTTTATACCCTTTAGCGAAGCAAATCAATAGTTAAGATGATGCACGTGTCGATTTCTATAATAAATCATGTTTAACAAAATATTGTAGCTAGCATAAGGATGAATTCTATTTTTAAACTAATTTTTAAACAGGATAACCTCTATATATGTGTGTATATTATTTATAACGTTATCAGAGCCGGCTTAACGTTTTTGGAGGCCCAAAGCGAACAAAAAATATGAGGCCTCAAAAGATTATTTATATAAACCCTCCTCCTTTATCCGGACTTGAAACCGGCAAAAATAAACTAAGAAGTTTACAATTGGTGGAGTTAAAAATTTTTTTTTAAGTTATTTATTGTGCTTGTATAATCATATTTAGATTAAGTTTATTTTTCTAGCTTTTTTTGATGCAAAATCTTTAATAAATTCGTCGTAATCAAATTCTTTTAAAAATTCTTTTTCAATCGACAGAAGAGCTAAACCGTTTAATCTTTCTTGTGACATAGTAGATCGTAAATAATTTTTTATAAGTTTTAATTTGGAAAAGCTACGTTCCGCAGAAGCAACAGTTACGGGAATTGTTAAAATAACTCGGTAGACAACAAATGCATTTGGAAAAGAGTTAAAGTTTTTAATATAATTTAGTATATCAATCATTGTGTCAAATTCTAAGTATATAATTTCTCTTAACATTTTTAGTTCTTGAAATAGATCCACACCATCAACATCTACATTATCATTATGTTTCAAGGTATTTTCAAGAAAAATACATTTCTTTTCTAAATTTTCTTCATCGACGGATTTTAACTTTTTTATACTAAACAAAAAACCAAACGTAGATTCGAACTCTTTAAATTGTTCAAATCTACTTTTAAGTGAAGAACTAGCTTGATCTACTATGTATAAGAAGTAATCGGTTCTAAAACTTTCAATTGGTGTTTTTATGGTTTCATTATCAACATTTTCATCAAACTTTTTATTTCTACGAATAAGTCGTTTATCACGAAAAACAGGTTCTACATTCATCTCTAAAGCAATTTCTTTAGCTACAATCATAGCTTTTTCAAATCCCTCATCTCTATACTTCTTAAAAAACAAATAAGCCCATCTAGTTGATTTATAGCATCATCAATACGCATGTCTTTTGTTTGTAAGGTTTTACTAACAATGTTAATAGCATACAAAATGTCATACCAAATAACCATTCCTAATAAAAATCCAAAACTATCAAACTCATTCATAATTAAGGTCTTAACCTCACTTTGAAGTCCAGCATCATTAATCTCATCATATAAGTCCAATAAAGCTTCTCTTAATTGAGGAGCTTGAAATCAAATTGCTTTAACACTTTCTATTCGACTTTCCCAACGTGTTTGAGATAATGCTTTTAGAGTTAGCTTAGGTATATGATTTTGTAATATATCCCACCTTTTAGTGGATGATGAGAACATATTATAAATACGTTGTGTTATTCCAAAAAAATCCTTAGCATATCTACAACAACTAGCCATATCACTAATTACTAAATTTAAACTATGACAACCACATGGTGTGTAAAAGGCTCTAGGGTTAATATCCAATAATCGTCGTTGCACTCCTTGGTGTTTTCCTTTCATATTTGATCCATTATCATAACCTTGTCCTCTAATGTCATCTACATCAAGTCCTATCTTATTAATTTCTTCAATAATAACATCAAAAAGACCCTTACCGGTTGTATCATTTACTATTAAAAATTCTAGAAAGTATTCTTTAACTTGTATTGGGGTGGTTGACATATCTAAACATCGTAAGATAATGAACATTTGTTCTTTGTGCCTTGTATCGGGAGTGCAATCTAATATAATCGAAAAATATTTAGCTTCCTTAACTTTACTAATAATTTTCTTTTGATTTCATTTGCTAATAAGCTAATTAGTTCATTTTGCATATTATGTCCAAGGTAATGATTATGAATTTCATTATTTTTTATACGTCGAATATGTTCTTGCATTACCGGATCAAATTCTGCAATCATCTCAATATCACCTAAAAAGTTACCATTGTTTTCTTCAAAAAGTTTTTCTTTACTCCCACGAAATGATTCATTTTTCTTACCAAGTTTCTTCACAATGGCAATAATTCTTTTTAGTACATTTTTCCAATGTTCCTTATCTTTATTTATTTGATCTTGAATATTTTATCAATTGTCGTATTTTTTGCCAATCTTATCTCTAGATCCATCCATGTCCTCATATTCATAATATGTATATTACTTCTTTCATGTTCTTTTAGTTTAGAATAAAAATTTCTCCAATCGTTACTACCTTCATATGCTAACTTACTTGTACATTGATTTACATTAAATAACTTACAACAAAAACAAAATGCTCTATCAAGCTCTATAGAATAAATCAACCATTTTCTTTCATATTTTTCTCCATTAGGTTATTTTTACATATAAAAAGAATTATTAAAGCTTCTTGAAAATTCATCTCTTGGAAATTTATCATTAAAAATTTTAACCGGACCTTTTTCTACAAGTAGATCTCTAAAATTATTACTAATATTATTCCATTGACTAGGATCAACATAATTTAGAGGTTTTTTAGTATGATTCTCATTTGTAAGTTCATCACTATGTGTAGGTTCATTTTCATCAAGATTTTCAAAGTTTTCATCATTAGTTGTTGGTTTATCAAGGTTTTCATCAAGATTTTCAAAGTTTTCATCATTAGTCGTTGGTTTATCAAGGTTTTTATCAAGGTTTTTATCAAGGTTTTCATCTAAGTTTTCATTAAGATTTTCAAAGTTTTCATCATTATTTGTAGCTTTATCAAGGTTTTCATTATTATTAGACATTGTGCTAGTTACAAATTTTAACATTGATCCTTTAATTGATTCATTTAAAGCTTCTCTTTTGGCCTTTTTATCTCTTTTGATGCACCAGATTCAAACTTACGAATTCGGTTTGACATTGTTATAAGCAGATCTATACAAATCAATTCTAAGCAATTCTAAGCAGATTCAAATCAATTCTATACAAATCAATTCAAACTATATAGATTCAAATTCTAAGCAATTCTAAGCAGATTCAAATCAATTCTATACAAATCAATTCAAACTTATCAGATTCAAATCAATTGTATATATTCTAAGCAGATTCAAATCAATTCTATACAAATCAATTCTAAGCAATTCTAAGCAGATTCAGATCTATACAAATCAATTCTAAGCAATTCTAAGCAGATTTAAATCAATTCTATACAAATCAATTCAAACTATACAGATTCAAATTCTAAGCAATTCTAAGCAGATTCAAATCAATTCTATACAAATCAATTCAAACTTACCAGATTCAAATCAATTGTATATATTCTAAGCAGATTCAAATCAATTCTATACAATCAATTCTAAGCAATTCTAAGCAGATTCAGATCTATACAAATCAATTTAAACTTACCAGATTCAAATCAATTCTAAGCAGCCAATGAACCAGATCTATACAACCAATGATTCAATGAACCAATCAATAAGAAACAAAAAGAAGTAGAAAACTAACCTGATGAGTGATGAATGGGACCTGTTACCTGTGATTGTTCTCGAATTGATTTGAAACCTGCTCTCGAAACCCGACGGGCAGAAGTAGAAAACTAACCTGAACAGGCTGAAACTCGGGGCCTCGGGCACTGCCCTGCTCTCGAAACCCGACAGGCAGAAGGGGGAACCTGGCCGGCTGGCCCTGCTCTCGAAATCGCAGTAGGAATCGGCGAATCGCAGAAAGGGGGAAATCGATGCCTCTGATGGGGAAATCGCAGTAGGATTGTAGGAATCGCAGAAGGGGAATCGCAGAAAGGGGGAAATGAATGAAGATGAAGTGGAAGATCGATGCCTCGATGGTCTCGATGGGGAAAGCCGGAAGATCGCAGAAAGGGGGAAATCGTGAAGATCGATGCCTCGATGGTCTCCATTTTCTGAGCGGCAATGAATGAAGATGAAGTGGAAACGTCATGGTTGTGGCAATGAATGAAGATCAGAAGAATAGAAGATCGATGGTTTTTTGCCTCTTTGGAAGAAGATGAAGACGAAGTGGAAACCGGTATAAAAATGGAGGCCCTTTACCAAAGGGAGGCCCAAAGCCCTGGCATTGGGCCAGGATGCTATTGGGCCGGCCCTGAACGTTATTCTTTTCTTTTAACTGATAACAAGTGGACCACTAAGACTAAGGCGCTGTTTGATTACGCTGACTGAGTAAGATCTGACTGAGTCAGAAGCTGACCCAGTAAGAAGTTCTGACTGAGTCTGCATCTGACTGAAACTTGGCTGTTTGATTTACTATCTGACTGACTCTGCTGAATAAAAAAAATAACCATATTACCCGTTGTTTTAACGAGTTTGAATTTAACTGTTGTTCTGTAATCAATAAAAATAACCTCCGAAAACTTATTTATTTTCTTTCATTCTATAAACTAAACAAAATTAAACTAAAAACCAAACCTCACCAAACCTAAATTCATCTTATAAAAAGTCATCTTCAACCTCCATTTCTACTACACGACACCTCAAACACATCCACTCATGGAAGAATCTGTCAATTTCACCAAAGGATACACAAAGTGTCCCCCAACGACGACGAAACCACCGTCGTTCACCACCAATCTCTTCCCTCAAACCGCCATAGAACCACCGCCACCATCATCATCACCCTGCTATTATCCGCCATCATCATCGCCACCGCAATCGGAGCCACCACCGTCCTCCACCGCACAAAACCACCGCAACCTCACCAATCATAATCCCTCAAAGCCACAGAGTCCACCGCACAAAACCACCGCAACCTCACCGGAGGTGATATTCAACATCATGCTTCGAGGGGACACGGGAGGGGAGGGGAAGGCTGTGTTTGACCGAGGGGAGGGGCGGAGGCGAGGGACGGAGGCGAGGGACGGGGGAGAAGGGGATGAGGGCTGATGAAGAAGCTGGGTCAGACATGGAAATTTTATGGTCCGGGTCAGCAAACATGACCGGGTCAACAACATTTTGAATGGAAAACAAACGGGCTGACCGGGCTGACCGAGTCAGCCGGGTCAGGGTCAGCCCGGTCAGAGCTTATCAAACACAGCCTGAATGTTTTTGTGACCGATGGCAAATACCTTAAAATGAATAAATTGGTGTCGGTAAAATTACTCATATTAATTACCATATTAATTCGATCATTAGGGGGACTGAAGTGTGATTGATGACTTAGTGGTGTGGGGTACCAAACCAAACTATCAACACATGATGCTTCTGCTCCTTCAATTCGCAAACAATTGTTTTTAACAGTCACTTTCATAGTTTCATGATGCCTCTTTCCTTATTTGGTAACCATACATTTTGCATACATACATTAGATTTGTTTGGGTTTGAACACTTCGGTTATTAAGCGAGTTGACACATGCATGGGCAAAGATCAAGGCCACAAGAAGTCGACGTATGAGTGATCAAAACTAGAGCAATAAGTAGTGACGGATCTAGGGTAATTATTTGGGGTGGGGGACAGCAAAAATGAGACGATTTTATAATTTTAAGAGGGACGCTGAGGATTTTCACATACATACCCAGCCTTCTACTTGTGTCCGCCAATGGCAATAAGGCCACATTGGTATTGAATGGTTGTGCATGGGATCTCAACGGCAACGACAACTTCAGACAAGAGCATGTCTAGAGCAACGGAAAAAAACATGGCCAGTGCTAAGGATTTAGGGGTTCAGGAGGATCTAGAAAACTGGGCCCCAAATGGAAAAAAATTATAATAAGTTTTATGATGTTTCTTTGGGATGGACTAATTAAATGAATTAAATGGTTTAACTCAAATAAAAAAAATTGGGCTCTCAGGAGATTAAGTTCTGAGCGGTCTCGCCCGTCCTTTAGGCCGACCCTGAAACAAGAGACATTGCAGTGACAAAAGAATACTAGGATAGATGCTTGCTCGAAGCGTAAAGATTGATATTAAATGAGAGGTACACACATAAGTTGGTGTAATTTCTTCTACATCTAAAAATTAAGATAAGATATGGGGAAATCAAGGCAAACACGTTTCTATAGGTAAAGATAGGTTGAAACTTTTTTTAAAGCGGTCAAGTTGGTATAATTTTAAATTTTTAGCTTGGTTTGCTAAGGTCTCTATCTATTAGTTGTCTTGCTGGATTTTTCTTAAATTATAATAACAAGAGTTAAAGTTAATTTTACTTTCTAAAGTATGATAAAAAATAGTATTGGGATTTTTATATATTTTCTTTTCCTAAGATCATAAATTTATATTTCCCCAAGCTAAAAAAATTATTACATATTTCTCCTTCCTAAAACATATATATTAGGAAGTGAAATATGTTAAAATACTAGGTTAGTACCCGTGTGTTACACAGTTGATTTAAATAATAACATGTTTAGTTAAATGACAGAAACAAAAAAACATTACTCACGGTTAATAGTAGAAATTCAATTACATTGAGAGGAAAAAAACTTATATATATCTTTAAAAATCTGTTTGTGCACCACATTTCTTGTAGCCTTAGTAAGTTTATCGTTCTTATCTAATTAATATTATTAATTTGACACCGTCTTTACGTTTTACTCTTTATAACATAATATATATATATATATATATATATATATATATATAATATATATATATATATATATATATATATATATATATATATATAACTGTCCATTAGTAATAACTAAGAACCAATTTTGAAAAATAATTATCATTGTCTCTTGTTAATTTTCATCGCAAAATAAACGGAAAGTGAATATTGTCTTCTCGATAAAAACGATCTTTTAATCAGATATTAGAAGATTAATTTCTTAAAAAAATGTTCTAGTATCAATATTACTTTCAAATATTATTTCAACTATAATAACACTTTTTTTAAGAGTTGACTTGTAGGTAAGTACCATTACAAATACAATTTTGTTGGTCAATATTACATATAAGGATTATCATAACAACTTTCACTACGAACCAGTGATTTAACAATCCTTATATTTAAAACCACGTCTAATATATTCTATCATCACATAAGAATTTTACCTTTATTTGGCATATAGGAAGGATCATAAACAAAAAGCTTGCACTTAGTTGTTTCACCCTTTGAAGTAAAATCACAAACATTTCCTTCTTCACTAAACTCAACCTTAGATTTTTTAAAAATTTAATGATCGTTATATAACCTTTTAAATGATCAAAATGATTAATTTTATTTCCTTTTAGCCATGACGTGTTTTCCCTCCAGCTAAAATAACCATAATCTCACCCTTTTAGCAATATCTAAAGTTAAAAAAAATAAATAAATACACCACAAAGTTATTATAATTCATGATAACCAGCCCACTGGTAGTTGTCTACTTTACAAACTGCATACCCTTGTTAAATCTTTAGTTGTTTTATTTTCAACAATTAAATCGTTCGCTCTTTGACAGCTCATAGAAATATCTTGACATAAACTTATATCTTACTTTCAAACAAAATCTGCAAAGAACACACGATTTATGACACGTATAATGACACTACAACCTCGACTAAAAAAATACATCCAAATCTTACAAGGCATGACAGCAAACAATAAACATAAAAAATACACACTACGAACATTCCATTAAATGACTAATGACTAAATTCAATAGTAAATGCCAATAAACATCAAAAAATGCAGACTAAAAACAAATTGAAACAACTAATGACTAAAATCTCATTTCTTAGCACCCCTTTTCATGAACTTATTAGCATCATCAACGCCTTGCCTCTCTTCCAGAAAAAACAAAATAAACAGACAAACCAAAGATAGCTAAAGAAAATCCAAAACAAACTAACCTCATGGGCACAGTCTGCAACAGGACCTTATTAAGCAAATGACTCACTTAAACCCGCACTAAGAAAAGAGCAAATCCATTCTAATTTTGATTGCAAGAAACAATCTTCATGCAGATAAACACACAAAAAACCGGAGACCACATACTCAGGAGGAACAATGGGAAGCAACAAATATGAAGCCAAAAAACCCAGTGGAAAACGTTAAAAACCAAACTAAGGACGATGCATCAAGGAAAAGGCACTAAAAAACACATGTCGTCTACGGGAAAAGGAGGGGGGTTAAAACCAATCAAGATGCGAACCCATGCAACATAGAAATAAGCAACACCTAGAACAATTGAACCAACCACAAAACAGTAAACATTAGTGAGAGGAATTGGCAATAAACAGAGTATAGGCGGTATAGGAAATAAAAAAATTAGACCAGTAAGCACCTGCAACGCACGTGCCACTATTCATTACAACTTCCCTATTAAGTATAGATATATACAATAATATTTAAATAATAATGTATTTCTTCACCCACGAATTACCTTGGTGGTGTATGAAGAAGGTAAGCACATGTGAGTCCTGTTAAAAAATGTTTTATCTTGATGATGTCCTAGTGTAATCTTCAAAGTAGAGAGCAATGTAGTAAATAGAGGCTCAAGCCTGCCAATTTTGATAAACTAAGAAAAACCAAGATTGTACAATAATTTTATGACATCCCATTTAGTTCAACACCACCTAAATGGAAAAAAAATGATAGAAAGTCATTTATAATTGACATTAGCTTAAAATCACAAGCACAAACACATGAAAATCATAGCTTTTGTGATTTAGCTCAAATAGATCACAATCCATATAGAAAAACATATCAAGATAGGAAATTTTTATCTTCTTACTTTAGCTAAGGTTCTTGAAAATTTTGTTATCCACCAACATGATAAAAAAAATTAAGGAATACCACATAATGATCACGATACTTAAATTTTAACCCACCAAATTCTTGAGCTACCCCCTCGGCTGCAGCTAACCTTTGATGTTTGGTGGAATCTTCATCCTCTAACTCAATGCAAACTTGATGGTTAACGTCATAAACAATTAAAGTTGATTTATCTAATTTCACACTTGCACATCTAAGAGTGCACATCTAAGAGTTTAGGACTGTTTGGGCTAGTAGTCCTAATAAGTGTTGGTGAAAACAATATAGCTCGCTTATGTTTATGTTGGCAACAATATTCCTCTAATAAGAGCATTAGAAAACATCTTTTAATAACCACTTCAAAACAAAACAAAACATAGTCATAAAAGAGGTGAGTAAATGATCAAGTAAAACCAGCTTTCATATGCAAAGCACCCTAACTTCAATACCTGAAAATTGTGAAGATGCTGGTTAGGGAACATTAAAGTATAAAATAGTACATATTAACTGTTAATTTATTTTAACCTGAACATTATGCTTTCACAAATTCACCAAACTATATATCGCATAAACAAAAGTTACGATAGGCTTTCAAAAGCTACCAACCTTAGAAGTTTGAATTATCTTGGTTTTCTCTTAAAGTCAGCTAGTGAATTGGCATATTGGCTGCGATCCATTTGTAAGAGCATACTTGAAAATTAATTAACATATCATAAGCTCATGATCCATGAAGAACTTATACTTTAAGTTTTTTAATGTTTAAATAAGAGCTAAATTAGTGACAGGTTTGTGTACGCTAAGCAAATATGTTGAAATTTACTAAAAAACAATTAAGTCAAACTCATTACCACCTGAATAATAATCGGCTACCAACTTCTAATGAAAGTTTTATTGCCTTAGGATCCTCTTTGAGACTTTGACCCATTATACAACTTGCTTAAACAACCATATTTACATCATGTATATGTATTCATGAACCATAAATAGTAAAATAATCATTATGTTAAATACATACCTTCTTTAGGATCATCAAGAACCATATCATAAATGGTTATTATAGTAAACTTGAAATAAGTTAGTAATCACTTTCAAAAGATCTAAACTCATGTTAGTTTGAAAATAAAAGGCATTATTTTTGACCAATCAAAGCCAAGTTAAAGCTTTTTTCTTAAACTAAGGAGTAAATTGAATTTCGTATATTGTCAACAACAAAGTCCAAAAAGCATTTCATAAATCTAACAAAAAGGATACATAAATGAATGAAATCAAAATGATAAATCAGGCTAAAGAGGCATATTTTCACCTTTTGTAGATCATTTTTAAAATCTAAAAGATGAAGCACTCGTAGCATCAAAGAATCATAGAAACATAATGTTCTATTACCTTTGATATCAAAAAGTATGCAGCAAGCTTATTAATTTGTTTCAACCATCGATTCAATTGCTTTTTGTAACATCAAGTTATCCATAATAGTATAGTTAGCAACATACACCAGTTAAATCTGAAATTCAAAAAACATGACCTAAGGAAACCCATTCATAAACCAATTTAAAGGACTCATTACATTCACTAACTTCAGCCTACTAACAAATAAGTATGATAAAACATATGTAACAGGGTGTTTAACAAATCTGTAAGCAAAAATAATCTCGATCAAAATCAAAATCAACATGCACATTTTAATCATAATCAAATCTAAAAACAAAATCAATGATGAACTAACGATTAGCAACCGAAGAAAAAACACACAAACGATTAAAAAGAAATCAAAGTTCAGCCTCACTGACGAAAATAACGAAAAGGAAAAGAGTAGATGTCGATTCAGATAGATAGTTGTGATTTAGGAAGAAGATTGAAAGATTTAAGGAAGAAACTAACATGATGTCGATTCAGATAGATAGTTGTGATTTAGGAAGAAGATTGAAAGATTTAAGGAAGAAACTAACATGGTGTTCGATCCATTGGGTCGATATGGAGTTTCTGTTGTTTGACCGAAGTGTGGTTTTAATCTAGGGTTTATGTTTAGAAAGAAGAAAAGGGGGAGGGAGCAACCGGGTAGTATCCAACCTGATAAGATCCGCGTGAAGTTAAAAACGGGTCAAGAATTTTTAGGCGGGATTTCGAAACAGAAGTGTGGTAGGAGGATGACACGTGGCAGATATATGGTGTAAGAGATGAACATGTGGCTCTAAAAATCTTGTTTTATTAGAGTGTATAGATTTTATTAAAAATATGAATAATATAATCATTCAATAAATAATTTCAATAAAATAGGTAAATCTATCCTATCTAATAAACAAAGGTTTTTTATGCCACATGTCACTCTCTTAAACCACCCATCTGCCACGTGTCGTTCTCTCAGCCAACATCCATTTGCTATTCCCGCCTCTCTCTCCTATTAAATGATTACCTTAATTACTAATAACACTATTTAACATTTTTTTGATTTAATAAATTAATAAAGAGATTTATTTATTAATGTTATTTCTAAATAAATAATTTTTTATAAAATAATAAATTTATTTAAAGCATAAGACTTTTTTTAAAATAAGAAATATTTAAAATTGGTATTTTTAAAAAGTTATTTTTTTAAAACCAAAAATAATTAAATTAAGAGTTATAATAAAAAAATTTAAATGATATATAAATTTGACATTTTCTTGATGAATTCATATGAAATCTAACAACACAATTTCTTTTCATAAACTAATTAATAGCGTAGAAAACATTCAAACTCATATAAAAGCTAAACAAATAATATTTCGTAAATCAATTTCATGGGGTATGGTTTCGTGATTTAAAATTGAGAGTAAATAGGGACTTATTTTTAGAACTTAAAATTCCTTTAAAAAAAGAAAGATTTGAGTTATTCTTAGTTAGTATTGAATATTAAAAACATAGTAAAAATAAATCTTTCTAAACCAAAACCCTAAATCAAATTTAACGAAAAAATCAATTGTTTTTTTCTAATAATAGATTAGAAATATATTGGAGTTATAACTCTCAATTTACACATTATAAATGAAATATTAAATAATTATAACTCTCAATCTCTTTACATAGGTTTTTTTCTAATAATAGATTAGAAATATATTGGAGTTATAACTCTGTAATTCTTAATGTTGCATAGGTTTTTTTTGAAATCTTTTTACACCAGGACTCGCATTTATAAAGAAAACAAAACTTCATTCTATTTTGTATGTTGCATGGCCTTCAGATGTGTTGGAAGGAAGTTGCTACACTATGTAACACACTTTTGTGATCTAGGGACTAAATTAATGTACAGATCATGGATGTTATCTTTTAATTAGTATTTAATTAGTTAAGTTTTATATATGATCATTAAGTAACTTTTAACCTGATCAACAACTACTCATGGAATTATACCACCTACATCGTTAATCATACTTGATATGGAACCGTTCATAGCTTAACAATCCAAGCTCAATGAACTGGAGCTATTTATTAAGGAGATAAAAATTACAGAACTTGATATGTAGGTGCTAGATGGATCCTAAGATCATCTATTCTAATAAACTAAGGTTTTTGAGGACGCATGATACAATATTATGCATTCTCGTGTTGAATTTTCTAACTAAACGTATATACACATTTTAATTAAATAATTTCCACAATTATTACAATCATATTCTCCTTTACTTATTTGAATTTTTATTTTTCTTTCCTGTATTTATTTCTTTCATATTAGATTAATAATATTTTTTATTTCTTAATATAGTCAAACAACCTAAAAATTTCCAATATAAATTCTAAAATCATTTATATGATTTTGTTTGAATGATTTAATTACTCGTAAGTAATTTTTAAGATATTAATTGATAAGGATTTTAAGTACATAAGCTAAACAATTATATATCTAGAATCTAAGTTTTTTATGCAAATATTTTATTAACATTTACTAATTATAATATCTAAATTCTATCATATATTAAAATATAATTTTAAATCTTAATCTTAATTATATGTCATTTATAATTTTTAAATATTTATTATTTATTAACTTTAATGGTTGATAACATCTATTATAAATATAGCTTGCTATAATAACCCGTGTGTTACACGGGTTGAATAAATAAAAAATTAATATAACAAAATTTATTAATTATAAAATAATATTTTAAGATATAATATCATTAAAATTATGTATTAGAAATGACTGTAAGTTATAAAATAGTGATATCAACTTTTTAAAACTTTATTCTTTTCAAAAAAAATAAACGTTTTGTTCTAAAACAAACCGTATAAAAATGATATTTTTAAAAATTTTCTTATTATAACCCTTAAATTTAATTATTTTTGGTTTTAAAAAATAAATTTTTAAAAATACCAATTTTAAATAGTTTGTATTTTTTAAAAAAAGTCTTATGCTTTAAATAAATTTATTATTTTATAAAAAATGTTTATTTAGAAATAATATTAATAAATAGATTTCTTTATTAATTATTAAATCTAAAAAAGTGTTAAATAGTATTATTAGTAATTAAGGTAATTATTTAGTAGGAGAGAGAGACGGGAAATTTTGGTGAGAATGATTGTGGTGTTGACACGTGTCATCCAAGATACCTTTTTATTAGAGTAGGAAGATGATTTTAAAAAGTTAAATTTATTCCACCCATGTAATACATGGGTTCTAACCTAGTATCTATATATAATTGATATTTTGATTCCGTAAATATGTAATCAATGACTTTAGAAATGGAAAATATATAAATACCCCTTTTTAGAAGATTATAGATATCAACTCATCTTCAAAAGTTTCTTCATTTGTTTTAGTTTTAGTTCAAAAATTTCATCGTTGTTTTAGTTTCAGCGTAATAATATAAAACTTTTTGTGCCGAAATTGGAAAAAAATATGAAACTTTTATATTGATTTTTTTCTAACTTTCCAAGTAAAATGGTTATTTTTTCCCTAACACAAGGAGAAAAAACCGAATCTAGCATTCTCGGCATTATAAACAATAAAAATAATGAAATATAAATACATAACGATTTAATGCATCATTTAGTTAACTTTTTTTTAACGATCAACGAATAATTTTTAGGTCCGGTCACTCAGGTAAACCCATTGGCGAAAGGCCACCCACGTCCTTGAACACAGACAGCGCTGGTGACCCGGCTCGCCCACCATTGCAAGGGAAACTCACCACACAAAGGCCCACTGTGGTAAAACCCTTGACCCACTTGTAGCATATTGCACCAAGTGAAACTCCAACCCATGACCTCTAGTTTTAAAAATCATAAGATGTCTCTTTCTAAATCAGTGGATCTATGACTCATTTAATAACCGGATTGATTTTAGTATTGGCAAGTTGGTAAATGATAAACCTCAAAAATTTTTGTTTGTGTGAATCAAATTCTTCTACTATTTATATTGAAGTTAGAGATAACTCCTTTATTTATCCTCAAAAATTAGTTTTTATAGCAAGCATTACAATGTTTCTTTTAAGTGTGATCATTTTAACTTTAACGGTCGAATAAAAAACAATGTAAAAATTCTAATGATAACTGATATGTCTTACAATTAAAAAATAATCTTAAAAATTCTATAAATTACTGTTATAAGCAGTTATGTTCAAGACTCCGATAAAATCTTTTAATATTTATATTAAAGTACGTTAAATATAATTTATATATTCATCTTCAAACTTCAGTATTTATTATAACCTTTTAAATGTTTCTCGAATTATGTTCATTTTAAATGTAATGAATAAGAAACTATATCAAAATCTCATGGTAGTAATGTGCTCAACAATCAAAAGATTAAAGGTTAATTTCTACGAAATTTAGATTTTAGTAAAGAAAAAAGTTTAAATACAAAATATATTTTTGCTACAAAGTATAAAAAGACACAATGAGTCAAAAAAGACACTAAAAAATTATATCTCACAATCTAAATCGAATTTCAAAAAAGTAATTCGGAGCTTTTGTTCCCCTAGTTGTCCTCACTAAGGAAAAAAATAAATGAAAAATTAAAAAAAATAAAAAATTAACGTTTTTTTATTGTATCATTTATAAAAGACACAATGACTTCATTGTGTCATTGTGAAAGACACAGTGACGTCATTGTGTCAATATAAAATACACAATTACGTCATTATGTCATATAAAGACAATGAAATTTTTTTTTATTTTTTTTTTTTTTTTCCGAAAGAGGACAACGAAAGGAATAGAGCCTCCGAAGTACTTTTTTAAAATTCGATTTAGATTGTGATATATTAATTTTTTGTGAGTTTTTTAGGCTCATTGTGTCTTCTCACACTTTGTAACAAAAATACACTTTGTAAAATAACCTCACCCTTTAATAAAATATAAATTCTAGTGTTTTATTTTAGAAAATATAATTATATATATGTTAATAATAGAATGGAATGAATAGTATGAATAGTGCTGTGATTCGTCATCACCACACATTTCAAGCCCTAGCCCAGATCCGGCCTCACTCCGACCGCCAGATCCGCCGCCCGCCCCCACCCTTCCCCCGCCGGCCACTTCCTCCACCGTGCCGCCACCTACGCCACCTCCGCCATCACCGCTCCGCCGGTACTTCCGTCGCACGACGACCACGACTCCGTTACATCACGACAGTTGCTCCACCGTTAGGGGTGTGCAAAAAAACCGAAAACCAAAAAAAACCGAACACCGATCCGTATTCGTAACCGTAAAAAACCGAACCGAATTATGAATTCGGTTTTCGGTTCGGTTCACAACCGAAACCGAATTGGGAATTCGGTTTCGGTTCGGTTTTCGGTTCTGGATAATGTTGAAATCGGGTTGTTCGGTTTGTTCGGTTTAACCGAACTAACCGAATTCAATGTGTTATAATTTATATAAATTTTTATAGGTGTATAGTTTAGCCCAACTATCTCAACCCAAAAACTATTCAAAGTGAAATTACTTGAGCCCAAAAACAAACCTTTTTACTTTTGGCCCAAATATATGCTTGCCTTGAGTACATCGACTATTTAAAATCTCAGATACCTTGCCTTTTCCACTTTTTCAAACCCTAAAGAACACTTGCATACATCAGGCTCAAGCGACTCTTAACCCTTTACCCTCATACGATCGCGCAATAGGCTGTGAAAGTGTGAATTCGGTAACCTCGGTTGAATTCGGGTTTTTTCGGTTTTTAACCGAAACCGAACCAAATTGAATTCGGTTGAATTCGGTTGAATTCGGTTCGGTTAAGCATTTTCCCAATTCGGTTCGGTTCGGTTTTCGGTTATGCATATTAAATTTTGAAAACCGAATAAACCGAACCTAATAAACCGAACAAACCGATAACCGAACCGATGAACACCCCTATCCACCGTCATCACCCATCACCGCTGCTACAAACCATCGTTAGTGCTCGCCACCGCTACCGGCGATACCCGAAAAGGTTAGCCATGGTGGCGGTTGAATCGGAAGGAGAGGTGGAGGTTTTAGGGTTAAGAAAGCTTGAAGACGTCATCCACAACATCATCGTGAGGCAGTCGGCTCCCGATTGGCTTCCGTTTGTCCCCGCAGGTTAGCTTCCTTCAACAGAGTCCATTGTTGAAATTCACGTTTTTAGGGCTTTTTTTGGACATCATTGTTCATCAGCATGAATTCACGATCATAATGCGGAATTTTTGATCGTTTTGGAGGTTTTTGTGGTGTAATTTTGTTCATTATTGTTTGTGGTGTTGTTTTGGTTGTTAACTTCCAGTTATGGAGCATCGAGGGCCACCTGTGTTCGATTCCGAAGGTGAAATTGCTAAATTCGTTCACTAATTCATGTGAAATGATGATTATGTTTGTGTTTGATCTTGTGTTTGTTTATTGTGAATGATTTGGGTGGTTTTTGTGAAGATCTGTTGTATAAGGAGCTGTGGAAAGCATGTATGGGGCCACAGGTGGATGTTCCTGGGGATGGGGAGAGAGTTTTCTACTTTCCTCAAGGGCATATGGAGCAAGTAATCAGTTTCTTTTGATTTTTTGCTTGAAATTTTGGAGTTTTGTATGATTATGTGTGTTTTAATTTGCTATAATTAGGGTGTTTTTGTTAGTTAGAGGCATCAACAAATCAGGAATTGAATCGGAGGATTAATCTGTTTAACCTGAAATCAAAGATCCTTTGTCGTGTTGTTCATACTCAGCTACTGGTACAGTGTTTATTACTTGTTTGATTTGTTTTATGAGGTATTTGTGTTGAATTTGGTTGAATTTGCAGGCTGAACAAGAAACAGATGAAGTTTATGCCCAAATCACCTTACTTCCAGAGGCAAATGTAAGATTTTTAAGTTTTAGATAGTTTAATTTATGTAGGAAGTTTATGATGTTTGTGAAATAAAGAATCATGTTTATGATTTTGTGCAACAATCTGTAGCAAAGTGATATCGATCCTACAAGTCCTGATGAATGCCTTGCAGAGCCTCCTACACCAAATGTTCACTCCTTTTGCAAAGTATTGACAGCCTCAGATACAAGCACTCATGGTGAGTTTTCAGTGCTTAGGAAGAATGCAAATAAGTGCCTACCTCCCCTGGTAATTTTGTAATTTTTTGGGTACCCCATCTGCCGAACATAGTTTTAGATGTTTACTTTTTTATGTTCTAATTTTTTGAGTTTCTTTAGGACATGACTCAACCAACACCTACTCAGGAGTTAGTAGCCAAGGATCTTCATGGATTCGAGTGGCGTTTTAAGCATATCTTTAGAGGTTACTACAACTTCGATTACTTGCTTATATGTCACAACTTAGAGTGTTCGAATGTATGATTTCAATAATCAGACATGAACCATATAAACGGTCCCTTACAAACTAGCGAATGTCAACCCTACAAATGTTTATTGTACCTTAATGTTTCAGTTCTGATTGTTGTTGCATGTTTTTCTCATTAGGTTTTAAAATTAGGTATCAACCCTACAATTTAGGTACAATAAACCCGACTTAATTTCTAAGTGAATTGTTAGATTAAAGAAACAGGTTTACTAACTGGTTTTAAACCCGTAAAATCATATACACTTCAACTCATTACAATTACGTTTCTGACTTTCTTCCTTCATCCACACATAAATGACTCGTTTTGCTTCACCTCCCAGGTCATCAAATCAAGAGGATCTAACTATCTTTTAGATCTCACCTATATGGCAAAGGCGGCAGCAACGGTAACGATTATCTTGCATGTTTTTCTCATTGGTGGTTTATTGTGGTAGTGGCTCTGTTGTCGCTTCGCCTCCCTTTTGTGGTTGAGGTGGAGCAGGCGGCGGTTACCCATGGCTCAATCGACGGTCTCTTCGTCATCGTCATTGGTGCTGCCATTTTATGGAACCTCATGGTTCCTGGCTTGAAATCAACCTTTTTGGTGGTACCGGAGGCGGTGGAGGCAATGCCGCTCCGGCCTGGAGCAGTTTCCCTGCCTCCTGTGCGCTGTTTGGCGTCTACATTTGGAGGCCGATGTGGTGGTTGTTGTGGCCACACCTTCCGTCGGTGTCTCTATCGGCGTCGATTGTTGGGTTCTTTTTCCAATGCTCAGCACATTGGTTGGACCAAAGAGATCCATGTGAAGCAATTTGAGTGGTGTAGTGTTTGTGTTGATTGTTTTGGATTTATGAGACACTCTGTGTTGTTTTCCTTTATAACATGAAGAACAGTGATTAGAACAATGAAATTCTTTCTTTGGTAATCCAATGACTAAGTCATTTTTCACCAATTTATTCATGTTCTTCATGTTGGAATGGACAAGCCTTCTATGCCACAATTGAGATTCATCGTCGGAAGATTTGGACAGCAGGCATGTCTCATGATTTGTGAGTGTTGTGTTGTTCATATCCAATATATATGTGTTGCCTTTTCTTGATGCTGTAAGAAGTATCCAGTCTGCTGGAACTGTAAACCCTGGCTTAAGAATGTAACAGTTAGTGTTGTCAAAGAGTGTTAAATAATTTTGATCACAAATTTGGGAAACACTAAGTAAATTATACTGCAAATTTTCACAGTAATTTACTTTTTCAAATGTTAAAACACCGTTAGTTACCATTCCCTCACCAACAATTTTACCTCCCTTCTTATCCCCACCAAATGCCACATAAGAGGCATGTTTATGTTTGAAGTCATGGAGAAGTGCACAGTTGCCTGTCATATGTCTGGAACAACCACTGTCAACATACCACTTGTTGTCAGCTCTCCATGATTGTTCCTGCACACAAAAAGAATTTAGTTAGTCTTGACAACCCAAGGCTTAATTGTCTTGGGTTTGCCAGTTGTGTCAACAATAGTTACTCCTTCATGAATTAATCTTGAAGTTTCAGTATTAGTTGTTTCTTTTTGATCTGATGGTGGTGAGGATGATTCTGTTGAAGATGATTCAGGTTTCTGAGTATCTTCAAGCTTATTCGAGTCATTCTTCAACTTGGCTTGTTTTGGTTGGTATCTTAACTTTGAAGAGGATCCTGTAGACTTGAAAGTTTCTTCATCTTTCTGTTTTGATTGAGACACAGGAGTTCCTTTAGCAAAGTTATCAAAGAAACCATCAGCTGCTTCACTTTGTTTATCTGTCAAATCCACCTTTTTGTGAGGTGTCTTAGACTATATTGGTGCTTTCTTCTTCAAAGTCTTGTCCGCAGCAGAGGATCTTTTCTTTGACTTTTGTTGTTCTTTCTGAATCTTTGTCTCTTTGTCTCTTTCTGAGGCTTGAGAATCTGATTCAGATGATGTATCATGTGACTTCTTTTTGCTCTTTTTCTTGTTCTTCTTATTAAAATAACATTCCTGAGTGGAATGGTTATTTTTGTCACATATGGCACAGTGTTTGTTGAAGAAACAATCATCAGTCATGTGATTGTTCATATTGCAAATGGAACAATAGCTGCTGAAATAGCATTCATCAGTATTGTGATTCTTCATATCACACCATTTGCAATATTTTTCTGAATTTTCTTCAGATTCAGCCTTCTTTTATTGTTCTCACTTGCTGAAACATCAGGTGATTTCTTCTTGTGTTTGTTGGGGGCTTCATTAGCTGTTGTTTGTTTGTCTTTGGCTCCCTTTTGTTGCTTGATATTGAGCCTTGTCTTTGCATGTGTGTGAGGCTCTCTTTTTACCTCGTCCGCAGGATCAGCTTCTCTTTTCCTTTGCTTTTCTGCGGATTCAGTGGTTTTGTCTTCCGCAGATGATTTACGGACTTGGCAGATTTTGCTTTCCGCAGATGTTCTACGGATTCCTCATTCTTTTTCCGCAGGTGTTCTACGGATTCTTCAGTTGGTGCTTTCTGAGGATTCTTGTTTGATTGTTTCTTACCTTTATCAGAAGATGACAAAGGTGCTTTTGTGCTTGATCCGCAGCTATCAATCTTGTGAAGATTCAGTTCTTGTAATCCTTCATTAAGTTCAGCAATCCTCTTGCAAATAGTCTTCGGCATGTTCCGTTGCTTTGGCGGATATTGGAGCTTTGATTCTTCAAGGACTCGCGGAAGACCAGTTTCAACTTGAACATTCTTACCAATGTTCAGTTGATCAGTATCATGTTCATCAGAATCATCCAGGTCATCATAGTTATCAAAATCTGATTCATTATGTTTAATTGATTCTGATTCAGTAGATTCAGTTTCACTCATCTCAGATTTATTGTTGTTTGTTTGACTATCGTTGATGTCAATTTTGGTGCTTTGCACAAAATGATTTGACAAATTGTTAGTCATTGTTTCAGTAAAGGTGTGTAGTTATCATTAATAGGTGGTGCAACAGCATTATAACCCAACCCGGACCTGTTCTTTGATTCAATATGAGAATTTAGCAACTTCTCATATTGCTGAGATGATAATTGAAACTTCTGAAGTTTCACTTCAGTGGATGCATGATCAGCCATGGATTTTGTTAAGGAAGTGGTCAGATGCTCAACTTGGGCTTTTAGACTGTAGTTTTCAGAAACATATTTTTCTAAATCCTTTTGCAAGGAACTTATTTTGATTTGATATAGTTTTTGTTCTCTTAAGTGTGATTCATTTAAAACCATAGTTTCTTTTACTTTATCAGCCAATTGTTGAGCATGGACTCTATATCTCTCAACTTCCTCAACACATGTTGATGAACATAACCTGTCTTTTACCTCTCTGGCCATAGGAGGAACTTTGTTTTCCATATGTGCCATCAGTGCTTGATTTTCCTCTATCACTTCCTTCTCATACAGGCTCCAGTCACATGTTCCATCCTGAAGTATGATCAGCTCTGTCTCCTTAGAGTTGCTTGGTCCTGCTGATGTATTTGTGGCTGGTGGGGATGTGAGCTGAGGTTGTCTATGCAGAGATCTTTGAGAGGTCGACAGCTGATTCTGATAGTGTTGTTGCTGCTGATTTTGTTGCTGCTGCTGCTGATACTGTGGAGTTGATTGTTGATTGCATTCTCTAGAAAAATGGCCATAGAGATTGCACTTGTAACATCTGACTTTAGATTTATCAACTCCAATCTTCGATGTTTTGCTTGCTGCTGCCAGATTTTTATTTCTTCGAAGGTATTGCTTGGCTCTATAAGCAATCATCGCCATCTGCCATTGTAGATCCATCTCTTCTACTACATCAGGAGGGAGTTCCTCCAAATCTTGCTGACAGATGTTTGCTGCTGTAAGGGAACTTCCAAGATATGCTTGAAAGCTAGAACTAAAAGCTGCAAAGGCTGCTTTTTGTTCTTCAGAATCCAATATCACAGTTATTGGTTCTGAGTTTGCTGTTGCTGATGTCTCTCTTTTCTCTGTAGATTTAGCCTTTTCCTTTTGATTTTTACTTTGAGATGATTTCTTACTGGGTTTGGACGCATAAAGCTTACTTCCTCTTCATCATCACTCAAAGCACAAGAGTTATCACCTTCATTATTAGAAATAAATGCACTTCCAGCATTCTTGGTTTCCTTGAAGTGATAAGGTGAGACATGAGTTCTCACACTCTTGTTTCTTGTTTGTTCATCCAGTTCAAGTGCTTCAACCTTGGCAACCAAAGTATCTAGACCAGTTGTCTTGAGATCTATGGTGTTCTTGAACATGGAGACTGTATGCTTCCAACTTTCAGGCAAAGTGTGGAGCATCTTCTTGTTCAGTTCCTCAGTAGTATATTTTAACTCCAAGATGTTCATCTCAGTCACAAGTTGCATAAATCTATGGAGTTGCTGAGGAATTGACTCACCCTCAATATGATGAAAAGTTTCATATTGTGATCTAAGGGTGTCTTTCCTTATGCTTCTGATCTCATCACTCCCTTCACAGAGAGTGTGAAGTATCTTCCACAGGGAATTGGCTGTTTTATAGTTCTCGCACCTAATCAAGATTTCTTCAGGCAAAGCCATACTAAGCAAGTTGTATGCTTTAATATCGACTTTGACCTTCTTGACATCATCAGGTGGCAAGTCCTTAGTGCTGATAGGCTGATTTTTGTCATTATAATCCGGCCCAAGAGTGGGTGGAATATAAGGACCTTGTGTGATGGACTCCCACAAGTCAGAATCTGTGTAGTTCACATGATTCCTGAACTTGATCTTCCAGGATTTAAAATCAGCTTTTGTTTCTAACTTTGGTGGTTGATAAGATCCTCCACCAAAAGTACTCATGTTTAATGCAAACGAATGATAAAAACTTAAAAGCGAAAATTGACAGATCTATCAAAGACCCAGATCTAGTATTCAATTGATTTGAATATAGATCTAAATCAAACAAGCAATGAGAGAGTGCTTGCTGAAAAATCAGTCGTTGATTTAATTGTTTGAAAATCAATTAAACAATTTTAATACTGATAGATCAATTGATCTAAATCAATGAGCACCAAAGCTCTGATACCACCTGTGAATCCAAGGATCGCAATTCAGGAATTATCAGTATTAAAATAAATCAATTTAATGATCGCGGAATTATCATTGATTGACGTTTAATTGTTTGTAATGATCATGATGAACACAACCACAGAAACACAATAAAGACGAAATCTATAATAATTCAAATGTATTTCATTAACTATAATGTAATGATTACAAAAGAATAATGAATAACTATGAACAATCTAATTCTGTGAATCGAATGATGTTTGATGTTGATGTGACGGCAGCTAGGGTTGCACAATGAACTCTTGATCGCCGTAATATTGATTGATTGTGTTCCCCGAGATGTGAAACCTAGGACTCATATTTATAGATGATTTGAGTCGGTTAAGGAAACACCGGATCTCTCGGGATTTGTTATTGATTGTGTTGACTTGTTTGACTTCTTGGAGTTGTAATCGCACAAGTATAATGTTCTTCCGCAGCAATCTTCTCGTCCGCAGAACATTTGTTCTTCCGTAGATGACTTAGTCTTCCGTAGCAAAGTTGTTCTTCCGTAGGAAATTCTTCTTCCGTAGGAGTCTTCACTTCACGGTATTTGATCATCCGCAGGAACATGTACTTGGTCATTTGGTCTTGTAAGAAACATATCTACGGATTAACAAAATTGTTCATCCGTAGATGTTTCCTACACTTGGTCAATTTCAGTAAATCCATCCAAGTATATTGTTTCTCCTGTCAAGTCACAAATCAACACACATATATATATGGGGTTATCCTATAGAAAATCACATATATATATACTTTGACTGTTACAAAAATAATTACAAGACTTGATTTTCAAGTACTAAGCCTATACAAAATTGATCTAGCCCTATAGACACTAGACCTAACAATACTCCCCCTTAGGCTTAGCTCCTTGTAATCAGTCCTTCAAACTGCAAGCTCCTTAACTCTTGCTATCATTTTATTGTAGAAGTAAGATACAGCAGTTTTCTGATCATCGTACTTGTACTTGATCTGCATCCTGCTGATCTTCTTCAATGTGTCATAGCTCAGACCCAAAACATCTTCTTCCGTAGTGTTTCCACTACACTATCATTATGTACAATCTCTAATTCATTTTCTTCTGAGATTCTGAGCTCAGACACTTCAGCTATGGTTGTCCCCTTCAGTAGCCCAGCCTCATGTCTCCTTCTCTTGTGTGCCTTTGCATGCAGTTTATCAATAACTTGTATCATGTGCACGTACAGGCAGAGATCATTCTGGGCCTTTTCATCGGTTAGTTTGGGAAGAATTTATCATGAAGATATGAAGTGTAGCTGGGATGCAGCATCTTTAGCTCCATTGGATCAAAGATTCTTATTTTGTCTCCCTTCTTCCCTTCAACATTTCTCAGCAACACCATCTCTTTATTCTTTTCAACATATCCCCATTCTGAGATAGGACAAGTGAATTGATTTCCAGTGATGCTTTTGATGGTGTGTGAGCTTCTAGTACATCCCACTCTCTTTAGCAGATCATCATCTACAAGGGATGAGACTTCAACTGTTTTTCTTTTCTGATTTTGTATCATTCTTTTGTGCTCCTTATCATTTCTCTTTGCTTGCATGAGCACATCATCAGTAAAACTGGTCTTCATACCATTTACAGCTGCTGAGAAGTCTCTCCCCCTGAGATGGATTGGGTAGTTGAACATTGGGATGCTCTGTAGATCCCTCATATCTTGCTCCGGAAGACTGAGCATGTCTTCCACATCATGGAAGTATTGAATCCTTCCAGATGTCCTCTTGATTATTGCACAATCCCAGTCTGGATCATATTTCCAGGCCATAATCCTGTCGTCCTCCACAGAACTGGGAGTTGTGATATGATCATACAACTGTACGAGAGTTGATTTCTTCTCGGTAATCTCTCGAACAGTTGTTCCCAGAGGCCATACTTTTCCGGGGATCACTGCCCTTGGCTCTCTGATGAGTTTTTCCTTTCCTTGTGCTGATCTTTTGATTCAACAGTTACTGGATCAGCAGCAAGTTTGCTTTGTTCTTTTGGATGTGGAGCAGTGGTTCTGAACTTAACCCGTTTCCAGTTCCACTTTCATCACATGCTTCATCATCCTCCGCAGCTCACCAGTAGTTCTACCTTTAAGTTCATGCGGCTTGTAATTGTGACCCTGTAACCAGCAAGTCATATTGTACTTTGAAAGTTTTGCTGTGTCACAGTGGCCCAGGTCCTTCCTTATCTTCTCCAATGATTGAAAAGTTGTAAAGGCTTCATAATCACAATTAGGGATTATGAACCTTGCAAACTCAATTCTTTCAATGCATTGGTCATTTCAGATGTGTTCATCCTCTCAACCATGTCATACGGAAAACCATGGTTGATGAGGGTCATGAACATACTGGAATCAGGCCTCTCTTCCATGATATCAGCGGTTTAGTAGCTCTACCCGATTGTTTTGCTGGCTCAGCACTTGAATCCACTCTTGTTTTCAGATCAGAGAGTTTTCTTTTCAGGCTTTCTATCTCTAGATCCTTTTGCTTTATTTGCTCAGCCTTTTCATTTTGCTCAAGTTTTAAAGATGCCTCCAACTCTCGTTTTGTTTGGAACAATAGATCAATAACTTCATTGTTGGACAGTGCATCTTCTCTCAGTCTTTTTAGACTGGCATCCTTCTTCATCAGTTCTTCATCCTTTTCTTTAATTACACCGTACAGCTCCAGAATTCTTTGTTTTCGCTTATTGGATTTAAGTACCAACTTGTTGTACTTAGCAACCAGAAAGCTTTTGCTCACAGGAATGTCACTGTCACTTAAGTCGTCTTCATGGTAAGCAGTGACATCCTGAGCAGATTCTTGAACTTCCCCATGTTCATCAGCATGTTGTTCATCTTCCAATGAAGGTATTGGCTCGGTATGTGCTGATGAAGGATGTTCTTCTGTGTGGGTTGGTGAGAAAGGAACAGTGCTTGCTTCAGATAATATTTCAGTGTCTCCTGAGTGTACGGAGTGTACAGACTCAGTTACCTCAAAAGGTTCAGTCCCAACACTTTCCGGTGATTGATGTTTAGGAGATTCTGGTGGTGGTTGTATGGGGATTGAATTTGTTGTGGAGAGAATGGTTGAGTGTGATGAGATGAAGACTGAGAGGATGATGATGATTGTTGTTGGGTAGGAGATGTTGGCTGAGTATCTTTGGTGGACGATGATGATATTGGTACAGGTGATTGATGGTGGTGAATTGGAGAGATTGGTTGGGTGTTTAGGCTTGCTGGTGATTGTGGTTGTTGAGAGGGTGATTGGCTGGGTGATTGATGTTGTAGTGGTGGTGTTTGTAGTGGTGATTGTTGTTGGTGTTGTGGTGTTTGCTGTGGAGAGTGAGAAGATTGTGCAGAATCAGCAGATGATTCTGCGTCATCTGCCCATGCCAACTCTTGAGGCAGGTCAGCTTGAGGATCGATAACATGTGCGAACATTGGCATATCCGGACCCTCATACTTTCCACTAAGTTTATTCAACACTGATTTGCTCAGGTGAGCTTGTTCAAACACATCTCCAACTCTGCTCAACCTCGGAAGTTCTGAGTTGATTATCAGTTGTAGGAATCTCGGGAACATATACATCTTGTCATTCTTTTGCAATTTGACTTGTTCACTCATGCAGTTGAAGATGTATTTGGCGTAGTTGTAAGTTCTCCCCTCGAACACCCCAATGATTCCGGATGATATATGTCGAGAGAATCTGTCTAGCCCCGACTTCCTGTTCGACATGCATTTCAGGTAAGTGTGACACAAGAATCTGTACGGTTTGCACAGCCTACCCTTCTTGATTTCTCCTTTCTCATAATCACCATCGTACCCCATGAGATTGAATACCTTTTCTATGTATTCATTCTCGAATACATCTGGGTGCCCTATTTCTCTATCTCCCAGTTCCAGACATCTTCTTATGGTATTTTCAGTGATTCGAAGACGCTGATTCAGAATCTCAGCCATTATCACCTCCTCATCGTCTTGTTCTTCCACTCGTGCTGAGTTCCAGAATCCGATAATGTGCGCCTGATGGATCACAGGCTCAGCCGTCAAGGCGTAGAATAGCCTGGATCGTCGGATATATCTGATGATATCTCGACATCCTTCCGCTGCTGGATCATCAGCGTTCAAGAACGCGCACACATTGTGCTCTTTAGCAAATCTATTTGCCATCTGCAAAGAAAATCAAGTTAGAAACCATGCAGTTGAATCATTTGAGTGTCAATAACCGATTAAACAGTTCCGTATTATGTTTAAGACATGATTTACCTTTGCAGTAACAGTAATCGGTTACTGGATAATGTTGATATTTTGAAATTTTGAAAAAGATGGAAAATGGGCGATTTTCTAGGTTAATCTGAAAAAGTGCTCTGTAAAAGTGATAAATGAATTTCAAGAGTCAGTACCTTATTTATAGTCGACCAGATTAACTTCTTTTATTAATTATGTTGGGCTCACATTATGTTGGGCCCACTTTCATTTATTCCTTTGTTGGGCCCACTTCCATTTATTCCTTTCCGTATCCCATGTTTAGAATGCATTATCTCTTCCGCAGAACATCTGCGGAACCTTGACATCTGCGGATGTCAACATCTGCGGAACCTTAACTTCTGCGGATGTCAACATCTGCGGAACCTTACATCTGATGTAAAGTTCAAATAATGCATGTTTTGTTTTGCTGCTGAATCAGAAATCACATAATACTTCTACGGATGAGAGGTATTACTGTGACTTCTGCGGATGCAGAAATTTCACTGTTACTTCTACGATGAGAAATACTACTGAAACTTCTGCGGAACTTAAGTTTGAAAACTTTAAATGTATGATATCTACATAGTAGAATCAAATGTTGATGTTGGACATTGTTGACTTTATTTGCATGGCAATTAAGTACAGGGAAGCAAGTTTCCTGTATCCTGCATTCAAGTTAGTGCTCAAGTTCCAATTCCTTCAAAGTAATTTAAATCAATTATCGGCTTTGTATTGTTTTTCATGCATGAACTACTCCCCCTAAAGTTGTGATTAATGTGAAACTGTTGCATTCATCATAAATTTAAGTTGTGAACAGGCATGACAGGCATATGACATCCTAAATGAGAGAAAGTCAGTTGAGAGAACAATTAAACATCTGACAAACAGTTACATGCAAGCATATATATTAGAGGGATCATACTATAAATTGGCTTCTGCTGATGTTGATTAGTTGATTCAACACATATCTGAGTGCAAGTATATAGATCCACTTAAATTCAAACATGAGTGTTGTATCAACTAGGCATGCGATTTATCATGTTGTGAAGTTTGTTAATCAGTAGCAATCATGAGTCCCACATTCAATTATCATTAGAGTATGTCTTCCGTAGGTGAGGCAAATCACTACTCCCACACTTAATGACTATGTACATTAAGTTATAAGTTCTATCTTGAGACAATTTTCAGTCTCATGAATGCTTTGATGTTAAAGCTCTTTGACTTGATGTACAATGGATCACAAGTGATTCCTTTTAGAGCTGAATATGATCTTCATAGTCACCAGGTCTTTACTTTCGTAAAACAGAGGTGAACTTTAACCCAGGTCTTGTTTACACAAAACAGAGGGAGAATGAAGATCACACTTATTAATCACAGTCCCAGGTCTTTGTTCACACAAAACAGAGGGAATATGACTTTGCAAAGATAGAGTATTATAAAGTATTTTACATAGTGTGCTTGTGTAAGTGATTTGATCACATCAGGAGAGAACAAACCTTCCTGATTTTCAAATGGAATCCTCACAGACAGTTACCTCATGCTTTTAGTTTGGCATGCTCTTAGCTTTGTTTCCACTCAAGTTGAACCTACTCACATATCAGCATGATATAAGTCAGATTGGGGTTTTGTTGAGTAGCCAAGTATAGTCTACTATCATTTCCCATATATAATGCATGTATAGATGTTCTATCAGACACTTAAGTTATCCTTAACGCTTACTCTGCACAAAGTCAATCATATGCTTTTGTTGTTTTATTCTAAGTTAATCATCCCTAAAGATTCTATCAGAAAATTAATCTAACAGAATCAAATGCTTTAGTAAACAAATCAGCAAGCTGATTGGTTGTGTCTACTTTGACTAACTTGATTAGACCCTTTTCAGAGCAATCTCTCAGAAAATGGTATCTGATTTCAATATGTTTAGTTTTACTATGTTGAACTGGGTTAGCAGTTATAAACATAGCAGCTGAATTATCAATATGAATTGGTGTATGAAGGAAATTGTAACCATAATCAAGTAATTGGTTTTGCAACCAAAGTACTTGAGAGCAACCTGCTGAAGCAGCTATGTATTCTGCTTCAGCTGTGGATACAGATACATTTGTTTGCTTCTTGCACTGCCATGAAACTAGTCTTGGTCCTAAAAATTGACATCCACCAGTTGTGGATTTTCTATTGTTGTTGCACCCTCCATAGTCACTATCTGAGTATGAGTAGAGGCTAAAATCTCCATCTTTGGGATACCAAAGTCCCAATGCAGGTTTGCTTTTCAGGTATCTGAAAATTCTCTTTACAGCATTCAGATGTGACTCCTTTGGGTCTGATTGATACCTGGCACAAACACAACAGCAAACATGATGTCAGGTCTACTAGCAGTTAAGTACATTAATGAACCGATCATTGATCTATACAATCTTTGATCTATGGATTTGCCAGCAGGTCAGGCACAATCTTGTCTATTGTTGATGCTGGTGTCTTGCATGAAGTGGAATCAGCAAGATTGTACTTCTTCAAGATTTGATGAATGTACTTCTCTTGATTGATGAAAATGCCATCTGATTTCTGATGAACTTGTAAGCCAAGGAAGAAAGTCAATTCTCCCATGGAGCTCATCTGAAATTCAGATTTCATTAAGTCTTCAAAGCTTTGACACAGCTTCTTGTTGGTTGACCCAAATATGATGTCATCAACATATATTTGAACCACCAAAAGATTGATGTTCTTGTTTGAGGAAGAGTGTCTGATCATAGTTCCTCTCTTATACCCATTCTTCAGCAGGAAGGATGATAGTGTATCATACCACTTTCTGGGTGCTTGATGAAGACCATACAAAGCTTTATCAGCTTGTATACTCTATGTGGATAATCAGGGTCTTCAAAACCAGGGGGTTGAGCCACATAGACTTCTTCATCATTTTCCCATAAAGGAAATCACACTTCACATCCATCTGATAGACTGTGAACTTTTTGAATGCTGCATAAGCGAGGAAGACTCGTATAGCTTCAATCCTTGCAACTGGTGCAAAGACTTCATCATAGTCTATCCCCTCTTCCTGAGTATATCCTTGAGCAATAAGTCTGGCCTTGTTTCTCACTATGATACCTCTGTCATCGAGCTTGTTCTTGAAAAGCCATCTTGTGCCAATTGGATGTTGACCCGTAGGCAAATCTACAAGAGTCCACACTTTTGTTTTCTGAATTGTTGTAACTCTTCTTGCATAGCCTCAATCCAGCTGTTTTCTTTTAGTGCAGCTGTAATGTTTGCAGGAACTGTTTGGGACAAAAGCAGGTGAATAACAAATGTTTGCCACACCTCCTTTGCTCCTTGTGGTTCTAGCATGCAAGTCCCCATGATATTGTCTGTTGGATGAGACTTGTGTACTCTGCTTGTTGAGACAGCATCAACTTGAACTGTGGAGTCTAAGTTAGTGAAACCCATTGAAGCAGATGGTGTCAGCTGAGAAGTTGAGTCAATGAAATAATCAAAAGGCTCATGGTCGTTCGGATCAGTGTGTTTCAGTTGGGTTGATTGGCTGCTTTGTCTTCTTCTGTAGGGAGTTCTACGGAAGCAGCATTTTGTTCTTCCGCAGGAGGTGCTACGGAAGCAGTATTTTGTTCTTCCGTAGGAGGTTCTACGAAGCAGTATTTTGTTCTTTCCGTAGAGATATATCACCATCCACGGATGACAATGTTGGTCAGCTGGCAATGGTTGTTGAATGACTACCTCTGTCCATCTCTAGCATCAGTAGTTGCACCAAATTTATATCTACGGATGAGGGAACATCTGCTGATGAATTTCATGTGCTGGGGATGAAGAGTTTGCTTCTCCGGAAGTAGCTTCATGCTGCTGACTTGATTTTGCTGTGGTCCAGGTGACACTTGTGCTCTTGGTGGGTCAGCTGTTAAGGTACTTCATTCACACTTGGGGGCAAAAGGATAACATGTATCCGCAGCACCTGCATTGATCAAATAACCAGAGTTAAATGATTCAGTTAAGCATCTATATCAAATACCAAGATGATCCTTTCACATTGGTAGTAAACATGGATTCATCAAAAGACACATTGGGAGTCTCTTCGACTATGTTATGTTCTGGAATGTACACCTTATATGATTTAGAAGTGGATGAATATCCAACAAGAAACCATCATAGCTTTTTCAGAAATTTTCCCAATTGTTCTTTAGTATTAAACAGACACATAACACCCAAAAGCTCTAAGATATCCTATAAAAGTTTTCTTTTAAATAAGAGTTCATAAGGTGTTTTATTATGTTCTTTGACTATCAAAGTTCTATTTTGAACATTGCAAGCTGTATTCACAGCTTCTGCCCAGAATGTAATGGGCAACTGAGAATCAGCTAGCATTGTTCGGGCTGCTTCTATCAGTGTTCTATTTCTCCTTTCAGCCACTCCATTTTGTTGTGGAGTTCTTGGGGCACTGAATTGTCTAGCTATTCCTTTAGTCCTGCAAAAAGAATCCAATCAGCATTAACAAATTCAGTTCCATTGTCACTCCTAAAAATTTTAACTTTTAAATCAAGTTGATTCTCAATCTTGATCACAAAGTCCATTAATGTTTCAGATGTTTCACTCTTATTTTTAAGAAAAGACCCATGTAAATCTAGTGAAATCATCAACTATCACCAAACAATATTGCCTTTTTCAATGCTCAGCACATTGTTGGACCAAAGAGATCCATGTGAAGCAATTTGAGTGGTGTAGTGTTTGTGTTGATTGTTTGGATTTATGAGACACTCTGTGTTGTTTTCCTTTATAACATGAAGAACAGTGATTAGAACAATGAAATTCTTTCTTTGGTAATCCAATGACTAAGTCATTTTCACCAATTTATTCATGTTCTTCATGTTGGAATGGACAAGCCTTCTATGCCACAATTGAGATTCATCGTCGGAAGATTTGGACAGCAGGCATGTCTCATGATTTGTGAGTGTTGTGTTGTTCATATCCAATATATGTGTTTGCCTTTTCTTGATGCTGTAAGAAGTATCCAGTCTGCTGGAACTGTAAACCCTGGCTTAAGAATGTAACAGTTAGTGTTGTCAAAGAGTGTTAAATAATTTTGATCACAAATTTGGGAAACACTAAGTAAATTATACTGCAAATTTTCACAGTAATTTACTTTTTCAAATGTTAAAACACCGTTAGTTACCATTCCCTCACCAACAATTTTACCTCCCTTCTTATCCCCACCAAATGCCACATAAGAGGCATGTTTATGTTTGAAGTCATGGAGAAGTGTACAGTTGCCTGTCATATGTCTGGAACAACCACTGTCAACATACCACTTTGTCAGTCTCTCCATGATTGTTCCTGCACACAAAAAGAATTTAGTTAGTCTTGACAACCAAGGCTTAATTGTCTTGGGTTTGCCAGTTGTGTCACAATAGTTACTCCTTCATGAATTAATCTTGAAGTTTCAGTATTAGTTGTTTCTTTTTGATCTGATGGTGGTGAGGATGATTCTGTTGAAGATGATTCAGGTTTCTGAGTATCTTCAAGCTTATTCGAGTCATTCTTCAACTTGGCTTGTTTTGGTTGGTATCTTAACTTTGAAGAGGATCCTGTAGACTTGAAAGTTTCTTCATCTTTCTATTTGATTGAGACACAGGAGTTCCTTTAGCAAAGTTATCAAAGAAACCATCAGCTGCTTCACTTGTTTTTCTGTCAAATCCACCTTTTTGTGAGGTGTCTTAGACTGTATTGGTGCTTTCTTCTTCAAAGTCTTGTCCGCAGCAGAGGATCTTTTCTTTGACTTTTGTTGTTCTTTCTGAATCTTTCTCTTTGTTCTCTTTCTGAGGCTTGAGAATCTGATTCAGATGATGTATCATGTGACTTCTTTTGCTCTTTTTCTTGTTCTTCTTATTAAAATAACATTCCTGAGTGGAATGGTTATTTTTGTCACATATGGCACAGTTTTTGTTGAAGAACAATCATCAGTCATGTGATTGTTCATATTGCAAATGAACAATAGCTGCTGAAATAGCATTCATCAGTATTGTGATTCTTCATATCACCCCATTTGCAATATTTTCTGATTTTCTTCAGATTCAGCCTTCTTCTTTTTATTGTTCTCACTTGCTGAAACATCAGGTGATTTCTTCTTGTGTTTGTTGGGTGCTTCATTAGCTGTTGTTTGTTTGTCTTTGGCTCCCTTTTGTTGCTTGATATTGAGCCTTGTCTTTGCATGTGTGGAGGCTCTCTTTTTACCTCGTCCGCAGGATCAGCTTCTCTTTTCCTTTGCTTTTCTGCGGATTCAGTGGTTTTTTGTCTTCCGCAGATGATTTACGGACTTGGCAGATTTTGCTTTCCGCAGATGTTCTACGGATTCCTCATTCTTTTTCCGCAGGTGTTCTACGGATTCTTCAGTTGGTGCTTTCTGAGGATTCTTGTTTGATTGAGGATTCTTGTTTGATTGTTTCTTACCTTTATCAGAAGAGGACAAAGGTGCTTTGTGCTTGATCCGCAGCTATCAATCTTGTGAAGATTCAGTTCTTGTAATCCTTCATTAAGTTCAGCAATCCTCTTGCAAATAGTCTTCAGCATGTTCCGTTGCTTTGGCGGATATTGGAGCTTTGATTCTTCAAGGACTCGCGGAAGACCAGTTTCAACTTGAACATTCTTACCAATGTTCAGTTGATCAGTATCATGTTCATCAGAATCATCCAGGTCATCATAGTTATCAAAATCTGATTCATTATGTTAATTGATTCTGATTCAGTAGATTCAGTTTCACTCATCTCAGATTTATTGTTGTTTGTTTGACTATCGTTGATGTCAATTTTGGTGCTTTGCACAAATGATTTGACAAATTGTTAGTCATTGTTTCAGGTAAAGTGTGTAGTTATCATTAATAGGTGGGTGCAACAGCATTATAACCCAACCCGGACCTGTTCTTTGATTCAATATGAGAATTTAGCAACTTCTCATATTGCTGAGATGATAATTGAAACTTCTGAAGTTTCACTTCAGTGGATGCATGATCAGCCATGGATTTTGTTAAGGAAGTGGTCAGATGCTCAACTTGGGCTTTTAGACTGTAGTTTTCAGAAACATATTTTTCTAAATCCTTTTGCAAGGAACTTATTTTGATTTGATATAGTTTTTGTTCTCTTAAGTGTGATTCATTTAAAACCATAGTTTCTTTTACTTTATCAGCCAATTGTTGAGCATGGACTCTATATCTCTCAACTTCCTCAACACATGTTGATGAACATAACCTGTCTTTTACCTCTCTGGCCATAGGAGGAACTTTGTTTTCCATATGTGCCATCAGTGCTTGATTTTCCTCTATCACTTCCTTCTCATACAGGCTCCAGTCACATGTTCCATCCTGAAGTATGATCAGCTCTGTCTCCTTAGAGTTGCTTGGTCCTGCTGATGTATTTGTGGCTGGTGGGGATGTGAGCTGAGGTTGTCTATGCAGAGATCTTTGAGAGGTCGACAGCTGATTCTGATAGTGTTGTTGCTGCTGATTTGTTGTTGCTGCTGCTGATACTGTGGAGTTGATTGTTGATTGCATTCTCTAGAAAAATGGCCATAGAGATTGCACTTGTAACATCTGACTTTAGATTTATCAACTCCAATCTTCGATGTTTTGCTTGCTGCTGCCAGATTTTTATTTCTCGAAGTATTGCTTGGCTCTATAAGCAATCATCGCCATCTGCCATTGTAGATCCATCTCTTCTACTACATCAGGAGGGAGTTCCTCCAAATCTTGCTGACAGATGTTTGCTGCTGTAAGGGAACTTCCAAGATATGCTTGAAAGCTAGAACTAAAAGCTGCAAAGGCTGCTTTTTGTTCTTCAGAATCCAATATCACAGTTATTGGTTCTGAGTTTGCTGTTGCTGATGTCTCTCTTTTCTCTGTAGATTTAGCCTTTTCCTTTTGATTTTTACTTTGAGATGATTCTTACTGGTTTGGACGCATAAAGCTTACTTCCTCTTCATCATCACTCAAAGCACAAGAGTTATCACCTTCATATTAGAAATAAATGCACTTCCAGCATTCTTGGTTTCCTTGAAGTGATAAGGTGAGACATGAGTTCTCACACTCTTGTTTCTTGTTTGTTCATCCAGTTCAAGTGCTTCAACCTTGGCAACCAAAGTATCTAGACCAGTTGTCTTGAGATCTATGGTGTTCTTGAACATGGAGACTGTAGCTTCCAACTTTCAGGCAAAGTGTGGAGCATCTTCTTGTTCAGTTCCTCAGTAGTATATTTTAACTCCAAGATGTTCATCTCAGTCACAAGTTGCATAAATCTATGGAGTTGCTGAGGAATTGACTCACCCTCAATATGATGAAAAGTTTCATATTGTGATCTAAGGGTTCTTTCCTTATGCTTCTGATCTCATCACTCCCTTCACAGAGAGTGTGAAGTATCTTCCACAGGGAATTGGCTGTTTTATAGTTCTCGCACCTAATCAAGATTTCTTCAGGCAAAGCCATACTAAGCAAGTTGTATGCTTTAATATCGACTTTGACCTTCTTGACATCATCAGGTGGCAAGTCCTTAGTGCTGATAGGCTGATTTTTGTCATTATAATCCGGCCCAAGAGTGGGTGTAATATAAGGACCTTGTGTGATGGACTCCCACAAGTCAGAATCTGTGTAGTTCACATGATTCCTGAACTTGATCTTCCAGGATTTAAAATCAGCTTTTGTTTCTAACTTTGGTGGTTGATAAGATCCTCCACCAAAAGTACTCATGTTTAATGCAAACGAATGAATAAAAACTTAAAAGCGAAAATTGACAGATCTATCAAAGACCCAGATCTAGTATTCAATTGATTTGAATATAGATCTAAATCAAACAAGCAATGAGAGAGTGCTTGCTGAAAAATCAGTCGTTGATTTAATTGTTTGAAAATCAATTAAACAATTTTAATACTGATAGATCAATTGATCTAAATCAATGAGCACCAAAGCTCTGATACCACCTGTGAATCCAAGGATCGCAATTCAGGAATTATCAGTATTAAAATAAATCAATTTAATGATCGCGGAATTATCATAATTGACGTTTAATTGTTTGTAATGATCAATGATGAACACAACCACAGAAACACAATAAAGACGAAATCTATAATAATTCAAATGTATTTCATTAACTATAATGTAATGATTACAAAAGAATAATGAATACTATGAACAATCTAATTCTGTGAATCGAATGATGTTTGATGTTGATGTGACGGCAGCTAGGGTTGCACAATGAACTCTTGATCGCCGTAATATTGATTGATTGTGTTCCCCGAGATGTGAAACCTAGGACTCATATTATAGATGATTTGAGTCGGTTAAGAAAACACCGGATCTCTCGGGATTTGTTATTGATTGTGTTGACTTGTTTGACTTCTTGGAGTTGTAATCGCACAAGTATAATGTTCTTCCGCAGCAATCTCTCGTCCGCAGAACATTTGTTCTTCCGTAGATGACTTAGTCTTCCGTAGCAAAGTTGTTCTTCCGTAGGAAATTCTTCTTCCGTAGGAGTCTTCACTTCACGTATTTGATCATCCGCAGGAACATGTACTTGGTCATTTGGTCTTGTAAGAAACATATCTACGGATTAACAAAATTGTTCATCCGTAGATGTTTCCTACATTGGTCAATTTCAGGAAATCCATCCAAGTATATTGTTTCTCCTGTCAAGTCACAAACACACACACATATATGGGGTTATCCTATAGAAAATCACATATATATATATACTTTGACTGTTACAAATAATAATTACAAGACTTGATTTTCAAGTACTAAGCCTATACAAAATTGATCTAGCCCTATAGACACTAGACCTAACAAGATGTTATTTGAAGTTTATGGAATGTGTTCTTGCTCTTTGAATTAGTGTTGTTTAAGTGGCAGGTGGTTTTTATTACACCAGTACGTGTGAATTAGGCCTTTACATATCAAGATCACGAAGATGTAGTGTAGTGATTGATGATAAAAGACATCTCATCTGATACTTTGTTGTTGGTTTTGTGTTAACCGATATCTTCATGGTTCTCTTTATTATAGCTTGTCTAAGACCATTTATCCCAATGGTTGCCAACATGATTCTGTTTGGTGTGTTGTTGTTCTGTGTTTAGGCAATAATGAAATACGTGTGATGGTTTTGGTTGCTTTTTGGCGTGGTTACCATCTATGGTTAGCAGCCACAACCAAACACCCGTTCTGAGCCAGATTATCATGGTAAATTACGCGCGCAACGCGCACAGATGATACATCCTAGTATTAATTAAAAAAAAAAGAAGAAAAAGAGAGACTCTGATTCCTAGAGGGTCGTATTTCCATTAATGACCAATTCCAAGCAAGACTTGGTCCAAATCATCATGAAATCAACTTTTTAATTTGAACAAGAACTAAAGGACCATTGAAACCTCAAACGCAAATGTATAACGTTAATTAGTTAAGCTAACTAATTAATTGAATACTTTAATGAATATATTGGTCTTGTCTTCCAACACTTTTCAACTGCTTCAAGTCAAGCAAAACTTCCAAAGTATATATACAAATGCCTAAAACAACTAAATTTTGCCAAAAATGAAAAGAACACAACTGAATTAGGTAACTTAAATTTGTCTCTTTAGAATTCTTTAACTATGTGTTATTATGTGTATATAAGTTAGATTTTAAAAGGGTACGTGTATAGATACTTTCAAACTTAAAGTAGTTCAATGACCATTAACCAATAACTAAGGTAATCAATCCTCTACAAAATATAGATACGTGCAATTATGTACATATGTACCGTTTCATTAATTTGATAAACTATAGTACTGCGTCCTAAATAATAACAATGTCATTAACCTTAATCTGTACGTAGTTACATGAAACAATATATTCAATGATATTATTTTCAAAGCGCGTTTATCGCATCTAAATGTTCATTAGTCCACATGATTAACAGTCGCGATCACACGACAACCGGATTGTCATAAAAAATCCACACACGAAAGACAAACGTATATATAAATCCACACGGTGCTCATACGTCGCGAAAGTTGCAAGCATAAGACAAGACATAAGTCACCATTGAAGATATATTTAAACATATATAGCCGGCTGAATAACAAGTCTTGTTAATACAAAAACCCTATTTCCCCTTCACTTAGATATCCTGATTTTTCTTCCATAATGTTAAATCACAATGATCAACCATCGTATTCAGACGATCAGGCACATGATGATGAACCCGAGTTGCAAGACGTGCGGTCCTATGAGTGCACATATTGCAAACACGGGTTCACCAATGCACAAGCATTGGGTGGACATATGAATGTGAATGTCCACCGAAAGAGAGAGCCAAAAATATTAAAGTCGATTCTACTAACAACACTAGTGGGACTAGACTACACGAGTCGTATTTGATCACAAGCAGCATCCATGATCATAAACAAGAGGGGAAAACTCAAGAATTCGTGTTAACATCGAGCCCTATGATGTATGATAACATGAATTTAAGCAAATACCAAAACCCTAATGGATCAATCGCGGGTCCATCTCGAGAGGAGATGAGATCGAGCTTGAACTTAAGCCTGCAGTTTGGTCGGTTACGCGAAGAAGAAAGCATTCGAAGGAGGGATGAAGACGTTGAATTGGATTTGGAGCTTCGTTTAGGGCAAGATCCGTGAAAATGTTACTGAATTCGTGTGAACAAATGTTGGAGATATTTGATTGAAGATTTCATTTCAAAATTAAGGTTAGAAGAGTTGATGTTTTGTTCGGTTTCATATGTACATGCAATTAAATAAAGATTTACTATATGTGCAATGAATTACCATAGCTATATTCAGAATAGAAGTGATTTTATATATGTTTAAATGATGGTTATCATATATAGCTAGTTAGAAGATGATTATAATTTATGTATATAGAAAACCTTCACATGTAAAATCTCACTTATGTTCAATGAGGAGTAACTAGTGAAGCATTTGTTCCGTTTCCTGTTAGAAAATCATAAGAGTAGTAAAAATTTTTTATAATACGGTTTATACCTCTGTAACCATGTTAGAGATAAAACATGTGTGTTACTGGACACCAATAGGTGTAGTTATTCTAGTACGCGTATTACACTTTATGCCCATTGTTATAGACTTGATGATACTTAATGATACAAGTCGCTTATGTTTTTAATAGTATGTTTGGATCTCAATCCACACTCGTCTCCGCACTCTCAACCTAGCACAATGGAAAACATATATGCTTCGAATCTAATCGAAATAGCTTTAAAATGGTGTCTTTCCTCTCAACATTACTGTGAATATGTAGTTGGTGCTCGCACATCCTTGTTTTCGATAACGGTGCTTAAACGCTAAAAGCATATTTAAAGTGATGTTGTTAAATGGATAAATGATGAAACGATGAGACACGGGGTGTGGTAAATGATTCTAGTGACAATGATGAAACATGTATAGTTCAAACTTTTTGGTAGTAAACTCAAGTACTCGCTTAGTTTTTAGTTAATGTTCAAATTCTATGCGATGGGGCATCAAATATGAAGGTGAATAAAAAGCTTCAACTTCTTAGAATTAATGGCAAATTATAAACTTATCATATTATTTTTAGAGAAAAGAACGAACGTTAAGTAATAAAGTATGCATCTCAAACATCAATCATCTCTCTTCGTAACACATTGATCTTCCCCAATATCTAATTGATCTCTGATATGAACAAAAATAACCCCATAAATAAACATCTATCGTTTTGTTGTCTGTATTATATGAAGATAAACTCAATCAATCACAAAATGCACCAGTGGTCTAGTGGTAGAATAGTACCCTGCCACGGTACAGACCCGGGTTCGATTCCCGGCTGGTGCAAGTATTTCTATTTTTGTGCTAAAATATCCAAAAAATCAATCAACCGATTGACTGTTAGTACCTACATATTTGTTGGTTCAGAAAACATATTTTAAACACTCCTGATAAGTTCTTATACATCCACCTTCTGCCTCCATAAACCGAAGATTTGGATCATAACCGACCACCGTTAGCCATGCCACATGACAAACGCTGTTGACGGCCGCAGCCGATCAACTTTGCAGCTGTCACCCTCAACCCGATGTCTCTGTTTTGGATCTGTCCCTGAACTGTAACAAGGTAACTACGCACTTGCCTACACTCATTATTGTCCTTCAAATTACAAGTATTCCGAGTTGAATCAATGGTGAATTGCCATCTGATTGATTAAAACAAGTTAGACATACTTACCCCTCAGCCTTGTTTTCATGAATTTAAGTCTTTCTAGTATAACCAAACTTCTTCTCTTCTGTGGGTTTTTCTATGTAAACATGATACTTTAATCAATTAGGAAGTATTTGGTGAGGCATCCATTCCTTTGTTATGATACCTTTGACTTGAAAGCATCAAATAAGTTGAGGAATAACCATTTTAAACCAAAACATAACCAAGATCATCATTTGACTAAAAAATTTATCATTAATAGTCATTTGCTTTAATGTACAAGTGATTTGCATCGTTCCCTCTTTTAAGTAGAGAGATGTTCCCACATCGAAGAAGTGGAATAATCATCAAAAGGAGGTGAAGGGCTAAATAGCGCCTGTTTTGGGTACAGAGAGCCATATATTCGAATTCTGTCACCTTGATGTGAGGTATTCCTTTTCAGCAGTTGCAGTACGATTCTTTCATTAATCTCCTGCCCTTTATAGTCGTAATCACTAGAAACTCTATATCACATTCACTTACAACAGAAAGAACCACCAGTGTTTGGTGCAGCACCTGCATTTTGGTGCATTCTTCTTTATTTCCTTGGTCTTCCGCCTAGTGCTACCTCCACAAAAGACTTGCTAGAATAGCTTGCATGGAGAGCTACCACATTTCTCTCTTGACTTTGCTTCAAGTAAACTAATCACACAACTTGGCTCATCGCTCGCATGGGTGCAACTGAAATACATATTCGAGAATCGAGAAAGCCTCTCTCTCTGGGGGATAGCAAGGTCATAGGACATTACAAGAGCTTTAGTTTTTAGTTATCTCATGTCATTTGGCTCTCCTATAACTGCTCACTGATTATATTTACAAATTGACAATATAATAAAACTTAGTAAATTTTCCATCTTTGTTTTCTCCATTGTCACATAAACACGTAATATTTTCTTAATAGAGTATGATAAAATTATGGTTTGACTATGCATCTATGGTCCAAAATTCTAGAGAATGTTATATTTATAAAAGGTGTAGCTTATTGGTAGTAATCAAATGTATTTTTTTAGCCTTTTAGCTAATGTTTCTATTATTCGCATTTCTAGACTATAGATCATCAACATGAAGCGTGAAGGAAAAGATTCACCTCCTTAGAGTCGAGTGAATTGTTAAAAGCTTGTCATGAAATCTAATTATGTTCCTTGTGTATGTGACCCTCCGCTTTGAACAACCCTTGTTATGAGTAAATCTCGGTTTTGGTCCCTGTGTTTTGCTAATTGACTCCACTTGAGTACCAACGTTTATTTTGTCTCTATTTGAGTACCAAAGTTTAAAAAGTTGTCTGTTTCAGTCCTTTTGACTAACGGTGTTAACTTTTTTCCGTTAAGTGATTGTCAATTTACTAAAATACCCCTCATTCAAAACACCATCTTCTTCTTCTAAACCTCTCAAACACCACACACCACCACCTTTAACCTTTCAAACAAACCCCACCACCACCGGAGCCATCATCATCGGCGCCGGCCTCTCCGGCCTAGCCGCCGCCGTCCGCCTCCACTCCCACAACATCCCTTACTCCTCGAAGCCTCCGCCGTCCGCACCCAGATCGCCACCACCTCCAATGATCGCATCCACCACCGTCACGCACTGTCACCACCTATAACCCACCAACCACCACCAAATCCGGCCACCACCATCGAGAACTCGCAAACAGATGATCGGTGGCGGAATCTCTGACGTTGCCGGGTCCAGCGCTACCGGAAGAAAGACCCTGTATACGTTTCAAATAAAGCCTGTATTTTTGCAGATGGCTAGCAACGTTTTCTCGGTCAACCCGTCCATTTTGAGATAAGGGCATAAGGTCCTCCGGCGATTTGGGTTTAGGTTGTTTGAAGGTCGACCGAAGATGATGTTGTCGGTCGGTTGAAGGTGATTTGGTGGTACAAGGGTTCGAATTCGAATTTGGGGGATTAGGTTGTGGTTGGAGATTAGGCGGTTGAGGCAATTTTGGGGGTTCAGTCGATAGGGGATAAGTTGTGGTCGATGGTGGGTGATCGATCGACAGGGGATAGTGTTGTTTGAAGCTGTTGCGGTCGATTTGTTGTTGACACCGACTATGTGGTGTTTTTGGTTGTCTGCTGTGTATCAAGTCGTCTGTGTCCACTGTCGGTTTGAATTGTTTATCCGCCGTGGAATCAAAAGTGTCCACTGTGAACCAAATTGTTTGTGTCCGCTGTGGATTTGAGGTTCAATTCATCCTCTGTATGATTGGTAAACCGTCAGCTGTGGGTTTGGTTTCTTGTTCGATGTGGTAACAACTTTTTTATTTTTGCAGATTGCGAGATCAGGGGTGATTAGGGTTTGAGATAAGGGCATAAGGTCCTCCGGCGACGGCAGCTCATCCTCCCACTTTGAGAACCAATTGGACTGATCATCTTCTTCCCTCATTTCTATAATCGGATTGAAGACCTAATTAATTGTTTGCTGATGGAGATCAGAAGTTGTTGTTGTTGTCGCAGATGTTGGATCAAAGGAAGGCTCTCAATCTAGAAAGATTCGAGTTTTTACTTGTTAGAAAGAGAGAGAGAGAGAGACAGAGAGAGGACGACGACGGCTAGGCCGGAGAGGCCGGCGCCGATGATGATGGCTCCGGTGGTGGTGGGGTTTGTTTGAGAGGTTAGGGGTGGTGGTGTGTGGTGTGTAGTGGAGATAGGTGATATTTTTAACCCTTAGGGGTATTTTGGTCTTTTTAAAAAAATCTAACAGAAAATGTTAACACAGTTAGTTAAAAGGACTGAAACAGACAACTTTTTTAAACTTTGGTACTCAAATGGAGACAAAATAAACGTTGGCACTCAAGTGGAGTCAATTTGCAAAACACAGGGACCAAAACCGAGATTTACTCCCTTGTTATTTAGTAATGCATTTTTGAATAACAATGATTAAAGGTTATAATTTGGAAAACTAAGATTGTTCAATTGGATCATCATTTATTGTAGAAGTAGACAACAATAGCACCAGTGGTCTAGTGGTAGAATAGTACCCTGCCACGGTACAGACCCGGGTTCGATTCCCGGCTGGTGCAAATGTTTTTTATTTTACTTAAATTTATGGTCTCTGGATATTCACAAATTCACAATCTTCAGTAATTAACGCACCAATGTGAACTTGCTACATAGTAAACAAATCCCATATTTTAACTTAATGCTTCAACAAATCCTTGTACATTCACCCAAATCTAAGAAAGCATGCGTTACGATACAAATACTTTCAAAATACTATTATTAAGTCACTTTGATAAGAAGAACCACCATGACAAAGATGCATGTCATTAGCAACATCACAAGCCATGTAAAGCATGAAGTCTTGGAACTCTCGGAATATATAGCCATTGCCTGTGTATTGGCTCGCCCGGTGCTTGCTAAGCTACGCTCCACTGCTTCTTCTGTTGAATCCAGAATCTGCGCTCGAATTATAATAATGTGATAGAAACCTAGGGACTTGATTGAATTTAAACAAGAAAACAAGAACACAACTGCAGTCCTCTTCGAGATGGACCAGTCTCCAAACTACAAACCAGTGAAATATCAAAAGTACTCCCCTAATTACCAAACAAAAACAACTATTAATACTACTACTATCAGTTAAGTAATCACTTCCACTTCCCCACTCAGCCACTAATAAATTATTGCATTAATACCACTATCAATTATGTAATCTCTTCCATTTCCCCACTAGTCCCTAATTGGGTTGCTGAAGTGCCCATGGGCTGCTGGGTTGACCCGTGGATCCTTATCAATTCTTCCGCCCCGGAAAAACGACTTGTCCTCAAGTCGGGTAGGAGAAAAGTGGTCTGCATCTGTGTTTACCGGTTCCTTGAATGGTTCAATGGTAATGTGGTGAAAGGTAGCTGAATTTTGCACACCCTGTTCCACTCCTTGCAACTTGTATTTTTGACCATTGATGGAGAACATCAAAACATTTTACTCCAGTTTGCTTGAACGGTATTCAAAGTGGCCAGCCATTCAATGCCGAGAACTACATCCGCTCCCCCTAAAGAGAATGGATAGAAGTCTTGTATGATTTGAAGATCATCTAGCTGCAACACAACATTCTTGCAGATTTGGTTACATTGAATGACATCCCCATTGCCAATTCGCACACCTAACGGGGCTACATTTTGTGTGGCCAACTTAGCTTTTTCGACTAGTGTATCAGTCACAAAATTATGGGTTGATCCACTATCGATCAGAACCAAGATCTTGGAGGAGTGAATAACACCGTGAAGAGTCATAGTTGAAGTAGGTGACTTACCTAGCAACGCGTGAAGGCTGATTTCAGCCAAGTCTTCTTGATCAGTCTGCTGTTCATCCCCTTCTCTGACTGTTGGAGCTGCTGCCAAGAGTTGAAATTTACCTGTTTTGCAGCGATGACCTGGTACGTATTTTTCACCGCAGCGAAAGCATTCCCCCTTAAGAAACCGGGACTGTTTTTCAGTCTCAGAAATACGAAGGGGTTGATCTTGTAAAGGGTTGCAGTGGAAGTGACAACTGATGAAGAAAATTTGGTGTTTGTAACCTCACTCGAACTCTTACCGGCTTGAGCCTGTCCTTGTTTAGTTTCATACTCCTTGGCCAAACTCATAGCGTTGTAAACCGTTCTAGGCTTATGAATGCGGACATCCGATTTAAGTTCTTCTTTGAGCCCGTTTAGAAACACCCCTAGTAAGCAATGATCGGGCCAGTTGGAAACCCGTGCGGATCTTTTTGCGAATTCTTGGCGATACTCCTGAACGGTGCCAGTTTGTTTGATGGCACACAAGAATTCATCTGGATTTTGGAACTCGGCCGGACCGAAGTTCTTGTGCAAGGCATGGACGAGCTCTTCCCAATAGGCAATGGACTGGTCTGCGGATAGCCATGAATACAAGTCCAGCGCCTCCCCTTCAAGGTGCATAGAGGCTATATCCACCTTATCTTCATCTGAAACATTGTAGTATTTGAAAAACTTTTCTGCTTTGAGTATCCAGCCCCTCGAATCACCACTGCTGAAAGCCGGTAGGGTGATTTTTGTTGAAGGTCGGTGCTGGTTATGCTTCCACAAGGACTCACCATCTTCAAAGCGACTGGAATTACCACTGGACTTGTCCCTCGCTGTTCCCTTTGATTTAAGGGCAGCCACATCTGCTTTGAGTGACTCGAACGTCTCCAATCGTGCGGCGATTGCCGCCAATTGAGCGGCAATTGGATCTGTTTGACCGCTGCTGCCATCGGGATTACTCCGGGTGTTAGGTGCCATTTCGATTTTCCCGGCAATGGAACCAAATGATAGAAACCTAGGGACTTGATTGAATTTAAACAAGAAAACAAGAACACAACTGCAGTCCTCTTCGAGATGGACCAGTCTCCAAACTACAAACCAGTGAAATATCAAAAGTACTCCCCTAATTACCAAACAAAAACAACTATTAATACTACTACTATCAGTTAAGTAATCACTTCCACTTCCCCACTCAGCCACTAATAAATTATTGCATTAATACCACTATCAATTATGTAATCTCTTCCATTTCCCCACTAGTCCCTAATTGGGTTGCTGAAGTGCCCATGGGCTGCTGGGTTGACCCGTGGATCCTTATCATAATGTTTAACAAGATTTGATCTGATAATACTCAAAAACCGTTCTGAATGAAATGGAAATACTTACTTTTTCGGTGTTTTTAATAGATTGGTTCATCATGAGGGTACTCTCTTTAAGCTGTCGTGCCAACCCAACCATTTCATCAGTCAAGTCTTCTTGGAGCTTCCTGTTTAAGTAGCCAAACAATTTGCATAAAAATGATTGGTACTTTAAGACATGCATAGTGGATGCCAAATGAAACTCTCTTAAATGATCACATGAAAATTGCAAATACAATTAATTGCAACATTTCCTTTTTCGAAACTTTTTAACTGGTGGTTACTTATTTACCTAGTGACACCATTAAGAATTTGTAGACCTTGATTTGGGTAAAAATAATTCCCAAAATTAGTCAATAATATTAAAGGTTATTGAAGACTTTGACTAATAGTCAAAAAGTCCGGTTAGTCAAGTCGAAATTTGCAAAATTTTCATTGGAGTGTATGAACAATGCTCCTAACCCTTGTTTTGTACCACTCTACCCTATCTATCAATAAATAATTAAATACCAACAATTTTGGTTTTTCGAATCTGAAGCCTTGGCACACCTTTATCATGTGATCACATACTAATATATCGATAGCATTTACTTCCATCCACCAAGTTTCAAACACAGTGTACTAAGCTATATACCAATAAAGAAGAATAAAAGTATGGAGCCATATAGCACCTGTGCTTTGCAATATGTGCCTGTGCTGCAGCATCCAATTTTGTAGTGGCTGAATCAGTTGCATTAATGGTATTTTGGCTTCTGTCTTCAGGAGTTAATGGGGTTCTGTTTAATCATGAAGAATCAATAACAACTCATACTTTCAGAAGATGACATAACTACATAAGCAACAATTCTACTCACGTGGTTCTCCTTCTCAAGCCTGCAGAAGGGGAGATGCTTTGTTCTTCAGTTCTTGTAGTCTTTTGATGGACAGAAGTTTCAATAGTTGGTGGTTCTGACGATGATTCTACGGTGTCCAGCTAGTAAATAAACGGAAATGAATATCTAATTAGATGATAGTTGAAGTCGGATTACAAATAAAGTGAAAAAAACAGAAAAAGAAAAACTTACTTTAAGTTGAAGAATTCACTTGTTTAATACATAACCAAACATTATAATTTTTTTTTTTTTGCATTTGAGTCAATTGTAGGTTGAAGTTTTAACTACTAACCCTGTCTATCATTACCAAAAACCCATGGTAGATTTAACATGCACATGGGTAGGCTAAAATCATAAACCATAGAAATATACTCACTTCTATGGAAGACAAGTTGGCAGCAATTGCTTCAATTTTCTCAGAGTAATCGCTCAATGTAGCCTTTGAAATTCTACAAAAACCAAAAAGTAAGTTAAAAACTTATCAATGCTTTATGAAGATTGAAGCCTCAATTGGCAGTAAAGCAGTCTACAAGGGAGAAAGAAATCCGACCTTGGTAATCCTTCTGGTGTTCTCTCTGCAGCAAGCTGCTCCAACAACTCCCTTAGAGTGCTAACATACTGCAAAATTAGCACTCTATATAATATAAGCATAATGAAACTGATAACGAATATACGCAAGAACTAAACTAATTGACAGTGTATACATAAATAACTATTGAAGCATATTATAGACACAATTAAGAAGAAGAGCCATAGATTCATCAACTTGCTACAAAAATTTTCAAATCAGCAGAAAATGATACTCAGACATGAAGATCAACAATTGGATAGCAACAATCAATTGCTAATGTATAAATGACATACATGGATAAGTTTGGATTGATGTTGTTGTTGAGGAGCAGCTGCAAGCAATCGCCTAAAATTGATTTCAGTTTTACTCAATCCCATCGTCAGCAAACCCTAGAAAACATGAGCACTTTATCTCATTCCACTCAAGCATACAAATTGAATAGTTATTGGATAACATAAACAACAAACAAAAGGATACAACTGTTTGTGATGAAAACATCACATTGCAAAAGAAGAGACAATCCATAACATAAGAGAATATCTAGATTCACGCACCTAGAGTTCGGAGTTTGGTGTTGCTGTTAAAGTGAAGATCATTCAACAGCTTCCTCCAATCCGATCAAATGAAGATAATCAGTTGATTATCGCTTACGCCAATTAGCCTAATTTCATCATTCAGTGTTCATATTCAGTATCATTTTAGAAGTGTTTGGAGTAACAGGTTTTTTTAACTTTTCTAATTTAAGGAGTAAAAAAATTCAAAAACCATGTTTGATTGGGTACATCATCTGATCAGAATATACCTCAAATCCACAATTCCACTTTTTTCCGTGTCGTTCTTCAATCAAAATCATATTCTGGATTTGATTTTATTGTTGTGTAGTGATTCATAAGCCCCGAAATTAAATGTAAAGGATTTAGATGTTTATAATGTTGTTAGAGATGGAGCTGAGCGGATCAGACAACGGAATAAGATTAGAAGATGAAGATGACGAACCTAATGAAAAAGACGATTGTACATGAAAACGACGAACATGGTGAAGATCGAATTACCTTTCAACTGTTATTCTTCTTTTTGATCTATATACACATGCTATTTTGCCCTAATTTGATCTCACTTAACGAATGAAGAATACGACTACAAGAAGAAGGCGAAGGCGATGAAGAAGACAAACCTTGTGAGCAGTGTTCCTTACAGGTTATGGGTAACGATCGAAGACCGATCTGGTGAGACCTTCTGATGGAACAGACGGTGACCAACGGTTGTGTTTATTAGCTTAGGTTCGCTTACTGGGACACCATTTGATTAAAAATCAAAACACACCAAATCTTTATAAGGGTCATAGTACCGTGTCGTATAACTTTATATAAAGCCCATATCTTCTGATAGTTTTCTGAATTTTTCTCATATTCAGTGTCGAATTTTTTTATACGTGTCGTATAAGTCTATATGGGTCATATTGGTTGGGGTGGGGGTGGGGGTGTTATATAGGTCTATATGGGACGTATAGCATGCCAACAGCCCCTTAAATTTTCCTTGTTTTCAATATATTTGACTCTATACATCGCGTACGGTGTTATACGAGACGTATAAAAGATGTTGATTTATAATGGGGTGTCATAATATTAGGACCCTAAATTTATTCAAAACCACTTAAATTAATAAAACCACCAACCATACTACTCAAAGTCACAACAATAAAAAGTAGGAAAATAATTGGGTTGTAGTTGCAGAAATTGGAACCTAATTTATCAAATGGTCAGCAGCGGTGTTGCCAATCAAAAACCGAAGTATCCGAGTCCCCTTGTCAAGAAGGCCCCGGGTGGCCTTATACTCGTTTTTTTCTCGCATTACGTGACGGAGTTTGATCCTTTTCTCACCACCATGCGGTATGACTTTACTACTTATTGGTTTGTGATGACAAGGGATTTTTATCTAATTATATAGGTTCTAGTGCTATAACATATATAGAGGCACCAAATCATTGGTCTTTTAGACCTTTCAACTCCTAGATTAGTGATCATTAACATTCAAACCTCCTATATTGATTTTAAAAACTATATAAAACAACATACCCTTTTAAGGTTAAATCTGATTTTGGTACATTAGAGTGTTTGTAATTGTCATTATTATATTTGTGGTGGACTATTTGTGGTGGACATATTTGTGGTGAACATATGTTACGCTTTTCAACTTAATGAACAAGAAAACAACACATGAGCACAAACCTAAAGTTTTCATAAACCTAACATCAACAACCTAAACTACATCAATACAATAAATCATTATGCAAATACAAAATTGAAAATTAATGACCATAGGAGAATCATGTTTCCACAGTTCTTTACTTCAATTGCCAACACCCATTATAATATACACTCCGTGCAATATAATGCAAGCAGATGAGTGTATTTTTTTTCTTTTTACCGCCGCTTTATATGTTTGGTAAATAAATATTGTTGCTCTTCCTTTATTCCCTCAAACAACCAAGTAAATATTTATTATAACTCAACTTTATGAACACAATATTTTTTCTCTACATCCTCCAATTCATCATTTCTTCTTCGTTTGATAATATTATTTGTTATTATGTTGGTGTCAAAATGACTCCAAACTAGATACATAAATAAGATGTTCAGTTAAAATTAAATAAAAAAATGCTTAAAACTATGAATGTGTAACTCTACAATCACTTCCATTGCTCACCTTCTATCAATTTTTGGTTTAGTTTTTAGTTTTAAACATTTCATATAATCATATTCTTACCAGCTTATTCATAGAACAAACTACAAAGCATCGAATATGCACACCTTTTGATTTCCGAAGGACCAAAATTGAATTAAATGCATACACAAGGACCATCTGTGCAACTTATCGAATTCGTCAAAGTGTTAAAACCCTACAGCATCCTCACATCCGAAATCTCCCTTTATATTCGCATGTTGGGCAGCTAGGGTTTCCACTTTAAACCCCAATTCAAATATCGCCATTAAAATCATCGAATCGTAAGTCGTCGTTTCTACCAGTTTTGTTTATATGTAAACTGTTTGAAGATTCATAGTAATTGATAAACATGAAAGTAGATGATTTCGATCGAAATTCTACTGTATTTGTGTCTGTTTGTTAGATTTCGGAGTTTTGAGATTGAGATGATGATGGAAGTTGTTTTCCCTATTGTTTGATTGCCGATATGATGGCGACAATGTATTAGCTCTATCTGATCATTTTCATATAAAATTGTTTGATTATTTTGATCGAATTGAGTTTTGTTTTTGAAAGTTTTTGGTGTTGAACATTGGAGCGGTGAATGAGGTGATGATTAATAGATTCCCTATTGGTTTGATTTGCCAGAATGATGGTGAATTTAGTATTAGCTCTGTCTGATCATCTACCCTCCAATATTAGACAAATAATTCGGCTTTTTATTTTTATAATCTTATTTATATTTTTTTTAACGGTCAACGAATAATTTTAAGTCCGGTCACCGCGTAAATCCATTAGCGAAAGACCACCCACGCCCGCGGACACAGACAACGCTGGTGACCCGGCTCGCCCATCATTTCAAAGGAAACCCACCATCAAAAGGCTCACTGTGCTAAAACCCTTAGTCCATTTAAAACATATTGCACTTAATGAGACTTTAATCTATGATCTTCATTTTAAAAAGTCATAAGTGTCTCCTTCTAAACTAGTTGATCTAGGTATAAAGGTGTTGTACATAGACATAAGGATGTACGAATGTTTAATGCCTTTTCTCCTTACCATAAATGTCCCCCGATCTTTGCGATTTTCCTTGACGATTTAACTTTAGAGCAAAACGGACAAATAAAACTTTATTTTTATTGTTTGAACTTTAAGATCTTAAATTTTAATGGTCAAAGTTTAAAAACAAATAGATAACCAAACTACAAAATATTACAATTTAATAGGCAAACTCGATCGACTAAAGAAAACATGACTGAATAGTCTGGTAACCAAAGTGTAATATTCAAAACTGTTGTTGAAATCAAAGAACCTAGGGTTTAGTATAAATTAATATAGTTTACTTTATTAATTAATATAGTTCATAATCATAATGTTAGTCATCAATCATATAATATACAACCCTATAATATTTCTAGACGATGATATATCTTTATGTAGACATATTATATGTCTAATATATGTCACATATATTATCATGTTGGTTGTTGTTATGAAATTTGAATTTCAATTTTATTTAACCCAAATTATATATGCTTACATCCAATAATCAAAACAAAAACAATAAAACAAATAAACTAAAACACAATCGATACAACCGTAAGTAGAGTTACGTTCTCAATGTGATAGACGTAATGTAGAGACGAACTAACGATCAGTTCCATTAATATGAACACAAAGATGAAACTCTAAGAAAGTTGATTTGAAAGATTTTAGAAATTAATAGAGATAGCATAGAAGGTCAAAATCATTTAAAATGAGGAAACATATTTTGATCCTTGAAGAACAAAAATTGAGCTGAAGGTGAGAGAATGACCATTGAGTTTTCTTCTAGATATCTTCATTGTTAATATTGGAGACCTTCTTTGGATATGCCCTTGAATTCTTTTTTTTTTTTGGTGAACTTAAATTCAAGAATAATAGTTGTTAGATAGGTCCTTCATATCTCCAATTTTAGCATGTTACATGAAGTAGATTGTATGCAGCAATATATACAACCCAATAATAGAAAATATAACACAACCTGTTAGAAACCGTTTATACAATATAAGCAGCATATATATGCAACCCAATAATAGAAAAATATAATACAACCTGTTAGAGACCATTTATACAATATTTATAGCAACCATAAATTTGACGTTGAACTACAAAAGACGTTTGCTGCACTTATTTCAACAGTTGTCTTACATACATATACAAATTGACCGACATATATACAATATCGTTGGTTGCTCCAAACGAGCGTTTACAGAATGCCTTACACATGCATATGCAAGCAAATTGAACCCCTCTACATGCTCATATAACATCAAATCAATAGATGTAACCGGGTGGTGAGACTTGTGAGTGTAGTCACACTATAATAAACACAAGAAAATAGTTTAAAAAAATGAGATCAAGCATATAACATGTAACATGCCCAAACCAAACGACTAACGGAGGTTAACGGAGCATTCAGTTTTAGAGACATTCTCCGTCTCTTTCTCTCTTCGTTTATCTATACATCTGACTGATCATTGACGTTGTGACAACGACGATGACGGCGACTTTCACAAAGATAATAAGGTTAGTAGATAATACTCTCACCTCAGATCCATCAACGATTGGAGCTTGACTTAGGGTTTGATCACTACAAATGGGGTTCACCTTGTTCATCGGAAGGCTTCTATTTGCTTCATTTTTCATATTATCTGCTCATCAATTGTAAGTACTCTAAGTCTCTGATCTCTAGTTTTGTTCATAGATCTGGTTCGTAACGATTTTTTATCCTGTTATTCTGTTAATTTAGTTGGATTATCCTGTTAATTGCTGTTAATAGAGTTTTTTTTGCCTTTCCAATCGGTCAGTTCATATTGATTTCTAGCTTGTTAACGGCTTAGTTAGTTGTTGAATGCTGCTTTTATTCTTCGATTTTTGGCTATCAATTGGAGATGTGATGCATGTTAAGCGAAGATAATTGAGAAGATTATGTGATAGGTTTTGACGTAAGGGGCCAATTACGTTGCGCTAAGCTGGTGATTGACTTTTTAAAGACGAAGATGATGAATGCGTACACAGATCTAGTTGATATTGGTTTGTAGCTTTCTAATTTAGTAATTAGTTTATTCTGTTGTTGATTGCTGTTTAATATGCTTTTTTTTCCTTCAATGTTTGTGTTTACTTCATTTTTCTTAGTAAATTGGAGTAACATGCTAACATGTATGTAGGATAATTAGTGTGCTAGATTATGACATATAGATGTCCTTTTATGCACAGCTGGGGATTGAATGTGTAGAAAAATCACTTTGTTGCAGAAATGCAAAACGAACGCACAGAAGATAGCGAAGATCTAGCTCATATTGATTACTAAGCATAGTAGCATGCTTATTGCTTAACCAGTTTAATTCACTTGTTGAGTAATGTAGAAAGCTATAGTTCTTCAATGTTTATATGTTAATTTTTATCATTACACTCAAAGTGTGATGTCTGTTTAACTGAAGAAAATGGCGATATTGTGAGCTAGATTTTTACAATTATGGTGCGTTAGCTGGTGGTTGATTCTTTTAACCACCATACTGTCTAGAAATAATCGACGTTGATGCTTGGGATAATTGGGACTTTGACTTAGAAGTTTGGCTGATAGTCTCACATTAGATTATACAAAGCAAAGTTATAATTTTGATCTTTATTGAGGACTTGGAGCTAAACTGGGTTTGCGATATTTAATGAGAGGCTTCTTCTGCCTTTTTTTCTAGTATCAGTACTCTCATATCTTCATTTATCCCAGATCTAGTTTGTATTAACCCCCAGATTGCTAAGTGGCAAGTGCTTAGTTATTCCACTGAAGAGGCTTTGATGTTCAAAATCTTGTGAGATTAAATTTTCAAATACTGTAATTGACTTTCCAGTAAATTAACTTTTTCTCTTACAATAAAGCCTATGCCTGAGAAGTTGCAATATACTTATGCAACTTCACTTTTCTTAGTGAAAGCGGAGTTTTAATGTATAATTCAGTGAATAAACTAGAAGAGTGTTGTTCTAAATTTTGCCATTTACATGCAGTTGTGTTGAGGTTGAGTTATATAGCTTTTAAGAGTGATTGACTGTTTGAACTATCCTTCATTACAATAAACTATGCGTCCATAATTGTTAAACCAAAATTACAATGTATGTTGGTCTTATGGAGTTAGGGGGGCTATAGTTGGTTTGCCTGTAGTTGAAAACCAAAAATTGTAAAACAAGGGAATCCTGCTTGCACCATCTTAAAAAAACAAGTTCCTATTTATTAACCAATTTAGAATTAATTTAGAATATTAGTTACTGGTACGACTATACAATTAGCCTACTTGACTTGATTTATGCTAGCTTCTGCAGATATCAGTTTTCAAAAAAGAGGAGTAAATAAAAAACTTCCAACTGCATTTTACACTTATTGGATAGTCTTGCAATTGTTTTTAGTTCCCTACAAGGATCCTTGGTGTTGATATCATAATGTCTTCATCTTTTTAGGTATAATGAATTTGGAACTGATGGAGGACCCATTGTAAAGGTTCTTGAACCAAAACTTAACGTGTTCACTAAATTGATTACCTCAAAAGTTGGTGTAAAAGTTCCAGAAGTCGATGTAAGGCTCTCTCCATGCGTTTGTTAATAAAAAATACAAGTGCAATTTATTTTTTGTAATTTTTTCTCAGTCCTCAGCATCGTTCTATGGGTCCATCTTCATTTACTTTCACATTATAATATAATATGTATTTAATTTATGCAACTAAAACCAAGCCTTCTTTTGAACAGACTAAACATGTCGTCATGACAATGATTGTTCTTCAAGGCTTTGGTGGCGTTGGTTTCGTACTTGGTAGCTATCTTGGTGCCATTTTGCTGGTAAATAACCATATGTTTGTGTTTGGAAGCTCTTATTGACGGCTGACATAATTCTTCAGTGTCTTTAATTCTTTGATCTGCCTCCAGGTTCTGCACCAGCTTGCTTTTACACCTGTATTGTATGATTTCTACAACTATGATGCTGAAGACGCAGAATTCGGTCAACTTTTTTTAAAATTCACACAGGTTAACTTCTTTTTGCTTATTTCCTTTTGAGTAAAATGCTTTCATTTTTTAAGTATCATAATTGTAGTTCCATTTTAAACCAAACCTTGCCCTTGCTTAAGTGTTTTAAAAGTACTCTTAAGTACACACGACTCATGAGACTCTAGTCTAGCCGAAGTTGATGCATTTATCAAAGGTGATAATTTCGACCCACTGACTTCTGGATGGGCTGGTTGGGGTTAAATTTTATCTCGGATGGGTGAAATCAAAAGGTTTAGATAAAAAGATAACAGGTCAAAGGAATTGAAAGCTATCTATCCAATGTCTATTCTTAATGCATACAACCTCCTAAATATTTTTATTTAAACATTGAGATTGTTATTGTACCCATATTGTTTTTATAATTACAATTCATCCATTCATTTTTAAATATTTTTTGAATGATTTTGCCTTTTGAAAGCAGAATATGTCATTGCTGGGAGCAATGTTATTTTTCATAGGGATGAAACACTCGATATCACTTCGGAAATCACGAAAGATTCCCAAGGCCAAAACGAGCTAGTCGAGATATTTATCAGTTATGGTCTAGTGTTCTTAAACAATATACGTAAAACTGTGTTTGAATCCCTTTACATTCGACTATCGAAAAGGTGATTTGTATTAATTTATTATTACCCCATAGACTAATAGAGGACTACCGGGTGTTATTCATTTCATACTTGTATCAAATTGAATGGTTCAGTATTGTACTATTTCATCATAGATGCAATTGTCACAAACCAAATGTTGCTACATGTAGTTTTCACGGCCGGATCGGACCGGCCGGTCCGACCGGTCGAACCGGGATCGGCTAGGTGGCCGGTCCGGTCGTGTGCGATTCGTTTTGTGGGGGTCGAACCGGCCGGTTCTACCCGAGTCGGTGGTCGGACCGGGGAACCGGACCGGTTCGGACCGGTTTTGCAATTTTTTTTATTTTTTTTTAATTTTTTTGAGTAAAAACGGAGTGTTGAACTACAAATTAGTGTGCTAGATCAAAAAGTAAAACCGAATTCAAAAAACGGGCTCGCACGGGCCTGGGTTTTTGAAGTTGCATTCGTGTCCGCGACACGTGCGGGCACACACGAGTTCGCTGGAAATCCAACCTTTTTCCCCATTTTTGCAACCCCCCCCTGCGCGCGGGTAGTACTTGTGGCAAAATATGTCATAAGGATACACTAGAGTGATAAAAAAATTACTTATAAACCAAACATCACTTTGTCCCCACACCAATGTGGGACAAAGTGTTCAATATAATCTTAAACATACATTCACACACACCCAAATATACTTAAATTTTTATATAACTATAAAATACATATATAAAGCATATATAAATTACTTATATTTAATTACATATATAAATATAATTAAATATAGTTAAATCCGGTCCAACCGGTCCGACCGGTCCGACCGGTCCGACCACCAAACCAGTAGGGCGTCCGGTTCGACGTCCGATCCGGTTCTGAAAACATTGCCATGTACGTTGTGTATGGAAAGTTGTGAAGCTACAAATTAAACATTGCTATTATGGTTCCTAAAATATCAGCATCAATAGAGATGGTATTCTAATCCCTAAGATATCATTAACATGATTAACACATCTTTAGAAAACTGTATCAAATATCCTTGTTTAAAATCTTACATGGTTAAATGCAAGCCGATACTTGAGATATCAGATTCTAACTATTCTAAATTATTAAAACTTAAAGCATCTCACAAATTTGAAATATGATCTATAAATTGTGAATTTCTACCTACTTTGGAAATGATAGAGTATTAAAGCGGGTCAACTAAAAATTTGAGCAACAAAAACATCATAATATTAACCAAAATGGCCAATGACACAAAGTTGGTGATGTAATTATAGGGATGTTTATCGATTCGGTTATTGGTTTGTTCGGTTTATTCGGTTTTGAAATTTTTTCAGGCATAACCGAAAACCGAACCGAACCAAATTAGAAATATAGCTAAGCGAACCTATTTCAACCGAATTTAATTCGGTTCGGTTTTGGTTAAAAACCGAAAAAACAAGATTTACCCTTTGTTTTTTCATTTCAAATGGTACCGAATTTAAATACTTTTATTAGAATCACTATTTATATACATTTTTTAAAATTACATATCAAATAATTAAACTCCTAAAATGTTTCGAATTTTGTTACTTAAAAATATAAATAGTCGACTTTGACTCTTTGATAGTTAAGATTTGAGATTAAGTTTTGATGTTTGGGGACAATCTATCTATTATAATAAAAGAGTAACTTGGGATGACATTGGTATGATATGTGTCAACACCACAATTCTCCTCATCAAAATTTTTCTGTCTCTCTCTCCTATTAAATAATTATCTTAATTACTAATAATATTATTTAATATTTTTAGATTAAATAGTTTTTATAAATTTAGAGTATTTTTTATTGATGTTATTTCTAAATAAACAAATTTTTATAAATAATTTTTTTCTAAAATATCAAACTTTGTTAAAAATACAATATATTATAAAATTAATGTTTTTAAAAAGTAAATATTTAAAAACCAAAAATAATTTAATTTAGGAGTTATGGTGATGAGATATTTTAAAAATGATATTTTATACAGTTTGTTTTATAACGAAACTTTATTTTTTGAAAAAAAAATTAAAAATAAAATTATAAAAAGTTGATATCACTGTTTTATTATTTATATTAATTACTTATATGTAATTTCAGTCATATTATATCTTGGAATATCATTTTATTTTTTAAAAATTTTATTATGTTAATATTTTATATATTCAACCTGTGTACTACACGGTTTTCCAAAACTACTATAATATATAAGTTTAATGTTATTAGGCTAAAAATAAAACGATTTAGAAAACTTGGGCTTTTGTTGTTAGGCTGAACTTATAATTACAAAAATATATATATTATAACATATTGAATTCGGTTAATTCGATTAACCGAATAAACTGAACAAACCGAATTCAAACATTACATATAACTGTGTGAATATAAAGTCAACCTTGAAGTCAAATACATACTTTGTTTAGTTTTCTTGTTAAATGTAATAGTTGTTAAAGTGCAGGGGCAAAAGTGTTAAAATGAAAGTTAGGTTGTTAATCTTTGGTTAACGACTGATTTGTGGATATATTAGTAAGCAGTTAGGTTAGTTCGAATATGCTTTTCAATTCTCTGTAATCGTTCAATTCCTTTTGTAATCTTCTTCGTTTCATCAATCAAGTAAATAATCAGAAGTTCTTGTTTACGATTGTGATTCCACTCTTGTTCAATTCATAACAAGTGGTATCAGAGCCTTGTTTGGCTCATCTCTGGTGTTCGATCTGAAATTGCAGGATCGGGAAGTGAATTGAAGTAGAAGATGGTGTCTACGAAGTTCGAAATTGAGAAATTCGATGGCAAGAATGATTTTAGTTTGTGGAGGGTGAAAATGAAGGCACTACTAGTTCATCAGGGACTAGTTGATGCCCTAGCCGGAGGTCAGGCGAAGATTCCTAATAAAGCCACAGATGAAAAGAAGAAGGAGATTGAAGCCAAGTAGAAGGAAGTAACCGAGAAGGCACATAGTGCAATTATTCTAAGTCTCGGTGATGGAGTACTTCGGGAGGTTTCAAAGGAGACAACAGCAGCAGGGGTTTGGTCAAAATTAGAGTCATTGTATATGACCAAAAGTCTGGCTAATAGATTGTATCTGAAAAAGAGACTCTACACATTTCAGATTGTAGCAGGTAAATCCCTTGAAGATCATACTGATGATTTTAATAAACTCATACTAGACCTGGAAAACATTGACATCAATTTAGATGATGAGGATCAGGCCCTAATCTTCTTGACTTCTTTACCCTCTCACTATAATCATTTTGTGGATACTCTCCTCTATGGTAGAGAGTCTTTATCCATGGAGGAAGTATTGTCAGCCCTTAACTCTAGAGAATTAAAGAAGAGAGTAGAGCCTAATGATGTAGGTGAAGAAGGTCTCTTTGTAAGAGGAGAACTGATCATAGAGAGAATAAAGGGTATAAGAATAGGGGTCAACCCAGGTCTAAATCAAGATTTAGGAGGAAGTGTTTTGTATGTCATTCTGAAAAGCATTTAAAGAAGGATTGTCCTGAATGGAAAAAGAAAAATGTTGAGTTTCAGGGGTCAAAGCATGCAAGTAATTTCACACAGAGTGATGAGAGTCTTGATGGGTATGAGAGTTCGGATGTATTGATGGTTACTTCATATGGGGCTGCTGATACATGGGTAATGGACTCTGGTTGTTCTTTTCATATGACACCCATCAAAGAAGGCTTTCTTGATTTGACAATGAAGAAAATAGGAACTGTGAAGTTGGGTGATGATAGAGCATGTGAGATTCATGGGAAAGGATCAGTTTTGTTCAAGCTTCATAATGGTACTGAGTTGACTCTCCATGATGTGAGGTATGTGCCAGAATTAAAGAGAAGTTTGATTTCTATGGGAACATTTGAAAGAGATGGAATGAATGTGAGTCTAAAGAATGGGAAAGCCAAAGTCATAAAGGGTTCAATGGTTCTAATGTCTGGTGTCAGGGCTGAGAACAACACCTATTTGTTAGATGGTAAGGTGGCTGACACAAGTGCATCAGTTATGACAAAAGAAAGAGATGGTGGACAAGCCAGTCTATGGCATCAAAGACTGGGTCATATCAGTCAACAAGGTCTCACAGAATTGGCCAAGCAAGGGTTGATAGAAGGGCTGCATGACTGTGAATTTGGTTTTTGTGAACCATGTGTGATAGGTAAAGCTTATAGAGTCAAATTCAGTAGAAGTGTGCAGGTGAGTAAAAGTAGACTGGATTACATTCATGCTGACTTGTGGGGTCCAGCAAAACAAGCATCACTTGGTGGTGCCTACTACTTTCTTTTAATTATAGATGATCACTCTAGAAGGGTATGGGTCTATATGTTGAAGAGGAAAAGTGAGGCATTTCAAAGATTTAAGGAGTGGCAAGTGATGGTGGAGACATAAACTGAAAGGAGAGTGAAGAAATTGAGGACAGACAATGGTCTGGAGTTTTGTAACCATGAATTTAATGAGTATTGCAGAGAAAAGGGAATTTCTAGGCACCTCACAGTCCCAGGGACTCCACAACAAAACGGGTTAGTTGAAAGAATGAATAGGACCATTTTGAATAAGGTGAGGTGTATGTTGAATGCATCCGGAATACCCAAGTCTTTTTGGGCTGAGGCTGTTAACACAACTGTCTATTTGATAAATAGATCCCCTAGTGTAGCATTGATGAATAAAACTCCAATGGAGGCATGGTCAGGGAGGAAAGCTAGTTTAAGTATGTTGATCTCAAGATATTTGGGACTCTAGCTTGTGCTCATGTGAGTCAAGGAAAGCTGGAGCCTAGAGCTGTCAAATGTATTTTTCTTGGTTACTCTGATGGAGTTAAAGGGTACAGGCTGTGGAGATGTGATGCCTCAAAGGTCATTTCAAGCAGAGATGTTACTTTCAGAGAAGATGTTTACTATGGGGATGTGATTGGTAATAAAAGTTCACAGAGTGAAGATAGAGAGGTTGAACTAGGGGTTCAAATTGAGGTGGAGGAGGAACCACACAATGTTGATGAAAAGTCAGAATCAAATGTGCCTGGTGTGAGTTCGGGATCAAGGTCTAGTTTGGCAAAAGATAGGCCTAGGAGGACCATTGTGAAACCATTAAGGTATAGAGACGGTGATGATATCTCTGCAGTGGCATTTATTGCAGCTGAGAAGGAGAGTAACTTTAAGCCTTTGTCATATGAAGAGGCTGTGTCATGTGAAGAAAAGGATAAGTGGGTTAGGGCTATGAATGAAGAGATGGATTCATTGGTTAAAAATGAAACTTGGGATTTAGTTGACAAGCCTGATTGTAAGAAATTGGTGAAATGCAAATGGATATTCAAGATTAAAGAAGGGGATGAGAGTGGAAAACCAAGATACAAAGCAAGGTTAGTTGCTAAAGGTTTTACACAGCAGGCTGGTGTAGATTATACAGAAATTTTCTCACCAGTTGTGAAACACACCTCAGTGAGGATTTTACTTTCAATTGTTGCTAGTCAAGATTTAGAACTAGAACAATTGGATGTTAAGACAACATTTCTCCATGGTTATCTAAATGAGAAGATATATATGACACAGCCAAAAGGGTTTGTACAGAAAGGCTATGAGGATAAAGTTTGTTTATTGAAGAGGTCTCTATATGGGCTGAAACAGTCTCCAAGGCAGTGGTATAGGTAATTTGATGAGTATATTGTGTCACAAGGTTTTAAAAGAAGTGAGTATGATCAGTGTGTTTACACTAAGGAATATGAAAAGGGGAACTTTGTGTACTTGGTGTTGTATGTAGATGACATGCTTATTGCATGTAAGTGTAAGGAAGAGATTGAAGTGACTAAAGGGTTGTTAATGAAGGAGTTTGAGATGAAGCAGCTGGGAGAGGCAAGGAAGATAATAGGAATGGAAATCAATAGAGACAGGTCAAAGAAAGTGTTAAAAGTCCCTTAGTGTTCTTATTTGAATAAAGTGCTCAAGAATTATGGTATGGATTGTGCTAAATCAGTAAAAGTGCCTTTGGCTCAACATTTTAGATTGTCTAATGCAGAATCTCCAAAGTCAGATTCAGAAGCTGCTTATATGGCAAAGGTACCCTATGCTAATGCAGTAGAAAGTTTAATATATCTTATGGTCTGCTCTAGACCAGACATAGGGTATGGTGTGAGTGTGGTCAGCCGGTATCTTGCTAATCCAGGTAAAAGTCATTGGGATGCAGTGAAATGGTTGATGTGGTATCTAAATGGTACTAGGGATTATGGTTTGATTTTTGGGGAGCCTGATGAAGGTTGTAATCCGGTTCAAGGTTATGTTGATTCAGATTATGCAAAGGATCAAGATAGGGGCAGATCAAAAGTGGGTATGCTTTTAAAGTGTGTGGTAATTTGGTGAGTTGGAAGGCAAGGCTGCAGGGAGTTGTAGCTTTATCTACAACTGAGGCTGAATATATTGCTTTGACAGAGGCTGTAAAGGAGGCATTATGGTTGAGTAGATTTGTTGCTGATCTGGGTTTGAAGGTGCAGTGTCCAACAGTTTATTGTGATAGTCAAGGTGAAGTTCAGTTGGCTAAGAACAGTGTGTTTCATGATAGAACTAAGCATATCAAAGTGAAGTATCATTTCATTAGAAATGTGATTGAGTCAAATGAAGTTGTAGTGGTTCAGCTGGGGACAGAAGAGAATCCGGCTGATATGCTAACCAAGGCTTTGCCATTCGGCAAGCTTGAGTTTTGTATCATAGCCTTGGGGATTGGTTGAGCAGTGTTTAATGTTTTGGTGTTCTTCAAGTTGGCTTTAAGGTGGAGAGTGTGAATATAAAGTCAACCTTGAAGTCAAATCATACTTTGTTTAGTTTTCTTGTTAAATGTAATAGTTGTTAAAGTGCAGGGGGCAAAAGTGTTAAAATGAAAGTTAGGTTGTTAATCTTTGGTTAACGGCTGATTTGTGGATATATTAGTAAGCAGTTAGGTTAGTTCGAATATGCTTTTCAATTCTCTGTAATCGTTCAATTCCTTTTGTAATCTTCTTCGTTTCATCAATCAAGTAAATAATCAGAAGTTCTTGTTTACGATTGTGATTCCACTCTTGTTCAATTCATAACAAACTGAAAACCGAATTCATAATTCGGTTTCGGTTAGGAACTGAACCGAAAACCGAATTCATAGTTCGTTTTTTTTTTTCGGTTACGATTACGGATCGACTTTCGGTTTTTTTGCACACCCCTAGATGTAAATGTGATGTTATTTTAGAGTTCAAGACTCTGATAAATAAATAGTAAAATTTAAAAGTTTAAAACCAGTTTTAGTATGTGTGTGAGTTAGCTAATTGCCTAATCGTAATATTTGGTAAACCAAACAAACAAACAAACAAACAGACCCAGTATATCCCACTCAAGAATATATTAATACTTTCAAAACTGTAACAAACATTCGAAGAGGGTCTGAAGTGAGAATATATTAATACTTTCAAAAGGCACGATTTGGTAGGGTTCTAAAGCTACAGTAGAGACCGTACAAAACACCGACGTCGTCGTCGGTAACGTCAACGTCAAGTCTCTCAACGCTTCACAGTTAATTACAGTTTCTATTAGATTTCATGAATTTTGATTTCAACCTCTGTTGATTATAAGTGAAAGATTTGTTCTATGTTGACGTTCTTCGTAAACGATTACTCTTCAATTTGTGTGCTAACTTGCTGTTTGATTGTTATATGATCCGATAACGTGTTAGAAAGTAGAAAATGGAACCTTTGTTTACTGATTTTTCTAAGTTTTAGACTTGCGAATTGGATTCCGGATTGGAGCATAATCCATAGAATTTTATCTTGATTAATATGTTAGGAAGTATAATTATGCCAATTAAACTGCTAATAATCACCTCAGTAAATTGATCATCAGTTATGATAAATGTATGCTACTGTGTTTGTGTGTTGTCTTGTTTCTGTTTCTGTTTATCTTCATTGTGTTTTTACTGATGTTGTGTTTGTGTAGATTGAAGAATGAGAGAGAAGAAAAAAAGTGCAAGCCAAGATGAAATGGCATATAGATAGATCTTTGTGATGGTAAGTTAACTATCTTATTATCAGTAGTTTTTGCTATGAATTACAAGAAATATGATGTGCATGCCAATGATAATCTTTGTTTTCTGGGAAGTTTAGATTGTCAGATTGATCAATTTTTGCTGTTAAAGAAGTTTTCTGATTATGTTGCTAGTCTTTTGTATCTGTTTTTTACTTTTTATTCTATTCTGAAAATGTGGAGCTTTGGTTTAAAAAAGCATGAGTGATCTGAGGCATTTTTGTCCCAGTAACCAAGGATCAAGGTACATGCATCACATACGCACGGCCATGACTATATACAACCAAATAAGCTTTATTTACAACAAAAAACTGCATGTCTCATCTGTTTTACGCTCCTAGCCACCCTGATTTTGACCAGTTTGACCGAGAACTACATAAGGCGCGCCTTCCTCACCCTGTGCATTTTCATCAGCACCTCACATGCTGTTGGGGGGACTTTTTAAACCAGGTGTGGAACACTAGTTACGAAGAAGAAAAGTTTTAAGATATTTAAAGTGCAAGTCAATACGTAGAAGTTTTATGTTCTCAAACCAAACAACAAATCACTATTAAATTGTGCACAAATTCACAAGCCAAATCACAACAATCAATCTTTGCAGCAAAATATAATGCCAAAAAAGAAAGAAAAAAGAGAATCACAGAAGCATAGTCAAAACCGAAGGTATCATCAAACACAAAACACCAAGCGCAAATCAACCATTATACAAGAAAAATTCACAAGCTCAAGTCGTTGTCTTCAGTTCTAGTATCTGAACAAGTGACCACAATATATCCATCCGATGCATGCTTCTGTTATTCTCTCCCTGCATATATCATGTTGACTAGATTAGGTACATGTAAATTTTGACCCGTTTAGTCGATGATTTGGGTTATATTTTTATAGGGTCAAAGAGTATAAAACCACCAACATTGCTTTGTTAAAGAATATGCTAGATTATCATTGTAATAATATGGATTTTGTAATAATAATTAACACTTGAGTTATATATAAAAATTTTTAGATAACTTTTGTAATATATATAATAACTTTTGGTCCAACCCAGTAGTTTGACCTGTTACTAGTTAGGTTATACCTCAACAATGAAACACATCCAGGTTTTATCACCAAAGGCGTCTATTGCGCCTTTTAAGATAGTCAAACCCAAGCTCCTGATAGCTTCAGTGATCTCTAGAAAATGGACACATTCATCACACAGCATCTGTGTGCACACAAACCAAAACTGTTGGCGAAAAATGAAATTATTTCACGAGTTTGTTGTGTTACAAGTCATGATTGTACCTCCACCAGCATTTGCCCATCGGTGCCAATATTTTCCACGATTATTGGACATACTTTGAGGTCATTCCCTACTTCCATTGCCCAGCTTGAACCCTGATCCTGACTCCCGAGCAACTGCAAAATTGTAATAACATCAAAATAAAGGAAGATGAACTAACATAGAGCGTATAGAAAACGATAGAAGTTAAAAGCGGTACCTTGAACTCGGCACATTTATTAATTTTATCAGCGTGCTTGGTGATGCATTGCATGAAAAGCATATGCTTAATTGTTCGTTCCAAAAGTGAATCGATACTACACTGTGGGAAACAATATACTTGTTTCAACTTACTATCTTTAACAAAAAATCATAAATTGACACACTGGAAAAAATAGAGTTACCTTTGATCCATTGGGTACAAGCTGCCTGAGTTCCTTAATACGATCTTGAATCAACTGTCTATCTCTGGGCCGGGGTTTACCACTTTCACCGGGCCTAGCCCGTTTTTTCCTGATCTTAGCTGGTTCTCTAGGCCCATCTAACTGGTCACGACATCTACTAACACTAGCCGATGAGAATAAAGAACGCTCAAACGTGTAACATATTGAACCACTGGTTTGCATATCACTGGGACTCGGTTGCAGCCGTGAAAGGGGTTTGACCGGTTGACTAAATGGTGTTGACCCTTTATCATCACTGTCACTGCAACAAACACTAGCAACAACCGCTTCCAAGAGGTTTTCAGAGCCTGATCTTTGTGTACTGCTAGTGTCTCCACCCATCTGGTCAAGGGTTACCGTCTCCGTTGTGACCGTTTCCCAGTCGAAACAATCCTTCTGCTTACACAATGTGGGTCCCAATGCTTCATACAACTCACATCCAGCAGGAAACTTGAAAAAATTGTTAGTTTCGGTTTCTGGGTTATTTAGCATTTGGCTGTTTAGAAATGCAGGCATGAACAAGTCCCAGTTTTGATCATCGCAAGCTGTTGACTGGATGAAATCTGATATCGGGTCTTTGCTTTCTTGATGATCAGTGATCGTCTTAACTTTCGTACCCTTCTCCATTGTTGTATCTTGATTGTTTACATGTTTGTGAAATCTCACTGAACCCGAACACGTGGAGATTTCTGTCTGAAATATAATTTGCATATTAAGATTCTAGATTTATTTTTATGGAGGCGACAAAACAGGCGGGTTGCGTGACGGGCTATAGGATTAGAATGCTAATTTTTTAGGGGGTCTGTATGAGTGTCACAAAACACTTTTTGTTAAGAAATTTTAAATGGGTCTAAACTGTCACATCCCGTTATTAACCAAGTCGATTTAGTGGAGAGAGATGCATACCACGCAAGGAGAATCGTCTTGTAGCTCAAAAAAGCCGTCCCTAATATGGTTCACGAGCTTCAAATCCTCGGTGATCTGCGTGTTTTACAGTAATAAGATCTTAAAAGAAAGATTAATGCAAATAGTTTACAGATAAATACACGTGGTAGAAGTAAGTACTTGAAAATTGAATTTTTTTTTAACGGCAAATGTGCGACCCTCTTCAGAGAATAGGTGTTATCTTAATCAGGCCTACCTATTCGTTTCCCAGCCAGGACCGCACCCCAAACCCCCTCAGGAGGAAACCCATTGTTGAGAAAACCCCTTTGCTCAACTCTAAGTATTTTGCTCAAAGTGAGACTTGAACCCATGACCTCCCATATTTACATATCATGGGTATCTCACTTTAACTAGTTAGGCTAAGGATCATTAGTGAAAATTGAAATTGTCTTACGCTTTTTAAAGAGCCGAGTTGTATGACCCCGTATGAGCCAACAGCAATAACAACGATGGTCTGCATAACATAAAGACATCAAAAGTTCAAAACACGTATCGTTTCATGAAATTGGATTAGAGTAGCAAGATGAGCGGGTACGCTGGTTCTGTAACAGTCAAAATGAGTAGTCTTTGGTATTAATCGAGTTGGATTGACCCGAAACACTGTTCAGCCCCCAACAAAACTTCTATATTTTATAAATAATTAATGTGTTTAACGCGATTATAGAAATTATATTATATATCAATTTTTTTTTCATAGAAAGTGACATACCCTGATCCCGGCTTTAAACAGTGTGTTCCATCCTTCAAAATGCTGAAAATTAACAGAAAACATAAGACACTATGATACCATATAATACAATTACTGATATCAAAGTTATTTCTCACCTCGTCTAGAGAACACAAACTATTGACAAGTCGATTCCCCGATATCCATTGATGTTTACCTGTAGCTGCAACCCGTCCAACGACCCTGCCCAACCAAGAATACAAATACGCGTATTATGCACATTTTGCATACCCGGTGCATGAAGCTCCCGCTTTGCGCAGGGTCCGGGGAGGGGCCGGATCAGATGTACGCAACCTTTCCTTGCATAATTTTGTGCAAGAGTCTGTTTCCACGGCTAGAACCCATGACCTCAAGGTCACAAAGCAGCAACCTTACCAGTTGCTCCAAGGGCCGCCCTCTCGCGTATTATGCACATGATTAAAATAAATAAACAATTCAAATGTTATTAGGCAAATATCAGCATACCCTTCCCCAGCAGAATATATGCGATAAGACATGTTTGCAATAGCTAATCCAAGATGATCTTGTGGACACCACTCTTTCTTCAAACTGTCATTCATCTTATTGAACCAGTTGTTGATCTCTGAACAATCGGTATCGTGACTATCGTCACAATAAGCATCTTCCCAACTCAACATCCTACAAACATTTTCTGTTATGGTAAGTTCATGCTAAAAAATGCATATTTCCAGTATAGTTAATTTTGATCGACTTTTCGAGCCATCTGATTAAAGCTCATGCCAAACAAACAATGAATCTAGAGAAAAATACAAACACAACACTGCAATTTTGCAAGAATGAACATTTTTAACAACCACTAGCTAGCATGCTTGATTAGTTGATTTATTTATAAATCTAAAATATGAAAATCAAACACCAATAACTTTGATCCCATCTAACAAGGTATTGATGCTTCTATGAGTTTCTAGTAACAGATTCTCACAGTTAAAAGAAACACAAAACATCATATGCCAATCTAACTTTAGGCAAAATATCATATGCAAATCAAAACAAAATTCAACAAACAAGTGAAAACTAAAGTTCATGAACATGATCTTACATTTGAGGTTGATGCTTGAGTCTCCAAAAAACAGCATACTTCCAGTCAGTGTTAACACACAGGTTCTTGAGTTGCTGGTGTAATTCACCACCACCCATCTTCTTTTTCCCCACTAGGTTAGCCAACTATGAACACCCTTACACCCCCACCCCCCAAACACAAACTAAAATGATGTTTTCACCCTCTGCAAACTCTAACTACCCCTGTAAGAACCTCTGCCTGCTTGTTTCCTTCTCAACCCCGCGCGACGTTTTATCGGTGGACCGACTGTGGGAGTAAGCAGACTACCCAATCCCATCTCCCAAATCACTCAAAACCCTAACCCTAACCTCTTTCAACAATTCAACAGCAAATTAGCAAGATCAAGTTTCAAAAGATCAATCTTTGAACAAAATCTGACAAAATTGAAGAACATCACCATCAAAGTTCAAGAAAGTTGAATTGTAATCAGTGTGATCAATCAATTACAAATAAAAAACAGGTGGGTGTTCTTGATAAGCTCAAGATTTAACTAATATCAAAAGACATCGAAGAAATCAACATAAAAATTAAATCTTTTCATGAAATTTTTGCTTCGAATTCAGTAAAAGAACACACCCAGATGATCAAAAGTTTACACAGATGAAGAAAAAGTTGTTTTTCATTTGTGGGTTTTCATCTTTCAAACTTCTGTTTATAAAAGAAGAGGCTATTCTTTTGAGTCAACATTTACACCCCACCACCTTCAACTTCTAAAGGTTGCTAAATTGGCACAAGAAGTGAAAAACATTTTGCCAATTGGTCCATATCATTTTTGGGATTTATGAGTGTTCTCTTTATAGATAGTCCCATTGATATGGCCAACAAAATGATATTTGAAATTAGAAAAATGTTTCTTTATCTTCATCTCATTTTTGTCACTCAACCTTTTGCTTAGAAAAAACCCTATTCTCACCAATCATTTTTATAACTAAAAGGTAGAACACCAACAAAACATAAACTAAAAGGTAGAACACCAACAAAACATAACCCCATTCATATATATCTTCTCATCATGGTTAATGATAACTATTTATTTGTTACTTTTAATCTTGTATGTTTGACTTGTTTTATTTGGATCTTAAAATTAAAAAGAAAAACATGAAATAATATCATCTGTGCTATATACACAGTATTTTTTTTTCTGACAAATGAGTCAATTTTATTGGTGTATAAAATTTCTCTATTTGATACGCTACTGAAAAATTATATAAATAAAAAGAAGATAATAAGTGTTAATAGAAACTACTACTGGGATGGTAAATACATAACCAATGCATCTTTTTACCACATGTGGTTATCTTTATACATGAGTACATGACGTACAAGTTATACAATTCTCTACTTACAAGTATTTTTGATGGATTAGTCTGTGAAAACTAACCACATAATTTCTCTCTCTTTAGTTGGACGACTCTCAACCTTTCTTTTTTCAATTTAATCTCTCTCTCTCTTATTCTCTGTTTATGAATAGTCACAGACAAATCCCTCTCTTCAAAAATCAGTCGACATCACTGTCGCGAGGGTCAAAAGCACTACCACGAGGGTCATGATCCACGGGCCTCTTATGGATGTCTCATCAGAGTGCTATTAGTGTGTTAAAGGCGTTGCTAAACTAATAATACAAGAAATATACGTATAATAAGATAAAAAAGAGGTTATAATTCCAATTAAGTTAAAAGAAAAAAAAGTCTCGGAACAAATATGAAAGCCAAAATATAATCTCATATGAAAATGATAGATAATCTAGATATGTGTATAAATTGATATGTTTAGGTTTTATCTAATTATGATTATCAATGATCATTAATCATTGTTTAAGATTATGGAGGTTCCTTTTTGGCTAAAAAGGAAATGCATGAAGTCACGACAAATTTACCAAGAAAATTAAATATGGTTAAAAAAAGGTGAAGCATAATTATTATCCGTTCAAACTTTAATAATCCTTCGGTTTTGCAGGTTAATATTTACAGACGTTGAAAAGTTATTTTGAAATTCAATTTTTCTTATATATATGAAGCAAAAAAGTAGTTGTATTAAATCATCCTGATGGTAAGCATAGCCGGTTTTAAGGGTGTCTTGGGTGGTCGACTAATCTTTCTTTACATCTAGTTATGTTGAGTGTCGGTTAACATAATTTTTTAAAAATTATATAGTATTAGTAATAATATGTTTTAGAAGAAAAAAGTTCAAATACAAAGTGTATTTTTGATACAAAGTGTATTTTTGCTACAAAGTGTATTTTTGCTACAAAGTGTATTTTTACTACAAAGTGTGAGAAGACACAATGAGTCAAAAAAAGACACAATGAGTCAAAAAAATACACAAAAAAATTCATATCTCCCAATCAAAATCAAATTTTAAAAAAGTAATTCGAAGCTTTTGTTCCCCTACTCGTCCTCAATAAGAAAAAAAATAAACGAAAAAAAAAAAAAATAAAAAAATTAACGTTTTTTTATTGAGACACAATAACTTCATTTTGTCATTATGAAAGACACAATGACGTCATTGTGTCAATATAAAAGACACAATGACGTCATTGTGTCATATAATTACACAATGAAAAAAATTTTTTTTTTTCTGAAAGAGGACAACAAGATGAACAAAGGCTCCGAAGTGTTTTTTTAAAATTAGATTTAGATTGTGAGATATAAATTTTTTTGTGATTTTTTAGCATCATTGTGTCTTCTCATACTTTGTAGCAAAAATACACTTTGTAGAATAACCTCACCCGTTTTAGAATGACCCAACATATTAATAAACTTTTTAAAACTTAAAACATATTCTAGAAAGGGATCTAACTAACCCGTTATACATAATCATCTGCAACCATTTTAAGTGGCTATTTTTATTTATCATATAGGACATCTCAAATTTACGAATCATGGGCGTCCCTGGGAGGGGGGGGGCACCGCTCAAGGCCCGATCTCCTCGGGGTCTGAAGTTTTTTTATAAATTTTTTATATTATATATGTATGTATATATATTTAAAAAAATTATAGGCTTTAAACAAACTTATTTACAAACCCAATAACAGTTGAATTATTTAACCTATTGAACCTTAAGGTCCATTAACATTTTAGTTAGTTAATTCACTACCGATTATCCACTCTAAACCTATTTTAAAGACGCTAGGAGAGTCACACGCTTTGGTCAAGTAGATAAATTAGATTATTGTGCCACAATACTTCTGTTTATTGTTATAACAATTATTGTCGTATTTTCAATTTTTTCATACATGTTATCGATTTTATATTATAGGGCTCTAATTATTTCAACTTGCTCAGGGCCCAAATTTTTTCACGGATTCTTTGGGGACGGCCTTGTTCGGATTGGCCCTAGGTTAGGTGATGTGCTCCTTAATTAAAAGGTTGTGAGTTCTAACCCTGCATAATATAAGATGTGATGATTTATCTTATAAAAATTTAGTTGTTAGATTTAGAAAAATCAAATTATGAGGGTTCTTCTTTCATAATCTAGAGATTGTAAACATAATCAAGGAGTTATATCAAGTATCCATATCATAAATATTCAAAAGTATTTAAAAACAACTAATAATTTTAACATGACATGTGTATGATTAGGATAGAATTGCAGTAAAAAATGTATTTAACAATTGATAGTTTTAAGGCCTCATGTATTAACAATTTTGGCTTCTCTTTATGCGTTTATATTGTAACATGGTAAAACAAAAATAAATAAAAACGTTATTTTAATCGATCTTTACAAATTACAACAATCGTAAGAGAACCCAATGGATGTACAGACTTTCATGGTGTTGCTCTTGGTGTTGCTTGCCTTTATCATGTTTGTAGTTGTGTAGCCTGGTTTGTAAGGTATAGTTAATATGATCTTTTCTAGAGTGGTTGTGTTGTTTTCGATTTAGTTTGTCTTATATATTTTATTTCATGTTTAGTGTTTGGTTTTTTGTTGGTTTCTTTTGTGCGTTTATATTTGCTTTTCCCTGGTAAAAAAATATGCACATAACCTCGTAAAATTACGACTGTGACTTAAGAAAAAGTAAAACATAATCAATATATACACATACGGTGTCTAGACAACAAATAGACAACAAATGAAGATACCATGAGAGAACAAAAAAAAACCTCTACCGATGTGATAACATATAGAATATAAGAAAAAGAATAATGTATTGTGTATTTATTATCGATTAAGTATTTATAAGAGTCCAATAAGAATAATTACATGAAAAAAAACTAAAATAATCAAGCTCCTATTTACCATTTATGATTGAATATAATCATACAAAGGCATATATATAATAATTCGTAACTAATATATTTTCTCCGTTCATAAAGCTAATACATTTTATCTGAACACTACATATATAATTCTAGCGTAAAATAGATTTGGGGTGATTATTTAGCATGAAGCATAATTTTTCAAATTAATGCTTCATTTTTTAAATGATTGATGCACCGTCTTTTTTATTTTCTAGTGTAACAATTTAATGTATAAAAAATTGTGTGTAATTTGATAAAATCACAAAGTTGATTATAATACGCATTGAAATGTTGGTGTTCATCATTCTACTGCTAAAAACAATTGCATGGAGTGAACACTATACCACCACCATTATTCACATTGATTTTTATTGTGATTGTTACATATGTACACGTCCAACGTACATACATACACACACGTATACATTATATATTATATATTCTAACTTGAGCATGGGATTAGAAAATTGGTTTTGGGTTCCTATTTTGCTAGCATTAATCATGATTTTAGGTTATCATTTCTTACGGCCAAAATTTTGAAAATTTTTGGAGTATGATATGTCCCTCATAGGCTTGGCTTGTACCCATATATTAGAATATCTTCCTAATTGTTTTTTTATTTAATAATAGCACTGTATTATTTTAAAAGCTCTTAAACTACTCTAATTAGGTTTAAACCTAAGTTTTGTCAAATAGTCTTCTAACTCTAGTGATCACTAGACTTCTAATTCAAATGACAAAGTTGATTAATTATGAATGGGGGTAAAAAAATAAATACATTCGTTTTGTTAATGTTGATAATTCTTTGATCCTAATTCTCAAGCACAACTCGAATTGAATATGAGATAGATTGATATAAACATGAGATAAAATTAACACAAGTGAAATCAATAGATCAAAGTAAAATTAAAAGAAAAATAGGTGAGATATGAGTCAACTTTAGCAGCGTAGCTTACGTGATTTTATCACTTTTATAACATAAGATGTTATTCAGTAAATCTATATAAAAGTTTAACTGCAAAAATCATAATTTTGGTACTCTAAATCACTTATATGTTATTAAGACTTGTGATTTCGAAATAAATTAAATTATTATTGCATTTGCTTATTTTGTGATATAAAATATTAAAAATATTACCTTTTTCAGCTCTATATATCTACGTAGGTATTGTGTTGTTTAAAATTCTTGGGTATCTCTTATGAATTGTGGAAATACCACTTCCAAATTTAAACATATCAATGACGCACAAAAATAGAATGAGATTATTCACAGATAAATAAGAAACGAGTATGTAAAATTCGTTATAAACAGTGTACTAGAAAATAGGCCAAAGATCTTTCTTATTTTTGGTTAGCCGTAGGCATTTACAACTATCGAAAGTTTGATAGCGGTGAGGTTATTCTACAAAGTGTATTTTTGATACAAAGTGTGAGAAGACACAATGAGACTAAAAAAGTCATAAAAAATTTATATCTCGCAATCTAAATCAAATTTTAAAAAAAAAAACTTCGGAGCCTTTGTTTATCTCGTTGTCCTCTTTCAGAAAAAAAATAAAAATAAAATATTTTTTTTCATTGTGTCATTATATGACACAATGAATAATGACACAATGACGTCATTGTGTCTTTTATATTGACACAATGACGTCATTGTGTATTTCATAATGACACAATGAAGTTATTGTGTTTTTCATAAATGACACAATAAAAAACGTTAATTTTTTTTTTTATTTTTTCGTTTATTTTTTTCTTATTGAGGACGACTAGGGGAACAAAAGCTCCGAATTACTTTTTTGAAATTCGATTTTGATTGTGAGATATAATTTTTTTGTGTATTTTTTTGACTCATTGTGTCTTTTTTTGACTTATTGTGTCTTTTTTTGACTCATTGTGTCTTTTTTTGACTTATTGTGTATTCTCACACTTTGTAGTAAAAATACACTTTGTATTTAAACTTTTTTTGTTTGATAGTTTCAATGGGAAAATATCAACATGAACTCCATCAAGGGTAAGCAAGTTAAGCAAGTTACTGTTAATGAGTTACCCTTCACTCCTTGAGTAGCATGCTATTTTGTACACATTTATTAAAACATACTGTAATTTCCTACACATTTTTGTCTTAACTTGAATCTAATTATACTATGATAACCTTGATAACATTAAAATCACCAACAACCTAATTTTTTTAGAAAAGGATAACATGAATAGTAACTCAAAGTTTTGAAAAATAAATAAAAATCTGATTAGGTGTTTAAGTACAAAAATAAGACTCATTATAGGAATAAAAATACAAAATAAATTCGGTTTCAAACAAAAGTCAACAAAAGAAGTAGAAACATAGGCATATGTTGTGACTTGTGAGGTTGTGAACTTGCAACCAGGCCGGCTCTATAATGTAAGTTGGGCCCTTAATGTAAGTTGGGCTCTATAATGTAAGTTGTGACGTAATAAGCTTGGGCCCTTAAAATATAAGGACGTCGTTTATAGAAAATATTATAGTGAGTTTTGATATTATATGAGTCAATGAAATTTTGAAGCAGGAATAACACTTGATAGTTGAGTACCAATGAAAGTTTTGACTATTTGATAGGTTATTGAAAAAACACAGTTACACAATTCATAAAACAAACGACCATTCCTAAGTTCCTTCTACTCCGATTGACTTAATCGACTTCGTCTAGCCTTTTTTTATTAAAAGAAATCAACTATCAAGGATTTAAGTTGATATACTAATTTTTTTTATTTTTTTGCTTTTGTTCAAATAAAGTTAATTAGATTTTTTTGTTTAGATTGTGATATTCAAAAGGTCCTTATTTTTTTAGTTTGATTTGGGCCAAAAAAATATTAAGCCCGCCCTGCTTGCAACAAACAATCAAACAACATGAACTTTATATTTTAAAGCCTGAAAACAAATTGTTTGTCCATTTTATTTAAATAATTACTTTAAAAATCTATATACTTTTTGGTTGGTTTCTTATTTCATATTAAAAATGATAGAAAGTAGATTTTGTAGCTTAGCTTTTGAGTGACATGTAATCTTGAAAGGGTGACTATTTAGGCTCCATGTTTATGAGTGCTTCTTTCATGATTATCGCTTATTATCTTATTCTATACCGAATTCAAACACACTGTATTGCGATTAACAATATTGACATAACACAAGTAGAGCTAGAACACATGTGATCCTTTAAAAATTAGGATAGAATTGAGTTTAAACTAGTTTGAGCTTAAAATAATCATCCATTTAATATGCGAGTTTGAACTTAAGCTTTATATGTCTGGTTTTTTAATAATACTCAAACCTAATATTTATAAATATAAAAAAATTAATTTAACATGACAAATATTAAAGAAGAATATGAATAAAATTAAGTAGTTAATATAATATGTGATATATAGACACGTATACATAATCATAAATAGGTATAAGATAATTATATATAATAGTTAATAAATAATAAATGATTTGAATATGAGTCGAATATGAAAATTCTCGTGAAGGAACCTTGGGTTTAGCCATGGTGCTCGTAACTAGCAGAGCTAGAGCTTTTTTAGGCCTAAGTTAACTCGAGTTCTGTGAGCTAAACTCGAATCAATTTATTTACACCTTCAATTAGCGCAGTCGTTAATAAATTAATCCTAAATACTACATTCAAGATCGTAAAAGTCTCAAACCATACAAAATACTCTTTCTCACACTTCATGATTTTTTTGTGGTTTTAGTGATTTGTGTTGTAAGAATATGTCAATCAAATAAGCATGTTTAGTGTTGTAAACAAGAGATCAAATTAACATATAGTACTATAAAAGAACGAGTCAAGTTTACAATTAGTTAAGAAATTAACTTTGAACAATAAGACAATTTTAATTCAATAATAACATCTAAAAGATGATATTAACTATCGGATGATAATAATCGAATGACACTGTTGTTTTACAATCAAATAGTCTTTAACGATAGTATAAATACACTCATTAGTCTTTACCATAGCCTATGTTTAGCCAAATCCCCGTAATATAGTAGTTAATATGATTTCACAAAATGTATTAGTTTGATAATTATTCATTTTTTTAATTAAGCAACATTGGAGATTGAATTCTGTTATTAATTATATGTACCTTGGAAGTTATGATTTATGCCTTTGACTAGTTAACCACATATATAACATAAAAGGTGGTGGTGTTCTTGTGTTTTTATGAGATGTGAGTTGAATTAATATTGATCCCACTTACTCTTAGTGGCCACCAACCCAAACAAAAGCCTACCTTTCTTTCCTTCCTTTTACACGTCCTTTTTCAATATCCAATACAACTTTTACACCCCAAACATCTATATTCATTGTGTGTGAATTTTCACTATCAAAGATCCAACTTTTTTTTTAATAAAACAATTTTACCTTTTATAAGTGTGTTGTCTTATGGTTACTGTCTAACCAAAAGCATCGTATTTGTCAACTCACTCATGATTATTCCCACAATAATCCACACTCTCTTTCAAGGCATCCAATGCTATCATTCAAAGTTAGTTTTGTTTCTATTAAAATTTTATTATTCAATCACAAATACATGTTTTTTTAGTAACATTGAAAGTCAGTTTCCAAACCTACTAATCATTGGGATACCAAGCAAAGTAGTCTTCAAGAAGTTAAAAGCCAACCAATAAAAGTCGCTGTTAGAGGGACTCAAGCGCCAATTACATATAATTGAATAAACACGATCTAACAAACCCTCGGAACCAACTTATTATTGAATAAAAGTTGTTATAATAAGCTACCTAAACATATCCTAACCAAGTCGCCCCGGTATCAATATCAGTATCAGTATTCAAATGTATAAAAGTACATTCGCATCCAAAAATGTCCAAACACAAATATGCAACTCTTCAAAGAACCTTCTTTTACATAGTCCACCACAAGAAGTATAAGTAGAATAGATTCTCCATTAGTTCAAAACAAAACAAAAAAGACAGATCTGAAAATTGAAAAGTTGCCTATTTTGCTTGCTGCTGCAAGGTGGCATAACATCAAATGCTAGGGAGCCATAAAAGTTGAAAGAAAATACAGTATTACTACACTCTCTAAAAAAGCCAATTAACAGTGATATTTCCAAGCCAAATGAAAAGAGGAAACTGTGCTAAAGCGATAAACAGTAGCAAGTAATGGTGCCTGCTGGAATCGAAACTTCTAACCTCGGAAAACAGGACACGTTTCATAGTTTTCACCAAAAAGATTCCCATGCACAGGCAAGTCCAGGGCATGAGGAAGTAGTATGAATATGATACGATGATTCTACCGAGGACCGCAAGGCATAATCCAGTGAAGGCGTACCCGGCGTAAGCTACAATGTCTAGCAGAGGTGCCTCTGCACCACCCAATGAAAATAATGACATTTTTAGAAGTGAAACCTGTAAAAACCAGCCCACTATTCCCTTCATGAAGAGCCAGTTCAGTGCTTCTGGGGTAAACCTGCAAAACAATAATTGTTAGAGAAAGAGAGAGAAAGAGAGGCTATGCTATAATTTATTATTATTAATATTATTATTATAAATTCATAAAATCTCCAAATTATATTAAATAAATATGATACCATAAAGATATTATGATATTTGTATAATCATATTTGACACACTACTTAAAACCAGCTAAAACATTTGAAAAAAAAGGTTTCTGGCCAAACCAACCCAACCCATTTTAGCCTGTAATTGTTCTTTTTTTTTCAGTTTTGATCCGTTACCCAACCCACAATCCACATGACCTGTCCATTTGGCCAACGGGCCGATGCATACAGCAGGGCACCTGATCGCACATCTTTAGTAAAAATCATCGATGTTGCTACTTGCTAGTTGTGTTGAATATAACTTGTACATAACGGCCTAGAGTCTAGAGGTCAGACTACGGATAAAAAAATCTGTTCCCCTTGCCTCAACGTAATTGAAAAAGAATGTATATTATGATATTAGGGTAAAGATGATACTTACTTTCCTTGAAGTCCCAATGAGAAGCCAGCAAGAACAACGTATGTACCAAAAGCCATCAATGGGATATACAAATCTGGGGCATTGATATCATAAATGGGGGGTTTATATGATAGCCTACCCCCTACAGGCTCAGTTATTCTTGTCCAATGACCCTGTAGATGACATATTTATAACTTAAAGAAAGAACGAAATAAAGGCCAGCAAAATGATAATAAACTAAAACTTACCCTGTGCAGGAAAGGGAATAGAACAACTTTCAATTTGTTTCTCACGTAATGGTCGTTGACTTGAAAATAATATTGTGGATCAGAGAAGTATCGACTAATCTGTGAACAAATAGAACAGTAAAGAAATAAACATCCAACCTTAAAATCACAGACATCATATCACATGTGAGATTGATTACACAGTTAAGATTACCAAGTACATTACAATCTCACAAGAGGTTGGTTTTTTGTCTAGCATAAAGCTTATCATATAAAGCTAGGTAGTCTAAGGCACAAGGTGCACTTAAGGCAACAAGGGCATATCTGCTGCCTAGGTGCAAGGTGTAAAAGCACACGCCTGAAAACAAAAAGCCCAAAACAGAATAAATATAGCCCAAACCCCTTTATAGAGGATCGGTGAAGTCCTTAGAAGAGAATGATAATCAATAGTCGCTTAAAAAGAAGAAGAAGAAAGAAAGAAAGAAAGAAAAATGCAAAAAACTGTCAGATTTGAGGCGCGTGATTGTGTTGCCTCCCCTTGCGCCTAGACAGGAGCGAAGCCCCAAGTGTACTTTCTGAAAGCCCTCACCTTGTGTCTATCTTAGGCACAACAACCTTGCCTCGCCTGAGGCATAGCATGCACCTGGCTCGCGTTTAACAACATAGATATAAAGTGTAGTCCTTTCACAAAAAAGTCAAGCTGCATTTGCGTGATTCAGTTTATGTTCCAAATAAAACAATCATTATATGTCAGTTCGTAGATGGAATTTGGAGTTATCGTATTATTTACATGTATTTTGATTGGCGATCGCATTTCACATGTTGTTACCATTCTTGTTTGGTACACTTGCACCAAATAACAAAAAAAAAATATTTGTTCATACAAACAAACATACCCGATATAATCCAACTAATAGCATAGCTAGTTGTAGGGTATGGGGAGGGTGTGACGAGAGCAAGCTCCACCTCTACTTCAAGGGAAAGAGAGGCTGCTCTCATAGAGACCTACGGCTCCAAGTGTGTTGAGTGTGTGTGTATGTTTGCATATATAGCATAGGCGCATAGCATAGCATGGTCCTAGCGTAATTATTCAAAAACCGCTCGTTCATGTAGCTGCTAAATGCTAGTAAGTATGCAATCACTATACATGCAAGTAATAAGAAAAACAACACCTAGTTAAGGTATATAGGGTGTCAGGTATTGTGCAATACTACTTAATCCACTGGTTAGCATTCTCTGCTTGAATCAAATACAATCAAACAGCACAATGTTGATAGCCATGCACTAAAACATCCAAAGATGTTATGATTTCTAGAGTTCATAGAATATACCAAATTACCGTGCAGGGAGGATGTAAAACAAGTTCTATCAAATAACTTAAAATAGGGATATACATTCTAATGAAGTTTAAAAAAACTTGTAACGTGAAAATCCTTAAAATCCTTGTTTTATTTTGGAGAGAACATGTGAAAAGACACATTAAAAAAAACTGATGGAGCAGTAAAGGTTCATTCCTCTAGTGTCACGTCAGTTTATATGGTTGGTAACTAGTGGCCTCCAAATGAGTTTTATTTTTCTGAAAAGCAAGGTTAACTAGCTCACAGCTTCGTCCAAAACAAAACCACTAAATACAGGATGATTTAACTTAACTGTGGCAGTGCAAACTCCCAAAAAATATTTTTTTACATCCAAATGTGCTTTCAAAATGTTATAAGATCCAAAGGAAGCTGTTAACAAGGCAGAAAACAGCAGCCTGATTGCATTAACTTTTGTGCACGCTATGTTACAAATTCATGATACATAGAAAAAGATGAATGGCCAAATGCAATCTTCTTTACTTCCTCGTTCTTAAATTTGAGTCAAAACTTGCATTTAGTATTATCTCCATGCATTTGGTGTATAGACAGGTAAAAGCCTTTTTATCATATTCTTGTAACACCCTCACTGAACCTGTAAATCACCTAACACTACTACACTATGTACTATTGTTCAAGATATACCCTTCCTATTGCTTAAGAGACTACTTTGTGCCTCTTTTTTTACATTTCACATAAATCAATATCAATGAGATCTGATGGAGCGATTTTAAAATAACTATATCACTGAAAGTGTTGTTGCAGTGTCACTTACATTACTTTGCACGTACTCAGAGCTTGAACCTAAGATTTTTTCTCCATATGCACCAAGTCCACCTCTGATTAATCCTGAACTGGCACCATAAAATGGATTCCCAAAAGGAGTTTGTGGTGTATTTGATGGTGGTCTTGCCCCTCCAGGTGGGTTTCCAAGAGGATCATACATATTCAAGGACCTATAAAACAAGACAATTATTATTACACTGCAGCTTCACGCAGATGCATGCTTACAGCAGATTCTAGGAAGATAAAAAAAAAGAAGCAAGTCTGATATACTTCCCCCTAAAAATACAGTTGACTGAATACTTAAGAGACTGTCGTATAGCTATGGTTATGCAAATCTACTTCTAATTTCAACTTCTGATAATACACATATAGTCTTTAGAAGTACCCAAACCATTAACAAAGATGATTTTTTTTTCTTGCTAGGAGCTTGATTCATTAACTAAAACTTCTTCCCTGCACATTGGGTTTATAGTCTCATTTTTGGCCAAAAACATACGATGCCACTACTAAAGCATCCAACAAGTGTTAATTTCCTAAATCAAAACAATAATTAATTTTGTTATCACGTTACTATTCAAATTTGGAATGTATACGTCAATCAAATTGGACTAAATATACAGCAAAACTCAGTGACACTATGTATTTGGTTGTGTTGAATGTTGATATACTATGTTCATAATCATCAAAAACAACTACAAAATCGCAAATCCTGTAAAACTCTAAGCATGTACGACACCAATAGTCCAAATCCACCCCTAATTTTTTTTAAAAAGTTACGAGACGCATACAGATCGCCATTCCTAGATACTATATATGTTCACCGAAGCTACTTTGATTCAAACATACTGATACAATTTCGAAACACGAAAAACTGAAATAGTGCAAAAGTATATCCGTATTCGCGATCTAACACTAACACCTCAAATCCTTCAAAATTCGAAATAACTAATTCAAATCGAACAGTAACATAATCGAATGCTGGTAAACAAACAGCTTATAACTTATAAGTGACATTAACGCATCTGTGTGATCGACTGAGAATAATAAAAAAAAAAAAACGAACCGTGAGAAGTATCCGATGAATTGAGAGGTGTAGAGTGAGATTTCACGGCTGACGTAGGCTGCCGGAGACGGTGGTGGTGATCGGCGGAGGAGGGGCTGAGCAGATCTGATGAAATTGGGGTTTCGGATGCTTGGGGCGTAAGGCTTGTAATTTCTCTCTTGCAGGGGCCATATTGGAATATTAACTAGAGTTGCCTCGAAGCTAGTAGAAGTTAACTTTACACCCTCTACTTTTAGATGTGTCATATATACCCCTCTAGCTATGGATTCTAGTTTTTTTTACTATAGAATGTAACTACAAACTTGAAAGGTTTTTCTCTCCCTAAAACATGTCAATTGTCATGGAGGATTTATATGCCAGGTTTAGAGGATTTAAAACTTGTGTATTGTATTGTGTCGGTATTATTAATTTGTTGTATTTTTTGGTGAATAGAGTTTTAGTAGTGAATAGTGATGGCATGTTGATGATTGAAAGTTAATATTTAAATCAGGATCACGTTTTTTTATATCTAGTCATTCTCGATGATAGTCACTTCTTATGCAAACAAATCAAGGATCACGTTTTTTATATCTAGTCATTCTCGATGATAGTCACTTCTTATGCAAACAAATCAAGCTACAAAGCTATATCGTTTTTTAAAATAAAATATTAATCTACTAAAATTACTATTGTGTCATTTGTATACTATGAACATAATATGTTTTATAGTATTCTGAGTAAATCATTGAGTCGTGTTTATTTTTATCTGAGCTTTATAAAATTGTTTTTTAAAAAGTGAGTTTTGCATGATAATATACATGTCATTGAAGCAAAAATGTACAAATCATTACAGTTTTTTTCATGGTTTCGTTTTCTAATAGTTTTTTTTCCTTTTAAAACCTTTTCAATGTGATGTTTTATAACATACTTATTTTTAATTAAGGTCTTAACATTGAATATCTCAAATATGAGTTGTGAAGAATTTGGTGTAGGTGGTCAAGGACAAATGTAAAAGGAAAAAGTACTTCAAGATTATTGTTTATTTTAAAGTTTTTATTTTTATAATTAAGGCCTTAATCTTGAATATCTTATTTCTAACACACATTTGAACATTTATACATATCCAACTTTACGTTTGTTATTGTCAGATCATCCATCTTTCAAGCTTAATCACCTGCTAAGGCATTCCACCCTAGGTCTTACTAACTAGGGGGTCAAATGGTGAATATACCAATACTATTATAGATAATCTATAAAGGTTAAATGTTACATATTCAAAGAATAACACAAGATATAACATCTAAAGGCATATCATGTATCTCAATACTATTGACTCACTTGATGTATGAAGAGTCCTTGGATGACTATAATTCACAGTGTTCCACGCTTATAATAGTTAAAGGACTGTGCAACATAATAAGACCAGATAATCTCTAGTAAATATAACTCACGGGATTATTTAAACATGTTTAAACTAAACGAAATCTTACACAACACTTCTTGGATGCTTTTAGACCCACAGAGGATTTTAGATGCTCGCTTTTAATCTTCTAAACGAGTTTAGAACTTACGAATTTAGTTAAATGAGCACATGTTCGATGTTCTATAAATGATTGTTTAAACGTCATTAAACCAAACTAAATCTTACACAACACTTATTGGATGCTTCTAGACCAACAGAGGAGTGCAATGCTCGCTTTTAATCTTCTAAACTAATTTAGAATTTGGGAAATTAGTTAAACGAGCACAAGTTCGATATTCTATTTATAGGCTACACCAATCAATCTTACACACCGTATATTTGAGGATGTTATGGTCCATTGGCTGTGATTTTGGGTGAGTCGCGGCCACGTGTCATGCCCCAGATGATTACTTGAATCACTCTAATCTTACAGACCGTAAAACTAATGTTATAGTCTGTGAGATTATCCTTGTCATGCTTCACTTGTGGCAACCACAAGAGATGTCCTTACCCACCAAGTTACGGGCCGTAAGGCCATGATCATTCTGTCCGTAAGATCAAAATTTATATTTCTCATTGGGTTTTTTTTGGTGTTTAATTTCCTTCCGACACCTAACTTGGCTATCACTTGTCAGCTTCAATCCCTGTTGAATTGGTTCTGGGGCGTTACGTTGTATATTAGCATTTTTGTTATTTTATCATACGGAAACATAGTACATAATGAAAGATATGTGAATATTGCTTCTATGTATGATTTTCTCTCATGTTTTCTTTTGACTGGTAGGATATGAGATCCACTTTTTATGATATTTAAGTAGGATACGATGGATACGAGACTATAATTTCAATCGTGAGTCTTAACTATAAATGTAATTAATTTGTTATTCATACATATAAAAAATGGCTAGATTTTCTCCAAATTTTATAAGATGTAACCCAAAACAACTTGGTGAAAAGTGAAGATTGCCATATCTTTTGTATTATTATTTTGCATCTCCAAATTTTTATATAGTTCTTTTTGTCATGTCACTAAATGCTTAATTACTTTTTTCATAAATGAGTGGCATCGTCACTTTAAAGATTTACTCTATCGTTACTGTTTCCCCAAACATAACATTGCAAAACAAAATTGCTCAAAGTCTTAGCGACCGTTTTTTATATGTCACAAATGTTTTTTCAAGTGAAAAATGAATATAATATCTTGTCACACCTCAAAAATAACGAATAATATGCAAACATGAAGATCAAACAATCATCTAATTACAACTCAAGAGGAAGGATGGCGCTACGCGATCCCCGCGTATGCCCGAACGAGAAAAATGGTCGTTTCGTCCTGTTAGCTTCTTCGTGGTTGCGTATGACGTCTTGAATTGACAAGTAAACGTGACAGTCGGCTGCAGAATCCATCGAGAATGATCGCCTAAGGGGTTGTATTACAAGCTCCTCATCTTTCGCGACACTTGCCCTTTCGTCGCTAACTACAGGACTAATGTGACACTTTCTTGACTCGTGAAAGTCCCCACCCAACTCAATTGTAACAAAATCTTGATCACTGCTAGTCGGGCTGCTACGAGCCAATGGTGTCGGGTCTTGGGGCGAAGAAGTTGGGACGGTCGGGCCCGTTGGATTCGGCCCATCACCCGCGATGTTCACACGACAAATCGGGCAGTTCGGGTTACTCCTAAGCCAAATGTCTATACAGTGCAAATGGAACCCATGGTCACAAATAGGTAACACTCTTAATGTGTCCAAATCTTGAAACTCATTTAAACAAACAACACATTTATACAACCTTTTGCTATCACCGTCGCGTTTACTATAGCGACACACGGGTATCTGTTGGATCAGCGACTCGTCGAGCCCCGTGATCTGCCACGCAGGCGTGGAGTAGATCGACGGGGGCTCTTCCGAAGCCGTGGTTCGGGTCATCAAGAACCGCGTTAACGGGTAACAACATTTGGTGATCAAGAAGTAGCTAAGTATCAGGAAAGTGAGGGCTGTGATGCAGGCTATCGCGATGGCGAGAAGCGGGAATCCGGTGGCGGTTGTCGCCGGAAAAGCCTGTGGTTTGTAGGTAGAGTTACGGTGGTCTGTGATGGCACGGTGGCCGGAGGTATGGAGATGTTTGTGACCAGAAGTAACATCCATTTGTTGATGGGGTTGAAAGTGTGTGTTGGGTTTAAGTATATAAGACACTAGAGATTGAAACACACAGATGTTTGATACCAAATGATGAAATGTATGATTTTATGTTGCAATATGATTTGAATGTTTGATTATTTTAGTGAAATTAAAGGGAAATCTAGTTAAAGGTTGTAGCATGATGATTTGCTAATGGCTAGATTGTTGTTACAATGGGGGACTTGTATGATTACTAGCGTGGGTAACCTCTTGAGAGCCTCTTTAAATATTTACTAGTTTACTTGGTTTTTTACATGCAGAATAAAATCATCATGGGTGAAATTTCTGATACGATCAAAGTACGATATGAAAAACATCAGGTTTTGAGTTGGCATATCTAATTTGTTTTAAAAAAAATATCGTGCTTAAATTGACATGTTTAACATATTCAGTTAAATAGGGTTATGTGTCAACTGTTTGATGAAATGAGTCAATCCACTAACTATTTAACCCATATTTCTGCAAACAATCAACGTGATTAACACATTTATGGTTTGATTATTATATGTCAACTCATCAATTAATTTGTCTGTCACGTATAGATAAACAGGTTAAATAGGCCGTGTTCGGGTTGAAGTTTATGCTTTTGACATCATTCGCATTGAACCCGTCACCCGAGTTACTTGAATATTTCAAAAGGTTAAAAACAACACTTAAAACAAAAATATGTGAAAAAGGCAAATAAATATTACATTGGTGTGATTTAAGACTACGAAAAAGAATGTAAGAAAAGTCTAAAAGAGAAGTTATCGTCTATCGGTTAAAGATTTTTTTTTATTTATTTTGATTTTTTTCTAAACATGTAGCAGCATGAACATGGTTACGTGTTTATTGTTCGTTTATGAACGCTGATGGTTAAATCTTTGATGTTTGCTTAGAGTAGACTAATTTTAACGAGATGTTTCTTGATTATATATGTACTGAATCAATTGATTTTATTAATGTATGTTGTTATTGTTGGTTTTATCATTATGATAGTTTTTGTGATTCTATAGTTTTGTAGATTGATCATTTAGGTTTTATTCTTTTATGGGTTGTTTCTTCAAGTTTGGGCTTATTTATATTAGTTTGGCTAACAAAGATTTTCTTTTTGAGTAATTTAGAAGATAAAATAAGAACTTTTTGAGGGTTCTTTGAAATAGGATTTTATTTTAATTGTAGTTTTACGGGTTAGCCACAGTTAGACAGCTAGGAAGTGACATGTTTTATTGACTTTTGTCGTGGTCCAAATGTTTTTATAATTTTTTGGGTTGGCTCTAGGCCAATCGACCTCACCTCACATGTTTAACGTGTTCTGATTGGCGTGTTAAAGGACAAGTCTATTTTTAAAAAAAAAAATCAATGTTAACATGTATATGTATATAAATTATTTTTCTTATTTTTATCATGACGATCAAGAATATAAAATAAACTAGCCTAAGACTACTCCCATTCACAACCCAACCCAACCAAACTATTTAATAAAAAACTATTTTCTCTCTCTTCCACCTATCCAACCCAACCAACTTTAATATTTTCACTCCCATTAACAACCCATCAAACTATTTTTTTTAATAATATTGTATTTTTAATTAATGTTTATTCTATTTATAAAGTAATTAAAAATATAGTAAAAATTTAGGTATATATTATAAATATATAAAAATAAATTACCTAGAAAAAAAATCACATTTATCAAATATATTTAATAAAGTAGATAACTCGTTTAAGTGTCATAACATGATAAAAGAAATTGCAATAGTAAAAATAAATTACCTAGAAAAAAATCACATTTATCAAATTTTGGTATTTTATAATTATTTGAACTAGATAACGTTAGTTTTCTTAGATAATAAATTTGACTAAAAAGATATTATCAACCACTTCAATATTAACACAGTGGCATTTGAATCAGAAAAAATAATAAAATAATTAAAAAATGAGTCATTCTAGTGACCGACTTGTGTTCGCTGGACCGACTTGGTTGCCCCCAATTAGTGAATTTTTCTTTTTATTTAATTTAGAATCATCCAACCGAACGACTGAAGATCCCCCAATGGGAGTAGTCTAACGTCCCGTGTATTACACGGATTGAAAAACTAAAATAACGAATATTTACAATTAGAAATTAAGAACTAATATTAATAATCTTTTAATATATAAGAATAATATATAAGAATGATATATAAGGATGTAAAATTTAAGGGATGCAAATTTCCATTAAAAAAACTTTTCGATATATGAATGACACGTGGCAATAACTTCTTGAGAGTGTGCCATGTGACAACATATAACTTAAAAACCAATAATTTATTAAAATATAAATTGATAAAATGTTATAACAAACTTAACTACAAATGTGAAGAAACAATACAACTTAAGTTGTATTGTGATTGTATATAAAATTAAATTATGAAAAACTAATCTCTTAACATTATGTTTGAAATTTTAGATTATGTTTACCATAATTTTGGTTTAAAATCATTGTACATATATTACAAAATGGCTTTTTATTTTCTTAAAATAAATTATGAGTAATACAAATAATGGTTTCCATTTTAATATTTATTTGAATAAAAATAAAAATGATATTAATTCAAACTTTAGAAACTTTTTATTTTAGAAAAACAAATTATGAGAAATTTTTGGAGTTTAAATAAGTGTTTAATATGATGACAAGTGGTAATATTTGTTTAAAAATTTGACATATGTCAAAGGGTGTTTAATATGATGGCAAGTGACAAAACCTTTTTCTTTTATTATATATAAAGATACACTCCACTTCTATCAAACTAGTTATTTCAAGGATTGAAACAAACACGTCTCTTTTTTTCCATCATAGAGGCACCTCAATTACTTTTAGTTTATGTTTATTTTTCTTAGTTTAATAGTTAGGATGTGGTTATTATAAAAAATGAATGAAAAACTAAAATAGTGGGAAAGATTATTATACATTAGATATTAAATTTAAGGGTTTGAGAAAATCCGATTACATAATAGTAAATAATTAAAACTTTAAATTATAGGCTAATGATATTTTAGTCTTAACCATATTTAAGTTTCATATTTGTTTTTGAATGCTCGTAACTTTTACATACAACATTGTTTTTTTAAAAAAATTACACCATAAAACAAGCGTTTTTTAATCTTTAAAATGCATTTTGATACATAAAAAACAAAGCTTTTTTCACGTTTTTCAGCTCATTGTGTAATATTAGTCAACTAATTATGTAATATCTGGTAATTGTGTAATATTCATCATATCATTATGGCTAATGTTGGCCGTTTTGTTATGCATTGTGTTTTTATAGATATGATGATTTTCAAATAACACAATGTTAAAAATGTAATTTCTTTTAGGTTTTTCATATCATTATGTAATCATGATCAGGTAATTGTATAATTCTCAATAGGCAGCTCATTATGTTTATTGCTAATTATCGAGTCTAGTGATAATCATTATGTTACATGTTGTATCTAATGTTAATCATTGTGTTTTTTAAAAGGTGATTTTCAATTTATGAAATGCTGAAAATGTTGTTTTTTATACGTTTTTTTTACAGTTTATTGCTAATTATAGAGTCTAGTGTTGGTAATTGTGTAGTTCTCGTCAAGCAGTTCATTACGTCTATTGCTAATTATCGAGTCTAGTGTTGGTAATTGTGGTACCTATTGTGTCTAATGTTATGTTTATACATTGTGTTTTTAAAATGGTGATTTTTAAATAACACAAAACTAAAAATATAATTTTTTATGCTTTTTAGTTCACTATGTAATTCTAATTATGTCATTGTATAATTCTCGTCAAACAGCTCATTATGTTTATTGCTAATCATCGAGTCTAGTGTTGGTCATTATGTTATTCATTGTGTCTAATGTTGACACTTGTGTTTTTTAAATGATAATTTTCGAATAACACAATAATAAGAAAAGTAAATTTTTTATGTTTCAAGTTTAATATGTATTCGTGATCACGAGTCATATTTTAGTGTTTAATTGATCTAAATGTTTGATTTTACATCGTGATTATTGTTAAACAAGTTGACTTTATTTATGTTTTAATTGATAGGTGTTTGAAGCTTAAAGGAGCATAATTTGAGGCAAAAGAAGTAAAACATGAAAGTTGAAGGACGGAAGATGTAAATATCGAAAAATAGAAAAAGGAGGTCAAGAAAGAGACCCGACGTATGATACTCCGGGTTTGGACGTATCATACGCCGGGCGACTTATGAGGCGGCGTATAGGCGGCATATCATACTCCGGCGACGTATTTATGGGCGTATTTGATTAAAGGAACAGAAAGTTAGGCGTATGAGGAGGCATATCATATGTCGGTGGGCATATGATACGCTGGTAGCCTAACAACATCCGGATTTTATGGATTTTCAAATTTATTTAAACCAAATCAAACCTAATTCGAAGGAGAACTCTTCTCGGCCGAAATTGGTGTTCTCAAGGGGATTTTGGTGCTTCCAAGCGTCTCAACTCATTCCAATTCATCCTTAATCCTCATTAAATTCAACTCTAGATTTAAGAATTTGAGAAGATGATGCGTGGCTAGGTCGTTCATGATTGCTTCTGGGAGAATTGATTATGTTAAGTAAGACTTTTTTATGTATTCATTAGGGTTTTGTTATACAATGTTTTTTGAATGTAAGTTCAACTTTTGGTTAAGTTAAGAGATTCGTTTATAAATAAAGTTGCTTGTTAAAATTATCAATTTTCGGTTTCCTTACATCGTGAACTCACTAAAATCGAGAGGTAATTTGATATAGACATGTTAATAACATTACGAATGAACGAGTATTAATAGTTTGATCCTTTGTTATTACGTTAATCGAAAAGTTGAAGTCTTTGCGATTAGGTTTTGGCAAACCCTAAATTGAGCATATGAATTGTTGACCTTGCATAATTGAGGATCGGGAAGTGATCAGTTTTCATTATTTAAGTAAATTCATTTCAAATTTTGTTGCTTTTCGCATTAGTATTCTAGAATTATTCAAAGTGTTAATTTTTAAATCTAAAATTTGTGTCTTTAAGTCAATTGAATTGAATTTGTTAAATACTTTCCACCAATTCCCTATGGAGACGACAATACTTACTCTTACACAATAAATGTAGCTAAGACCGATATATTAACTTGTTTTTTATCGAGTCTCGATAATTGTGTAATCCTCATCAATTCAGAAGATTACACAATGACCTGACGAAATTACATGATGAGTTAATTTTTTTTGTTTTTTCATATTAACACTATAAGCGTTTTAAAGATTACAAAACACTTAGTCTTATGGTGTAATTTAAAAAAAATAATATCGTATGTAAAAATTATAAATGTTTAAAAAAGATGGAAATTGAGAAGGGGAAAGATTACCAATTTTGCCAAACCAACCTAATATTAATCAAAAGTACACGTGTCAACATATTAATACTTATAACTTTTTAGTAGTTTAAAGACTTTGTATTTGAACATTTCCCTAATAGTTAATACTACTACAAAACTGAAATTTTCATAAGCCATGCAAAAATGAACCATGTGAGGTACCAGATCCAACTCTCATAGAACATTTCCCTAATAGTTAATACTACTAGAAAACTGAATTTTTAATAAGCCATGCAAAAATGAACCATGTGAGGTACCAGATCCAACACTCATATCGTGTCTAACACTTGTTTCCACCCTAATTCTTTTAGTATTATATATACGAAAAAATTCCGACCCATCCCATAAAATTTTTTAATCATCCTCAACTACCCCTTAATTTCTAAATGTTAGTCTCTTAAGTTTTAAAACCTAAATTAGACATAGCCCTAGTTGAGTTTGAACCCAATATTTAACATATAAGCAATTAAAAATTTTCAGTTTCGATCACTATGCCGCAACTTCTGGGCGTTGCTTTTTTGATCACCACTTTCAGCTGTCGTACTGAGCTAACATTATTAAGTGTTAGAAAATTTAATGTTTTACATAGTTACTTTTATTGTTTAGATGGTTATTTGATTAGAGATTAACGAATATGAATTAGGATTTAAAATATTACAAACTTCAAATTTTCAATTATAAATTTATAACTTATGATATATAAATTTTAGAATAGAAATTTCAAATTTTGATTATGTTACGACCCGTCCGATTTATGATGACCGAAAAAATTTATTATATAGCGATACCCATACGACGCTTAAATTTTTTTTACCACCCATAAAAAAATTTATAGGTCGCCACTAGGTAACTGTGAGTGACGGTAAAGTGTGGTTGTTTTGACTTGTACACCCATAAAAAAATTTATAGGGTCGCCACTAGGTAACTGTGAGTGACGGTAAAGTGTGGTTGTTTTGACTTGTAGGTTGTAGCGTAAGATGGGTTTGTTGATGGACCTAACAAAATTTTAGACGCCCCACCCCTAAGTGGTGTGGTGGTAGTGGTTTCGGTTTTCAACAGGGAGGTCAGGGTTCGAACCCCACTAACAACAACTAACTTGGTATTGGTATGGAATGAAATTCATCTTTCAAAAAAAAAAAAAAAACAAAATTTTAGACGCACCGCATCACGCGATTTTAATTTTTAATTTAGAAAGTATAAATAAAAAAATAACTTTACATCTAAATCTTGTTTTTATTTGTTTCTTTCCTTTTATATTGGGTAAGTAAACTTATTTTGTCCACTGTCTCAGACATTTCATTTTAATATATATAGTTTTGGATCTAACTTTTAACTTTTAGACATAAAAAAATGAAGTATTTTCACCTTTTCAATTATATATTTAAATAAACATAGATATTCGCATTAGAATGTTTTCTACTTCTTAAGTTTTGTTTAATACAAATAATAATACCTTTAGGTTCATACACCATCTATGTAACACCCCAGCCCGACAAGGCTGATGTGTCACTATCACGGTAATCAAAATCCAAACGCATTCCCATTATTAAAACGATTACAAGTTCAAATTCCAAAACCTAATTAAGATGTTCAATACATCAATTAAAATAACAGATAATCTTGGTCTTCAATTCACTCTTCACTTGTTTCCCAGATTACACTGCTGACCTGACGTGCATGAAAACAAAAGCACGCCTGAGCATAACGCTCAGTGAACGGAATAGCGGATAACAAAAATAAACAGACATGCTGATAAACAAAGAATCGGCAGATAACAAAAATAAAAAGACATGTGATAATCACGGAATCGGCGGATATCAAAAATAAACAGACATGGTGATAATCAAAGAATTGACAGATATCAAAAATAAACAGATATGGTGATAACGGAGAATCAAAGATCATACGATATTATATCAAATAGAACATACGTCATAAGACATATATCAGATAGAACATACCCCGAGCTAATAATCATATCATATAATAACTGAACAGGGGGAACACAGGTAGCGAGCCCGTGAACCAATGTGAAATGGAGTATGGGCAGACATACAGACCATTCACCAGAGTCCTGAATGGAATGGTGTGTAACCATCCATCAGGAAATAACAGAACTAGCCTAGGATCGATCCATACGCCTCTGAGGAAATAATAATATAACAAGTCATAATTTCAGAGTCCTCTTTAGAGACGCCGTGATCTCAGCTCACCGCCACGGTTGGTGCCACGTTATCGATGCCGCAATAACGCGTCTTGGTCACCCCCAAGATAGGGAGAGCTCGGTAACAAATTCAGAAATATATTGTAGTCAAGCTACTTATAACAGAATAAAAAGCAAATTATCTATGTATGACAGGAATCAAAACTAGAAATGAACGGAAATCAAATACGAGACAGAAATCAGAAATCTGTACTGCAAAGTAACGGAACTAAAAGTAAATACTTATGATAACAAGGAAACAGAATCCGTACCTTATACACGAATGACAATAATCAGAAATAAAGTCTAGGCTCAGTTAACGCCGCGAGAACCTACGATATTGTAATTCAAGTAATCGTTTAGATTTTCTTATTTCAGATTGGGAAAATTCCAGTTCTGCCCCTGTCTTTTCGCACTCGTTAAAATACTAAACGACGTTTAAAAATTCTGAAAATTTCCAGTTTACTAGATTAGTAATTTCTAAACAACGTTTGTTTAGATAAGTTTCTGATTTGGATTACCGAAATATGAGAAAAACGTGGATCTTTACAGCTGCGCAGAACTGCTAGCTGTTACGAAAATGATCGTTTGGAGGTCTAAACGAATGAGTTTTTCTATGTTTTATATATCAAAAGATTTGTTTTTCGACGAACTTCGTCATGGACATAAGGTTTAACTGATTTGAATCTGTTATGAAGAAGTTATGGATTCTGTAAGTTGGCTGTAAAATACGGGTCTAAGTCAAGGGTATTTTGGTAAACCGTAAAATTATTTCTAGTTAAAATACGTCCGTTACGGGTCTGGAAATATTTTTATAACTAAGTATAAATCATGATTGACTTCTGAAAAATTTGGCTAATCATATATGAATCCGTTTGTCATTTATAAAATCACATCCCAAAATATTCATAAAAGGTAGTTAAACGTGTGACTTGTTTAAAATGCTCGGTTAAGGTCTAAATCTTAATTTGGTCAAAATATTATATTTCCAGTAGCTAAAACAATATCAAAATAGGTTCATATCAAGTTTACTAAGTTAAGCAAGGAAATTATGTTTAAAACGTAAACCGAATTAAACGAGTACTTATGCAAACGGGCATCCTATGATCGAGGGCAATGAACTAGAATACTAATTAGGATATCTAAGATTCAAGAATAACATAATGGCTAAGAACATCTTAATGATTCCCACTATTTAAAGTTTATTTTTTATAAAAATAACTAATTATAACATTTTCTTACTATTATATATAATAATTGTTAAGGTGTTTCAATGAAATAATTTACAGAAAATAATTGGATAACTTTTAAAATAACCAGGGTTTATAAAACTTGTTTTATAATTTTTAGAAATTTTTACAAAATTTTAAAAGGTCAAAAAGGCATAAAAAAATAACAGGAGGTGCCCGGGGTCGAACCCAGGACCTCACCTAAGGCGAAGGGGCGCTGAACCGGTGAACCAAGGCTTATAGCCGCACCAAGACTCGGTTTCATAAACTTTTAAACACACTACAGATTATCCCCAATCCACCAAGAACCCTAGAATCGAATCGATCAAATGAACATCGATTCGCATTGTTAATGTGATTAAGCATAGGGCTTTTGTTCCCTAGGTGAAACCAGTATAAGGATGTTTTTAATCACCTGTTTTGAAGCTCGAAACGTGGTATTCTATCAGTTGCATGTCGCGGCCACAACGAGACTCGATTGATATGCAAATGATGATATAAATCAAATTAAACTCGTGGAAAGCTTCGAATATGGTTCTTGATGCAAAGCCCTTTGTAAATTTCGGTTTAAACTACTCGAAAGGTGGTCCTTGATTTAGTTGCAGGTTCGCGATGTTTTGGAGATTGAATCCGAGATTTTTGGTGTTTCAGGTGAAATTAAGCATTATAACAGGTTAGAAATGATTACACATTCGATAATGCGTGTTTAATTTAATTCTTATTGCGGTCTTAGTGCACGATGGAGGTGATGGTCGGCCGAAAGTGAAGAGATCGTGTGGCGGTTCCAATCGCACTCAAATATTAAATTATAGTGGGTCACGGGTTCGAATTATACACGAAATGTTGTCGGGAACAAATGATTGAGCTTAAATCGTTTAAAAGTTGGTCGTTTGGGGTCGCCGGAGCCGACCGGCGTGGCCGGAGAAACCCGCCGGAAATGCGGGTCGGAGAGAGAGAAAGAGTTTTGGTTTTTTTAAAAAATTTTCACCATTGGTCCCTGTGGTTTATGTTTCTTTCATTTGAGACCCAAACTTATTAATTTAAGTTTCAAAAATGGAACAAATGCCCCCTGAACTTTTATTACTATTATTATTTATTATTATATATTATTATTATTATTATTATTGTTATTATTATTATTATTCTTATTCTTTTATTATTATTACGGGTATTATAATTCTACCCCTCTTAAAACATTTCGTCCACGAAATTGCTTGGTACAAGATATGTCATAACGAATACGGAGTAGTAAAGAATTAGCGAGTGGATGAGATAACTCATAATCATTTAGATGTAGAGACGGAGCAAATCACAAAAATAGAAACATGTAATAGATAGTCTGATGGTCAGAAATTAATAACTGATATCTTTATAGCGTAAAGCCAAAATATGTCAAAATACATTTATAAAACCAAGTACTAAGCTGTAAAAAGATTCGAATATTAGGAACGGATTTCATCTTCTATCTCCCATGTAGATTCACGTTCGGAATGATTTTTCCATAATACTTTAACGAAAGGAATAGTTTTCTTACGCATAATGCGTTTCTTGTCGGTCAAGGATAGCTTCTGGTTCTTCCTCGAATGATAAATCCTCACGAATCAAATGAAGTGGATAGTTAACCACATGAATAGGATGATAATTGTATCCCCTTAAAAGAGATACATGGAAGACATTATGCACATGTGACAGTTGAGGTGGTAAGCCAAACGATACGAAACCTCACCAACTCTTTCCAGGATTTCAAAGGGTCCGATAAACAGTGGACTAAGTTTCCCTTTAAGACCAAAACGTCGTACGCCTTTGCAAGGCGACACCTTCAGGAATACTTTGTCACCAACCTTAAACTCCAAAAGTCGACGGTGTCGGTCTGCATAACTTTCTGTCTACTTTGAGCTTCCTTTAACTTTTCTCTAGCAATAGCAACTTTCTCATTCGTGATCTGACCTAACTCGGGTCCTTCGATGACTCTTTCACCGACCTTGATGTGTGCTAGACTACCTAAATAAAACTAACAAAAATTGACTCTAAACTAGACACTGAAAAGCTTTAAATTTATAAAACTAAGACTAAGACTCGATCCTAAGCAACACAACCGGCAGTGTACCGGTCAATTGCAGAATAACTTTAAAGTCCGAGTTATCGAACCCAAAGATTTCTGTATGGAAAACGTAAACTAAACTTACCTAAGACTCGATTAAAAATACTAAATGAAAGTAAATGGGGGGTTTGTTTTAAATTACTTTAAAAGAACTAAGACTGGACAGAAAACAAGGAATTGACTAGATTTAAATCAGGAGAAGAAAACACTACCTAGATAAGATCCTATACATGTTTGGCTTTTCTTCTAGCGGTTTTGGAAAGACTTGTGTAACCGGGATCTGAAGATACTAACTTAAAAGGGACCTAGAGAAACCTCGACACTTTCAAGGGAAGCAACTAGATTGACCTAATAAGCCGATAAAACACCGTTTGTGGATTACCCTCACAGGTTCTCCAACTAAGCTAACGACACACCCGAAGACACTCTACCTCACGGCGCGAATGTCACAATACCTAAAGGTAAGGGGATAGACCTGGAATGCCTAATCAGACTCAGGAAACTATGATATGAAAGGGAAACTAGACCGAACTCCTCACAGAGACTCTAACCTAGCAATCAATCACACAAGACAACCTGATAATCTATTAACCTCACAGTATTAAGATTAGTTGCATTTAGTTAGTCCAGGTTCAAGATAAATCACTTCAATGATTCAATACGTCTACCAAATCCTCTAGAAACCGCAAACCCTAGGCAAACGATCTAGCATGCATCCATTATATGAAAGACATTCATCAAGACACACGTGAAGCAATAAACCAATCACAAGAACAGATCTAAATACACGTACACAACTGATCATGCAAACCAAATCATTATCGTTAACTTTAAACACAAGTACAATCCAAAAACCGAAAGAATACTAAGTTAAACATGCATATTCATCAAAACCTAGGTAGCTACAGAAGTTTAGCCTCTAAACATAATCAAAGCAGAAGTATAAGTCATGAAAGAAGTCATTGATTACAAAGGAATGAAAACTAAGAAGAGAAACGTAAAACCGGGACGATTAAGTCTTCGATTCTTCACTTCCTAGCTCCAAATCTCCAATCCTTTGCTACCAAGCTCCTGGAAATCGCCTATGATCGTCCTCAGCCGCTCCAAATCGTCCAATAATGTCCACTATCTCGAATTAGGGTTTGGTTTGAGTTTTAAACAACTTTGCCGACTTTAGCACCCGTCGCGTGTCGCGACGGGTTTCCCAAATGTTGTCGCGTGGCGCGACGTACCTCGCAACCCGACAAATAGTCGGGTGGCATCTCAGGTAGATCCATGGGTTAATGAGGGTAAAATGGTAATTTCGCAGCTTTTTCCACCCCTCGCGTATCGCGAGGAGTTCTTCCTCCGGCTGGAGCGTAGCGCGAGAGCAGCAAAACTCAGATTTTTTTTAATTCTTTTAATTCCAAACTCCTCGGCTCGATCCCTGCATCTCGTTAAGACTCGTTTAAGCTCCAAAATGCTATCTTTATGCTCCGGATCCTACAAAACCCACAATTGATCAATAGAAACGAATTCCGGGATAAAAACGAACATAAACAATGCAATTATTATACAAATATACACGGGGAATCCAACTAATTATCATCATATCAGACCTCTTCCCAACAAATAGGTGCTCTACATTTACGACCATACAATAATTCGAAAGGTGCCATGCCAATGCTAGCTTGCCAACTATTGTTGTAAGCAAACTCGACCAAACACAAGTACTCATCCCAGTTCCCAGTCCACTCTAGGGCACAAGCTCGAAGCATGTCCTCAAGTGTCTGAATAGTACGCTCCGACTGACCGTCAGTCTGAGGATGAAACGCCGTACTAAACCTCAATTTGGTACCCCATGCAGCTTGCAAACCCTTCCAAAAACGAGAAGTGAACCTCGGGTCTCGATCAGACACGATAGCACCCGGAGTGCCATGAAGTCTAACAAATCTCTTGTGTGAACACTTCAGATAGTTTGCTAACCGAAAATCCTTGCTGAATTGGGAGAAAGTGAGCCGACTTTGACAATCTGTCAACTACAACCCATATTGCATCCTTCTTAAATGTTCTTGGCAACCCTGTCACAAAATCCATGGAAATATCATCCCATTTCCATACAGGAATAGGTAGTGGCTGAAGCAAACCACTAGCTCTCTGATGCTCAATCTTGACCTGCTGACAAGTAAGGCAACGGCTAACATACTTAGCCACGTCTTCTTTCATACCATTCCACCAGAAATTTTGACGAAGATCACGATACATCTTAGTAGATCCTGGATGGATAGAGAACGGAGAACTATGTGCCTCAGCTAATAACGATTCTCGAAGAGAAGAATCATTAGGCACACATAAACGTTTACCACACCATATTACTCCATGCTCATCTACTCTGAATTCTGATTGCTTACCAATCTCCACATTCTGTAAGATTGCCCAGAGTTCACCATCGTCTTTCTGTGCGTTCTTAATCCGGAATATTAAGTCTGATTCAATCTGAAGACTAGCGAGATATCCGTCACTCTTGCCAATATGTAGGCCAATACCCATCTATCAAGATAGGTAATGTTCTGAGGCTGTAGCTGTAGGGAGGCTACTGTTCCTGAGCTTTTCCTGCTAAGAGCATCAGCTACCACATTGGCCTTTCCGGATGATATTGAATATTGGCATCATAATCTTTTAACAACTCTAACCATCTTCTCTGCTCATGTTAGTTCTTTTTGTGTGAAGATATCACAAAAAGATAGTGACGCATATTTTCAGTAAAAATATCAGTAAAAATATTTTTATGATATCACAAGTCTCTCCGTAAAGATAGTGACGCCATTTTTCAGCGCGAAAATAACAGCAGCGAGTTCAAGATCATGCGTAGGATAATTAACCTCATAAGGTTTAACTGTCGCGAAGCATAAGCAATGACCTTACCATGCTGCATTAGCACACATCCGAGTCCCTTTTTAGAGGCATCGCTGTAAATCTGATATCCACCCGTACCGATGGAAGTGTAAGAATCGGGGCAGACACCAATCTCTTCTTAAGCTCTTCGAAGCTTTTCTCCCGCTATCATTCCAAGAGTACTTAACCCCTTTCCTTAGAAGTTACGTAAGGGGTAAAGCAATAACAGAGAACCCTTCGACAAATCTACGATAGTAACCAGCAAGACCAAGAAAACTCCGGACTTCTGTGGCTGAAGTAGGTCTTGGCCATTTAGTGATTGCCTCTATCTTTGCTGGATCCACCATAATACCATCTGCAGAGACCACATGACCCAGAAAGGCTACTTGACTCAACCAAATTCACATTTTGAAAACTTAGCATAAAGCTTCTTTTACGCAGAGTTTCAAGCACGATACGAAGATGGTCTTCATGTTCCTCCTTACTCTTAGAATAGATAAGAATGTCATCTATAAACACGATGACGAACTTATCCAGATAGTCATGGAAAACTCGGTCATTAGGTCCATGAAAACAGCTGGGCATTCGTTAACCCGAACGGCATAACCAAGAATTCATAGTGACCATATCGCGTACGGAAGGCAGATTAGGGACATCAGAATCTTTGATCTTTAGCTGATGGTAACCAGACCTCAGATCGATTTTAGAGAAACACTTTGCACCCTGAAGCTGATCAAATAAATCATCAATACGAGGCAGAGGGTAACGATTACGGATAGTGATCTTGTTGAGTTCTCTGTAGTCAATGCAAGTCTCAAAGAACCATCTTTCTTCTTCACGAATAGGACAGGTGCACCCCAAGGTGAGACACTTGGTCTATAAATCCAAGATCTAATAACTCCTGTAATTGCTCCTTCAGTTCTTTGAGTTCAAGTGGTGCCATACGGTAAGGTGCCTTGGAAATCGGCTCAGCACCAGGAATAAGATCAATAGTGAATTCACCTCGCGGTCTGGTGGAAGTCCAGGTAACTCTTAGGAAACACATCGGGAAAATCACAAACAACCGGATAATCAGAAATACTAGGCTCTTCAGAAGATAAAATTTTAACTGAAGCAAGGAATCCTACAGCGCGCGTGCAGTAGGATTTACGAGCCTTAAGTGCTGAAATTATTTGCAGAGTTTTCGAGGCTTAGTCCCCTGATAAATGAGTTCAGGATGATGGGGATCTCCAAACAGAATGCGACGAGTCTGACACTCAATTGTAACATGATGCCGAGTTAACCAGTCCATTCCCAAGATGATATCAAAATCTTCCATTTGCATGGGCAACAGATCCGCTGTAAGAATGAGCGATTCAACTCGGATCGGACAATCCTCATACACATGAGAGATTGTAACAGAGTTTCCCATAGGAGTCATAATATTCAAAGTATTTTCTAATATACTGGGCTCATCGTTAGATGTTTAAGAAAAGATTGAGAAACTATGGAGTGTGTTGCTCCAGTATCAAATAAGACTTGAACTTCACGAGTTCCTAACATGAGAGTACCAGAAACAGTACCTAAAGAATTTATGTTACCATGGCACACTTAGTAATAGATAACAAGCATAATTACATGGTAAGACTACTAGATTATTCAGATACGACAGATTCACATATGGAGGAATATCAAGAGTCATACCTGGTGTGTTTGCTGCTGCATCCTTTGCGTTCAGAGCAAACACTCGTCCTCCATTAGTGGTTGTTTTGCACTATTTCCAGCCTTCCCTTTGTTATCAGGATACGGACAGTCTTTCAGTACATGGCCGGTCTTTCCACATCTAAAACAGGCTCCTGAAGCTCGCCGACAAACACCAAAATGACGTTTCCACATGTAGTGCATACCGGGACTTGCTCTTGACCTTGGTTTTCGGTAGGTTAGGATTCTGCTGTTTTTGTTTCCATTGATTACCTTGGCGGTTATTATTTCTGTTGAATTGGGCTTTCGATCACCTGTGTGGTGTTTCTCGCTTGAAGATTGCCCGAAAGTGCGGTATGGTTCCTTCACGATTTCTCTTTCGACTCTCCTCAGCTTTAGCTAACCTCTTCTTGTTTTCCATGTCAAGTGTTTTCATAGCATCAGCTACTTTATTGATATTGTTAAACCTTTGAGTCACTATCCACCTCCGAGTTCTCTCGTGAACAGCCCATTTCAACTTTTCTGCTTGGACCTCTGGGCTACCTGCAGCTTCCCAAGAAAACTAGCCAGCCTACAGAATCTTGCCATGAATTCTTGCCAAGGTTCACTATCTCGTTGCTCAATAGATGCATATTCCCATGCATACTCACTTCGTTCCACTTCAGAGAAATACTTTCGGAAGAATATTGTGCGGAAATCGGCCCAAGTAAGGGTAGCAGCATAACCCTCTCCACCATGTGCAAGTTTTACCTCTTCCCACCAAACTAGAGCATCATCCTCCAGTTTGTAAGAAGCCAACCTAGTTTTAAATAGGTCATCGACTCCTAGCACTTCGAATATCTTTTCCACATGGGCTATCCAGTTTCGAGCATCCATCGGTGTAGCAGCATCACTAAAAGATCTTGGTCTTTGCTTCATAAAGCGCTCAAGCCAAACAGAATCTCAGCCACAGGTGGTGTTGCATTTCCACCGGAAGATGGTCCAGTGTTGTTCCGCCAGAAGGTGGCTCTGAGTTATTTCCACCGGGTGGAGGTCCTGTGTTGTTTCCCTCGGAATTTGCCTGTTGCATCTGCTGGATGACTGTTTGAGCAGTCTGAGTCATCAGATTAGGGAGTATTCCAGAAATAGCAGCGTTTACAGCATTGGCAACGAGGGTTTCAAGAGGAGTATCAGATGAGCCACTCATCTGAAATGAAAATATACGTGTGAACACTGGAATTTAGATTGGAAAACAAATTAGATCCTAACCCAACGTCTACCCATAACCTCACAAGTTTATTCTTAATGTTTAAGTTTTCTACAGGAAAGAGCCTTTGCTCTGATACCACAACTGTAACACCCCAGCCCGACAAGGCTGATGTGTCACTATCACGGTAATCAAAATCCAAACGCATTCCCATTATTAAAACGATTACAAGTTCAAATTCCAAAACCTAATTAAGATGTTCAATACATCAATTAAAATAACAGATAATCTTGGTCTTCAATTCACTCTTCACTTGTTTCCCGGATTACCCTGCTGACTGACGTGCATGAAAAAAAAAGCACGCCTGAGCATAACGCTCAGTGAACAGAATAGCGGATAACAAAAATAAACAGACATGCTGATAAACAAAGAATCGGCAGATAACAAAAATAAACAGACATGTGATAATCACGGAATCAGCAGATATCAAAAATAAACAGACATGGTGATAATCAAGAATTGGCAGATATCAAAAATAAACAGATATGGTGATAACGGAGAATCAAAGATCATACGATATATATATCAAATAGAACATACGTCATAAGACATATATCAGATAGAACATACCCCGAGCTAATAATCATATCATATAATAACTGAACAGGGGGAACACAGGTAGCGAGCCCGTGTACCAATGTGAAATGGAGTATGGGCAGACATACAGACCATTCACCAGAGTCCTGAATGGAATGGTGTGTAACCATCCATCAGGAAATAACAGAACTAGCCTAGGATCGATCCATACGCCTCTGAGGAAATAATAATATAACAAGTCATAATTTCAGAGTCCTCTTCAGAGACGCCGTGATCTCAGCTCACCGTCACGGTTGGTGCCACGTTATCGATGCCGCAATAACGCGTCTTGGTCACCCCCAAGATAGGGAGAGCACGGGTAACAAATTCAGAAATATATAGTAGTCAAGTACTTATAACAGAATCAAAAGCAAATTATCTATGTATGACAGGAATCAAAACTAGAAATGAACGGAAATCAAATACGAGACAGAAATCAGAAATCTGTACTGCAAAGTAACGGAACCAAAAGTAAATACTTATGATAACAAGGAAACAGAATCCGTACCTTATACACGAATGAAAATAATCAGAAATAAAGTCTAGGCTCAGTTAACGCCGCGAGAACCTACGATATTGTAATTCAAGTAATCGTTTAGATTTTCTTATTTCAGATTGGGAAAATTGCAGTTCTGCCCCTGTCTTTCGCACTCGTTAAAGATACTAAACGATGTTAAAAATTCTGAAAATTTCCAGTTTACTAGATTAGTGATTTCTAAACAACTTTTGTTTAGATAAGTTTTGATTTGGATTACCGAAATATGAGAAAAACGTGGATCTTTACAGCTGCGCCAGAACTGCTAGCTGTTACGAAAACGATCGTTTGGAGGTAAACGAATGAGTTTTTCTATGTTTTATATCAACAGATTCGTTTTTCGACGAACTTCGTCATGGACATAAGGTTTAACTGATTTGAATCTGTTATGAAGAAGTTATGGCTTCTGTAAGTTGGCTGTAAAATACGGGCCTAAGTCAAGGGTATTTTGGTAAACCGTAAAATTATTTCTAGTTAAAATACGTCCGTACGGGTCTGGAAATATTTTTATAACTAAGTATAAATCATGATTGACTTCTTAAAAATTTGGCTAATCATATTATGAATCGTTTGTCATTTATAAAATCACATCCCAAAATATCATAAAAGCTAGTTAAACGTGTGACTTGTTTAAAATGCTCGGTTAAGGTCTAAATCTTAATTTGGTCAAAATATTTATATTTCCAGTAGCTAAAACAATATCAAAATAGGTTCATATCAAGTTTACTAAGTTAAGCAAGGAAATTATGTTTAAAACGTAAACCGAATTAAACGAGTACTTATGCAAACGGGCATCCTATGATCGAGGGCAATGAACTAGAATACTAATTAGGATATCTAAGATTCAAGAATAACATAATGGCTAAGAACATCTTAATGATTCCCACTATTTAAAGTTTATTTTTTATAAAAATAACTAATTATAACATTTTCTTACTATTATATATAATATTGTTAAGGTGTTTCAATGAAATAATTTACAGAAAATAATTGGATAACTTTTAAAATAACCAGGGTTTATAAAACTGTTTTTATAATTTTTAGAATTTTTATAAAATTTTAAAAGGTCAAAAAGGCATAAAAAAAATAACAAGAGGTGCCCGGGGTCGAACCCGGGACCTCACCTAAAGCAAAGGGCGCTGAACCGGTGAACCAAAGGCTTATAGCCGCACCAAGACTCGGTTTCATAAACTTTTAAACACACTACAGATTATCCCCAATCCACCAAGAACCCTAGAATCGAATCGATCAAATTGAACATCGATTCGCAATTGTTAATGTGATTAAGCATAGGGCTTTTGTCCCTAGGTGAAACCGAGTATAAGGATGTTTTTAATCACCTGTTTGAAGCTCGAAACGTGGTATTCTATCAGTTGCAGGTCGCGGCCACAACGAGACTCGATTGATATGCAAATGATGATATAAATCAAATTGAACTCGTGGAAAGCTTCGAATATGGTTCTTGATGCAAAGCCCTTTGTAAATTTCGGTTTAAACTACTCGAAAGGTGGTCCTTGATTTAGTTGCAGGTTCGCGATGTTTTTGGAGATTGAATCCGAGATTTTTGGTGTTTCGGGTGAAATGAGCATTATAACAGGTTAGAAATGATTACACATTCGATAATGCGTGTTTAATTTAATTCTTATTGCGGTCTTAGTGCATGATGGAGGTGATGGTCGGCCGAAAGTGAAGAGATCGTGTGGCGGTTCCAATCGCACTCAAATATTAAATTATAGTGGGTCACGGGTTCGAATTATACACGAAATGTTGTCGGGAACAAATGATTGAGCTTAAATCGTTTAAAAGTTGGTCGTTTGGGGTCGCCGGAGCCAACGGCGGTGGCCGGAGAAAACCCGCCGGAAATGCGGGTCGGAGAGAGAAGAAAGAGTTTTGGTTTTTTTAAAAAAAATTTTCACCATTGGTCCCTGTGGTTTATGTTCTTTCATTTGAGACCAAACTTTAATTTAAGTTTCAAAAATGGAACAAATGCCCCCTGAACTTTTATTACTAATTATTATTATTATTATTATTATTATTATTATTGTTATTATTATTATTCTTATTCTTATTATTATTATAGGGTATTATAATCTATGTTTCCGACAAAAGATAAACTTGTACAGAATAAAGTCTATTTCATAATTATGTAAATGACAATTTAATTTTATAAACTGTAGTTTATATAGGGGATGATGTATATAATCAAAAACTAATTATTATCAATGATTAGAATATAATAACACCTAGATGATAAAATGCCCAAAACTCTCATTTTAAAACTAAGGTCATAGATAAAATAAGCATTGACCATTGACTTCTATACTTATAAGCAGGTATGGAGTATAGACACACAAGATCTCATCAACAATAACCATGGAGAAGCTACTTTCAAGCTGGTCTTCTAACGTTAAATCATTGCCGGAAAGTTATGTTTTCCCCGTCGATTCGAGACCAGGAGATACAACCGTGCCTTTATGTGACACTATCCCTATCGTATTGTGATCGACAAGATGCAGTTCAACAAATTCTTAAAGCTTCTCAAGTGTTGTATGTTAGTGTTAGAATCAATGTATTTAGTCAATTTGTTTAGTGACTAAAACTGATGTGGTGTATTAGATAGTTGAGTATAGTTCAGGGACTATTAGTGTCAATATTAATAGTTCAGGTGTTATTGTGTAATAAGGTTGTTAGGGGTTGTTAGTAGTCGGATAAAAGGATTTCATCTTCTTCTTTGGAGATTATTCTTTTCACTGTAATCAATTGAGGCAAGATAATAGAAATCAATTGATGTGCGTTTGTTCTTGGTGAGATTGTTTCATTTTGATTTCGATTAAAAGTCAACAATTGGTATCAGAGCTTCAGGTGGCTCGATCATAAAATCGAAATCGATTGAACTGTTGGCAGAGTTAGACGCAGAAGGAAGATGGTATCAACTACGAAGTTCGATCTCAAGAAATTGATGGCAAGAACGACTTCAGTTATGGAGATTGAAGATGAGAGCGCTACTTGTACATCAAGGGTTAGTAGATGCTCTAAAGGGGGAAACCGGGTTACCAGCCACCATGTCCGACAAAGAGAAGAAAGATCTAATGGAGAAGGCTCATTCGACGATCATTCTAAGTCTAGGGGACAGGGTATTAAGAGAGGTTTCAAAGGAGGCCACTGCAGCGAGCATATGGTTGAAACTTGAATCCCTGTACATGACAAAGTCGTTGGCGAATAGACTTTACCTAAAGAAGCGGCTGTATACGTTCCAATTGGGAACACGTAAGTCGCTGGAAGATCACACCGATGAGTTTAACGCTCATTCTTGATTTGGAAAATATTGAGGTAGAAATAAACGATGAAGATAAGGCAATAATCTTCCTATCCTCTCTTCCAAACAACTATGAGAACTTTGTAGATACTCTCATGTTCGAAAGGGATACCTTATCCATGGAGGAAGTTCTAGCTGTAATGAACTCAAAAGAACTACAGAAAATAACTGAAGGGAAAGAAGAAGGCTCTGAGGGTCTGGTTGTTAGAGGCCGGTCAGAGAAAAGAGCTTTGAAAAAAAGAACATGAGCAGATCAAAGTCAAAGGGTAAACTAAGGTGCTTCGTGTGCAATTCAGAGAAACACCTGAAGAGGGAATGCCCTGAGTGGAAGAAGAGGAAACAAGAGTATGCCAAGGCAAATACATATGGCAACACATCTCCTGCGAGTTTGTTGATGGATATGAAACCTCGGATGTTCTAGTTGTTTTAAAGGATGAATCAGGTCAGGAATGGATCTTGGATTCAGGGTGTTCTTATCGTATGACATCTCACAAGCATTACTTCAAAGAATTATCAATGAAAGACCTGGGAACTGTTCAATTTGGAGATGATAGGCCTTGTAGTATTCAAGGTATTGGAGTCATTTTTTAAGTTGAATAATGGGTCCATAATTGATTTGGAAAAGGTGAGGTACATACCAGACCTAAAGAGAAATCTCATTTCTCTTGGTGTGTTGAAAGTAATGGATGTCATGTCAGCCTTAGGAGTGGAAAGGCTAAAGTGGTAAATGTTGGATTCTGTATGCCCAAGACACATAGAACATTGATGTGGTTAGTACGTTGTGATCCAAGTCGGGTCATACCCAATAACAAGCTTAGCAAACACCAATTAATATTTAATTGATGATATGATCATGCAATTAAATAATTACACCAATTTAGAAAATGGGTTTTCTAAATAAATTGTATGTGAGAAAGAACAAATTATGAGGATAGTTTGTTCATGGATATTATTTGTTATGTTGTTTAAATTAGTTAAGCAACATCAAATAATAATAGTGTGTGTGCATATTATGTGTAATTAAAAGGTTAATTATATTAAAACATTTTAAATAAAAACTTAGAAGGGGTTTTAAAAGGAGAAAACCCTAAAAAGGGTTGTTGGTATTCACGGCCGCAAGGGCCTTTGCCCTTTCTCTCCCTTTCTTGTTTTGAAACAAAACTCCTCTCTAAGAACACACACATCTGATCTAGACTTCTCTCACATGCAAAATCGATCACCAAGACTAGTGTTCCTCATCTTGAAGACGGATTTCATGAATGAAACAAAGTTCCAGCAGCTTTGTGGTGGTTCACGGCTGGAACTCGTTTCCAGCAGCTTTCTTGGTGTGATTTGGTGTTCAAATCCTAGCAAATATGGTGTTGCTAAAGGGGCTTGTGGGTATGATTGCTTGAGAACACCTCCTCTTGGTGTTTTGGCCACTCAAGAACATCATCATCTTGATTCAATCCACGATTTCAGCAGCTTATAAAAGGAGCGCTCCAAGCTGCCATAAGGGCGCTCCAAGCTGCCATAAGGGCGCTCCAAGCTGCCATAAGGGCGCTCCAAGCGCTGGTTTAACAGCATGCACCACCGTTTTGACAGCATGAATAAGGTAGTATGTATCACTTGTTTGGGTTGTTATATATTGGTCATAACTAGTTCAAACACATATATAAGATCCTTGCATTCTTGGGTTTGTTGTGGACATGCAATGAACTATAATTTTCAGATTTCAAATGGTTGATGTTTGATGTTAATCCGCTGCGTTTTCAAGTTTAAAATGGTTAAACAACATTGTTTAGGTCCAACAAACCCAACAATGGTATCAGAGCCGGATATGTGGATGACTAGTTTCATATGTTCTTGTATATTTGGATATATAAGGTTTAACAACCTCATTAGGGCTGTTTTGTGATGATTTGATGATACCCCAACCTTTCAAGGTTGTAATCATGCATGCTTATGATTGGATCTTGAAAGGAAGATATCAAATTGGTTGATTGTGTTTTTGTTTGGACAATAGACCCTAAATTCTTAGTTTGTGTTGGCTGAAAATTTAGGGTCAAATGGGGTTCATTTTGGTTCTTGAAATGATGTATGTGGATACATATATTAGTGCATAACATAGCCTTGACCATGTGTGTTTTGGATTTGGTTGATTGTAATCTTGTCATGTTGCTTGTATTCATTCTTTATGGGTTGAAATAATCCTTTGGTGTTTCTATTTGGGTTGTAATTTGTTTATTCATTTGGCAATGTAATAAATAGATTAGGAGTATTTTTTCTTTTACTAGAAAATATGTATTAGGATATATATTTTGTAAAAGAAGATGCTCGGGAAGGAAGCACAAAAGGAAGACACAAAGGATGGACTTGAAGCATTTGGATGCAAGTTCAAGTGGGAGTCTTTGAAGACCTCATCATTTGTGTTGTGTTGAACCCTTAGGAAAGACCTTATGACAACACTTGTGATGGCAAACAAGTGTAGTCAACTTAGTGGCTATAGTTATGCACATATGTTTGTATGATTGTACTTGTTTGGTTGTTTGTTGTATGATTGTTATTTGACATTTGGATGTGCATAACAAACTAATAAACAAACTTAACAAGCTGAATTTTATGGTTCCTAATCATTAAGTGATTAATAAAAGGTTATTAAAAGGATTAATGATTTAATAAAAGAGGTTTTATTAAAAGTGAACCATAGGATACCTTGTATTTGAAAGCATGCAAATACAAGGTAAATAGAGTTTTCAAACTAGAATCAATGAAAACTAAAAATCCCTTTTTCAAACAAGTTTAACACCGTCCTTTTGCACAACACTTAAGTCATTTGGAAACTCTTAATGGGATAAAGGTCACCTAACCATTTTGAGGGAACTTATGACTTAAGGTGGGAATACCACATTGGTGGGATAAAGGTCACCTAACCACTTGTGTTGGTAAACTCACATGTGTGTGCAAGTAGGGTAACTTGATTTGCAAACCATGTTGAATGGATCACCTAAAATATGGTTTCCAAATGGTGTTGATGGGATTAACATGCCGACTTTGCATATGACGTTTAAAGTTGATCCCATACCGCTAGAAGTTGCAAAGGGTTGCAATTGTCAAATATTGACTACCTTGTTAATTTGAATAATGGGATAAAGGTCACCTAACCATTATTTGAATGTAACATTGGATTCTAGATTTTAATTGTTAATTGTCTATGAGACATAAAGGGTATTAATAATTAAAATGAAATTTTTCAGAAATACTAAAAAGAACTTTGTAAAATTTGTAGAATGACCGCAAACAATAATGCTACCACCCCGCCCGTCCATACCCTATCACTGAGAGCTATTTTAGAGAGGGATCGTCTCTACCATAATAACCTTATGGACTTGTCTCGAAACTTAAGAATTGTTCTCAAGCAAGAGCAAAGGCATATGTCCTTGACGATCCTATTCCTAACCAACCCGACCCCGACGATGTTGAGGCCATTCCCGATCCTAAGGCAAATGTTGCCAAAGGAGAAGGGCACATCAAAGGCAATGGGTAAGGGTAGATCAAAGCGGAACCTCCAAAACCTAAGCTTATGAAGCTTAAGGTAACCGAAAACGATCCATGCTTTGAGTATGGTGAGATAGGTCATTTGAAAGGGATTCATCCAACCTATCTCAATGAGTTGAGAAATAAAAGGGATGTTGGGCAAACCTTAAGTATAACTTTCATAATCCATATTAACTTAGGTGTTATTTCCTAAAAGCACATGGGTAATTGGATACCTCATATGGAACTCACTATTGCAATTTGTTGCAAGGGTTCAAAAGAAATAAGCACTTTAAAAAAGGAGACTATGTTTTGAAACTTTCAAAAGGTTTGGAAGTTGTTCTTCAAAACATGTTATATGCTCCTAGTTTGACTAGGAACATGATTTAAGTTTCCATTTTAAAATGATATGGTTATGATTTAAAGTGAGTAAATGATGGTATTTATGTTTATATGGATGATGTATATTATTTCAAGGCTATGCCTTCTAATGATATTTATGAATTGGTTCATGATGATTCGTCCTATAATAACACATTATACCTATCATACACCAAGAGACTTAAAATGGTTTAAATGACTCTTATTCTTGTCATTGTCATCTTGGTTACATAAACAAGAATCGGATTTAAACACTTTAAAAGAATGGTCTTTTGAAAACAAATGAAAGTTGTTCATTTGATAAGTGTGAATCTTGTTTACAAGGCAAGATGACCAACACGCCCTTTAGTGGTACTAATGAGAGGGCAAAAGACTTATTAGGAGTCATACATTTGGATGTATGTGGTCCTTTTAAGAGAATGACAAGGTATGATGAAACTTACTTCATTACCTTAACCAACGATTATAGTCACTATGGTTATGTGTACTTGATGGCACATAAACATGAAGAACTTGAAATGTTCAAAACTTCAAGAATGAAGTAGGAAATCAACTCGATAGAACTACCAAAGTTCTCCGTTTAGATAGAGAAGGTGAATACCTAAGTGAGACTTTTAGGGATCATCTAGGAAGTTGTAAGATTGTCTCACAACTTACTCCTCATAGAACACCATAACATAATGGTGTGTCTGAAAGGAGATCGAACCCTATTGGATATGGTTCGACCTAGGATGGCTATAAGCTCACTACCTCTAAAATTTGGGGTTTCGCACTACTCTCCGAGGCTCGTATTTTGAATATGGCCCAAACCAAGAAAGTGGATTCGACACCTTTTGAAATATGAAATGGAATAGTTCCATCGCTATCATATTTAAAATTATGGGTTATGAAGCTTATGTTAAGCTTAACACCCAAACCAACTGAAAGTCGATTCACTAAGTGTATATTTGTTGGATATTCAAAAGGACTGTAAAGGATACTACTTCTTTGATCCAACAGAGCAAAAGTTTTTCATTGCTCAAAAGGCAGTGTTCTTGGAAGCCAAGTTCCTTATGGAAGGAATGACGCATAGAACAGTGGAATTTGATGAGGATCAAGATCCACAAGCCGATACACTTTTGGTTGACACTAGCAATCAATAAGAGGTTGTTGATCATGATCAAGAGGTTGATCAATACACACAAAACGTTCGCTGATCTGGTAAAGTTAGCATTTCACATAAAAGATGTGGATTTTTCATAGATGGATACTACGTTGTTGACTCCGAAGAGCCAACTACATACCATGATGCAATGTCCAATTCGGATTGTGACATGTGGCTAGGAGCCATGAACGTAGAGATGCAATCCATGTATGACAGCCAAGTTTGGGAATTGGTTGATTCCTCACGTAACTCCAAACCGGTTGGATGCAAGTGGGTTTTCAAGAAGAAAACTGACATGCATGAAAACTTGGATACTTACAAGGCAAGACTTGTAGCAGAAGGTTTCACTCTAAGTCAAAGGGCTGATTATGACAAAACCTTCTCGCCAATCGCAATGCTAAAGTCATCCTGATAAAGTATGCAAGTTAAAGATATCAGTCTATGGATTGAGACAAGCATCGAGAAGTTGGAATCAATGTTTTGATGAAAAGATCAAGAAATTAGGTTTCATCAAGAACGCTGACGAGGATTGTGTGTATCAAAGGGCTAGTGGGAGTGTAACTACGTTCTCAGTATTGTATGTTGATGACATACTATTATGTGGTAATGATTTTCCAACCATGGAAGGTGTTAAAACCTGGCTTGGAAATAGTTTTTCAAAAGGGATCTCCGAGAAGCCGTCTATATTTTGGAAATAAAGATCTATAGGGATAGATCGAGGCGGTTGATAGGGTTAAACCAAAGTGCATACATTGATAAAATCTTGAAAAGGTTCAAGATGGTAAACTCTAAGAAAGGTATAGTACCTATTCAAAGAGGGACAATATTGAGTGCATCTCAATGTCCAAGCTTAAAAGATGAGCAACATTGTATGAAGGACATCCCATATGCGTCTGTTATAGGATCCATCATATATGCGATGATATGCACTAGACTGGACATGTCATGCACATTAAGCATGACAAGTAGATATCAGCAGAATCCAAGTAAACAACCATTAGATGGCTGTTGAAAGTATTGGAATACCTTAGGAGGACTAAGGATCTGTTTCTAATATACAGATCTGATGAAGAGAAACTAGTTGTAAAGGGTTACACGAATGCTAGTTTCCAAACTGATCGAGATGATCCTCGATCACAATCGGGGTACGTCTCCATTATGAATAGGGTAGCATTGTCTACTACAGAATTCGAATACATAGCCGCCTCATTAGCAGCTTGGGAAGCTGCATGAATAAAAGGTTTTATCACCAATCTAAGGATGGTCTCTACCATTCAAGACCCCTTAGAAATCTTTTGTCATGACGAGGGTGCGATTGTTCAAATCAAGGAACCCCGTGCACATCAAAAGATTAGGTACAATGAGCGGAAATTCAACTACATAAGGGATGAAGTTGAAAAGGGAAGGATATGTATTCGCAAAGTTCACTTTGATCGAAACATTGCGGATCCACTCACGAAGCTCCTTGAAAGGGCAAAGCATGAAAGTCATACTTGTGCCTCAGGACTTCGATATTCTAGTGATTGGAATTGATCTGTTTAGTATTAATATTATTAATATGGAACAATTGTAATACTTAACTTATCTATGCATTTACGATATTTTAAGTGATGTTCCCTTTTAGCATGTTTACATCCATGAATAATTTTATTATTCTAAATGTCCGTAGTCGGTCATATTTGTGGGAACAAATATGAATGTAAGACTATTATGAACTTGGATTGGTGGATATTCATAAGGCATGAATATAGAGCAATTGGTTGCTGCCAAGGTTCATAGATATTCGTGGGATACGAATATTGGAATGACCCGCATCTCAAGTCTTACTACATGGAATCTTATTGATTGATCATAAGTAAATTTGAGTAAAGGCGAATATCATTTGGTATCCTCCGACCTAAGATACATATTGGGTTTTGATATTCACCAAGTGTTATACCTTGAGCTAGTTCTTCACTGATATGAAATAATTGTCAGTACATAAGGCTATGTTCAGGTATGACATAAGGTGATTGTGAGAAACGTATGTAGCCAAGATGGGATTTGTTCCTCTTATTCGTTGAGAGTATGATGTCTAAGGCCTGATTAAGTTAAATCAACAAGGAATGATCATTCTGTGTCCTTGGATTTAACATGACATCTGTAACAAAAGGATAAATGATTGATTCACCTAAATCATTTCAAGTTGGATACTTGAAGGGGATGATGTTATTGAATGGCTTCTAAGTCATGCGTATTAAGGGTAGTAAACCGTTGTTAGGCGGTATTTACTACTTGCATCAATCTTCTATGTATCTTGTGCAAGTGGGAGATTGTTGGATTCTGTATGCCCAAGACACATAGAACATTGATGTGGTTAGTACGTTGTGATCCAAGTCGGGTCATACCCAATAACAAGCTTAGCAAACACCAATTAATATTTAATTGATGATATGATCATGCAATTAAATAATTACACCAATTTAGAAAATGGGTTTTCTAAATAAATTGTATGTGAGAAAGAACAAATTATGAGGATAGTTTGTTCATGGATATTATTTGTTATGTTGTTTAAATTAGTAAGCAACATCAAATAATAATAGTGTGTGTGCATATTATGTGTAATTAAAAGGTTAATTATATTAAAACATTTTAAATAAAAACTTAGAAGGGGTTTTTAAAAGGAGAAAACCCTAAAAAGGGTTGTTGGTATTCACGGCCGCAAGGGCCTTTGCCCTTTCTCTCCCTTTCTTGTTTTGAAACAAAACTCCTCTCTAAGAACACACACATCTGATCTAGACTTCTCTCACATGCAAAATCGATCACCAAGACTAGTGTTCCTCATCTTGAAGACGGATTTCATGAATGAAACAAAGTTCCAGCAGCTTTGTGGTGGTTCACGGCTGGAACTCGTTTCCAGCAGCTTTCTTGGTGTGATTTGGTGTTCAAATCCTAGCAAATATGGTGTTGCTAAAGGGGCTTGTGGGTATGATTGCTTGAGAACACCTCCTCTTGGTGTTTTGGCCACTCAAGAACATCATCATCTTGATTCAATCCACGATTTCAGCAGCTTATAAAAGGAGCGCACCAAGCTGCCATAAGGGCGCTCCAAGCTGCCATAAGGGCGCTCCAAGCTGCCATAAGGGCGCTCCAAGCGCTGGTTTAACAGCATGCACCACCGTTTTGACAGCATGAATAAGGTAGTATGTATCACTTGTTTGGGTTGTTATATATTGGTCATAACTAGTTCAAACACATATATAAGATCCTTGCATTCTTGGGTTTGTTGTGGACATGCAATGAACTATAATTTTCAGATTTCAAATGGTTGATGTTTGATGTTAATCCGCTGCGTTTTCAAGTTTAAAATGGTTAAACAACATTGTTTAGGTCCAACAAACCCAACAGTAAAGGGGTCCATGGTGCTGCTGAGTGGAACCAGGAAAGGGAATATCTTTATCTACTGGAAGGCAAAGTAGTTGCTGGTCTGTGGCTATGGCAGAAGAAAAGAGTGAGTCACAGGCTAAGAAGTGGCATAGGCGGCTGGGTCATATTAGTGTTCAAGGTTTAAAGGAGTTGCATAAACAAAAAGTGTTGGGAGAACTCATTGAATGTGACACAGGGTTTTGTGAACATTGTGTTCTTGGTAAGTCTCATAGAGTAAAGTTCAGCAGGAGTGAGCACAAGACAATGGGATTGCTAGACTATGTGCATGCTGACCTATGGGGTCCTTTTAGAACCGAGTCCTTAGGGGGTGCCAGATACTTCTTATCCCTAATTGATGATTATTCAAGAAGGGTGTGGATGTATGTAATAAGGAGTAAAGATGAGACATTTGAAAGGTTTAAAGAATGGAAGATGTCAGTTGAAATTTAGACAGATAGAAGGGTAAAGAAACTAAGAACAGACAATGGCTTAGAATTTTGCAACCAAAGGTTTGATCAGTTTTGTAAGGCTGCTGGTATATCCAGGCATTTGACTGTAGTTGGCATACCACAACAAAATGTACTTGTGGAAAGAATGAATAGAACTTTTCTTGATAGAGTTAGATGCATGTTAATAGACTCTGGTTTACCCAAACAGTTTTAGGCAGAGGCACTCTCAACAACTGCTTATCTAATAAACAGGTCCCCATCTACAGCTGTTGGTATGAAAACTCCTATGGAAGTGTGGGCTGGTGAGAAGGCAAGGTATGATCATTTAAGAGTGTTTGGGTCTCTTGCTTATGCTCATGTTAATCAAGGGAAGCTTGAGCCTAGAGCTCAAAAGTGTATTTTCTTGGGTTATCCACATGGAGTTAAGGGGTACAGGCTTTGGAGGCTGGATGATTTAAAGCCAAAGATCATAGTAAGCAGGGATGTGACATTTAGAGAAGAAGTGTTATATAAGGATGTGATGGCTGCCCGAGGTAGTGTTTATGATGAGGAAAAGTCTGATGAAGGGGAAGTCCAAGTTGAGGTGGAGCCTGAGAGTGTTCCTGGTGCTGGGAACAATTTGGAGTCTAGATCTGTAGGTGAGTCTAGCAGATCTACAGATGGGTATAGTATAGCTAAAGACAGGCCTAGAAGGTAGGTGGTCCCTCCTGCCAGGTTTAGATCTTCTCATGATTTGTCAGCATTTGTGCTATGTGCAGCTGAACAAGAAAGCATGTGTGAACCTATGACATATGCTGAAGCTGTTAATTCATAAGATAAAGAGAAGTGGTTGAATGCTATGAATGAGGAGATGGCCTCTTTGCATAAGAACAAGACTTGGGTTTTGGTTGATAGACCCAAAGATAAGAAGCTAGTTAATTGCAAGTGGCTATACAAAATTAAAGAAGGTATACAAGGTGAAGGTCCTAGGTATAAAGCCCGACTTGTTGCTAAAGGATTTACTCAGGAAGCCGGGGTTGATTACAATGAGATTTTCTCTCCTGTAGTTAAGCATACCTCTATAAGAATTGTTCTGTCAATGACAGCCAGGTATGATTTTGAACTTGATCAAATGGATGTGAAGACAGCATTTCTTCATGGGAATTTAGATAAAACTATATATATGAAACAACCTCTTGGTTTTGAGGTGGTGGGACAGACACACAAGGTTTGTTTGCTAAAGAAATCATTGTATGGGTTGAAACAGTCACCTAGGCAGTGGTACATGCGCTTTGATGAATATATTGTCACTCATGGGTTCATTCGAAGTAGTTATGATGTGTGTGTATACTTCAAAAGATATGAGGTAGGGAAGTACTATCTACTTTTATATGTAGATGACATGCTTCTTTCATGCAAGGATAGATCCCAAATAGATGAGACAAAGAAGCTTTTGCAGTATGAGTTTGATATGAAGGACTTGGGTGAAGCTAAAAAGATATTGGGCATGGAGATCTGTAGAAATAGGAGTGCTGGTACTCTAAAGTTGTCTCAAGAAGGGTATGTGAGGAAGGTGTTGTCTAATTTTGGTATGGATCAGTGTAAAAGTGTAGTCACTCCATTGGCTATGCATTTTAAGCTGTCAAACCAGGATTCACCTAAGTCTGCAGATGAAGAATTAAAAATGCAAGCAGTGCCTTATGCTAGTGCAGTTGGTAGTTTAATGTACCTGATGGTGTGTACAAGGCCTGATTTAGGATATGCTGCAAGTGTTGTGAGTAGATACTTGAGTAATCCAGGTAAGCTTCATTGGGAAGGGGTTAAGTGGATCCTCAGGTATTTGAATGGTACTCAAAGTGTTGGACTTATATTTGGGAAGTGTGTTGTTCAAGATCAGATAGTGACTGGTTTTGTTGATTCTAATTTTGCCAAAGATCTAGATAGAGGTAGATCTTTGACAGCATATGTTTTTCAAGTTTTTGGTGGTACTGTGAGTTGGAAAGCTTCTTTACAACATATAGTTGCTCTTTCTTCTACTGAGTCTGAATTTGTGGCTTTGATGAGGCAGTGAAAGAGGCCTTATGGTTAAAAGGATTTGTTGCAGAGTTGGGTTTTAATGTCAATGATGCTTTGATTTTTTGTGATAATATTGGGGCTATTCAGCTATCAAAGCATCAGGTTTTCCATGATCGGTCTAAGCATATCAATGTGAGGTTTCATTCATTAGAGATGTTGTTAACTCTAAAGAAGTGGCGGTGAAACATGTGAACATTGATGAGAATGCTGCTGATATGTTGACCAAGGCTTTATGCAGCTCTAAGTTTAATCATTGTTTAGAATTGTTACATATTTCTTTAGTCTTTGATTCACACTAAGGTGGAGTTTGTTGTATGTTAGTGTTAGAATCAATGTATTTAGTCAATTTGTTTAGTTGACTAAAACTGATGTGGTGTATTAGATAGTTGAGTATAGTTTAGGGACTATTAGTGTCAATATTAATAGTTCAGGTGTTATTGTGTAATAAGGTTGTTAGGGGTTGTTAGTAGTCGGATAAAAGGATTTCATCTTCTTCTTTGGAGATTATTCTTTTCATTGTAATCAATTGAGGCAAGATAATAGAAATCAATTGATGTGTGTTTGTTCTTGATGAGATTGTTTCATTTTGATTTCGATTAAAGTCAACATCAAGAGTATGGATTATTTCAGGTTTGCCATAATTGTTTTCTTTCTATTCGTTGAATCTATTGATTTGTGGTAATCATTTTAGCATAACAATTTAATGACTCACTATTCGTTAATAACATATACGGTATGGGACTTTTATAGCAACAAAACCAAGACTTTTAGCCTTTAGGAAGGAGGTCAGCATAGAGTGTTAATCCTCTAATGGCTATAATTCATAGTATTTTTTCTTAAAAAAACACACACACACACTTTAAAAAAGAAGTCAAGTGGATTCAACTCATATTTTTTCTTCATATAAGAATTAACTATACCATCTATATAAACATCTAGTTGGGATCTTTTCTTGACGGGTGACTCCTTTGAAATGACAATTTATATTTGTAAAATTTAAAAACCAGCTGATCAACCATGGAGTTGATAACGACTTATTGAGCGACACTATGAGTGTCGTGCAAGAGTTCTTTGACATGCCGAATGAGGACAAGGCAAGTGTTTACTCAGAAGATCCAAGTAAAAAGTGTAGGCTCTACACAAGCACCTACGATTACGAAAATGAAAAGGTTCACTTATGGCGAGACAATTTACGACACCACTGTTGCCCGATCAACGACTTCATTCACCTGTGGCCTCAAAAGCCCACTAGATACCGGTAATGAAGTTCTATTAATTTAAACCATAAACCCTAAATCCTAAACGCTAACCTGTAACCATGATATTTATCATCATTATTATTTTTGTTATGTAGAGATGTTGTTGGGGAATATTCACTTCAAGTTGGTAACTTGTCAGCTACAATACTGGACCTAATATGTGAAGGATTTGGGCTTGGGCCTGGGTATTTTGGAGATGGGCTTACTAGGGTCCATTTGTTTTCAGCCAATCACTACCCACATTGCCCCAACCCAAGTTTGGCATTGAGCTTACCCAAACACTGTGATGCTTGTCTCATCACTTTTCTTCTTCTAGATGAAATATATGGGCTTCAGGTGTATAGAAATGGAGAATGGCTTGGTGTTCAGCCCCTTCATAATGCCTTTGTTGTTATTCTTGGTCATCAGGCCCAGGTACTTACATTACCATATCAGTTATCTTTTCATTACACGGGCTGGTCAAATAGCGCGCGACCATAAACTCTTTTCTTATCGGCGGACATACACTTTCGTTTCTACACTATACAAACGCCATACTGTTAAAATTATCACATTTGTATTTTACTGGATTTAAACCCACATTATTTAGTTCGTAAGTACGCTATTTTTTATCACCAGAGAGATGACATAAACACTCTTGTTAAGTAATAGTAATTGAACTCTACACACAATTAAGGTGCTAAATGACTGCAAGAATTGTATTACTATTCATATAATCCAATGTTTCTATAGGACCCATTTAGGTAGTTTATGTATGTATATACAGTTTTTTCCCTTAAAATGTGCGAGTGAGATATAAGTATTATACCTTTTACCTTGTTTTGTGAGAGTTGTAAATAAAAATTATTTTTTAGTATTTTTTTAAATATGTCACTAAGTCAGATATTGTGAAACTTTTTTGTTTGTTTGCTGATCTTGAAACATGTATGCTGTATGCATGTTATTATTTTCGTTCTTTCTATATAAATTAATGAAAAGTAACACTTTTATGTGTTTATATGTTGGTATTCATATTAGATAGACTATATTCCTCTAACTCAGTTGTTTTAGTATTTAAAAGGTTTGTTTTATTTATATTTTCACACATTTAATTGTTTAATATGTAGGTTATTAGCAACGGAAAGCTAATAAGTCCAGAACATAGAGCGATAACAAACTCAACAAATCACCGTACATCCATTGTCTACTCTATAAATCCGAAACCTGACAGCATCATAGAACCTGCCAAAGCTCTTTTCAACGAATCCAATCATGTATTATATAGAGCCTACCCGTTTAAAGAATTTCTAAAAACCTACGAAGTGAAGAAAGATTACAACGAAGGAGCGTTGGAGGATTTTAAATTAAAGGGTGATATATGCACCTTCTATTTAAGTCTTTTCTTGCATTGTTATAACATGTTTATTTTAGAAGCGTAGTGTCACGGGCTTATTACCATAAGCTTTTTGTGTGACACCTAGTATCAACTAATTTCATATTAATTTGAACTTGTAATGATTCAAGTGGAATAAAGAGGTTCGTACGATTGATCAATGAACAACCATCGTATTGCTTTTATAATACTCTGAAATGAGACATGCTATATGCGTCTAATTAGACCACGTTTTATATACTAATAAGCTGGGACGATATATATATAATTCATGGTATGGCTAGATCTTCATGTATGTACACACATTCTCAGAATTTTCATAAAGATTTCTTAATTTTCTAAGGAGAGTAAAGAATAACGAATACGGATGTATTTTTTACATATACTAAAGTATTGAGTTTTCAAAAACTTTGTGAAAACTTTTAAAGACAGAGAATAACAATTAACTTTTTAATAAGTCGTTACAGTTTCCCCAACCTAACATGTTCTTGATCTCATCTTTGAAATTGAATATCCAGCTTGCATCATTATCGATTTGTAATTAGAAAATTGGATTTGTAATTAACGTATTGCTATCAAACCAACAAATAGAATCTTCCGGAAAAGACAAGACTATAGTTTTTTATTAAAAAATATATTGGATCAACCTAAATAATTAATAATTGAAGAAAGTACCAAATAATAGTTAGTTTGCCCTTTCTTAAATAAGTAAATAATATTTAAGTGATTTAACAAGAGCATACTCATATTCCTTTTATTACTTATTATTATTATTTCATTTTTAAAGTGTGACAAGGGATTGAATGAAACCGAATGAATTCATGTCGTGATTATAAATTGAAGATCACAACCTGAAATAAAGTATTTTTTTCTTGTAACGTACATTTTAAAGGTCGGCCTATATTTAAACTTTAACGAATTTGAGAGGTAATGTATTTCACAATGAAAAGCTTAATACCTTTGGTGATAAATATATTATATTTAATGTATGTTAAACGAAAGAATCGGATAAAATGATAGTCACGTAGTGTGTCAATGATTTTTTGGCCTAGTGGTTCAAACATTAAGTGAGAGATGAGAGGTTTTGTCTCTTTCAAAAGTTTAAAGTTCAAATCTTGACATTGATAAATTAATTACTTGATGTTACTAACTTTTACCTATTAACATGTCCTTTTAAAAAAAGAAGATAAAATGATACTCTTGATTGCTCTTAGCTTTGAAAATACTTTAAAAATAAGTATTTTATTTTATATTTTTAAACGGCTATTTGGATCACTGACGACTCACTGAGTCACTGGTCACCTCCATTACTCGAGTGTGCAACCCGAGACCACCCTTAGGAAGAAACTCATATTTTGTGAGAAAATCTATTGGCCCAACCTTGAACCCTCTTTTGGTCACAAGTAGAACTTAAACCCAAGACCTCCCTCGATTTTAATAAAGTATTAGGATATGTTACCTCAATCCATTGAGCTAAGCATCATTCACTAAAAATATTTTATTAATTTTAAATGATTCTAAACTCAATAGATTAAGGTGTGGTACTCCAAAATCTTATAAAAATAGATGGATGTTTTGAATTCAAGTCCCGTAAGTGATAAAAATAAAGGAGGGTTTCAAGTGGGCCAAAGAGTTTTTTGTTAATAATATTTTTAGGCGTTATCTATCATTGTTCTAGCATATGTTTTTATTCTATATCATGCATTTATTAGGCACATTTTTATTTATTTTGAGTAATACTCGTTTTGGTATAATAGAGTATACTTGGGATGCATTATTTTTATAGGTGGAAGACGGTTGCGCAGATTAAAAAAATAATCAGTAGATGCTTTGAAAGTATGTTAAAAATGAGGGATGATTCGTCAAGGTTTGAGAAAGATGGAATTAATTTTATCTTCTAAAAAGTTGGTTTCATCTCCTAATTTTTTAAATTAAAATAACTACCTGACAAGATAAAAAAAAAGAGATAAAAAAAATAATTATAAAAAAAAAAAGAGATAAAAAAAATAATTATGATCAATGTTTTCAGAACCGGATCGGACGTCGAACCGGACGTCTTACTGGTTTGGTGGTCGGACCGGTTGGACCGGATTTAACTATATTTATATATGTAATTAAATATAAGTAATTTATATATGTTTTATATATGTATTTTATAGTTGGCGAGATATGGTAGAATTGCACCTCTCTGAGCACATGATCGAGGATAGGAGTGCGTGGAGGCGTAGAATTAAAATTAAGGACTTTTAGCGGGATCTGTGGATAGGAAGGGTAGACGTACACTTTTTGCGGGACCCCTGTTTTCCTCATTCTGCCCTTATACGCGATTCTTGCCGCTTATTTGATGTACGCACGTCCTAAGTATTTATGTGTTTGATATCTGTGTGTTGTATGCCGTATACTATGATTGCTATTGCTATTGTTATTGTTATTTGTTATTGATCTTGTTAGTGAGTCGGGGGTCTCCTTGGAAGCGGTCTCTCTATCTCCCAAGATAGAGGAAAAATTAGCCTCCATCTACCCCTCCCAGACCCTGCACTTGAGTGGGATTTAACGGGTATGTTTGTTTGTTTGTTTATATGTATTTTATAGTTATATATAAAGTTTAACTATATTTGTATATCCAACGTACTAATTTATGGTTTAACACCCCGTTTTTACCCATTAAAATAAAAAAATTAAAAAAACACCAAAACCGGTCCGAACCGGTCCGGTTTCCCGGTCCGACCAGTGGTTCGGGAAGAACCGGCCGGTTCGACCGCCCAGAAACAACCCGTATCAGACCGGACCGGCCACCGGACCGATCCCCGGTCGAACAGGTCGGACCAGCCGATCCGATCCGGTCTCCAAAACATTGATTATGATAGCTCTAAATCTTTATACTATAATAAAAGAGTAACTTGGAGTGCCACGTGGCAGCACCACAACCATCCTCATCAAAATTTTCCCGGCTCTCTCTCATTTTAAATAATTACCTTAATTACTAATAATATTACTTAATATTCTTTTACATTAACTAGGAGGTGCCAGCGCGATGCGGCGGGCGTAATGTGATATGGTGACATTTTTCATCCAATATGGGTTTATGATGTTTTGTTATTATTGTATTATTTTTACAAAAATATATTAAGTATTTTGTAAGCTCTTACGTGAGTATAATTATTATGGTTGATATACATGATACGCAATACGCAGACCTAGCAAGTAATATATATGCATTGAACTTATCAATTAGTTCAAGAAAATCATTTTTGCAATAAAGTAATACACGAATAAACAAATATAATTTTTAAACATAAAAGTTGAAGCAAAATTATCCGGTACTCATTTTTATTCAGTTGTGAAGTGATCTCATCATGATGATATCATTTTAATCGAAAGGCTCAAACATTTGAATGATCTAAAGTATGTTGGGCAATCACCATTCCTTATCAAGAGCAAGCCCATGAGCATCCGGTATATCTTGTTGATTCACCACTACATCTAATGGAGGATGGTTTTTTGGAATATTAGGTATTTGTTCTTGATTCTATGACACATCTTATGAAGCTTGGTTATTAGAGATATTCTCCACTTTGACAGAGTCATCATTCGCTACAGCATGTTTGGTAACTGAAAAATAAGTAAATGTTTAGTTTCTTACATGTGAATTTATCATAGCTCACAATATTAAATAGCATAGGTAAGGAAATAAAATTAGAGTTTCAGAAGTTAAAATGACACCCGATACATCTTTTAAATTATTCTATTTATATTAAATTCTATATCATGCAAAAGGAAATATAATAAGTTAGTATGCAGTAAATTGATCGTATTTTTTATTAGAAACATCACGTGTTTCCTTTGATTATAAGTTTTATCCATAAAAAAAACAAATATTACTAATGAAAAACAACATCACGAACATAAAACATAAGCCGTTTAATTTAATAAACCATAGTGTTAGGTTATGGCACACGTACATTTCACATATCACGTAACACTTCCAGATATACAACATTTGAGATGTAGACTCCGACTCGTTTGAATTTTTTGGAAGGGTATACTAAAACATTTGTATTTTTCCGTGATATCCCTCTTAATAAAGCAACATAAAGTTGTCTGTAACATCCTGTATTTTTGTGTTAATTAAAAGTTAACTTTGTTAAGTTTTATAAGGACCTTTTATGCTATTTCAAAACTTTGAGGACTTATTATGCTTGATAATTAATTTGGCGATTAATAAATTAATTAAATAATAGAAATAATATTATTAATATTTAAAACGTTTGGTTAATATCATAAAACTTAACATAAGGTGATAAAAATCTTTAAAAAAATTGTTATTACTGTTATTAATGATAATAATGTTAATAATAATGATAATATAAGTTTTAATATGTTAAAGTTTGTAATTAATAAATCCTTTACATAAAATGATAACAATAATAATTTCAGAGACCAAAGTGTAATTTATAATAAATCTAAAACCCAAACTTTGGTGGAAATTAAACAAAAGGAAATCGCAGGGACCAAATGTGTAACTTTTAAAATCCCAAACCCCACCCCCGTTTCCTTCCACGATTTTCCGGCCACATTATCCGGCCAATCTCCGGCGGCACCGGCGAGGCCAGAAACACTCGAAATCAAACATTTTTAACCCCAAAAACCCATACCAAATCGTTCGTATGCATGATTCGAACCTATCAACACACTTTAATTTGAAAAATAAAATTGGTAGTGCGATCTAAACCGACCCACGATTCCATCCGTGTTCTTCGGCACTTTTCCAACCCGATCGATCGCACTAACACTTTAATAATCAAATTTATCCATCTTTTAATCATTAAAACCCTCCTTCGTGTTCAAATTCACCTAAATCAAACACAAACACCACCATCGTTCACCTTTGAAGCCGCGACATGTTTCTTCACTGCTTCTCATATAAACGAACTCAAAACAGGTAATTGAATACATGAATCTGTTCGTTTATACATGGGGAACAAAAGCCCCATGATTGCCAACATGAACGCGATCGATTGATGCTTCGATTTGGATCCAAACAATCCTAGGGTTCTTGGTGAAAAAGGGGGATTACTTCTGATTTGGGTTAAAAGATTTAGAAACCAAAGTAAACCGCGGCCACGGCCTTGGTTTATTGGTTCTGCGCTCACATTCCCGGGTTCGAACCCGGGCCACCTCACATAATTTTTTAAGCCTTTTTGGCCTTTAAATAAATTCAAGAAAATGCTTAAAAATTATAAAAAGTAGTTTATAAATTTTGTTAGATTTAAAGGATAACTAGTGATTTTCTAAAAATATATTTCTTATGATAAATCTAACATTTTATTTTATATAACTAGTTAAAAATCTTAAAGATAGATTTTAAATAATGTTTATTTTGTTAAAACATTACATGTCAATAACACATTTAGATTATTTTTTTAGCTTATTAATTATTATATGTTTCAAATAATAAATACTAAATCATTTGGTTCAAATGTTACTTTTAAAGACATAATTATGTTTAATTATTATTTAACTCTTATATTTAAATGGTTTTCTTTTAAAATGACTAGATAATCATTGGACTTGAAACAATAAATATTAATGATATGAATTGACATTATCAATTAAAACCTTATCATGATAATTGTAGAAATTATATATTTCATGATTTCACAAAATGTTTACAAATATTAGTCCTTATAAAATATATTTCGATTAATGGTTTAGAATAATAATTTGTTATCAATCAATAAGTTATTCTAATCACTTTTAAATAATTATAAAGATGTATTTACTTATTAAAAACCCCCATAATATTATCAAAACCCTAATCCTTGTTTGAACGTTAATCTTATTATTAACCTTAAAACTCGTAATATAAATTTAGGTGCTTTGTAATGGATACTTTGGGAATATCTTTTGATCTTTTATATCATCTTATAATGCCTACATCAAGGTGAGTATTTCTATACCCCTTTTTCTTATTTTCACACTTTGGGGTGAAACATGTTAACTTATATCCTTGCACTTGTAAACTTATTTGAGACTTATAAACTTATGACAATTTAGCATGTAAAGTTGTGGTTAGTTGAACTTTTATGGTTACCATGTTATGGCGTTATATGTACAATCATTAACTATTGCTAGCCCAGCGAAGTCATAGATCTATGGGACAAACAACCTATTTGGTGCTAAAGTCGATGTATTGCCGACTCCTAGGAGCCGTATGCTTGTGCACTAGGGAACCAAATACACTTAGCTGATCGTATATACTTTTAACGTATAAGACTTGTAAAACTTTGTCGAGGTTTGATTGTTGCATTGTTCATAACATCCCTAATCACTTTATTCACTAACTTATGACTTGAATTGTCATCTTTTATATACTTATGTATTGAAAACTATGGAATGCTCACCAACATTTTTACTCATCAACATTTTTATGTTGACCTTTTATTTTTAACATGTTTCAGGTTACTCTTTGAAGCTTATCACACTTAGGATTGGACTTAGAGAAATAAACGAATGATCTGGAAACTTTATACTTGTAATCTGGATGTATCTTTGTTTGAACATTTACTTGTATTGTTACAATTGAATCTTGATTAATATATTTGGAACTAATAATAGCGTTATGTGGCTGTGAACAATCGTAATTCTCACACCTCGACGATTCCGCCGTCAAGGTTGGGGTGTGACATTGTCCATATGAAAAACATATTCCGGCAGATAAACACCAACATGCGGGATCATTTGACCTTGAGCTTTGTTAATTGTCATGGAAAAGCTAAGTCGAATAGGGAACTATTTTCTTAGTTTTTATTTTTAAAAAACTAACCTTTCTTAGTTTTTATTTTTAAAAAACTAATATAATGCAAGTACATTTTAGGGTACATAACATGATTTACTACAACACAAAAATCTATAACAACAGATTTTTAATAATTAATATCTCAAAAAAAATAATATCACCAAAAATCTATACCACTTTAATAATTAATTTTATTCAAAATTGAGGTATACAGAAGATCAAACAGACGACTTTGAAAATTAATTGCAGGTACACACAATAGATATATTAATCGTAGATGAGTTTTTAATATAATTGGTTGATATGTAAAATATAAAAAATATATTATTTCAGGCTACCTTTTTCATCGCTGTAATTAGTTGAGCTAATTTATTTTTCTTGAAGTAGAAAAAAAATTGTTGTATAGTTAAATCCTAAATATTAATTTTTCTTTACCTTTTTTTCATTTTTTAGGTGGTTGAGATGTTTGTGGAGGATATATACATTTTTTATGTATATGGTTGAGATATTTGTGGATGATATAATATGTAAATAAAGTTAATAGTTGTAATGTGTAGGGATATTATAGAAATTAACATAGGGGTTATTTTGTAAATAAGATTTTAAGTATCATTTTACCCTTATAAATGTTTGTATTTCATGCGTTGAATGTTGTACATGTTCTTAAATTTATGGTACATTAAAATACCCCTCTCATATACTTTATATATAGTATAGATAAATTAAAAAAGAGATCTACTTATTAATGTTATTTCTAAATAAATAACTTTTATATAAAATAATAAAATTTTCTAAAGCATAAAACTTTTTTAAAAATATGAAATATTTTAAAAGTGGTATTTTTACAAATTCAATTTTTCAAAACCAAAAATAATTAATTTGGCAGATATAATAAAAAATTTTTAAAAATAGCATTTCTATACGGTTTGTTTTAGAACAAAATATTTATTTTTTTGAAAAAAATTTAAAAACTAAATTTTAAAAGGTTGATATCACTGTTTTATTAGTAATAGTCATTTCTCATATGTAATTTCAGTCATATCATATCTTATAATATTATTTTATAATTAATAAATTTTATTATTCTAATATTTTATTTATTTAACCCGTGTAATACACGGGTTTACTAAAACTAGTCATCTATATATTACAATAAATTGACACCTTTTTGGGGGAACTTCCACGTACAGAGGAAGCAAAGAGCATAAACATTTGAAGTCTAGTAATTGTCAAGTTGGGTTTTTATTTCCGTAAATGTCTTTTTTAGATTGGTTTCTTTGAGATTGATTGATCTAGTCCGCATGCCCTAATAAAATAATTAGGTTTTAACATTTGGGTTTGTTTCTTTGATTTTAATTCAAATCTTATGTGAAGTGATTATGTGATTATTTATTTGAATAATTTATTCGCATGATTCTTGATTTAAAACCTCGATCTACTCCGATATATTTAAATTGTTAATAAATCTGATCAACTTATTAATTTTTCTAATAAGGTTCTTTAATTTTTAAAATGCTAATCAAGTTTTAATTTATGATACAAGAACCAAATAATATTTTGTGTTTGTCTATGAACCCAAATTCATCACAGAATCATTCAATATAGTTAAACATTCTAAACGGCGTGCGTGTTTAATTTTAATTGATATTGCTATCACCGTAACCTGCATGCTAAGATTCGAACGGCGTGAGCTTAGAGTAGCAGGTTGAACATAATCAATGAAATACGTTTAGTTAAACATTATATGGAGGGGATGTTCGAACGGCGTGATATCTTGTATTGATACAAATCGTTTACAAATTGATCATTGTACCATAATTGTCTCGTAACCCAGATCAAGTCAAAAATAATCGTTGTGTTAAAACTATTTTATAAAAATTTGATTTTTCTTCATATTTTATTAGTTTTAATGTTTTTTTATAATAAAAAATAATTCTGTAAATAGTTTTTAGAGTAAATTGCCATTTTCGTCCTTATGGTTTGGTGAAAATTGCCACTTTAATCCAATAGTTTGTTTTTTCGCATCTGGGTCCCTGTGGTTTACAAATCTTGTCATATTCATCCAGTCCATTAACTCCATCCAAAATTTCCGTTAAATGAGGGGTATATTGGTCATTTTACATATATGTTTTTATTTTTCTTTTTTTAAACCCGATTTAATATATACTCTTTAAATACATTGTTATTTTAGTCCATGTGGTTTGAGCGTATTTGCCAATTTAGTCCAAAATAACCACCACACCACTACCGTCACAAGAACCACCTAACCACCACCATCGCCCCATCACAAAGCCACCAACACCACACCAGAGCGCCCACCACCACCACGCACATTGGATCGTCGCTACCATGTAAACCCTAAAAATCGACAATCAATATTGAACTTGTAACATACTACTTCGAAAATGCATATCAAACCCTACTAATACCTCTACAATACTTGTTTTCAAGGGTTCCATATACGTTTTCAAAGGGGTTGTTATAAGTTTGAGATTAACGGTTTTTTTCTAGGGTCTACATGGTGGTGGTGATCCAGTGTGTGATGGCGGAGATCTAATGTGTGGTGGTGGTGCCTGTCTGGTGTGGTGTTGGTGGTTTTATGATAGGGTGGTGGTGATGATTTGGTGGTTCTGATGGAGTGGTGGTGGTTTTACGGCGTGGTGGTGGTGTGGTGTGTAAATACGAGGTCCAACTCTAGATGGTTCCGGTCTTGTTGAACTTCGATTTACCGATGCTCTCTGAAGCTTCATACCTACGCACAATGAAAACAACACCAGTTAAGGCGTTCCAAGGGGGAAATATCCCTGGAACGACCCTCCGGCGTGAGAGTGAGTTTGGTTGAATGGAAATATGTGATAGGGATAATTAAGGGTGAGCTTTTGTGTGTATTCTTTTGTGAGGATCTCGATCCTCCTTACTTGGTATTTATAGTGTTTGCCTGCTGCAATCATGTGCTGATTTACAGGGATTATTCCCTGACAAATCAATTACCTTTTATATTCTCCGACCGTTACTGAATTATCGGTTATGATTAGGGTGATTCCGATGTAATTAAATAAGGGGCACATGTCCTGCTGGCTTACCCGTTCCGCCCACATGGGCCGGGCTTTCGGGTTCAGGTACCCGGTCTTGTGTGGGTTATTTGTACCCTACATCTACATGGTGGTTCCATCACGGGTGGTGGTGATATTGTGTTTTATGCCAAGATGGTGGGATTTTTGGACTGAATTGACAAACATGTCCAAACCACAGGGACTAAAATAACAATTTATTTAAAGAGGATATATTAAATGGGGCTTAAAAATAGAAAAATAAAACATATATGTAAAATGACCAATATACCCTTCATTTAACGGAGAATGTTGGATGGAGTTAACGAACTGGATGAATATGACAAGATTTGTAAACCACAGGGACCCAGATGCGAAAAAATAAACTATTGGATGAAAGTGACAATTTTCACGAAACCACAGGGACGAAAATGGCAATTTACTCTAGTTTTATAAAGTTTTCGTAGTCTTAATTTCTAATTAAAACCCCCATCTTCCTTAATTCGTAAGCAACCCAAGTAACCGTGCCTAAAACGTTTTTGGCATTAAAACAGTTAACCCGTATCTTTGAGCTCACGAACCCTATTTTTGGTCATATAATTCTTATCATGTGCACGGTAAGTTCACGTTTATATATTTTGTTTGCTGGATTCGACACCCATCATTTTCTCACCTAATGTGATGTTTTTTTTCTAAGGGTGATATCAGGTTTTGTATTTCAGTAGTGGAGATGATCGGGTGGATCAGTGGTCGTTAGTGATCCAATTGGCATTTTTTTAGAAAAATATTATATTAATTTGAAAATAATAAATGGTTATCAAACATAATTAATGCAATTAATTACTAAGAGTGGAATTAAATTTTAAGTATGATTTTTAATATGATATCAACACAATTAATTTTTTTTGAATGGGCAACGAATAATTTTTAAGCCCGGTCACCCGGGTAAACCCATTGGCGAAAGACCACCCACGCCTGCGAACACAGACAACATTGTTGACCCGGCTCGTCCACCATTTCATGGGAAGCACAACACCTAGAGGATCAATGTGGTGAAACCCTTGACCCACTTGGAGCATATTGTACCTAGTAAGATTCCAACACATGACCTGCACTTTAAAAAGTTATCGGATACCTCATTTTAAACCAGTTGATCTAGAATTAATTGGCATCAACACAATTAATTACTAAGAGTAGAATTAAATTTTAATAATGACTTCTAGAACATTAACGTTCCCTAGATGAAAGAGTCAATACACATATAGTCTATGTAATCTGACCTATTAACACATTTAAAACTTAAGTTTCAAAACTTGTACATCTGAGATATATGAATTTTCATTTGTAACATGTTTGAATTATAACACAAACTTTCGTTCCTTAATTTATTAAATGACTAAGAGCATTCACAGTCCATTCCTTATCTTTATCCATATAATTACACTAAAAAATCACTACTTTTTCTCTCTCCTTTCAATTAAATAATATATTTTTATACCTTTTTCATTACCTTTTCTCTCTCCTTCACTCACAACCACTTTCAAAAATATTAAAAAATTTATAAGGATTGTACAGTGATTCTTCAAATATACCAATCCACAATAACATTTTCTCTCCCCTTCACTCACAACCACTCAAAATCATTCCATATAATATACCAAACACACTCACATGATTATAGGGCACGGGTTGTGAACGCTCTAAAAACCCCTTGATATTTGTTAGTATTAATTACGAAACATGTGATAAATTAAAAAACATAAAACTCAAAATACAACTTTATGAACTTAGATATTATAAAAGTGAATAACGCAAAATCACACGGACTATTCGTGTAAAAAGTGGAAACTAAAAATAGAAAATGAATTTTTTTATTTCGAGAAGCATTTAACTATTTATCAGAGGTTGTCATCAAGTTTGCTACCAGAAGCAGAGTGAGTTTGCATGCAGAAATTCCAACGAGATTAAGCGATTCATCTCCAAAATTCAATCTTCAAAGGTATAAACACCTTCAGTTCCGTTTCATTTTCACATATATAATGTTTGATTCATCAAATTCATGTTCGATCGATAGCCATTGAACCTAAATCTAACGTCATTCAATCACTTCGCTTAGTGGTTTTTGATGTTCATGTAGCCAAGTAATTAGGGTTTACTCAAATTCCCATTTCAAAATCGAACTAGATCATGCATTACTACATTGCAATCGATAATTTGATCGATCGATTTTGCGTACAATTTGTAAATATTCAAGTTGATAGTACATTTTCAGCATAAAATTTCAAAATATATGCAAATTTTTAACCGATGGAGTGATTTATGTTCTTGATCATGAAGTACCCTCAATCCATAGAATCGATGAGTGGGGCGAGCTACTCGATCGAGTTAGGCATCTTGTCCTATGCCTATGTATGATCAAAAGCTTAGTGACATTATTTTAGGGATGTATACTGGCATCAACAATTTAAGGATTGCTGATGGATCGAGTTGGGGCATTCTTAATTTGTTTTTGTGGTCAAAATTGGCTCTCATTAAGAGTGTATTGCACAATTCACATGCACCTCCATCACTTTCAGCTTTCCAATGTTGTCTATATAAAGTAAGGTCCAGTTATTGGTTGTGAAATCAGATGACCCCCTTTTGTATTTTTGGATCTAGCTAATAAATCTTCACAACTACTTAAGTGAATGTGCTATTTAGGATTGGTAGTATTCTGAAATGAGTCTGTTTGGATTATTAAGTGGGATTATATGTTGTTCTGCATTGTTCTACTTGCGTTTTCTGTGAATTATTTTATATAGGTGAGAGTAACAAGCCTTTAATCTTTAACTAATGGGATTAGCCAGAGGGCCTTTGTCCCAATAGTCCGAAAGAGGTTGAGGGTGTATGTCCCATCGTGGACAAGTGGTGTAAAGTTAGGAGTAGGTTTAGAGTGTGTGAGTTCATGTTCTTAAAAACAAACAAACACTGATTCGATCAGAATATGGGTGATTTTCCTTTCTTGTTTCTTTTACTTTGATGTTGGAATGGTTATCTCACTATGGACCGGTTATATATGTTCATTACTTTTTTCGTTTGTCTTCATTCATCCAGCATATTAATCTTCTCCATATGCGTGTATAAAGTGGCTGAAAGAGAGATTCTTTAATTGAAACCATATTTTTATTAGATGGTGTTCTTCAACTTTATTAAAAGGTCATATCAATATACTTTTTAAATAGAATTCTCTTTTCCTCTTGGTGTCAGCACTCACCAACCTTGATTTTTGTTTGTGAAACTTCGCTATTATTGGTTTGTTACATATTACTTTAAAGTATAATAGAGTTAGTTATGATCATGGTGTATGAGCATGAAATTCATATTAAAGAATTGATATGCACGCATATTGAAATTTTGATCAGCATGCACTTGAAAATTTTCTAAGTTAGCTGCATATCTCTTTCATTGAATCCAAGTTCTGGTCGAATGAGTTTCATCTAAACATCTAAAGTTAAACAATTCCATATCCACCTTAGGGGACAAGTTGCAGAAATCATCAAGATATTGAGCATACTTCCCTAAAGGGCCATTTAAAGTATAAACATATTAGCAGCATAATATTGTGTCAGCTTTTTGTTGATTTGTTGCAGGTCTGGACCCAATAATATACAAATTATATTTCTGGTTCTTAATCGTGTAGTAATTTGTATTATTGCTGTCCTTTTCATTAAAATAAACTTGGGTCCTCATAGGTTTATCTTAATATTAATTTCTGTCTCATTATATTACAGTTGCCCAGTGGAAGGAATACATATCTTACCACTTTCTTCAAGATTGGTCTTTATTTAATATACTCGGTGCCAACAATGTTATCATCTTCTTAGTGGTGTTTAGAATATTACAAATTGCAGCATCAGTTTAATCTTAGAAGTAATCATGTGGGCCCAACCACTTGATTTCAAAATTGTATTTGACTTTAGCACCCAACTAGGAAGTTACCTATCTCCTAGTTTAGGTGAAAAATTTCTTTTTCTTTTATAAATAATATTTCCAGTTGGGTGTTTGAGAATGCCAAGTTGAATATTTTATATAATAGAGGCTGAGATCTGCACTAGTTCTTAAATATGTGAAAATGAGTTTTTGAATTTGTTACCTAGGGACTAGGGAATTCCTCCAATTAGCATATTAGTATACACATACGCATACGTGTACACATACATATACGTATACAGAAACATATGAGCATACATCCCTCTCTCTCTCTCTGTATATATGTAACACTTGTGTGATCATAATTATACACTTGTGACCATTTATTAACTTGAAGGGATTTGCATACAGAGATGAAGGAAGATAAGGATTCAAGGTGGTTTGAACTTGAATGTGTACCTAAGAATTACATATTCTCAAAGGAAGATAGACCCCAAAATCTTGATTCTCCTGTCTGTGATTCAATTCCTGTTATAGATCTTGGAATATCAAAGACTGCAAATGGACATAGCCAACCAGTTGAAGAAATCTTGAAGGCTTCTAAAGAATATGGTTTCTTTCAGGTGTATATAAGTTTAACCCATAATAAAGATTCTTGCTTTTTGTTATTTTTGATGTTGTTTCAAACTATAAAAACTTTGATTCTGGCAGATATTGTAAATACTATAAGCTTTAGATCTTGTAACAGGTGATAAATCATGGAATTCCAGAGAAGACAGTGAATGATGCAATGAGTGTTCTTAAGGAATTCTTTGACATGCAATCCAAAGAAACAACAGCCGGAATCGTCCCACATAAAAAAGGTTATATCTACACAAGCAGCACTGATTTCGTGAAAGATGGTGTGCATCTATGGAGGGAAAATCTTAAGCATCCTTGTCATCCATTAGAGGAATGCATTCATCTATGGCCTGATAAACCAACCCGATATCAGTAAGTGTTAATATTTCATTTCATCATGTAAGCATCACTTGAACAGTTTTAAGTATATTATTGTAAAATTGCATTCAGGGAGGTAATTGCAGCATATATAGTAGAAATACAGAAATTGAGTTCAAGGATTCTAGAGATGATTTCTGATGGATTAGGACTTAAACAAGGGTACTTTAAAGATACAAGTGAAGTTCAGTTATTGTCATCTAACTTCTACCCACCCTGCCCGGAACCGAGTCTAACTTTGGGAATATTACCACACTATGATCCTAGTCTTATAACTCTTCTTTATCAAGGGGGTTCAACCGGGCTTCAGGTTATGAATGATGGTCAGTGGGTCAATGTTGGAGCCATTCCTAATGCCTTTGTTGTTAATATAGGCAACCAACTGGAGGTATGTTTAGTTCCGTAAGTTCATAAAATCTTCCACAAGCATTATATGAGTACAAAAAGGTTTTAAATGGGCCATTCAGCTCGATGCGGGAATACGCTAAGACTTCAGAAATTTTTAATTGTTCAAATAGAAGTTGCATGTTACTATTTTTAGTTATATACATATATTTTTATATTTTTATATTTGAACCAATTTAATAAATTATAATTTATTAATATAAAGGACACTGCATTTAATCACTGGTACCATATGCATTGTACCTGTACATAGAAAAAACACCTTTTTTTAAACTGTTTAGAGAGAATTATAAACTTTTCAAGTCAGGGGCAAGATAGTAAATCTATTGTGATGTAGGCAATTTCAACCAATTTACTTGTAATTACAGTAGGTCCATTTGGGTATTTTTATTTCTAACTAGTTATGAATTCAAATAAGGTTAGCTAAATAAGGAAGAGGTATATTAAATACATTAAATTGAGTCAATATGTCATGCATAAACCCTCCCAAATCAATTTTAATCAAGAAGGTAGATTATTAGAATACACAATCTAATTCTGTATTTATATTTGACCCACTTTATTGAAAATCTTTTAATGAAGTTTTTATGTCAACCAGCATGATCCAGCTTGTTTCAACATGTACTATAAAGATTACCTATTTTGATCGGTTACCCAACCTATTGACCTGCTCATGACATGAAATTTAATTTTGGTTGAATGGCCTATTAAAACATAATTCAGCATGGACATTACCCATAAAGTTCACGCTGCATTTACTATAGCGTGAAGTATTGAATTACAAGTTCATTTTTTGGATACAGATCATTAGCAACAGGAAGTTGAAAAGTGTTAAACACCGGGTAGTGACTAGTACACATGAGACAAGGCGAAGCATAGCAACCTTTGTGAATCCATCTCCCGATAGCATCATTGAACCCGCAAAAAACTTGGTGAACGAACTGGAACCATCGCTTTACACAGCTAGTCAATATAAAGATTTTGTTCACCGCAACAAGGCATTTGGTGACCACACAACAGCCATCCAGAATGCTCTGCGTTCGGAAAGTTGAACAACAGTTGTTTACAGTTAATTTAATAGTTTAAGTAATATTGTGGTCTTGTTGTTAAACTTTGAGCATATGCTGCTAATCATACATAAAGTTTGCCTAGTTTGCTGTACCTAGTGCTGTTTTAGCTGTAAGTTGTGTGTTATGTTCAGTTGTAACATATAACTAGGGATGAGCATGGTTCATTTGATGCACTTTATGCATGAGACCGAACCATTACCGATGGGTTCCGGTCATGTTGGTTATCGGTTATCAAAAGTTGGGCTGGTAACCGATGACCAATCTCCATGGTAAGATAAGCTCCGAGCCAAATCCGGGTGCGAGAGGATGAGGGTTTTTGTGTGACGTTCATGTCTACATGCATGCACACTGTTTGAGCCGAATTTTGCATCCTTTTGTGCATTCGTACTTTTGTGCATTAGCAGGAGTAGGAGTAGGAGTAGGAACAGGAGTAAAAGACTATTAGCGGAAATATATCAACATTTATGTTGATTATGATTTAGTCAATATTGTATATTTGGTAGTCCAATTGTATAGGCTTGATTTCGGGTTGTGATTGTTTTCTTTTCCCTATAATTAGAGAGTTATTGTAATGTTGAAGGCAAGGGAATCAATACCAACTTTCATGGTATCAGAGCCACGGCTCCATCACCCCTAAAATCACCCTACGTTCTTTTTGTTTTCTCTTTTTCTCTTTTCATCGATCATCTTCATCAACATGGGCAATGATGATGCAAGTGCTAGCAATACCAAAACCACTTTTGCCTCACACCCTGCTTATACCGTCTCCAATATAAACAACAAAATCAAAACCTTGGATGGCCACAAAATAACATACTCCACATGGGTAAAATTCTTCCTGCTTCACACCACTGCGTATAAAGTGACAAACCATATTGACGGTACCGCAGCACCCGATAAAACCGATCCCAATTATGAAGAATGGAAGGAGATTGATGCCTTGGTTTTGCAGTGGATCTACAACACCATCTCAGATGAACTCGTGATAAGGATTGTGGAAAGCAACACCACAGCGAATGAAGCATGGAAAAAGCTACAAAACATATATTTAAGCAACAAAGGGTCACGTGCGGCTGCCCTCGATCAAGAATTCACAACTCTCACCCTGGCGTCATGTTCGTCCATGGACGAGTACTGTCAAAAACTCCATGACCTGGCGGATCAACTTAAAGACGTGGACCAACCGGTAACTGAATCTCGTCTCGTTCTTCAACTCGTTCGAGGTCTCCCTGTCGAGTTCGATGTGGTGGCGTCTCTTATCAATCAAACCCCAACCACTTGGGATAATGCGCGAAACATGATCCAGTTGGAACAACAAAGGTTGGCTGCTCGACAGAATGCTTCTGTTCTTGTTACTCCACGAACCGGCGAAGGCAGCAAACCACAACAGACAGGTAATCAGCAGCCTTCGGGTAATAATTTTCAGACGGGTCAACAACCAGGTAACAATGTTCAGACGGGTCCACAACAATATGACTCGGGCACTAGAGGCTATTTCAGAGGTCGTGGACGTGGAAGAAACAACAGCAGAGGCGGCGGCAGATACGGAGGAAGAGGAAGGCCGCATTATAATTACAGCGGGTCTAGGCCGCCTTACAATTGGGCTGGCCCGTGGTGGAATGGACCGCCCCCCTGCCCATATCCTACACAACCTGCGTGGAACTATCCAGGAAACCAATACTCAGGTAATCATCGGCCCAACGCACAAAACCAAGGTAACTCTCAGGCCCAACATGCCCATGTGGCTTATGACTCAAGCCAAACAGCACCATCTGTGCCAAATGTGAATGCTTTATCGCCCACTGAACTTGGTGCAGCCCTTTCCGCAATGACTCTCAATACTCCGGATCCACAATGGTACATGGACACAGGTGCGTCATCTCATCTTACTTCGGATACAAATGATATAACTACTCCATTACCAAACCTTGCAATGATAATATTCTTGTTGGTGATGGCAATACGTTGTCAATCACGGGTTCGGGTCATGGCTCGAAAAGGGTAGATGATAAAACCTATAACCTAAACAACATTCTTGTCGCACCTCAAATCATTAAAAACCTTCTTTCGGTTAGAAAGTTTACCCGCGATAATCTTGTTTCCATTGAATTTGACCCATACGGTTTTACTTTGAAGGACCTCAAGAGTGGAAGGATTCTTTCTCGTCATAATAGCACCGGCGATCTCTACCCATTCACATCATCGCATCTTGCCTGTCTCACAAGTTCATCAAATAAGTGGCATAACCGCCTTGGCCACCCGGGAAGACAATCTTTAAATTATCTTTCTAGTCGTTTTTTCATTCCATGTAATAAAGATTCTACGGATCATTTTTGTCATTCATGTCAAGTGTCTAATAGTAAAAGATTGCCTTTTGTTGATTCAAAATCTGTTACATTTGCTCCATTTGACATCATACATTGTGACTTGTGGACTTCCCCAATTATAAGCAAATCCGGTTATAAATACTATATGGTTCTAATCGATAATTTTCACAATTTGTGTGGGTATACCCATTGAAGTTCAAATCCGAAGCTTTTACAAACTTTGCAAAATTCCATAAACTCATACAAACTCAATTTCACAAGTCGATTCGTGCATTCCAGTGCGATTTAGGGGGGGAATTTGACAATCGGGCATTTCATACTTTTGCAAACGCCCACGGCCTCATGCTTCGTTTCTCATGTCCACAAACTTCACCTCAAAACGGAAAAGCCGAGCGGATGATAAGACGTCTAAACGACATCATTCGAGCAACACTTATGCATGCACACCTCCCACCAACATTTTGGGTAGAAGCCTTACATACTGCAACATATCTTCATAACATCCTTCCAACAAAAACATTAAATTTTAACACTCCCACATTCGCCTTGTACCAACGTCACCCCACTTATGACCATCTTCGTGTCTTTGGATGTGCATGTTACCCGAACCAAACCGCTACCCAACCTCACAAGTTACACCCGCGCTCCATCCGGTGTATCTTTCTCGGCTATCCATCCAACTTTCGTGGCTATCGTTGTCTTGATCCTCACACCGGTAAAGTACATTTATCCCGCCATGTGACATTTGATGAAGAAAGTTTTCCATTCACTGACCCCAATCCAACTAATGCATATAAATTTCTAGATGATGAACAAACTCCATTCAACCACTTTCAATTCCCCTCCTCATCCACTCAGCCAAACCCACCTACTCACCCACCTGTGATACACAACAATGAGATCCCAAACCAAACCCACCCTCACCGACCAGCCCTACTCCCTCACCAAATCCCACACACACACAAAACACAAACTCGCCACCTCCAAATCACGCAGCCCCTAACTCACCAACTTCAACATCTCCTGCTCCTACCCCTATTTCGCCACCTAACGAAAATTATCACCCAAACCCAACCATTAACACTCACCCGATGACCACACGTGGCAAAGCGGGTATTTCAAAACCAAACCCTCGTTTTAACTTAAACACCACCACCAGTAAAATCATCTCACCCTTACCTTCTTCATACCAACGAGCACTATCTGACCCGCATTGGAAACAAGCTATGACCAACGAGTTTAAAGCATTGCAGGATAATGGTACATGGGAGTTAGTTCCTCGTCCGGAATCTAGTCCGGTTATCCGATGTATGTGGTTGTTTCGCCACAAATTTAAATCTGATGGCAGTCTAGAACGTTACAAGGCACGCCTTGTGGTAAATGGTAAGTCCCAAACCGTGGGAATTGATTGCGACGAGACTTTTAGCCCGGTAGTTAAACCCGCTACCATCCGCACCGTATTATCTTTGGCTCTGTCAAAACAATGGCCTATACATCAACTCGATGTAAAAAATGCATTTTTACATGGCGATCTACAAGAAACGGTATATATGCATCAACCACCGGGCTTCGTGGACTCCACCACACCGCATTACGTTTGTCAGCTACGTAAGTCCTTATATGGCTTAAAACAAGCCCCACGTGCATGGTTCAACAGATTCTCCACGTTTATTATATCACAAGGGTTCAAGAGTAGTTTATGTGACAACTCTCTGTTTGTGTATCGCCAAGGAACCAATACGGCCTACTTATTATTGTATGTCGATGACATAGTCCTTACCGCATCTAGCACCGACTTCCTCAACAAAATTATTTCATCACTCTCCACGGAATTTGCGATGACTGACCTGGGGTCTCTTCATCACTTCTTGGGGATTGCAGTAACTCGAGACTCCCAAGGTTTGTTTTTGTCTCAATCCCAATATGCAAAAGATATACTTCATCGCGCAAACATGTCCTCATGTAAACCATGCGCCACCCCAGTTGATACATCATCTAAACTAAGTGCGTGTGTTGGTGCCCCATTAGTTGATGGAACTCTATATCGTAGTCTTGCAGGAGCTTTACAGTACTTAACTTTTACCCGTCCCGACATCTCCTATGCAGTACAACAAGTATGCCTTTTCATGCATGATCCTCGGGAACCTCACTATAACTTCATGAAAAGAATACTCCGGTATATACAAGGTACTTTAGACTACGGTCTACGATTAACAGGATCGAAGTCCATATCGTTAACTGCATACTCCGACGCCGACTGGGGGGGATGCCCCGACTCCAGACGATCCACCTCAGGCTACTGTGTATACATGGGAAACAATCTTATTTCATGGTCTTCAAAACGACAAAACACCATATCTCGCTCCAGCGCTGAAGCGGAGTATCGCGGAGTGGCCAATGCAGTAGCCGAAACTAGTTGGCTTCGAAATCTTCTACTTGAATTACATGTTCCAATTGAGAAGGCCATTATTGTGTATTGCGATAACATTTCCGCGGTATACCTTTCGGAAAATCCTGTGCAACATCAACGTACCAAACATGTCGAAATTGATATCCACTTTGTCCGCGAAAAGGTTCGTCTTGGTCAGATTCGGGTCCTTCATGTTCCATCCACTTCCCAATATGCAGATATCTTTACAAAGGGTCTACCACGAACTTTGTTTCAAGATTTTCGGTCCAGTTTGAACGTCCAGCAACCTCCCGCTCAAACTGCGGGGGCATATTAGCGGAAATATATCAACATTTATGTTGATTATGATTTAGTCAATATTGTATATTTGGTAGTCCAATTGTATAGGCTTGATTTCGGGTTGTGATTGTTTTCTTTTCCCTATAATTAGAGAGTTATTGTAATGTTGAAGGCAAGGGAATCAATACCAACTTTCAAAGACAACTAAATATGCTTATCAGACAACTTTTTGTTACGTACAATTTATAAAACACTTTAAGGGTTAATTACTATCACTCTCCTGCATGCGATAAGTTCTCACCTAGTTTTTTTTATGATAATTTCAATTTATACACAACATTAGAGGTGTACTATAATTTGGAAGCGGTCTTTTTGTCTCCCAAGATAGAAGAAAGAACTGGCCACCCACTACCCCTCAGACTCTACTTTCAGTGGGACATTTAGTTTGTTTGTTTTTTTATTAGAGGTGTACAAACCGTTTTTTTTTTCACAGGTCGGTTTGGTTTTTATTGAATATGTACAAACCGGTTTTTTTCAACCCGGTTTTTCATCAAGAATCTTCAAACCGCTCAAATCGGTTAGGACCGGTTTGAAAACCGTTTTTTTTAATTGAAACAGGTTTACAAACTGGCTTTTGGTGTCTGGTTACAAACCCGTATACATAGCGACAGTTCAGGTCGGGTTAGCCGGTTAGGAACCAGTTTGGCTCAAACTGGTTTTTTCAAACCGGTTCGGTTTTTTTCCGTTTTTTTTCCAAACCGGTTTTTTGTACACCTCTAACACACATCATTTTTAATATCACACCTCACTACAAGGAAGAAGACCATTAGCGGCGACATATGTCGCCGCTAATACCCCCCGTTGTCGCCGCTAATAGTAATAGCGGCGACTAGTCGCCGCTAATAAGTCGCCACTAAAAGTTCGTCGCTATTGACCAAAAAATCGCCGCTAATAAGTCGCCGCTAAAAGTGTCGCCGCTAAAAACACAAAACCGCCGCTAATAATAGTCGCCAGTTAATGGTATTTTGTGACTATTAGCGGCGAAATATGTCGCCGCTAATGGTCTTTTTTTTTTAATTTTTTTTGTTTTTTTTGGAAATCCTGTTTTCCAGCCAAAATAAACCTATGTTTATCAAATCTAGATTACACTACACAATATCATAAAATTATACATAAACTACATACATAAACTACAATCTAGATTACAAAATATCATCCAATCATATATACATAATTAAGTCATGTTTAAAAGCTTAAAATCTAGATTACGCAATGTCATACAATCATAAACTATGCTATTCATCCCCCTCGTCTGAATCCTCTTCTTCGACTTGATTTGGATCCTTTTGCGAAGCAATTAATTGCGTCATTTGTGACATAAATTGCGCGTTTTGAAATAGACTTGAAATTTGCTCCTACAAAAACAAAATATACATTTATATCTTGGCTAAGTATATGAAGTGTCAATTAATCATGTTAAACAAACACACTTATGATGAACTTAACACATCCAAGTCATAATAACCTAAAACAACTATGATGAACTTAACACATCCAAGTTTAACTCATTTTGATCCGTTTTAACTCAAATAATGTTGTTTTCACCCATTTTGACCCTTTTAAGCTAAACTTAGATAATTAAAGTCTATTTTAGCAATAAAAAGTCATAAAAAGCCAAAATGAACTATGATGAACTTAACACATCCAAGTTTAACTCATTTTGACCCGTTTTAACTCAAATCATGTTGTTTTCACTCATTTTGACCCATTTAAGCTAAAGTTAGATAATTAAAGTCTATTTTAGCAATAAAAAGTTATAAAAATCAAAATGAACTATGATGAACTTAACACATCCAAGTTTAACTCATTTTGACCCGTTTTAACTCAAATCATGTTGTTTTCACCCATTTTGACCCGTTTTAGCTAAACTTAGATAATTAAAGTCTATTTTAGGGATAAAAAGTCATAATAAACCTAAGGGAACTATGATTAACTAAACACATCCAACTTTAAGTCATTTTCATCCATTTAAACACAAAATCATGTTGCTTTCACCCATTTTATCCCGTTTAAGCTAAACTTAGATAATTAAAGTCTATTTTAGCGATAAAAAGATAATAAACCTAAGTGAACTATGATGAATTTAACACATCCAAGTTTAACTCATTTTGACCCGTTTTAACTCAAATCATGTTGTTTTCACCCATTTTGACCCGTTTAAGCTAAACTTAGATAATTAAAGTCTATTTTAGGGATAAAAGTCATAATAAACCTAAGTGAACTATGATGAACTTAACACATCCAACTATGATGCACTTACCTGTGTAAACGACTGAGGAGTTTGTTCATGATCATGAACAAAAGAACTCGTCCCTGCAGATGATAATGGTTTACGCCCAATCCCCCGAATATGTCCACGCCGTTGTCCCAAAACCGACTCAAAGATATCGACTTCATTCAGCGTTGATGATCCACTTTCTTGATTTTGGGTTTGACTTAGCTCATCAAACCTTTCCTTTAATTGGTTCTGTATTAATTAACAAAAATATATCAACATATTTATACATACATAAATATATATTTAAAAATTATACTTTTAAGAAATACTTACATATTGTTGCTCTGCTACCTCGCTATCAAATGTCCCATCTTTACCAGTATGAGCATCATGAAACGTTTCAAGTCTGCTTTTATTCTGTTTTTAAAAAGTATATTATATATTAAAAAATACTAATATATAATACACAAATATATAAATTTAAATCATTACCTGCTTATAACAATAACTACTATATGAAGCAGTCCCCCCACGGTTTGTATATATTTGTTGTTGACGATTTGATTTGTTTGAACTTGACACATTCCTATATGCGTCACTCATAAAATAGTCAACGGTTTCGTTCCAATTATCATGATTCATTCCTGTTGGAGGATTGACCCTTGCTTGTTCTACATTATCGTAGCCTCCAACCCGATCAAAATGTTTTTTTGCCACATTTTTTCGATCTCTAAATCGTTTGAGAAACACCGCACGGATTCCACCCTCTATCTGTGCGCGCTCACGATCTCGCAATATCTCATCAAAGTCAAAGCGTCGCTACATTTAAGTTCAACAAAATAAAAGTTATTTATGTAAAAATGAATAACAAACATATAACTTATAAAATTTTACCGCCATATGCTCTTCCAAAGCATTCTTCTGAGCATCGGAAAGATTTTCATACGAACGAACATTAAAAGGTAAATTAGCTTCCATGTATATCCCCACCTCGCGAACAAACATATCATTAAGTTCGTCAACGGGGGTATACGTGGCAGCTCTATCAAAGGGTAGAGATAAAGGTCCTCCCTTTTTAGCTAGCTCTTGCTGCAATTTCTTATTTTTCGCCTTGCCTCTTGTTTTACGAGAAGGCGTGCCTGTAATCAGATTAAAAAATCATTGATTGCATCATATATTAATAATAATTGAATAAACATAGTATATAAATTAATTATAATAACCATTACCGTCTAACGCGTGACTTCCATGAGTGTCAAATGGAGGAAGTGGTAGATCCCCCGCGCCATCACCTCCGTGACTCATCACATCAGCCATAAGGTATGCAAAAACAATCCACAATGAAATCATGTCTTGAAATATAAGATTTAGAACATAATGTTAAAATAAGAAGAAAGTTTTGTAGTACAACATGAAATACAAACAAAGGTTTAAATAAATAAATACATATACAAATCCTAACAAATGTTTCAATCAGAGTCACCCTCATATACTTCAGTATCTTCGTCAGACTCTTCGGTGTCATAATCAGAACCGTCCTCATCATAATCATCCTCGTCTTCAAACACCTCTTCAGCGGTAACAGTTGGCGGATTAACTTCACTTGGAGTCTCGTCTTCGGTGACATGAGTAGGTATGTTATGAAAGTATTGTGTGAAGTCAATGAAAAGTATGCTATTAGATGAAGAGTGGTTATGAACAACGTCAAGATCTTCTGTCAAGTCATTGTCAACATTTTGAATGTTCTCCATGACACCATCATTAATTGTAGGGCGATCCCAAATTTTTCGATGATTAACATTCTCGACGACCCACCGGTGATTATTGTTTTGATTTCTTCGAGAAGGTTCTCGGATGTAGAACACTTGTTTAGCTTGAGAGGCAAATATGAGTCGATCGCCTTTGTCCCATTCACGTTCTGTGTTGATACTAATGATATTATTGTCGTATGAAACGCCCCTTCGAGTATCAAACCATTTGCAATGAAATAGGACAGTTGAATACCCATTTGCATAATGTAATTCAATAATCTCCTCAAGTTGCCCATAATATTTCTCACCATTCTCTCCCTCCACTAAAACACCGGAGTTTTGCGTTGTGCGTTGCGCGTCACGATCAACTACCATAAACCTAACACCGTTGACTATGCAAGCAGTGTAAGTATAGGCATTTACATCCGCACCCATTGAAAGAGCATACAACTCTGAATGAAATTTTGGAGCATTTTGTATTTTCATCGAATAAACCTAAGAAAATATTGACTAACACGTGTTATATATGGAATACCTAACAAATATATAGTAACACGTGTTAGATATAGATTACCTTCTCGAGGAACCATGATGGAAATTTGATTTTAATATCCTCATGTGGACATACAGATTTAAATTCACTACAATATTGATAAAAATATACAATAAGTGACAATGAAATATATTTAATTAATGATGCAAAGTTAAAGATAGGAAACTTTACTTCATATAATCTCTGACTTCTTGACAGCTATCGAACACAAACCATTCTAACTTAAGCTTTTCACTTGAAGAAAGGTATTTCATCTTTGTTGCACTAGCCGGACGACATTTAGACTCAAATGCATACACGTTTCTTTTTGGATAATGACATCCTTGTTTCTGTCAGGGCGATTAAACTGAGTCTCAACATCTCGAAGGTATCTCGAACAAAATGATAGAGCTTCTTCAGCAACATAACCTTCAGCTATACAACCTTCCGGCCTTGCTTTGTTTCTGACATAATTTTTTAGTTTTTTCATATATCTTTCAAACGGATACATCCATCTCATACATACAGGACCACCACGAATCGCTTCATCAGGTAAATGCAAAACTAAATGAACTATAATGTCAAAAAACGCCGGAGGATAGATCAACTCTAACTTGCACAATATTATAAGAATGGCATCCTTAGCTTTCTTCATATCCTCGACCAATAGTGTTCTTGAGCAGAGTTGCTTAAAAAACGTACAAAGATCAACTATTGGTGTATAAGTATCTTTGGTCAAAAAGCATCTAACCCCAATCGGTATTAAACGCTGCATGAGAATATGACAGTCATGAGATTTCAACCCAGTAATATTAGTATTGTTATCTACCACTCTCTTCCTGATATTAGATCCGAACCCATCAGGCAATTTAACATCCTTTATAAACTCACAAAATAACTTTCGATCACTGATCTTCAATGAGTATTTTGGGTGTGGACTATACCACTTGCCATTCTTTTTCTCCAACCACTGCCTACTTCGAATATTTAGATTTTTCAGGTCAACGCGTGCATTTGGCGTATCTTTGCTCTTTTCATTCATTAGAAGAGTACCCAACAAACTGTCACACACATTTTTTTCGATATGCATCACATCTAGGTTATGTTTTAGCTGCAGAGAAGACCAATACTCAAGTTCAAAAAACATGCTTCGTTTCGACCAGTTCAACTCAAACTCCTCCCGCTTTGATTTTACACCTCCAAAATCGGGATGTTTACCCGGCAAACGATGGCGTAGACGACTAATTTGAGCTTCTATGTCTGTATCATTAAACTGTTTCGGAGGGGCTCTGATCTCGGGTTCTCCGTTAAATTCTAAACTTGTTCTCCACTCATGGTTAGCATCTAAGAATCACCGATGACCAGCATATACAACTTTATTTGTAACACGCATAGAAGGAGTGTCTTCGTTACAAGTCGGGCATGCTTTGTAACCCTGCCCGCTCCAACCAGATAAACTACTACGAGCTGGAAAGTCGTTTATAGTCCATAACAACGCCGCTTTCATTGTAAAGGACGTGTTTGTCGCCGCGTCTTTAGTACGTACGCCTGACACCCACAACTGCTTAAGCTTATCCACCAACGGCCTAAGAAACACATCCATGTCTTTCCCCGGTGATTTAGGACCAGGAATCAACAATGACAACATAAATGATGACTCTTTCATGCATAACCATGGAGGCAGATTGTATGTGGTGAGTACAACCAGCCACGTGCTATGAGCCGAACTCATGTTACCAAATGGATTAAAACCGTCGGCTGCAAGCCCTAGGCGAACGTTTCGCGGTTCCCTTGAGAAGGTCGGGTACTTTATGTCAAAATCTTTCCATGAGGTACCATCAACAGGATGTCGCATCGTACCCTCTTCTGATCGTCCGGTACTATGCCAAATCATATCTTTTGCCGTGTGCCTTGAAGAATACAATCGTCGTAGTCTCGGGGTTAAAGGAAACCATCGTAACACCTTGTGAGGTAACTTCTTGCCCTTTGTATTTGTATCAACCCACCTACTCTCATTACAAACGGGACATTTTTCTAACAAAAGGTTTTCTTCCCAGAAAAGAGTACAATCATATTTGCACACATGTATCGACTCATATCCTAAACCAATCTTTTTTAATGTCCTTTTTGCTACATAATGAGAAGATGGGATTTTATTACCCTCAGGATGTGAAGATTGTAACAACTCAAGAAGCTCATCAAATGAGCTATTAGTCCATTTATTCTTCACCTTGATATGCATAAGCTTTGCTAAAAAATCAAGTGAAGAAAACTTAGCACAACCCGGATATAATTCTGATTGAACTTCTTCTAACAAGTTCTCAAAATCATCATGGACACCACTACTCTGCTCATGGAGACCACTACTCTCCTCCATAACGTCTTCGATAATGTCAGCCATTTCGTTTGTTGGCGCAACGTTTTCCACAACTACAACTTCAGGAATTAAACTTTCACCGTGATAGATCCAATCCTTGTACGACCGGCACATGCCCCATATTTCTAAATGATATTTCATTTTAACCCATCCTAATAATACCGTATTCTGACATTTCATACATGGACATCGAATCTGGCCATAACTGTCCACAAGTTTTTCGCACATATCTATAAAAGAGCTAAGTCCTTGTTGATACTCAGGTGATCTACGGTTCGGATTAAGAAGCCAACTTTTATCGATAGGCATGATTATGGAACTGCAATATAATATTGGATTTAAGTGGATGAAAAACTATCTACGAAAATGAGAATAACTAATTGAGAATTAAAAAGGTTGAAACTATGAGATAAAATATTCTTAGACAAACATTCATGTAATACATATTCACATCCTAAATGAGATAAAATATTCAAAAAATATTCTTAAACGTGGTACTATTTGAACGCATTGCATACCTTTTCATCTAAGCATACACAAATCATTATACTTAAAATCTACAAAATACATAAATACATTCTTGACTAAGCATATTCAAGCATACGTTATTTCATACATTTTCAACTAGGCATACCTCTCACCATCTTTAGTAAGTGTAAATTAAAACCTAAAAAATATCATTTTCAACTAAACATACATTTTATACATTTACAACTAAACATACACAATTCATTATCAAGCATAAATTGATGTTAACTTACCTCAAGGTGATAGGTAGTGATTAAACAACAACTTGTACTCCAAAAACTAAAAAACAATTCCATAAATTAGTCAAAAATGAACAAAACATCATCGACAAAAAACAACACCAAATTCAAAATATTATTCCAACCACAATAAAATTCTTAATGTCTCATGTCAAACACTAATTTTAAAATATTATTCACATATTTTCACATATGCTAGTGGAGATAGCTTAAACTCAAATGTATAAATTTGTTTCAAAACTAAACACAAATAAACACAAATGTAAATCTTAGTTTCAAAAGTAAACACAAATGTAATTATTGCGCATATCTAAGACTTACGAATTTACTTTGCACTTACCTCAACTATTCTTTTATACTCGGTCACATTTTCAAGTAACTTGTCACTAGGTAAAGCAAAATCTTTATCGTAGATAATAACATTTTGTTCAATAAGTGTGAAACCAAGTTTAGACCCTAACATGCCAAATCCGGATAGTAAGTCTAAACCATATTTCCTTTGAGACAATAAACACAAACGAACCATAGTAACCAAGCCAAGAAACACATAAACGCAAACGATTTAAAAGTTGGACATAGCGTGTCTCGATCGTTCGATCCAACCAAGAAACACATAAACACAAACGAACCATAGTAACCAAGCTCAAAAGTACAACCTACATAGCATAATGTACAACAAACCAACACATGAAACTAATGGATTTGGATGAACTTACAGAGCAGAGACGATGAAATGGCGGGAGAGGTGGCGGAAACGGTGGCTGGGGAGCGGCAGTGAGAAGAGGGGATGGAGGTGAAGAGGGGAGGTGCGGCTGTGGGGAGGCTGGATGGAGGTGCGGCGATGGGGAGGGCAAGGGAGGACCGGTGCGGCGGTGGGGAGGGCAAGGGAGGACCGGTGCGGCGGTGGGGAGGGCAAGGGAGGACCGGTGCGGCGGTGTCGGTCGCAAATTTTTAGGGAGATTGCAGGTGAGGCGCGCGAATGAGCCGGATTGAGGGAAAAGATCCCGGGTAAAGATAACATCAATAGCAGCGACAAGTCGCCGCTATTGGTGTCGCCGCTATTGATGTTGTACGATATTACCCCAGCCGTTAGATCTAGGGATTAATCAACGGCCAAAATTAAGTGGCAGAGGCCGGCACGAATCGCGGACTATTAGCGGCGACATGTCGCCGCTATTAATGTCGCCGCTAATAGTGTCGCCGCTAATAACCTAGTCGCCGCTAATAAGGTCGCCCCTATTGGTCACATTTCTTGTAGTGCCTTGTTTTTCTTAGCTCTACTTTGGACACTTTATAGTTCGTTAAGAAGCTCTCGTCAAAAAGATCATAAACACCTTAATAATAATTAGAAAAATAATAACTTTATATTATTTTTTATTTGAAGTTAATAACACTTATTGTTCACTTAATTTCCTAACAAAATTAAGTAAATAACTCTAATTAATGAAAACAAAAAGGCAAATGATGACACCATAAACGACTTCGTCACTTTCATTTTAGAAACAATGAATTTAGTTCCTTGAAAAAAAAAGTCAAATGATGACAAATGCGATTTAAATGGTTTTCATTTTTAGAAACAATGAATGTAACTTCTCATCCACACATTGATATCCATTTTCAAAGACACATAAAAACTTACGCATTCGAAAAACAACCAAGTATTCAATGTAATTCATTAAGGTTATCATGTAAAACTGTCATGTATGTTATAAAAGTGCAAAAGTTTTATTATTATAAATTTAAAAGAAAAAACATTTTAGATGATGAAAATGATTCTTTAAACTTTTTCCCAAGACATATACAACACAATATATTAGAGTTTGCTACCAAAAGGGGTCGTTGAAAATTTTATTTACAAAAATGGGTGATTTAAAAAATATTTATCAAAATAAGTGTTTTTAGAACTTACTTTTTCTCACTCATATTCTTATTGGACTTTAATAACTTTAAAGAAAATACTTTCTTAAAAATAAAAAAGGTCAAGATTGTCATATTTTTTAAATAGTCATTAAATATTTTTTTTCAGTTTGTATATTAACGTCGTTCACTTTAACTTTTTTTTTCTAAATACTTTTTTTAAATATAAATGTTTTTAATCTTTCATTAATATTTTGTTTCTTTAAAAGATTTGATGTTTTTGTGTTTAATCATTTTAAAACCATTTAAAACAACCTAAATTCAAAATTTAGTTCGTTCCTTTCTAATATATTAAAAAAATCATTTTATTTCTTAATCTGTAAAAAGTGTTTATATGTTTTTTTCGTCCCTTTCTTAAACTTTTATTTTTTCATTTTTATTCTTGAGATGCTTCTGTTATGGAGGTTTTTCTCTCAACATATATTTTTAAAATTCCAACTCAAAACTTTTTATAAGTATAAATAATTCCTATCAATACTTCAGGTTAATCAAGCTTGTTAATTACTAAAAAGTATACTAAGTTAACTTATCTTTATATAACACCACTCAATTATTTGTTTATAAGCGAAAACCAAACGAACCTAATAACCTAAAAACTGAATTGATGATTATCCTATTTTATGAGAAAATTTATTTTTTTTCTTATAAACTTTCTAAGTTGTTTAAAAATAGTATTAAAAATATATATATCTATTAAAAAATTAAAACATAAAAGTCAACCTTTTAAAGAAACAGAAAGCATTAATAAAAAATTTAAGAGTATTTCTATTTAAAAAAACATTTTATAAAAAAGTTAAAGTGAATGTTGATCAACAAACTAAAAAAAACCATTAAAAGACCATATTATAAAATACGAAAATCTAAAAAAAAATAATTTAATATTTTAGAAATTTTTATATAATTTTATTAGATAACACTACTATAAATATGTATTCTTTTTGTCCAATAAGAATATGAGTGAGAAAAGGTAAATTTTTAAAAACCACCCATTTTGATAAATGATTTTTAAATCACCCATTTTGTTTAATAAAAATTTTAACCACACTGTTTTGGTAAAAAAAAAAAAAAACTCCAATATATTAACTTATTAAAGAATTTAGGACCATTTTCATTACTTGTTCTTCTTAACTACATTGATGACGGAAATCTCGGTTAAGGTTTGGGCTCGGATGAATTCCGGCCCAATGGGCCTAATCCAGCCCACATTCTCTTCTTTTAAGTAGACCCCTTTCTGCTCTATGATCCCCTTCCAGTTCTATCTTACTTCCAATGGTAGTTATGACGGTTATATTACTACCAACGATTTCAACGTCTATATAAGAAATCGATTTGGTCAATTTTGGGTACATAAAATCCCTAAGAGATTTCATACTCGTTCTTGATCTCATTCGCTCTCATTCTCTGAGAATTATCTGATTAAACTTTCGTAGTACAGACGAAAAAATCAACGTAAAAGCGTTATCACGATTATTGGAGATACTTACACAGTGGTGGTGAAATAAACTTGTAACTGCTTAATCTTTTGCAGTGCTTTTCAATAGATGAAAGCTTTCAAAATATTAAACTTCAAACTCACAAGTCATAATTAGTTGGTGTAGAATAGATTGTGTGTTAATTTGTTGAAAAAGAATAACTATTAGATTCTTTTTAATAGCACATAAGAATTATTAAATAAACCTTAAAAGATGTATGGAATAACAATTTATGACTAAACCCGTGTACTTCTCACTTTGACCGATAATGAGAAGTAATAGATTCGAACATATTCGAAAATGTTCGACTTTAACATCCAACCAATCTTGAATTTCTAGTATTTAAATAGCCACATCAGGCAATATTTGGTAACTCAAGTTAGAAGTTACTTTGAAATCAACACATGTCTTTGAATATAGACCATTTTTCCTTTGAATTTTGACTTTGAAAAGTAGAACACAAAGTTATTATTTATGAAATTTGATATGCAATAAAACCAACAAAACAAAGTCGAAATTTAATTGAGTTACAAAGCAAATGGATTCAGACTTTCATCCACTTTCTAACCAATATTATTTATTTGTTTTAAAATTAGATAAACTATATGTATTCACCATTCTTTTTAACTTTCTTTTTTTACAATTAAGCTTCTAGTTTAACCACTACTCAAACATAACAAAAAGAATGTACACAAACTCCGTCATACGCTCTCACTCATGATAATGATGTGCGCTGCTAAATAGTATTCACCAGAAGAAAAGTCTTGTTATTCTAGTAGCCAATATTGTACTTTCAATTATATATAGTTTCTTTGTCCAACGAATGAATTTATGCGCGAAGGACTGACCCAACACTATCCAATAAAGCTAGCCAAGTAAGTTTTGGGCAAGGGCTACGACAACCAATACACGAGACCTATGCTATTGATGTAGAGTTTGTATAAAACGAAGTAGGGTTTGTGAATGATTGTAAACTTATTCATCCCAAATCATTAGAAGTTTGGCTTAGCTTTGTTTTTACAATTGTTATGTCATGTCACATACATGACATACACACACACACTTGCATATTGGTCTCGTCCATTACCATAAGTAGCGTGAGAACAAATCTTGGTTTGGAACCAAATCATCCAGTCACAATAGAATCAGAGTCTTATCCTTTTCTAATATTCACAATGATCTACTCACCTCGTGTGTGTGGCCGTGTGGGTGTCAAGTTGATTTCTACAATTCTGAACTTACCTACAAAGAATTGATTTTACCCCTCTAAAATAACTCTTTATACGGATTTTGCTTAATTAACGTTGGATCTGCATGTTATTAAACGAAATGAAACTAACCTCCAAAAGTGTATTAAGGTATCACAATGCGACACATGACTTAGGGGAAGAGTATATTTATATCCACACTATAGTTACACTATAAAAACATATAAACTTCATTACATATCAACATAAAGTTTCTATAATAAATATTTAATTTTTCATAAAAGTTTAATCACACAGCCTTGTACATAAATAACGTATATTGAAATGTTTGAATATGATCAAATAAAAGTTAAATATGTTTCATACACGATTTTGCTAGAACAAACAAACAAACAAACCCAGTATATCCCATTCAAGAGCGGGGTCTGGGGAGGGTAGGTGTAGGCGAGTCTTTCCTCTATCTTGTTAGGTAGAGAGACCGCTTCCAAAGAGACCCCCGGCTCGATAGCAAAAGCCATACTGAAAACAAGACACATGGCATACCGTATACAAGAAATCCTACCACACATAGCATACAGCATACAATAAATCCTACAGCACATAGTATACAAAAAGTCATACCGATTGCAATACATCCTTCAAGTAAATCATACGACACATAGCATACAGTATACAATAAATCATACGACACATAGTATACATATATCATAGGAGCAGGAATAATCACCGTTAAAGGGTAGATATGGACTACTTAGACATCAGGCCCCGCAACCAGACTTCAAATACCCTTCCTGCCTATTGGTCGAGCTAAAAGTCCTTAATTTTGCTAGAACCTGATAAGATATTAATGTTTACAATAGTATGATATAACCTATAATAAAAATTATTGTGAACAAACATTATCTATATAATAATCCTAAATAATAATAATTTATCTAATATTGATTAATAAATTGTGTACTAGTGGACGTGACCCGTGTTGTGCGTATAGTTGTAAAATTTGAGATCCCTAGTTCTAATTACTTTTACATTAGTATCATTCATATGAAAAAAATTAATACGTGAAACGTTAATAAAAAGTGTAATAAGAAAAAATAATATAAAAAATGAATGCTCAAGTAAAAATAATGAATACGTAAATTCTAACTTTATTAAAGTTAATGAGTTGTATTTAAATTATAAATAAGATAATACTTAATTCAAATAGTATTTAATTATAAAATATAAATAGTAAATGTAAATTATAATATTGTATAAAATATTATAAATAAGATAATACTTAATGTTATGAATTAAATATGTAATAAATAATGTATTAGTTAGGTTTTTTAAATGAGTGTAACTTGTGAATTATTGGATAGTACACTGGTGTCATATGCTTAAAAACTTGACTTAGATGTTTATAAAGTTTAAGTAAAATTATAATTTTATATATAATAGTATGTGGTGTGTGTGAATAGTGTGTGTGTATATATATACAAAGTTTTTTGTACAGATTTAATTTTAAATGGTTATTACTAATAATAAACTACACATACAAAATTTAAGTATACCTGTCGTGAGATAATATAGTCTTGGTAAGAAACCGAGTATCAATCAGTGAACACACTAAGTCAACTTAACAACCCTTATGATCGACTATCGGTTTTGATTTAATAAAATACAATTAAATAAAATAACCATAAAAATATTGATAAAATTAACATAAAATATTTTAAAATGTAAAACACAATTATGAATGCATATAATAAATGGCTAAATAAATTTGACACAATAAACTATTATTTAACACAACGACCTGACATATTAAACAAATGACTTGACATGGCTAACGTAAAGACTAAAATATCATTTCATTTGAAAACAATAAAATGATACATGTCTGGCTTAAAATTATTCTTAATGTTTTTAATTAAATATAATTTTTATTACAATCCTATCCTACTTGTAAAAATATGTAATAAACTTATCAGAGAAAATCGGGTGATTTGATTGGAAATTCTTTTAAGAGCGTCGATAAGGTATTGACTATTGAATGATGTAAAAAAAAAAAGAATGAAAAAACGACCGTCTAAGAAGACACTTCCACCTCATAAATGCATGTTATAAGGGGTCCTAATAAAAGGACACTCAAAATCTTAAATCGACACCCTCCTATACGCCGCGTATGGGTCCATACGCGGCCCATGCCCGGCGTATAGGGTACGACCATTAATGCGACATTAATGACTGACAACCGACGTCACATCAGTTCACCTATACGGGGCGTATAGGCCCATACGCCACGTATAGGTCGGTGTCGATTTAAAAAAGAATATAAGCTATACGCCGTGTATAGACCCATACGCGGCGTATAGATCCTCGGTACTCTATATCTTTCAAATTTTCTCATTTTTTACACACACTTCAAAAAAAAACACTCTCGTATAGCACTATACTACACGTATTGATCTTCGATTTTTCAACATCCAGGTACGTATTATTGTTCATACATCATTATTATATTAATCGTTCATTGATTTAAACGTTAAAGTAGTGTTTTATGCCCCAAAATGCGTGATTTAAAAACTGGTATAAAGAACTATACGCTGGTACAGCCCCGCGTATAGGGCTATACGCAGCGTATAGTTCTTTGGTTGGGGACGAAGACACATCGGTGTGTACCCTATACGCGGCGTATAGATATATACGCGGCGTATAGGGTGTTGCAATACGCGACTTGTGGACCATACGTGGGTCCCCTATACGCCGCGTATAGTCCTATACGCGGCGTATAGGGTCGGATTCGACCTATACGTTGCCCTGTGACCCATACGCTGCTACCCTATACGCGGCGTATATCCCTATACGCGGCGTATAGGGTAAATATATATATACAAATACATATATATGTATATACGCATATACATATACATATACATATACATATACATATACATATACATATACATATACATATACATATACATATACATATACATATACATATACATATACATATACATATACATATACATATACATATACATATACATATACATATACATATACATATACATATACATTACATATACATATACATATACATATACATATATATGTATATACACATATACATATACATATATGTATATGTACATATACATATATATGTATATACACATATACATATACATATACATATACATATACATATACATATACATATACATATACATATACATATACATATACATATACATATACATATACATATACATATACATATACATATACATATACATATACATATACATATACATATACATATTATTGCTGAGTTGGGAGAGCGCGATCGTCTTGCTGCTATTATCGGAGACGATACGTCGTGGAGACGTCTTTTTGAGATCGCATTCTTACCGTCCCACCGTGAGCTGGTAGTGGAGTTTTTATCCACATTTACATATATTCGTCCAGATGAGATGGAGGAGGACGATGAGCGATCGGAGATTTCTTTTACGCTTTGTGGACATGCACATCAGATGTCCATTGAGCAGTTTGCAGTTGTGGACAGACATACAGACATACATACAGACACGCATACTTACATACAGACACACATACATACATACATACATAAATAATTTTAATTCAAATTATATATATATTAAAACTCAAAAAATTAAAAAAAAACATATACATATATAAACTATACGCCGCGTATAGACCCATACGCGGCGTATAGCTCCTCCACGTACAGTGCTCTTGCGACCACGTATAGTGCTCATGCGACCATTCTTTTGCACTATACGTGGCGTATGGCTCCATACGCCACGTATAGGTGGTGTCAGATGTACTTTTTGTACCATGTACGATTACAAGCAACGTATGGGCTCATACGGGGCAAACGTGGCAAGACTATACGCAGAGTATAGAACCATACGCTGCGTATAGGCAACTATACGTGGCGTATAGTCCCATACGCTACGTATAGTTGTCAGACGTCCTATAAAGCGTTTTTGTACTATGTACGAATATACGCAGCGTATAGGTGCCATACGTGGAAGACGTGGCAAGCCTATACGTAGCGTATAGTCCTATACGACGCGTATAGGGGCCATACGCCAGCCTATACGTGGCGTATGGACCCATACGCCACGTATAAATTATTTCAATATGACGTGACCCAAGATTCGTTTTCACCTATATAACAACGATTTCGATAACACTTTCGATATGCTTTCGATTCCTGTAAATCCCAAACGTATTTCTCTCTCAAAATATCACACTTTTTATTCGTTCGGTATGTCGTTTTGGGACGGTAACTATTTGTTTGGTGAATATTCAAATGAATATTCGTTCGTGGTGGATAGTAATCAAGATGATGCGTACGTTCAATCTGCTTACGAGACAGGACTGCCAGATTTAAACCAATCGTATGTTCCCGATGATGAAGTTGAGTTTTGCCGAGAGTCAACTTACGACACGCAACAAAATAATATACTCTCGAGTGATGAAAAACAAACGACAAAAGTATCGTTTGAAACATCTCAAAATTTTTTATCTCTCGATGAGCTAGTCTGTTGGGCTGTTAATAGAGGACGTGATAATGGTTACGTTATTATTACACGAAGATCAAAGAAAAAAGAAGGTCAGGTCGTAAAGGTATGGCTTATCTGTGATCGTGCGGGCGAACACAAAAGTAAAGCAACAGTTAGACGAGCTGGTAGCAAAAAAATCGGATGTCCTTTTAAATTAGTAGGGATATACGACAACAAACGTCGTTCGTGGAAATTAGAGGTGCGAAGTGACGAACATAACCATGATCCTGCTCAACATATGGAGGGGCATCCTTTTGTAAGAAGGTTTTCTCAAAACGAATACAATTTGGTGGAGCAGCTTACTGATCAGAACATGGAGCCTCGTAGCATCTTATCAGCTATTAAAAAGCAAAATCCTAATAACGCATCAATAACCAGAGACGTATACAACGCTCAATATAAGATAAGAAGTGAAAGAAAAGTCGGTGAAACACCAATGCAAGTCTTAGAAAACTTTTATCTATTAAAAGGTACGTTTATTACACCCGAGGTTTTTTTTTTTCAATAGACTTAATTAAAATGAAGCCTAACTTGTATTTGTATCCTCACTTAACAACATCAATTTCCTTCCTTTTTCTATTAAAAGGTACGTTTATTACACCAGAGAAGATCCCGATACTAATGTCGTAGAAGATATATTTTTTTGTCATCCAAAATCATACGACACTTGGCATGCATTTCCGCACGTGCTGATGATAGACGCTACATATAAAACAAACATGTACAAGCTTCCGTTTGTTCAGATTGTTGGTGTGACCTCCACACACAAGACATTTTGTGTTGCTCATGCGTTTATTAGCAAAGAACGGGAAGATAATTTTGAATGGGTGCTTAATAGATTGAAAGATACGTTAAGCAAGTGTATGGAGCCGCGCGTCATAATAACAGACAGAGATCTCGCGTTAATGAACGCATGTGTTAAAGTGTTTCCGAATGCTTCAAAGTGTTTATGCAGGTGGCATATTGATGAAAATATCGCGAAACACTGTAAAGCAAGTTTTACAAAAGATGACTGGAGAAAGTTTAAATATGCATGGACACGTTTGTGTGAGTCTCCCACGGCGGAGATTTACGAGTATAACTATAACCTTCTTTACGAACGATTAGTTGAAGCGAATCGAGAAAGTAAGTTTTTATTATATTTTAATTATGTTTTATTATATTTTCAATATATAATTTAATTATGTTTTATTATATTTTCAGAGGTATTGTCATATATAAACAGAAACTGGTTAGAGAGTTACAAAGAAATGTTTGTATCAGCCTGGACTAACTTGAACCGCAATTTTGGCCAACGCACAACAAATAGGGTTGAGAGTCAACATGCAAATTTAAAAAGATATCTTAAATCAACAAATAGCTCACTGGATAGACTTGTGGAGTTTGTAGATCAATTGGTGAACGCACAAGAGGTAAATTTAAAAGAAAGCTTTGAGACAAGCAAAATTAAAATCATGAATCATCATAAACTTCCGCTATTTGATTACTTAAGAGGCAAGGTTTCACACATAGCTCTTGATTTATTAGTTGCCGAAAACACTAAATTGCATGTGATGCGCTCTGCAAATGCAACATGTGGTTGTCATCTTTTCACTAGTTGTGGCTTACCTTGTGCTTGTCGGCTGGAAAAATATGAACATTCTGGTAATAGTCGCTCCATCATTATCATTTTTCTATTAAAGTGACAAATTATGTATTGATTTATACTTTATAATGCAGACACTAAAATTCCATTAGATGCAATTGACGTATTTTGGACGAAGCTTGATAACATTAAGCCATCATATACGATGGATGAAAAAGTTGATGTTGAAGAAGAAATGGAACGGGTGAAACAACAAATAATGACACAACCCGCAGCTGTAAAATTTAGTTTGGTGGAAAAAATAAAAAAAATTGTGTATCCATGGAAAAATAACAAAAAAGCGCCTGTTGTTCAAACAGATATTCGCGGTCGTCCAACGTTAAAGGTTCAACAACAAAAGTACGACACTCAACAAAGTACGTGCGACATGCCGAGACATAGCTCGTTTATTGCGTCTCATATTTCCGAAAGAACAAGTTCAACTGTAAAGCCCCAGAAGCCTGCCATGCAACGTAGTCGTTCAACGTCATCTAAAGTATCACGGGGTACTAATGAGTTTTCTTCGATTGTCGGAGATCACCAATTAAACAATATAAACAGGTTAAAAAATTGGATTCCGTCAATCTTTCATCAGTATATTTCACGTATACGAGATGTCCGACCCGATGGGAATTGTGGTTTTCGATCAATAGCTTTAGGCTTAGGGTTTGACAAAAATAAGTGGATGTATGTGCGGACACAACTTTTAGAAGAGTTGGACAGACATGAATTGGAGTACAGAGAAGTTTTCGATACTTTGTACCCCGGACAGTATAACGAATTACGTCACACCATCGATTGGCAAAGTGTGGAACCTGCACCAGAAGAACATTGGATGATAATGCCGTATACGAGATTAGTGGTTGCTCAAAAGTTTGGGGTTATTCTTCATTTACTAAGCAATAATGGTTGTCAAACATTTTTCCCATTATGGGCTGATCCGAAAACTGTCATGCCTCATCATGTCGTGTCGATTGTTCATGTCAACAACAATCATTTCGTCCACGTTAAGTTAGAAGGAAATTATCCGATGCCAACATTAAGTAATCTTTGGATTCTTAACCGAAGCGTACGTGCTGCAGAATGGGAGATTATGTATAGGATTCGTATCTCGGAATACAACGTAATAATAGAGAATAACCGAGAACCCCCGGCTTATATAAATTTATTTTAATTTATAATTTGTAATATGCGAATTATATATTTTTAATTTTAATTTTATTATTGTATTCGTATTGTATTGTTTAAATAATTTTAATTCAAATTATGTATATATTAAAATAAAAACTCTAAAAATTAAAAAAAAAATTATATATATAAGCTATACGCCGCGTATGGTTCCATACGCGGCGTATAGCTCTTCCACGTATGGGTCATAAGTCACGTATGGGTATAAAATGTCAAACCCTATACGCCGCGTATGGTCCCATACGCCGAGTATAGGGTATAAAACGTCAAATCAACAACATACCCTATACGCCGCGTATGGACCCATACGCGTCGTATAGGGTATAAAACGTTAAATCAACAATGTACCCTATACGCCGCGTATGGATCAATGCGCGGCGTATAGGGTACAGGGGTGTTGATTTAAAATTAATGCGTGTTTAAATAAAGGGACCCTTATTTGTTGAATTGGGGCTGAAAGCCACCTTCAAAAGGAACACCTCAAGAAGAAATAAATCAATATTCTTTCCTAGTTTTTGGTGAAATAATTGTTATTTAAAACGTGTCTTATAATTTTCTTATAAAGGCTCTTTTTATCGTTTTTAGGAATGTTATTGAATTTTAATAATCATAATTTTTATTATTGATTGAAATTAATTCCAACTCGAGATGTTTATAGATACTCTTAACTTTAAGCTTATTTTCCTCAAACGATTTTTTAATAACTGAGAGTTAACGTCCGTTAATTATGATGAAATGGACCTAATTTTGAGTCATTTTTCAACTCTGCTACCGCCCAACCTCTATTAGGTCCGTTTTCAACATCTAGCCTCCATCGTCATTAGAATATACATTTAACAAGTCATGTGATTCAGATCACAAGGTGAAGATTGACGGGTTTTAGTGTGCAGAAGTTTCAGATTGACGGAATTGATGGTTGATTTCAACTTTCTGCTTAGTGTTTTGGCGATATAAATAGTTCACGTCATTAAAAACTAACGGTGTTAACTTTCAGTCGGTAAGTGATCGCTGGAGGGAAAAAAAACATAAAAGTGAGAGTGTCTGTAAACATTACTAAATCGACTTGAGATTAATCTCGACAAACAAATGAAACTTGGGATTATTGAAATCCGATAGCCTTTTCAGAAAAAGTATTTTAAGCCGAATTTAAGTTATATCTTATCTATAACAAAGTCGATTACTTTCATTTTCACGTCAAATGTGACGGTTAGTGTTTATGAAGTAAAATAAATTGATAAAAGCGGTTGCATAATAAACAAACGCAACATAGTGGCAAAATAAATAAACTTATATGATAAAATCAGCTTTAGTAATCCGTGTATTACACATATTAAATAAAAATATTAAAGATAATAAAAGTTTATAAATTTTAAAACGATATTATAAGATTAAATATGCTTGAAAATTTTCTTATTATAAATAAAATAACAATTTTGTTTCAAAACAAAAGTCTTTTAAAAAAGTCAATTTAAAAAACTTTTTATTATAACTTTCTATTTTAATTATTTTTTGTATTAAAACGTTTACTTTTTAAAATATCAATGTTAAAATATTTCGTATTTTATAAAATTTATTATTTAGAAATAACATTAATAAAAGATCTCTTTCTTAATTTATTAAAATCTATTTTAGTCTAAAAAATAAATAATATTATTAGTAATTAATGTGAGAGTTGTAACGTGTTTCTTTAAATACGAGGAATCATGATACAATCATTATAACTTTTCACTCATAACCATCACCATAATATACGAGACATAATCACGTAGAATGAGAAACCTACTATGAACGCTCTAAGGTATGTCATGAAGAAAAAAATAAAATCAGTAATTACATTCTATTGTCTAGTTTAGTTATCACATAGGAATTAGATAAATCATTATTTTGTGTTATACGTTAAGTAAAAGAAGGAATGACATAAAAAGTGGTTTTGGTGGTGATGACCGGTGGTGGTGGGTGCCAGCTAGTGGTGGTGGTTGGAGGTGGTGGTTGGAGGTGATTGCTGCTAGTGGTGGCGGTGGTTGGTGGTGGTGACTAGTGGTGGTGGATGGTGGCAACCGGTGCCGGATGGTGGTTGTAGAAATCGGTGGTGGCTAGTGGTGGTTTCCGATGGAGGTGGGTGGTGGCGGGCCATGGTTGCCGGTGGTGGTGGCGGGCCATGGTTGCCGGTGTTGGTTGTGGTGGCGGCTGGTGGTTAGCGATGGTGGTGGTAAAAAATAGGGCATTGTCAAATCATCAACGTTGCTTATATGATTCTGTAATGGGTCGTAAAAACGGTGACATCACACACACATCATAATCATCATAGCAATTAACGAGTAATATTACTCCTAATTAATCCATCGTACCCACTTGGTGATGTTACGACCATGGATGTGACCCATTGTGAACCAATGTTTTCAGAACCGGATCGGACGTCGAACCGGACGCCTTACTGGTTTGGTGGTCGGACTGGTCGGACCGGATGGACCGGATTTAACTATATTTTAATTATATTTATATATGTAATTAAATATAAACCAATGATCTCTTAGCCTAGTGGTTAAGGGGGAGGTGGGAGGCTTTGCCTCTCTTGGAGGTTCAAGGTTCAAACCTTGGCATGGGTGAATATTACTAACTTGGTGATACTAACAACTAACAACTAACCAGCCGTTCAAAAAAAATGTAATTAAATATAAGTAATTTATATATGATTTATACATATATTTTATAGTTATATATAAAACTTAACTATATTTGTATATCCTACGTACTAATTTATGGTTTAACACCCCGCTTTTACCCACTAAAATCAAAAAAAAAATAATACTGAAAACCGGTCGGAACCAGGCCGGTTCACCGGTCCAACCGCCGGGCCGGTTCGGACCGGCCGGTTCAAAGCCACAAAAACGAATCACCCCTGAACGGACCGGACCCCCCGATTCGCGGTCGGACCGGCCGGTCCGATCCGGTCTCAACAACACTGTTGTGAACACAAACCATGGACCATTTCAACATCTGTTTATGACATACACGTGTAAATTAAGCCAGTATGATCAACAAATACTATAAGCTCAGTCATCCAAGTAAGCCAATTATGAAAGACCACTCATGCACGCTCACGAACACAGACAATACTGGTAACCTGACCCGCCCATCATTCTAATGAAAACCCATCACCCAAATACCCACTGTGATAAAATCCCTAAACCAGTGAAACTTGAATTCATGACATTCACTTTGAAAACTCATAGTGCGACTCCTCCCAAACCAATTGATATATGGCTTATTGGTTTCTTTTAAGCTAGCATATTAATTATAGTAGTACGTATTGCTTACCTTCAGCAGCTTTGCTCATTAACTCGGCAGTTTTCTTAATTAGCATCCCATTGTTTGATATATGGTGCAGCCATGAACCCACGGTTACTCCGATCATAAAATGCACGTAAGCATGAATACCATATTACGATCCAATTGTATCATATTTTGGCAAAAGAAAAAAAGAAGAAAGAAAAAGTAACGATTGGTAGAATGGCTTAAGAATTTAGTAAAAAATTACAATTTATAGAATTTTATCACATTTAAGAGTTGAACTTTAGGAAAAGTGATCAAGGAAGTAGTATAAAAACGTTATAAAGCTTTCCAAACTTAGGCTCCCCCTTTTCATTAAACAAATGTAAAATAATATTTTATTGAAGACGTGTATTGACTGTTAATTATTTAAAAGAAAGATAATTGATAATATCTTAACTTGTGTGTTTCAGACTTGGTTGGTTTGGTAAGAGCCCCGCTCCTAAAGTGGAGGTCAGGGGTTCGAACCTCGCAAGCGGTTTGGGGACATTTTAAGAGCAATGACGAGAATTAGCCTTTAAGCCACTGTTGCGGACGTCGATTCTCAGAGCTCGACCCCGGTTTTCATCCGGCTGTTACTCCAGAGGGGCAACCCTTGTGGAGGCAGTACGGTTTCTGGGGGAACGCCTAAACCAAGTCTGACAATCCAGTGTGGACCCGGTTCAGACAACATAGTCTGGAGCAGATCTTGGCTAGGATCACCCTTAAGAAAGTCACCGTTCAAAAAAAAATATATGTTTATTTATTATATTTTACCAGTGTCTTGAACCTATAATAACAGGATATATTGCGTCATATCTAGAGATGCACATAGGAAACCGGGTACCCGACCCGGTTCAAACCGGTACTAGGCCAAACCGGTTTCAACCCGGAAAAAAACGGCGGTTTAGGACCGGTTAGGGATATTTTGGGACAAACCGGTTTGGAACCGGTTTTGATCCAACCCGGTTCAGGAACCGGTCCAAAAAAACCGGTTTGGAACCAGTTCTGAGCGTTAAATTTTTTTTTCAAACGGTAATTTTTTTTAAAACGGTAATAGTTTAATCACAACACTCAAAAACTAAAAAACGTGCTTAAAAATGCAAAAACGCTCTCTCACTTTCTACTTTCTACTCTCTTGAATTACATAATATGGCTTTTGAAGCATCCGCTTCAACAACGGTGGAGATGTGTATTTTTTTTAAAAGACCACTTGGATTCGACCGAACAAAGACAAGATAAATCAAAACTTGAAGAAAAAGTACCGATTGAAGAAGAAATACACGTACAAGAACTACAAACCGGATGATCGTCTCCGCTCTCCGACGAAGAATTCGTTTATGATTTGTCTCAACGCATCGGCATACAAACCGACGAAGACGGTTAAATTTAAAAAAATTATATTCGCAAGATATATTTTGATTTGTTTAAAATATATATATAAATGTTTATTTTTAAGTTTATTTTTAATATAATTTTTAAAGAAACATCACTCAATAAAATATATTTGTAGTTGTTTCAATTAATCTACTTTTAATTAAACTGTATAATTTAAATATTATTTATTAAAATTAAAAAATCATTTTTTTAAAACGGTTTTTGGACTCGAACCGGTTTGGAACCGCCCCGGACCGGTTCTAACCGGGTTGGGTTTTATTGGTCTAAAACTGAATCCGGACCCGACCTGGTTCTTGGTCAAAACCGGTTCTGGATTTGTTGACCTGAAACCGGTCCGATTCGAACGCGAATCGGTTTAGGCAGAAAAACCGATTTGTGCACCTCTAGTCATATCCCCTTTTAAAATGTTGAAGGCCCAAATTCCGTCGCAAAAATTTGTGTAGAGTTAAGAATGTGTTCAAAATATATGCGAGCATCAACGATATTGGTCAAATCCTAAAATATGAAAATGAGAAGTTATTAAATATTAAACATAACAATAAAATAATCCTATATAAAATATAAAATAAAATAATTTGATCAGCATAACAAAGCATAATTTACAATACGTAGTATCATTTATCAACGATGGTCAAAACCATCAATAAAGGCATTTACCTTCGTAAATACTTTGCTGATGCTCCTCGAAGATGAGATCATGGGTGATCTAATTCAAAAAGTTACTAACGACTTTTACTGTTGGATTACCATCAAGTAATTTAGCAACAAAAATAATGTCCAATATTAACCCATATCAACCAATCATTAGTTTTTTTTTTCAAAAATATTCGAATCCGAGAATCCGATCCGAAAATCCGAATCCGAAATATCCATCCGAATTTCTTATCCGAAAATTCGGATTCGGATTCGGATAGTAATTTTCAAAAGTTTCGGATATTCGGATATCCGATTATCCAAAAACTAAAAATATATTTTTTATTTTTTAATTTTAGATACATTTTTACTTTAGATTGAGATTTTTTAGTGTATATTGTGAATTTTATGATATGAGTTAGTTTTTATATTAATTTTATAATATTATATTTCTAATTATTGTAAAAAACTAAAAAATAAAAAATAAAAAAAATAAAAAAATAAAAAATGAATTTCGGATATCCGAATCACTATCCGTATCCGTATCCGAATTTTCGGATATCCGAATTTCGGATATCCAAAATTTCGGATACGGATACGGATAGTGATTTTCACTATCCGAAATTTTCGGATATCTGAAATTCGGATTTCCGAAATTTCGGATATCCGACTTTGAACACCCCTAGCCAATAAGTCCTAGATCAACTGGTTTAGGATGAGACACCCTATGACTTTTCAAAGTGGAGGTCATGAGTTGGAGTCTCACTAGGTGCAATACGTTCCAAGTGAGCCAAGAGTTTTACCACAGTGGGCCTTTGGGTGGTGGGTTTCCCTTGGAATGGTGGGCGAGCCTGGTCACCAGCGTCGTCTGTGTTTGCCGACGTGGATGGCTTTTCACCAATGGGTCTACCCGGGTGACCGGACTTAAAAATTATTCGTTGACTGTTCAAAAAAAATAAGTTTTTAAAACTACACCATAAATACATAAATTTTGCTAATTATTTTTAATATAAAAATGACGTTTAATTTTGATTATACTTCATACTATTTTTTGATGGCCGTCGGTGAATATTATTACGACAAAATTAAAAATATTCACCTTTCTTCACTTTTTTCTTTTTCTTTTTTTGAATTTTGTTTCTGAATTACCAACAATAATTAAATACTTTTTTTTTCTTTTCTATTTGGATTTTGTGGAATCCGTTAATAATTACTTAGTTTGGTTGGTATACACAATTCCCTAGTAGTATAATATTTAATACAATGTTAAGTCTTAAATAAAAGTTCGAATAATGATACATACATACTTTTAAGAAAAGTTAAATATAACCACCCGACAACTTTCGTAATTCCCTCTTCTAGTACGTGACGTGCATTCATGATGAATCTATTATAGACCACAAATCCAAAATGCCATCAACAAGTCAATTAACACCTCTATTGACCCACGTTTCAATTTCAATTTCAAACAAAACCAAAACCATATATATATATATATATATATATATATATATATATATATATAGCTTTTAGAACTTTCTAGTATTTCCGCCACTGTCACATCCCTTTGATTCTTGACCAACTTACGCCTTTATAATTAACATACATACATGCATGCATGCTCCTTCATATATTATTATTGTTCCAACTATTGTACAAACCTAAAACGACCAACAACATATTATCTCATGGACCATGGTGGCACCTCCAAGGGCCATAATAAGGATGGCGGCGGCGGGACGGAGGAGGTGAAGTACCGCGGTGTAAGGAGGCGGCCGTGGGGGAAGTACGCGGCGGAGATACGCGACCCTAACAAGAACGGCGCTAGGGTTTGGCTAGGGACGTTTGGGACAGCTGAGGAGGCCGCTAGGGCGTATGATCGAGCCGCCTATGAAACGAGGGGACACATGGCGGTTCTTAACTTTCCGGAGGAGTACCCGCCTACGTTTTCGGCGGCGGCGTATAATGCTTCGAGGGCTGCCACGTCAGCAGGGGCAGAGTCGTCTTCTAGTGGTAATGTGCAAGGAAGGGAAGTGTTTGAGATTGAGTATTATGATGATAAGTTGTTAGAGGATCTTCTTAGTTACGATGATAAAAATAAACAAAAGTAAGGTTGATGATATATAACAAGTTTATATATATCATAATGTAGTTTTCGTATTTATAAATAAAAGTTGTTGATAGGGTAACATGTCACATTTTTTACGTGACAGATTTAAGATTTTGAGGGTAAATTGTTCAATTGGAGAGTAATATCTAAAGTTTAGATGTTTGATTGACATTTAATGTATGCGTTTTAGTGCTTAGTTTGTGTAACAACATATATAGAATCTCACATAACATCTCCACTACTAGAAAAACTGCAATAGATAACGCGCATTACGCGTCATCTTTGGGGTCAGATGACGCGCAAATGCGTGTCAAGGAAAGGGTAGTCATAAATGATAGATGACGCGCATCCGCGCGTCATCTGTTTATGACGCGTAAAAGATGACGCGCATTTTATGACGTGCAAAAGATGACGGGCAATGCGCGTCAAGGAAGGGGTAGTCATAAATGACTAGATGACGCGCATCCGCGTGTCATCTATGAAATTTTTATGACGTGCAATAGATGACGCGCAATGCACGTCATAAAATTAGCTGCATTTTTTAATTTTTTTATTTTTAATAAATTTACCTGTTGTTTTCTAAAAATTGTCGAATAACATTAAAAGCGAAATATATTAAATACCAACAAAGTTTACAAAGTTATTAATTAACAACTACAAAGCATAAAACAAGTCCAAATTCAATTAGTACCAATACTAATACAAGTCCAAATTCAATTAGTACCAATACTAATACAAGTCCAATACTAATACTAACACAAGTCCAAATATATATAAATGAAATTCGATACATAGCGCGCCCAATCTTCACGAACTTCATCCAAATCACCATCAGTGTATTCTTCTTTACCTTCTCCAACCTAAGACAAAACCAATTTCATCAAATTAAACTTGTCAGTTTTGACCCAAAAACCCTTTTATGTAAAACACTTGTAATTTATTTGACTAGTTTATATCAACTACAAGACAACAACAATGATAATTTACTTATAAAAACTCATACATAGATAGTTATATTCAATAATATAAACTACAAAGCAACAAATGGTAAATATAAGGGGTACGTAGTCAATAAATAAGTAGTAGTTTTGAGAGCAAATTACCTTCCAGATTCTTGGTGATCTAAAACCATTATCTAACTATCGCTGATCTGTAGCTCATAAAGTATTTACCTTCCTTAAAAAGGTCAAGATTAGAAAAACCTTGAATTTGTGATTGATCAACATAAGATGATTTTCCTTGTGCTACACTTTCAAGTCTAAAAGTACGGATTTTAAACATTGCTTGCAAACAAACTAGTAAAACATTAACTTCACAAACTAGTAAAGACAACTAAAAAAATACTTAAATGAAAGATAGAAGTTTTAAAACAATACCCCGTTCAAGGAAGATATCAATTGCTAGAGCAAGAGGTATACACCTTTCAAGCTTTACAACCCTCCAAGAGGGTATATAAGATGGTCTTGAAACCTGCAAAACTAAGTTCCCATAACATCTATCCTTATACAAACTAAATCTAAAATCAAGAAACTTACAACATTAATATTAAAAGTACCTTGTAAAACTACTTCAAAGGGAGTAACTCATTTGAGGACCCTACTCTTTGCATCGAGTCCATATGACCCAAGAACATCCTTCATGCCAATAATTCCAATCATTAAACCTATACATAGACATAGAAATACATTTAGGGCATTTTGCACGAGGATGGGTATAAAGTCAAACCATCTGATATGGTTGATGTCATGCAAAAGATCGAACACCTTAAGGGTGTTTTGAACAATGACGATGGGTTGTTACAAATCGCCTCTGATTCTGTTCACCACAACCCTGCTGGTTTATCTTCATGGCTCGAATCGATGATCTGTGAGCTTAACCTTGTGGTTCAGCTTCAAGTTCAACCACCGATTATCGATGATTCGTTCACGAGTGTTGTTACGTCCACCGGCAGCGTTGGTGTCGATAATCTGCAATCGACCATCAGAAAGGTGATTTACCCTCCGGCGAAGAAGCAAAAGCCGTCTTCTCCAGTGACATCAGCTTGTTCTTATGCTCCAAACCTGATTGTACTTTATTCATAGAAAACAGGATCATACTTGTGCATACTCTAACAACATTTGCTAAAGTGGTTCAACAAGATGACGTAAGCAAGATGAAACCCTAGGGAAACAACCTGGAATGTTGGATGTATCATAAGCTGGAGCCATAAGGAAAAAGTAGCGATGTATTTTGTAGAAGCTCTTGCTCGAAGAATCTACCGATTGTTCCCTAAATCGCCTCAAGATTCACCAGCGTTTAGGGATCTTTTACAGATGCATTTCTACAATGATGCCCGTATCTCCAATTCGCCCATTTTACGGTGAGCATAATACGCCTCAGGCTCAATAACCAATCGCCGCCCACCGTCGTTGGCGTCACAAACCTTCGGAGAAACGGTGATTGGAAGCCTCTCTGATTTGGAGATTGTTTGAGAAATTAGGTGAGGAGAATGGAGGGTGTTTGAGAAATTAGGGTTAATATTTTGAAGCGGGGGATTTGAAAATTAAGCTGGGCGCGCGTTTTAAAAGACGATGGTGAAAGATGAAAAGCAAAAATGCGTGTCATTTTTTCTACAAAATTTGTAAAGTACGACATAAACTTTATGACACGTAAAAATGCGCGTCATATTTCTCCGCGCGCCATCTTTTGCACGTCATCTATTAGCAACTTTATAGTAGTGTCTAGCGTTGTAATGTGTTTTTTGAAAAAGAAGTTTTAGTACATGGTGTATAACATTCTTTAAGGATTATTTAAGGAACTAGTGTGATTACCCAGACGCGCGTTGCGCGTCTTGGGAACGCCGCAAATCGGTGCGTAAAATTGTAATGTTTAATGTGCGGCTTAGAACTAATGGCAAGTTGTGGCTGCACACTGAAAATGATTGCCAGGCCAATCCAACCAGTAGTTTTCATGTATATCATAGCCAACATAGCAATGACTAATACAAAGACAAAAACCATAATAAGCATATACAGCGTCGCTCAGATATCATTAGTAAACCGATGTTGCTGTAATACGGGTTGCAAGTGAAAAACATGTCACTCATCATCCTCGTTTATGCCACACCAAGCAACAGTCTATATTACAATCATCATAGCCAAAGAACATGTAGGGGAACCGAAGTTCGAACGATCTACGGTTTCAGAGCAAACCTACACATTCATCTGACCAATAACCCAGGGTTTATGTCACAAGCACTAATCACATAAAACAACATAAACTGAGGCAGTCAAAGTTGTGTAGCAGAGACCCTAACAAAGGAAGAAACATACTGAAACCGAGTTTAAGAAACAACTACCGGTAACATCGAACCACTGGAACCACAACAGTGTACAAGTCGGTTGGCCAGGTCAAAGAGCAACAATATACGCACGGTCGGCGAACCCATTGCCGCGATGTAACCGGAAGCGGAAGGCCATTGTAATCATCATCGGTGGCAGAGCCAACGTTACAACGCGACAGGCCGCACCGACTTCGACATCGACACCCGCCCAACCACCACCTGCATGTTGTCTACCGGCGACCACCCAAACGTGAAATAGTCACCATCGGCGACGACACCAATTCTACGAGACGCCAGGCGGAGGCGGTAGAAGGCACCGCCGCTATAACCGACACCGGTTGCGGAACCGCCGCCCCCTGTCACGAAAACAACCGGATCTCAACCGATAATGGGTGGCAGCGCTGCAGGCGACCACATCGGCACCAGCGCCATAGCAACCATAACCATAAACCCACTGGGTTGAGTTCTGGAAACTGGACGCGCCACCACCAGCAAAGGCAGGCAAGCTGAATCGAAACCGGAAGCGCCACGGCCACCGACATGGCTAAAAACGGAAATCCTCCACCCAAAGCGCCGCCGGATGTGGGGGCCGACGGTGTAACGAAGGACAGTGGTGGTGCAGGGGGGATGATGGTGGCGGTAAGGGAAGCCCAAATGTCGTTATATACAAAAGGGTGGTGCTGAGGGGTTAAAACGAGAAACCTTCAAATCTGTGTGGCAAATGTTGAAAAGTGAAAAGACAACTGCTGATGGCAGTTGCCTTTTTCATATATAGGGTATGAAAAGTGAAATAGACAAATGCTGATGGCAGTTGCCTTTTCATATGTAGGGTAATATCGTTAAAATGAGAAGTATGATATTGACCCGTAAAAAGGTGCAAAAGTATTATAATAGTTTAACCCAAGAAAACGTATCAATACGTGCTTTCAACTCTATTATTTAACACTTGATCTCTTAAGAAAGAAACATTACCATCAAATATGTGCTTGAAGTGAATGTCACATTCTTTAATTCTATACGACAATTTGCTTTGCAATTTGTGCAGCTCATGCAGCCACGAGTTAAATGTGTAATTCTAAATATTATTTGGTTGTAATTATATTATTAATTTTAATAATAAATGGGCTACTTGAAAACTAATTTAGTCTTTTGGATATGGGCTTAATTGATTGGTTGTTGGGCTTACTTGTGCTTCATCCATCGAACTAGTTTTGGGCTATTGGCCATAAAACAATTTATGTGGCCTTAGGTTTACATGAAGATTCTTATCAAGACAAGAAAAAAAGTTCTGTACTATCTTTTTTTTTTTCTCTCGGAAAAAAAGAACAAAGACATATGCGATTACACTGGTTTTCTACAAAAAAAATACTCTTGTTTTTTATTAGGGTTGTTCACGAGACGAGCCGAACCGAATGCACCTTTGCTCGTGCTTGGCCCGTTTTCAAACCGGACCGATGAGATAGGCTCGTTTACAACCGAGCGGAAAATTGAATGAGAATTTTTTGAGCCTCAATTGTCCGAGCGAGAGTCGAACGAGCGCAAAAGAGCACTGAATAATTTGTACAACCCAACTATCAAGTGTGTGATTTGATTTATATTGCATTAAGAGACGATGACAATATGATTTTAAATATTAATGACTTAAAAAACAACCACATTTCATAAGATAATATTTCATGAATGATAGTTTGTTTTGGCTGACGCCGAGGCTAATGCTATAAGCAATGAGGTGGTGCGCATGTTGCAGAGAACAATGACAATGATAGCGGGAGATGATCGACTAAAAGTAAGAGCGCTGTCAAATTTGTGTCTTAGCAGTTTAGGATTTTATTATTATGGTTAGTGCTAAATTTTTTATTAAATTTATTGATCTAGTAGGTATAAATATAATTTTCTATAGCAGGCCAAATCAACTAGAGTGCTATGTATAAACTATATGTATAAAATATCAAATAATTCGAGCCGAAACGAGCCGAACCAAGCCTTTGCTCGTGTTTGGCTCGTTTACAAAATGATCCGAGCGATCAGCTCGGTTACAACCAAGCAGAATTTCTCTACAGTTTGCTCATCACATCATTGATCATTGCCTCAGCCTCATCACCGGCCACAACGTTATCACTCATGAAAATTCATATGCTATGAAATGTGATTGTTTTTAAGTCATAAAAACTTGGGATCTATTATTGTCTCTATTTACAAAGTCAAACCACATGACACACTAGACAGAATGATTGTCAAATTCGCTCAATACTCGCTCAAAAAATGCTCCTTCGAATTTCAGTTTGGCTGTAAATGAGTAGATTGGTTTGGTTGCTTTGTAAACAAGTCAAGCGCGAGTAAAGTTCAACTTGGTTTGACTCTGCTTGTGAACTACCCTATTAGTTGTGTTTTGTTTTTAAATAAAAAACTCACACACACTTCAGATATACTTCTGAATCTATACCATTTGTTCACGATAGTTGAACCCACAACTACTAATACCAACAGCCTATAAGGTCATGAACATTTAAACATATATATGTTTTTTATATATATTTAAGAATTTATAAGTGCATAAACGTTTTTAATATTTACAATATTGTTAATTATAACAAACAAATACACTACATAACAAACGAGTATTTCCATTGGCTAATATATTGAAAATTAATCCATTGGTAAAGGCACGTCCATCAGCCCCACCATTTGATTTGTCAACATACATCAAGAAACACACACAAACCAAAGGGCATTTAGCCAATGTTGTCAGGACCGGATCGGACCGGCCGGGGATCGGTCCGATCAGGGGTGATTCGTTTTTGTAAGGTTCAAAAACTGGCTCGCACGGGCCCGGGTTTTTGAAACTGCACTCGTGTCCGCGACACGTACGAGTTCGATGAAAATCCAACCTTTTTCCCCGTTTTTGCACCCCCACTGCGCGCGGGTAGTACTTGTGACAAAATATGTTATAAAGATACACTAGAGTGATAAGACAATTACTTATAAACCAAACCTCACTTTGTTCCCACACCAATGTGGGACAAAGTGTTCACCATAATCTTAAAAATACATTCACACACACCCAAATATACTTAAGTTTTATATAACTATAAAATACATATATAAATCATATATAAATTACTTATATTTGATTTTATATATATAAATATATATATATATATATATATATATATATATAATTATGACGTTATCCGGTTCTTAAATCCGGTCCGACCACCAAACCGGTAAGGCGTTCGGTTCGACGTACGATCCGGTTCTGAAAACATTGCATTTAGCCCAATGCTATCTCCTTGTGTTAAATAATTGGCTGTAAAGTATAGTTAAAAATAGATTAGATGAGTGAAAGCAAACCCCAAAATCAACGAACCAAACACATACAAAACAACTTTTTTTATTAACTTTTCTACACTTTTATTTATATTTGCTTTGGATTGTTTAAAACTTGCATATGTATAATATCTTAATCTAGGGATTCCGGTGAACGCAAATTCTCCTATATATTTAAAAAGCAATGCAAATGAACAGTATGAATAGTGTTTATGTACATCACAGCCGTTCAATTTGTTATCTACGGTGAATCTCATCTTCTCTTTATCTTCTGAAGCTATCACCTACCTTCTCTCCCCATTCCCGCCCACCGCCCACCTCCCACCGTCAAACGCCCACCGCCCACGGACCACAGCCCCACCGCCGACCGCAAACTACGACGGCTCTATGTCGTCGGTGGCGTCTCCCTCAACCCATCTGTAATCATCACTGGCGATGGTTCTCCACCGGCGAAATGTGAGTTTTGGTACTGTGACCATGGTCGTTGTCACTATCAGAGCATTCTCAGCGGCATCGCGGTCTTCCGCCTCCCTATTTTAGTTTAGGTAGGCGATGGTGATAGTGGTGACGTCGGTGTGGTCCCTTGCAAGTCGGCGTCCTTTCTATGGTTGAGAGGTGAAGTGAAGCCCTCATCTTTAAACCCAGAGAAGGGTTTCGGTGTGGTGAAATGGTGGCTTTGAGGTGGAATTCTTGAAGGCTCAAGCTTTCTGGTTCAACAATGGCGTCTTTGCCTTCTTTTACACCATTTTGTTCTCCGCACGGGTTCTTTGTCTATCTTTCTCACTGATGTGCTAAAAAGTAGTTTAATTTATTTAACTAAAATAACCCTAATTTAACCACTAAGTAATAAAAACTTTAGACTCTCTAAAACTAAACTACTAACCGGCAAGTGAACCGGTCGACTCTAGAATAGCTAAGTAAGTCCGGATATCGAACCCACGAGACTCTTTAAATTACGTAAACTAACTACTTAGACTTAACTGACTGACACGACTGTTTATTTAAAAGAGGGGGGATTTATTTTACCAACTAATTACTAAATTACTAATTAATTAACAAACTAAGAAAAACACTTAAATTAAATAAACAAAGTTTTTTTAAAAGATTTAATTAAAAGAGAATGATAAAACCACCTAGGCTAGAATCCCCAATGAAATAAATATCAAACGAATGGAAAACTTTATTTATTATGGAACCGGGATCGTACAATGGACACTTAAAGAAAACCCGAACAGGACCCTCGACCCTTCTCAAGGAGACACCTATGGGTTTCTACTAAGTTATTAAGAAAACCGGTTTAATCTTAGAAAACCTCACAGTTAACTAATTATTATGAAAAGTACCTTTAAGCGAAATCCAACCTCACAGTTAGGAAATCAAAGGTAATTTGATAAAATAGACTCGACTCAGCAGACAGAGTTAATTAACCAAACCTAGACGAACTCCTCACGGAGAACTAAATCTAGCAATTAAATTAACAGAGACCTACCAAATAACCTAGCACCTCACGGATTTTTAGATTAGCAACACACTTTTATTTATTTGGTCAAAATCAATGTTTCTATGATCTTATTATAAATCAATCACAAACTAGTTAAAAACACACAGTAATTAACCCTACAGAATTCTATCCTATGAACGACATTCAACAAGAAATCTGTGAAACAATTAAGATCAACCAAATAAAACCAAGTGCATACACGCATCGAGCAATTAAAACCAAACTGATTACAATTTCATAAAACCATAAATTAAAAAGTCTCCAAACGAAATCAATAAAATCAAAGGTTCATCATGCCTAGGCAGTTTATAAAGTTTAGCCTAACATAATTAAGTCAACGAAAAGCATAAAAATATTCATATCTAACAGAAATTAAACGAACAGAACGCGGAATTAAAATGATAAAACCCGTAAATCTTCGATTCTGTGACTGTAGCTCTTCACCTTGGCGGCTGCTATTGTGTTCTCTCGTCCCCCTCAGAAAAGGTATTTTGACCACTGTTCATCCCCTCTCTCCTCTGATGACCACCCCCTTTTTATAGATTAGGTCACCGCCTCTTGTAATTGTATTCCCCAGGAAACCCACGGCCCACTTCTTTATAAATTTGAGTCGGTTAAAACCATTGTTCACATGGGCTTGTATACTTTTTATTACTGGGCTTGTGGACATGAACTCCTTCCAAATAATAGATGGCAAAATTAAATTAGCTAGTAGCTGCTGACTTTTTCCAATTACTTCTCGTTTATTCTTCTTTTCTTTTATCATGATGGACCCACCAATCTTTGTAACTCCAACACCTTGTACGTGGGTTCACCCTAGGAAAACCACAAAAGCACTAAATTAGTAAGTGTTAGAATTCATTTGAAAACTAGCTTATACTACATCATAATACTTATATCATATTATATTTAGTTAATTTAAATAAACTTCAACCTCAACTTTAAATCTAAAATACGAGCCAACTAGGTGTATGGTTCAATAAAAAGTAGCCCAAAAGCTATTAAAAATGTAAGGAATACTTATATAATAAACGTATAATTTAAACCGCATCAAATATCCCCACACTTAAACTTTTTTCGTCCCCGAAAAATACTTTAATATGTTGTGGAATCAGATTCTGGTCACAAGGTTTTCAAAACTTTTAATAATTAAGCTCAGTTTTTTTTTTTTTTTTTAGAAGACACAAAAAACTGGGACTGCCGATATTGCTATCCACCTAAACTCATACCCCTACCTTTTCCGGGACAAGTAAGGCGTGGCAATTTCTTAAGACGAGTATGATTAAAGTGGGACCCACATTTAGAGCTAATATTAACAGTTTTGGTTTTACTTTACCGAAGTCACCCCAACTTGACTTAAACCCTAGAGCCGATTGATCAAAACTCATTTTTTTTTTTTTTTTGTTTTACAAAAACTACGACGATCTAGGGTATTGTTTATCCACCTAAGTTTAAACGTTAAAGTATACCAAAATAGCCAGCCGATAAAATTAAGTCTGGTTAAGCACACTAACTAGCAAGTGGACCCCACTACAAGGTGAGAATGCAGCATCAAATGAAAGGGTCTGCCTGTGTTGTGTCCCAGGTCGGACTCGACAGCCACGCAGAGGGGACAACACACGACTAAGATTTTACAAAGGTTGCATATGTTGTGTCCCAGGTCGGACCCGACGGCCACGCAAAGGGGACAACACATGGCTAAAATCAAGAGCTAATAATGATTTGGATTTTTATATTTTGCTCTTATTATTATTATTATTATTATTATTATTATTATTAAGCACATTTCAAAAGACTAACCGCAAAAAGACCCGTTATGTTATCCACTAAAGCTAGCAGTAATTAAATTAAGCGATTATCAACGGCTACCTGGCATACCCTAACGTAAACCTACCCACGCATCGTATAATAGCTTATGCAAAATTTTTAAATAATTTAATTCAGAAGATCAATACGACTAAAGGGCTTGAGTATGACCCAGCTTTTCATCCCATATGTAAACAATTTCTTTAAAGCACAATTAACTCTAAGGCGTTTCCCACTAAAAATCAAGTAAATTAGGTACGGTTAAAGCCACAACCAAACCGCCCTTTCATTCGAGAGGTTGAGTCTACCGGCACGTCCCAAATTAATTGTGTCCCTTTGCTTACTTTTTTAAAATTTAGTTTTGTAAAAACCCGACACAGATAATTTTTCATCATTTTCCACATTCAAGCACAAAACAAAACCAACTTTTTCGGGACATTTTTTTTTTATTTTAAAATTTTCATTTTTTTTTCTTTTTTAATTTTTTTGATTTTTTTTTTTTTTTATAAAAAGATTGTTGGTGTCCCATCCCCACACTTAAAATTTAAAATTTTGCATTGTCCCCAATGCAAGAATGGAACCCGACACGAAAAAAACTAAAAACCTAAAAACTAAAAACCTAAAAACTAAATGTTTACAATAAAAATATATATAAAAAAATACAAAAAATAATGGAAAAGACTTAGCTGGTAATGTGTGAGACTGTCAATGTGCCAGTCTATTTCCATGACATGCCCTCCTATCCGAACGCGCTCGAAAAATAAAGATAAAAACTCACTCTCATCAACGAACGGAAACGGCATACACCAAACCTGACTAGAACATCACTAGTAACCGAAATAAAATATATGATAATAATATTAGTTTCCTTCCAGTTACTTGTTCCTTCCCTCCGTCTCATCCAACAAGTTCAAAAATAAAGATTAGTACAGACCGTTAACTAATAAAAACATCATAAAAAGAAAAATACAAAGAAAAATAAAAACATAAAAGGATAAACTCTCCCCTGCAGCTGCTGACTCGCTAATCATCGTTCTCGCTTTCATTCTTGCCTGTCGGAAACCTCATCCATGTGATAATTAATAACCCTCTTTTTCGGTTCTGACTGTTTTCTCTTATGTTTTGAGGCTAATTGTGAGGTTCCTTCACCTGACATCTACGAAACACAGCAAACAAACAAGGGAAAATGGTAAACTAAGAAAATAAAATATATATATATATATTTTTTAATTTTTCTGATTTTTTTATTTTTATTTTTTTTATTTATTTTTTTTATTTTTTTCTTGAATTAAAAACGACATTAATTTGGGAATCCCGTTTGAAACCGAAATGTTAAATCGACCGACATTGCCCGAATGGAGATTGAGTACGGGCACGCGGTCAACGTGCCAAACCAAAACGGGAAAACCCACAACACGACTCAATTTACACTAAATTAAAAACGACGTTATACACTACGACTCAATGTACACCATCACCTCCCGACACTTTAATTGTCCTTGATTAAGCATAAGTGTCAATTTAACCGGACAGGCATTGAGTCCGAAATAGCCGGAAATTGCCAACTTTTCAAAACAACTTTATGCTAAAATATTTGCCGAGCCATTCAAGACTCAACTTAGCAATCGTATCCTACAATCCAAATCTGCCCCGACCCGAAATAGCTAAGTTTTGACCCAAACCGTCCCATCCGCAAAATGTCCGTTCAACCAAAACTAGACCTAAAACATGAAACAAATCTAACTAGAAAACAGATGCAAAACCCAAAAACTAAAAATTATACTACATTAGACTCGAATTTACAAAAACTAAAGAACTAATGCAGAAACACATACCTCAATTTCTGATTAAGCGAGTGAAATACGAAAACCAAAAACTAAATAGCACGATAATTATACAAACTCTACAAGCGTGTCATATTATTTTAATTTATTTAACGCTCTCGAGATGGGTTTCCTCCATCTCGGTGGGATCCGATGGTCCTCCCAAGTAGTGTTTCAAACGATGACCGTTGACCTTCCATGTGTTTCCGTCGATTGGATTTTCGAGCTCGATCGCACCATAAGGAAACACTTCTTTCACAACGTACGGACCGGTCCATTTAGACTTCAACTTCCCCGCAAACAACTTCAACCGGGAATTGTATAACAACACCTTGTCTCCCGCTTTGAACTCCTTTCCTCCTCTTAACTTTCGATCATGCAAAATTTTCGTCTTTTCTTTGATGTTCAATGATCGAGAGTATGCCGCATCCCGAAGCTCTTCCAACTCGTGGATTTGAAAAAATCGTTTCTTAGCGGCTTCGGTGAGATCTAAATTAACGGCTTTTAAAGCCCAAAGAGCACGATGTTCCAACTCTAACGGAAGATGACAAGCTTTGCCGTAAACGATCATGAAAGGTGTGGTACCCAATGGCGTTTTGTACGCGGTTCGGAGGGCCCATAATGCATCGTCGAGCTTGTCGGACCAATCTTTCCTACTTTTTCCGACGGTCTTTTCTAGAATTCGTTTCACCCCTCGGTTCGCATTTTCGACTTGACCGTTCGTCTGAGGGTGGTACGCGGTGGAAATACGATGAGTGACACCGTAGCGTGCCAACGCCTTCTCCATGACGGAGTTGCAAAAGTGCGTGCCACGGTCACTTATGATAGCTCTCGGGGTACCGAAACGAGTAAACAACTTTTTAAGGAATTTCATGACTACTCGGGCATCGTTTGTAGGTAAAGCTTGAGCTTCCACCCACTTAGAGACATAATCAATCGCCACGAGAACATACCGATTCCCGCTAGAGGCTGGGAACGGTCCCATGAAATCGATACCCCAAACGTCAAATACTTCAAGAATTTGAATGGGGTTTTGAGGCATTTCGTTCTTTGCGGAGATGTTACCGGTGCGTTGGCAAGCATCGCATGTCTTAACAAAATCCGTGGCATCCTTCACAACCGTTGGCCAATAGAAGCCAGAATCGAACACTTTTTGTGCGGTTGTGTGCGGGCCATGGTGACCTCCCGTCAAACCCTCGTGAACATGCTTGAGGATCATTAAACCTTCCTCTCTCGTCACACACCTCCTCAGAATCCTATCGCCTCCTATCCGGAAGAGATACGGATCATCCCACACATACCGATTTGACTCTCTGAGGAACTTCCGCCTCTGCTGAGTGGTCATTCCTTTCATCATAACTCCATCCGCCAAATAATTGGCCAAATCGGTGAACCAGGGCATTCCTTGCTTCTCCGCCTCCACAAAATCAACCGACTCATGAGGGAACTTATCACCAATCTCCTCCTCACGAATCTCCTCCCTCTTCGGATCCTCTAACCGGGACAAGTGGTCTGCCGCAACATTCTCCGCTCCTTTCTTATCTTTGATTTCGATATCAAACTCGGAGAGAAGAAGAATCCACCGTATGAGACGTGGGTTTTGCGTCTTTCTTTTGAAACAGAAAACGCAACGCGGCATGATCGGTAAAAACGGTGGTTTTTGAAAGCACGAGATAGGATCGGAATTTATCGAATGCGAAAACGACGGCTAAGAGCTCCTTCTCGGTGGTGGTGTAGTTTTCCTGAGCGTCATTGAGCGTTTTGCTCGCATAGTATATCGGGTGAAAATGTTTATCCCGTCTCTGCCCAAGAACCGCTCCGACCGCGTAGTCGCTAGCATCGCACATGAGCTCAAAAGGTAAGCTCCAGTCAGGCGAGACGAGGATAGGAGCGCTAACGAGTTTCTCTTTCAAGAATGTGAACGCTTTGAGACACTCCTCATCAAAGACAAAAGGGACGTCTTTTTCGAGGAGTCGGGTCATGGGGCGAGTGATTTTGGAAAAATCCTGAATGAAACGCCTGTAAAAGCCCGCATGACCGAGAAAACTCCGGATAGCCTTAACACTCGTCGGTGGGGGAAGTCTGCTGATGGTGTCAATTTTGGCTCGATCCACCTCTATGCCTTCTCGCGAGATTTTATGTCCTAACACTATCCCCTCCGTCACCATGAAGTGACACTTCTCCCAGTTAAGCATCAACTTCGTCTCCACACACCTCTTCAGCATTTTCTCCAGATTTTCCAAGCACTGATCGAACGAGTTACCATAAACCGAAAAATCGTCCATGAAGACTTCCATGGATGTCTCAATCATGTCCTGGAATATGGCAACCATGCAACGCTGAAAGGTGGCCGGGGCGTTACACAACCCGAAAGGCATGCGGCGATACGCATACGTGCCGTAAGGGCAGGTAAAGGTCGTCTTTTCCTGATCCTCCGGTGCGATGGGGATCTGAAAATAACCCGAAAATCCATCGAGGAAACAGTAGAATTGCTGTCCCGCAAGGCGTTCCAGCATCTGATCGATGAATGGCAAAGGAAAATGGTCCTTCCGGGTGGCATTGTTTAATCTCCGATAATCAATGCAGACACGCCAACCGGTGACCGTACGCGACGGGATAAGCTCATTCTTTTCATTCATCACTACTGTCATGCCTCCCTTTTTCGGGACGACCTGTGTCGGGCTCACCCAAGGTGAGTCAGAAATGGGGTAGATCATCCCGGCATCCATCAACTTCAACACCTCCTTTCTCACAACTTCCTGCATATTCGGATTCAAACGCCTCTGGGGTTGCACCACCGGTTTATACTCATTCTCCATCAAAATCCTATGCGTACAATAGGCGGGGCTTATGCCCTGAATGTCAGAAAGTTTCCAAGCAATCGCACCCTTATGCAACTTTAACACCTCGAGAAGCTTAGACTTCTCCTCCTCTGTCAATTTAGATGAAATAATGACAGGCAAACTAGAATCCTCTCCGAGATAGGTGTACTCTAAGTGTGAAGGGAGGACCTTAAGCTCTAAGGGAACAGGTGGCTCGGCGGGAGCCCTGTCGCTCTCATGAATAATCTCACTAACCTCCAACACCTCGGGAACCCATGGTGTTTCTTCCAACTCATCTTCCTCAAGATCATCAACCTCAGCCTCTTCTCCCTCAGGCTCGTCAACCGTTTCACCTTCAACAAGATCGACTCCACAGATGTAATCGAGACATGTGTCCATACCAGAAATAAATGAGTTCAAAAAATAAACCGAATGGCACAGACCACTGAAGTCATCTTGATCACCAGGATGCTGCATAGACCTCGCAATGTCATATGTGATGTTCTCGTCGCCCACACGGAGTGTGATTTTCCCGTCAAAGACATCAATGAGTGCCTTTGCGGTACGCAAGAACGGGCGACCAAGAATGATAGGGACCCTCTCGTCGGCCTCCATATCGAGAACAACAAAGTCCACGGGGAAAACAAATTTGTCTACTTTAACGAGCAGGTTTTCTATAATCCCTCGTGGATACTTGACCGAGCGGTCGGCCAAGGACAAAGACATGCGGGTGGGGGTGAGATCACCTAGGCCTAGCTTTTCATATAAGGAATATGGCATGAGATTAATGCTAGCTCCTAGATCTGCCAACGCCCGGCTCGATGTGTCTCCACCGAAAAGACATGGAATCGTGAAGACACCCGGGTCAGACAATTTCTCCGGTAGTTTATTCAGGACCACCGCAGAACAGTCTCCGTTCAGAGGAATGGATGAGATCTCCCCTAATCTATCCTTTCGTTTCAGAAGGTCCTTCAAGAATTTGGCATATTTGGGCATATGCTGAAGGGCCTCAATGAAAGGAAGATTAATTTTGAGTTGTTTAAACATATCGAGAAAATGCCCGTACTCCTTAGTGTATTTCTGATGTTTAAGGCGGGCGGGATAGGGAACGCGAGAATGATCAATAAGCGATGATGGTCTAACCTCTACCGGTTTCTTCTCTACGTTTCCCTCCACTTGAGACTCACTGGTTGGTGCGGTACTTGCTGGGGCTAGCCTGGTGTGCACCCTCCCAGGAGTCTCCATCTCGATCTCCTCATCGACTAACTCCTCTGGTTCCTCAACCCCCTTTTCTATCGACTCGGGACCTAGAACCCTACCGCTGCGAGTGGAGACCGCTTTAAGCTGAGCGGCCGGATTCTGCTGAGTGGACCCCGAGAATTGGCCTGGAGGCCTCTCATCTAGGCGTCGAGCTATGTCACCGACAGTTCTCTGAAGATCAAGGAGAGATGACTGCTGATTTTTCAATAGAAGATCGTGGTCGGTCAGAGTTTTCTGAGTGGCTGAATCTCTGACAAGCAACTGTGACAACATCTCCTCGATTTTCTCGAGCCCACTACTCGATCCCTGTCCACCATTCGAGTTCTGCGCATTCTGACTCCCGTTCTGGAACTGGCCCTGCCCCCGATTAGAATTGAAATTTGATTGGAAACCAGGGGGCGCGCCGGAGGAACGCCAATTAAGATTATTAGGGTTCTTATAATTGTTCCAGTTTGAATTATTATTGTTATTAAACGGATTAGGACCCCTATTCTGACCTCCTATGAACTCTACCTGCTCCTCCTGACTCATCAATGGACACTCCAAAGTGCCATGTCCCCCTCTGCAAAACTCACATTTATCTACCTTCGCCTTGAGTTCTCTCATCTCTCGGGTTAGATTCTCAAGAGCCGCAGCCACACCAGTATCCGCAGTGACGTGGTGCACACCTCGAGTGGATGAGGGTGTACTGGTGGCAGGAGTGGAATTCCTACCAAGTGGCCGCTGTGCATGCTCGGACTGAGCAAAACTCTCGAAAAGATCATTACACTCGGCGACATTCTTCTTTCCCATAAGATGACCTCCTGCTGACGTATCGAATCGGGCCCTAGTTTCGTAGTTCAGACCATTATAGAATTTTTCGACGAGAGCCCATTCAGTGAGACCATGCTGGGAGCATCGAGAAAGCAGGTTTTGGAACCGCTCCCAGGCTTGATAATATGGCTCGTCGGGCTCCATATGAAAAGAGTGGATCTGGTCACGAAGGCGGGATGCCTTGGCAGGCGGAAAGTATTTATGGAGGAAAGCATTTCGAAGCGCCTCCCAAGTCGTGAATGTGCCGGCTGGTTGCGAGTCGAGCCAAGTGGCGGCGCGTCCCGCGAGTGAGAATGGAAATAGCTGAAGAAAGATGGCGTCTTCGGTAGCTCCTTGCAGCTTGAACGTGTGCAGAATGCGAGTGAGGCGAGCAATGTGTGCAGGCGCATCCTCATCGTCACGCCCATGGAATTGACAGTTCGCAGAGATGGCGGTCATGACGTACGATGGAATTTGCCAAGAGTTCGGATTAACAATTTCGGGAATAGTGATGGATGAGTGGTTTCCGGTGAAACCCTCGAAAGCCTGCTGGTGGACGGTTCTGTGATTCGCCATTGGGTGATTTGGAATTGGTGCAATCGGTGAATTAGGTTCAGAATTATCAGGTGAATTATGAGGTGTATTATTGGGTGTAAAATCAAAACTCAAATTGAAATCTGAAATAGGCAAACCTGTTTCTGACGATGAACTTACCTCGGACTTCACCGGGGTCGCTCCAAGATTACGCGTCGGTGGTGGTCCTTGTGATCGAAGATGTGGCATAAACCTGTAAAACACACAAGGATCGGTGAGTAGATTCTATTAAACTAAAAAAAATAAATAAATAAGAATAAAGGAAAAAAAAAATCCTAAATAGATTAAAATTATTTCCTAGACTCCTATGACTTAAAAATTAACAAACAGCACAAATATATCAAGTAAGTCCAAATAAAGCTAATAGACCCAATTGCCAAGAGTCCCCGGCAACGGCGCCAAAAACTTGATGTGCTAAAAAGTAGTTTAATTTATTTAACTAAAATAACCCTAATTTAACCACTAAGTAATAAAAACTTTAGACTCTCTAAAACTAAACTACTAACCGGCAAGTGAACCGGTCGACTCTAGAATAGCTAAGTAAGTCCGGATATCGAACCCACGAGACTCTTTAAATTACGTAAACTAACTACTTAGACTTAACTGACTGACACGACTGTTTATTTAAAAGAGGGGGGATTTATTTTACCAACTAATTACTAAATTACTAATTAATTAACAAACTAAGAAAAACACTTAAATTAAATAAACAAAGTTTTTTTAAAAGATTTAATTAAAAGAGAATGATAAAACCACCTAGGCTAGAATCCCCAATGAAATAAATATCAAACGAATGGAAAACTTTATTTATTATGGAACCGGGATCGTACAATGGACACTTAAAGAAAACCCGAACAGGACCCTCGACCCTTCTCAAGGAGACACCTATGGGTTTCTACTAAGTTATTAAGAAAACCGGTTTAATCTTAGAAAACCTCACAGTTAACTAATTATTATGAAAAGTACCTTTAAGCGAAATCCAACCTCACAGTTAGGAAATCAAAGGTAATTTGATAAAATAGACTCGACTCAGCAGACAGAGTTAATTAACCAAACCTAGACGAACTCCTCACGGAGAACTAAATCTAGCAATTAAATTAACAGAGACCTACCAAATAACCTAGCACCTCACGGATTTTTAGATTAGCAACACACTTTTATTTATTTGGTCAAAATCAATGTTTCTATGATCTTATTATAAATCAATCACAAACTAGTTAAAAACACACAGTAATTAACCCTACAGAATTCTATCCTATGAACGACATTCAACAAGAAATCTGTGAAACAATTAAGATCAACCAAATAAAACCAAGTGCATACACGCATCGAGCAATTAAAACCAAACTGATTACAATTTCATAAAACCATAAATTAAAAAGTCTCCAAACGAAATCAATAAAATCAAAGGTTCATCATGCCTAGGCAGTTTATAAAGTTTAGCCTAACATAATTAAGTCAACGAAAAGCATAAAAATATTCATATCTAACAGAAATTAAACGAACAGAACGCGGAATTAAAATGATAAAACCCGTAAATCTTCGATTCTGTGACTGTAGCTCTTCACCTTGGCGGCTGCTATTGTGTTCTCTCGTCCCCCTCAGAAAAGGTATTTTGACCACTGTTCATCCCCTCTCTCCTCTGATGACCACCCCCTTTTTATAGATTAGGTCACCGCCTCTTGTAATTGTATTCCCCAGGAAACCCACGGCCCACTTCTTTATAAATTTGAGTCGGTTAAAACCATTGTTCACATGGGCTTGTATACTTTTTATTACTGGGCTTGTGGACATGAACTCCTTCCAAATAATAGATGGCAAAATTAAATTAGCTAGTAGCTGCTGACTTTTTCCAATTACTTCTCGTTTATTCTTCTTTTCTTTTATCATGATGGACCCACCAATCTTTGTAACTCCAACACCTTGTACGTGGGTTCACCCTAGGAAAACCACAAAAGCACTAAATTAGTAAGTGTTAGAATTCATTTGAAAACTAGCTTATACTACATCATAATACTTATATCATATTATATTTAGTTAATTTAAATAAACTTCAACCTCAACTTTAAATCTAAAATACGAGCCAACTAGGTGTATGGTTCAATAAAAAGTAGCCCAAAAGCTATTAAAAATGTAAGGAATACTTATATAATAAACGTATAATTTAAACCGCATCACTCACACATATTCCATATGCACACAGTCACAATTACATGTGTGTATATCTAAATACCAACATATACATAAGCTATTTTGAAACAATTTTAGCAATATAAGTTGATTTTCCTGTAGATTGCATAATAGATGATGGAATTCTGAAAATTGAGTTTTGAGTTCTGTGTTTTGCTTGACTTGATTATTATTTGGTATGGAAGAAGAAAGAAAGGATAAGGTTAGAAATGAACGGAATTGAAGCAGAAAGTTTTAGCTTGATTATATGTTGTTGAGTTCTCTTCACCTGCAACATTTTATCCTCGTAAGTTAACAATGAATGTTTGAAAATGCACATTGAAACTGTTGTTCTCATATCTTGTTTGTGATTTGAAACTTGAATCAAACGGACTACATAATTCTTTATATGTTTAAGAGGTTTCTAAAAAACGTATCAAGTTCTTAATATCTCATGTTTTTATATGTATAGGTGGCAATCCAATTTGCCTTCAGGGTGTTTGACCGGCTGCCGGCGTCGACGCTGCCGGGTTTCTTTGGAACCCTAGATGGCAATGCTCTGGTTGTGATAAATCTGGCTCGCCGCTGGGTTCTTCAAGAACCCTAGGTGGCAATGGTCCGATGGATGCTCATTGAATACGATGATGTGGGTGTTGATGGTGGTGGCTCCTGTCGTCGGTCGTGCCATCTGTTGTCTGTGGAGTTCGGTTTGGTTTTATCTGACCTAAGACATGCTCCAGAGTCGAGGTTGCCTTGGATGTCTTTTGGTTTTGCACGTTGATCTTTTGATACAAGGTGAGTGTTTCTAATGGGCTGTGATGAGTTCATTCACCTGAATAAAAGTTGGATGAGGACGTTGGCTATGTGTGATAGGGTTGGAGGATGGTAGGTTATAACCTGCAACCCGCCCTGCAGCCATGGTTGACTCATTGTTTTGCGAACTCTGAGCCTAACAATACACCAGGTAGCTGTTGATTTAACCCTCTTTCCGTGTCTCTGTTGCTCTCAACTGTTGTTTCTTTGTGGGATGTTATGTTTCGAAAAAATCATATACAGTATATGTTGATGCTTTTGGTTTATTTTAATGGTTTCATTCATTTCTCTGTGTATGCACCTGCCTGACTACTGTTACCTAACTGTTTGTGTGTTTGTAGTTGATTGTTGGGATCAAGTTGATGTTACTAGGTCTGAAAATGCAGTAAAAGCAAATATGGAACTTGAGTTTCAGAGAAACCAGGAGAGATTTGCTTCCCAAAGTGGGGTTCCAAAGCTTTCCAAAACATGGTTGTGGTTCCACCAGGATCTGGTATTGTGCATCAGGTATAGGTCTATTCATTGAACTATGATGCTTATGAGGGGTTGCAATTTTATCCCATTAACTTATCAATGGATCAATTTGGATCGTGTTTTTCTATATGAGCCAAATAAAAAGATCAAGCTAATGTCAAATAGGTCACACGTGTTGAAAGTCACCCAAAATCTTCTTTGAATGCATACAATAACCTTCTAAAGTAATTTTTATTCAACATTTAGACAATTTTTATAGTATCTTATATCTAATCGTAATTATCAGATTTCTTATCTATATAAATGTTCAAGAAAATGTTAGGCAGCCAATCCAACCCGGAGTTCAACCCATTATAAAAGGACACCTTTTACCTGAACCTATATTGATGCATTACCCAGCCCGTGTGACCTGCTCGGCCTTTCTGTCAACATCGACCGAGTCTTGAACGTTAGTATATGTGCAATGTGAGCGAAAATTAGATTCGCGCAACGCGCGTGCTGGACATCAACTAATATATTATAAAAAAGAAAAAAGAAAAAAAACAGTCTCACGTGCCTTGCACGTGCCCACTTGCCCACTTGCACACGACACGTTAAATCGTTTCCAAATAAAATCTAGATTAAACCAATCAAAATACACCGTCACCAACCATTTAATAACATAATTATGACGCCAACATGGCACCCACTGCTTACGTCACTTTGTCACATTTCATTTCAGTATTTCACCCCCTCCATCCATCAAATATTCATCATCCATCAAACATTCATCATCCATCAAACATTCATCATCCATCATAAAGCAATCATCTCTCAACACAAGTCTTCAATGGACAATTCTCACACTCATCACCGGAGCTCCGACCACTCGCCGGAATCTTCACCGTCGCCGGGAAAACATGTTTTCCGGCAAGATTCACTCCCCTTTGATCTCAATGATTCCCAGGATATGTTGCTTTTCAACATGCTTGCAGTTGCATCAATGGTGGATGTTGATCAGTCTCCGGAGTTCACCTCCGCCGCCGCCGGTGGCGTCAACGTCGCCGGAGATTCTCTCCGATCAAACAGTGCCAACAAGTTCCGATCATACCGCGGCGTTAGGCGGCGGCCGTGGGGGAAGTTCGCGGCGGAGATACGGGATTCCACCAGGCAGGGTGTGCGTGTGTGGCTCGGGACGTTTGATAGCGCCGAGGCGGCGGCGATGGTGTACGATGAGGCGGCGTTCGCGATGAGGGGGTCGATGGCGGTGTTAAATTTTCCGGTGGAGAGAGTGAAGGAGTCGTTGAAGAAGATGAAGTATGGGTTCGAAGAAGGGTGTTCGCCGGTGGTGGTGCTCAAGAAGCGACATTCGTATAGGTGTAAAAGAGGCGACGAGGTAGCGGCCCGCGGTAAGGAGACCGCAGAACCGCTTTTAAATACATCAGAAAACGTTACCGTATGAAAGTTAAGAATTCAAATCTTGTAAATACATGTATACGTGCGACGGTAATAAATTAAGAGTTTGTTATTGAAAAAATTGATCATCAGTATATGTAGGGTTGCAAACAAACCGAACGAACACGAACAAGGCTTTGTTCGTGTTCGTTCGTTAAGAAATAAACTTGTTCATGAACTGTTCACGAACACTTACCGAACGAGATTTCTTGTTCGTGTTCGTTCATTAAGAAAATGAATATGTTCATGAACTGTTCACGAACACTTACCAAACACAAATGAACACAAACAAAAGCAAACGAACACAAACAACTGTTCATGAACATGACGAACACAAAAAAACTCATAAACACAAACAAATACAAATTATTATATATTTATTTTAGAATAAAATTTATATTTTTTATTACAAACATTACACAAAATCAATAAAAATAATAAGTAGTTAACATAAATACCAAAAAAATACTTGATATAATAGTTATAAAAATAACAGACACATTAATTAAGAATATAAACGAACACCTTAACGAACATAAACGAACACATTATCGAACGTTCACAAACGAACATTAACGAACATAAACGAACATAAACGAACACATTATCGAACGTTCACGAACATAAATGAACGAACGCGCCTTGTGTTCATGTTCGTTCGTTTAACTAAACGAACGGAATTTTCTTGTTCATGTTCGTTCATTTACTAAACGAACGAACATAAACGAACTTCCCGTCGAACGGTTCACGAACTGTTCGCTGAACGTTCAGTTCGTTTGCAGCCCTAAGTATATGTGAAAAACGTTATATGTTATAATGTATAGATCACTGTTGAATTATGTGTAACAACTAATAACAATTGGTAAATGTCGGTGTGTGTGACACTTTGTATTTTTCAATATTGTTTACAAAAATTGTTGTCTAAATTATAACAGATTTAAGAGTAACTTTTGGGACTCCTTTGATTGTTGCGTTGATGTTTACTTTGTAATAATTATAACTCTCATGTAATGCCTGATGAGGACATAGACGTGACTATAAGAATCATCAGAAATTGTTGCCTAATCTAATGTACAACATATTTAAACTTTATAGTTGATTTATGCATGTACTCGGCAAATTTACGTTATCGTTAGCCTATAAGTATCAATGAAGACATACAGAAGTCTTGTGTATGCTTAGTGATTTATTCTTATAAGTTGATTTATTAGCAAGTCAATTAGTATTTTATTATACATTAGATAAGGGATTATGTACTTGATGAATTAATATTTTAATAAGGGTTATTGGATTTTTATAATCCTAACTTTTTGGCCAAGATTAATTCCAACTCAGCAAATATTTACGGACACTCCTAACTTTGAGCTTATTTTTCTGCAACGAGCCCTTACTAACTGAAAGTTAACACCGTTAGTTTTTTAATGACATGGACTACTTATATGGCCAAAACACTAAACAGAAAGTTGAAATATTTTGTCAGGGTCGTCAATCTGAAACTTCTGCAACTTAAAACCCGATTTTCATCTTCTGATTTAAACCACTTGACTCGTTAAAAGTAGATTTCAAGTGATGATGGATGCTAGACGCTGAAAAAAGGACCTAATAGAGGTTAGGCGGCAGCGGAGTTGAAAAATGGCTCAAAGTTAGTCTCATTTCATAAAAAAACTAACGAGCGTTAACTCTCAGTTAGTAAGGGATTGTTGAAGTAAAATAAGATTAAAGTTAAGAGTGTCTGTAAATATTTTCTGAGTTGTGATTAATCTCGTCCAATAAATTAAAGTTGAGATTATTAAAATCCAATAACCCTTTTAATAACAATGGATATTATTAATTGACATTTAAGTTAGATGACTTGCTTGTTAATAAGATAACTAAAGTAGATAATATATATTTTGTTCTCTTATTATTTTCTCCTGAATTTGAAGAAAGAAATATATATAATATATATAAAAAGATATATACTCGTAAAATCTTGTCCCCCATGCCGTTGAAATATACTGCAAGAATTGACCCTTCGAATATTTTACTTATTATTTATAGAAAAATAGACAAACTGATAGATAGGCTATGATTCTATTAAATTGTATATTTTAAAAAATAACATATAGTAATCCCTTATATCATTAACTTGTATCTATAAAATATCACGAAATCAAGAGTCGTAACATGTGTTTTTTTCCTGGGACCCACAAGAGTGAAAGGTGGTAATATAAACAAAAAGAAATGTCAAGTACTCTTGGGTACTAGGTCCGGGGGCATGACAACAGTTTACGAAGAACAACAGTTTATGAAGACGAACAATTCAATTACAGATGTGGAAATGGGCGTTGCCCGTCTCTCAGGATCACAACCATGGTGAAAAGGGGCGTTGCCCATCTCTCGCGATCGCAACCATGGTGGAAAGGGGTGTTAATGCCCCTGTGAGAAGATTTAAACGAAATTGTGTAACGATTAATGTATCTAACCACATTAACTTTTTTTTTCAATTCATTATTTAATTGTAAAACTGATCAACTTCCTTACACCTCTTCACTAAAATGCTTGTGACCACAAGACTTGACCATGTTGCGCCTACGAGGTAACTTTTTTTTTACACTCGCACCATCTTTGCACATGCCCTCATTAAAGTTTCAAAAGTAAGAAACTTGAATGATATTGGAAAACATCATATGATCACTTTGATGGAAACATATAAAAGAAACACAAAAATATATGACAAACTTATTAATAATGGTTACAACCACATTCAAGGCAAAGGTTAAGTTATTACATGTGTTGTAAGCGAGAATCATATGACATGAAAGAAGGAAGAGAGATGTAGGAGGATTTGTTTATCGACCCCTACGAACTCAGATGTAGAAGAGATATGGAGAAAATACAATCATTTGCGTACGTAGATACAGGAGAGAAAAATTGATGTCCTTGGCGACATGCTAATATAACAGTTTGTCCCCTCCATCAGCTGCAAATCGTCTAGAAGTATACGTGGGAGAAATAAAGAAGAGGATTAAAGAGAGGATGAGGTGAAAATTTTAAGCTTAGCTATATAGGTTGAGAAGTATTTAAGTTCATCTATTAATATCTACCTTAAAAATACTATTGATCTGACCTAGTTTATTTTGCATTCCTATTACTTTTGGTTTTAGACGACGTTATATATATGTCAAAAATATGAAATCAACCTCAAATATCAAGAACTTGAACTAGAACCAGTTACCGTGCCAGACAAAGAACAAATACCAAAATCAACCACAAGGATAGTTCATAGAATCGATGAACTATCTACAAAACTCTCAAACTAGAATTTTACACAACATACAAGAAACCCTAATTTTGGGAAGAAGAAGAGACTCGAGAGTTCCAAGATACTCTGTTGAGAGAGAAAAAGAAACTGAGAGGAGTTATTGTACTCGGCTGCATACTTTCTGTTTATACCCGACGCACCTTTTTGTAGCCAGCCTCAAATACCAAGAACTCAGCCCAGCAGCAGCATCCGGCCCAGCAGCAAGCCCAGCAGCATCCAGCCCAGCAGCATCCAGCCCAGCACACAAAGCATCCAGCCCAGCACACAATATAAACACAAACAACATAAATCAACATAAACATTTGAAGAACATAAATTTGGTAATTGAATTGAAAGAAATACACACTATTTTCAACACCCCCCCTCAATTCAAACACCAAACGCATCAAACATTTGAAGACGACTCACTAAATGATTATGTTGATTGACAAGAAGACCCTTAGTAAAAATATCAGCCAATTGATTTTCAGACTTCATAGGAATAGTTTCTATAACTCCTAAAGAAATTTTTTCCCGAAGGAAAAACAAATCAATTTCAAAATATTTAGTCCTGTCATGAAAGACAGGATTTGCTGCAATCGATAAGGCAGCAGAGCTATCACAAAAAAGAGACATAGGCAAACTAACCCCAACTCTCAACTCTTCAAGAACATTTTTTAACCATAATAACTCACATGTAGCAGCACACATGGCACGATACTCTGCCTCTGCAGAGGAGCGAGAAACAGTAGACTGTTTCTTACTCTTCCAAGAGATTAAAGAATTACCCAAAAAAATACAAAACCCAGTTACAGACCTCCTGGAACTGAGACACTTTGCCCAGTCAGAGTCAGCATAAGCAGTTAAACTTAAGCCAGACCCTTTACTCAACAGAATACCACAACCAGGAGAACCTTTCAAATACCTAAGCAGCCTCAAAGCAAGTTGCAAGTGAGACTGAGTAGGACTATGCATAAATTGACTAAGAAACTGCACAGAATAAGAAATGTCTGGACGAGTATGAGATAAATAAATCAATTTGCCAATTAATTTCTGATAACCAGAGACATTCTCTAAAAGTGTTTCATCCTTTTTACAAACACTAGTGAGAACAAAATTCTGTTCAAGAGGTGTTTTAATCGGTTTACAAGCACTAAGTCCAAATTCAGATAACAACTCCAAACAATACTTTCTTTGAGACAAACATACCCCTTTCTCAGTTCTAACAACTTCAAGACCCAGAAAATATTTCAACAACCCAAGATCTTTGATTCTAAACTCAGATTGCAACAACTCTTTAACCTTAGTAATTTCAAGCAAAGAATTACCCGTAACAACGATATCATCCACATAAACAAGTAACACAACAATAACAGAATTTACACACTTAATAAACAATGAATGATCACAATGACTATGTTTAAAACCAATATTTTTTAATACACCAACTAACTTTTCATTCCACATTCTTGGTGCTTGCTTAAGCCCATAAAGAGACTTATTCAACTTGCACACCTTAGACTCATTTTTTTAAAAATAACCCTCAGGTAAACTCATATACACCTCCTCATTGAGATCTCCATACAAGAATGCATTATCAACATCTAACTGATACAACGGCCAGTCTCTCTCAACTGCTAAACTTATAACAAGACGAACTGTAACCATTTTTACTACTGGCGAGAACGTCTCATCAAAATCTATACCTTCCTTTTGACTATAGCCCTTAGCTACTAACCTAGCTTTATACCTATCTATCTCACCCGTAGATTTATATTTAATTTTATAAACCCATTTACACCCTATAGGTTTTCTTCCTACAGGTAGATCAACAATAGACCAGGTATTATTCCGATTTAAAGCCTCCATTTCTGTATTCATAGCATTTACCCAGTTAGTATCTAAAGCAGCTTCTCTAAAGTTTTTAGGTTCTACAGTTTTATTCAAAGAAGAAGTGAAACAGTAATTATCAGCTGACAACTTAGAATAATTGACAACTTTTTCAAGTCCATATTTAACTTTCCCTTCTACTATAAAATCTTGTAGTTTTCTTGGAAAAACAGACTGACGAGAGGTTTTTCTAAGATGAGAATTAGGGTCATTAAAATCCTCAGGAGAAACTGAATCATCATTAGATCGACCCAACCTATCTACCTCACTAGGCTCAGTGAGCATCTCACCGGGTTCCTGTCTCTCTGCCATATCACAACCTTCTTGGTTGGGTTGCTGAGAGTCAGCCTCCCTATTTTGAGTCACTTCACCTACCACAGGTGGCTGATAAGGGGCTGATTTTTGCAGTTCCCTCTCCTCATCATCGGATCCTTCCCCTTTAGAATTTTCAGACTGACTTGTTTCAAATTTATTAAAAAAATTAAGAGAATTTATTTCAGACACATTTGTAAACTCAGAGTTATACAATTCTTTGTTGGTTTTAAAAGGAAAAATTGACTCATAGAACTTAACATCTCTGGAGAACAAGACACGTTTCAAATCAAGGCTCCATAACTTGTAGCCCTTTTTTTGATTTGAATACCCAAGTAAAACACATTTTTCAGCATTACTGCTGAACTTATTTGTATTATTTAATACGGTACTAAAACAAAGACAGCCAAAAATTCTAAGGTGTTCTAGAGAGGGACAGAAACCGAACATCATTTCATATGAGTTTTACCATTTAGGACAGAAGAGGGAGTCCTGTTAATCAAGTATGCAGCAGTTAGAACACATTCAGACCAAAAACTGAGAGGGACACCACTTTGAAACAGCAAAGACCTGGCAACATTCAATAGATGCCTATGCTTCCTTTCTACTACCCCATTCTGCTGAGGGGTATGCACACAGGAAGTTTGATGAATGATACCCTTACTTTGACAAAAATCAACCATTTGATTATTAATAAACTCAGAACCATTATCACTTCTAAAGACTTTTACAGTTTTTTCAAACTGATTATTTAACATATTAGAAAAGCCTTTTATGTTGTAAAACACTTCATCTTTATTTTTAAGTAAATAAACCCACACTGCTCTTGAGAAGTCATCCACTATAGTCAAGAAATACCTATATCCTTCCCTACTTTGAACTTTGTAGGGACCCCACACATCTAGATGAACTAACTCACCAACATTTTTAGACTTATGATCACTTAAAGGAAATGGAACACGATGTTGTTTAGCCCTATGACATATGTCACAAGGCACTGGATCAGACACGGCCTGAATTTTAAGGGTATCTTTCAGCACAGACAGGGCTGTATCAGATGGATGGCCAAGTCTTGCATGCCACACATTTGAGGACCTAATGGAACTAAGACACACCTTTACAGAGTTATACGAATCACCACTGAAATATAGACCATCTACTTGATTACCAGTCACCAGGGTTTTCTTTGTAAGTGAATCCTGAATATAACATTTTTTATCATCAAACAAGACTTGAAGCTTACAGTCAGAGACTAGCTTATACACAGACATTAGGTTAGCACAGTACTCAGGTACCACAAACACATCTTTTAACACAATAGTTTCAGAAAGTTTAAATGAACCAATCTTTGTTACCCGGGCATTAGTGCCATTCGGGTGTCTCACAGTTATATTACAATTTGATACATCCATTTGATCAAATAATCCTATTTCATTCATTATCATGTGTTGGTTTGCACCTGAGTCTACAATCCACCCTGGTGTTTTACCATGGGTTTCACTGCTAAACCCATATACTGGTTTAAAGAAACAACTTCCTACAAATGACTGCTGGAGATTACCTCCCACATTGCTACTAGAGGTATTTTCTCCAGTTTTGTCACTTAGTAGTCCCAACAACCTAGTGATCTGATCAGGTGTAAGAGAAAGATTAGGAGGATTACTGTTCGATGGTGGTGACTGACTGGGTTTGTTAGATACAGAGTTATTTGCACTAGGGTTTCTATTATTTGAAACGACCCTTGACCAGATTTATTCTTATTGCTTTGAGGATAGCCCACAATCTCAAAGCACCTATCAACAGTATGGCCCAGTTTATTGCAATGTGTACACTTCAAATTTGGATTAGGACCCTTTCGAAAGTTTCTTTTGTTATCATTAGGTTGGTTTACTTTTGCCATGAATCCAACATTCTGAGTTTTAGAAGAACTACTTGTTCCCCTGTGCGATTCTTCGCGAGAAATAATAGAGAATGCTGTTTTAATAGTAGGGAGAGGGTCCCTAGTTAATAGATTGGTTCTAACAGGTTGATAGACTTCGTCTAATCCCATTAGAAACTGCATTAGTTTTATCAGTTGGTTAAAATCGTTGAATTCTTTTGAGGCTTTACATGTGCATGAGGGAAGTTGTACCATTGCATCAAACTGTTTCCACATAGTATTAATTCTGTGATAATAATCAGACACAGATGAGCCATGTTGAGTTACTGAATTAATCTTTTGATACAAACCAAACACCACAGAACCGTCAACTTTATCATAAGTTTCTTTCAGGTCAGACCATACTTCAGATGCTAGTTTGGAGTAGACCTGACCCACATAAAGCTCATCAGATACTGAGTTAAGTAACCAGGTTAATACTACAGAGTTACATCTTTCCCATTGATTTCCTAAGACCTCGTTTGTTTTAGATTTTTCACAAGATTTATCTATAAAACCGATTTTATTTTTCGCTTGTAATGCCAGTTTCATGGCATTTGCCCAAACCGTATAATTCTCAGTACCCTTCAGCTTTATGTTAACTATAGTAAGACTACTCGAGTCACTAGCATGCAGGTACAGGGGATCACCCGCATCTAGTTTACTCACCAAGGTATCAGTAGTAACAACACTGGCTTCAGCCATTTAAACTTTAGACAGCAAACAATCAGACAAGAATGTAGATCACACAAGCACGCGCACAGAAATCAACTGGATCAGAGCCAGGTTTTCACACCATTCGAGATGGCAGATCAAGGATTAACCCAGTTGATGATGCAAGAACACGCAGTAACAATTCTTCACACAAGTGATGCACACAGATCAAGAAAACGGGGAATCTAATTCCCAACACACAAACGCTGGTACTCCTAACCCAGCCAAGCCAGACTTATACAACTATTAAGACAGAAAATATAAAAGAACAAGATAAAGATGGAACAATCTCACCGGTTAGCGTTCAAGATGAAGAAAACCACCGCAACAATCTTGACCGCTCAGACACTTTGATCCCCTTCTATGACCAGCGAGTTTTCTTCTTCACCGTCAGTAATAACACGGGTTTAGAGGTATAAACCCTAAGTTTCAGACCAGATCCAGATAGCAGCGGAAGAACCAGAATCGAGATCGACACTTCGATCAAAGCCTTTGTGGCTCTGATACCATGTCAAAAATATGAAATCAACCTCAAATATCAAGAACTTGAACTAGAACCAGTTACCGTGCCAGACAAAGAACAAATACCAAAATCAACCACAAGGATAGTTCATAGAATCGATGAACTATCTACAAAACTCTCAAACTAGAATTTTACACAACATACAAGAAACCCTAATTTTGGGAAGAAGAAGAGACTCGAGAGTTCCAAGATACTCTGTTGAGAGAGAAAAAGAAACTGAGAGGAGTTATTGTACTCGGCTGCATACTTTCTGTTTATACCCGACGCACCTTTTTGTAGCCAGCCTCAAATACCAAGAACTCAGCCCAGCAGCAGCATCCGGCCCAGCAGCAAGCCCAGCAGCATCCAGCCCAGCAGCATCCAGCCCAGCACACAAAGCATCCAGCCCAGCACACAATATAAACACAAACAACATAAATCAACATAAACATTTGAAGAACATAAATTTGGTAATTGAATTGAAAGAAATACACACTATTTTCAACAATATAAACATATATGATTCGTCACTTCATCATTGAAACTAGCTGGGATTTGAGGCTCTAATAGACCTGTAGTCGACCATTTTTTATTAGTTGTAGCATGTAATGCTGTCGTATTCTTGCAACATTGATCTACCGACTAACAATGGAGTAGTTGAAACGAATGTAAAATGATTATATCAAAAACCTCCAACTTAACAAATTCTAGCTTACTAGCATCGTCTGGTTTGTAAACAATTTCATAAAAACGGCACTAATGTAGCAAAACAAGTCAATGTTATTAAAAAAATGGGTAATGAGCAAGACTGATAAATGTATCAAACATAAAATATCACTTTGTAATGGTAACGTGCTACTTTTTATGTGCTTATTATATAATCGTTACTAGTAAAATTCTATTTTCGCTGCTTTAAATTTTAAATTATAAAATCTAAATTCTATTTTAAAGACATGGGCCATATGTGATATATGCTAGTGACTTGGGCCATACATGCTTAATCTTAAAATTTTAATGTCTAATCTTAGTTAATTTGGATGAAACCAAAAAAAAAACCGAATTCCCGGCCCATCAAAGAAAGTTGATTAGTGTAGTGATGTTAACTTATTATTTTCTAATGAGGAAATTATAAATATAAAAGATAGGAAAATCGAAAACTTGATTGTTGTCACTAAATAAAGAAAACCGAAAACTTGATAGTCAGTGAGTTTTGAACTTAAAACCATTTAAACTAATGATAATCGACATATCAAATATTCTTTTATCTTTACATTCTTTCAAAGCATCATTCTTTATAGCAAAACTATACTTTCTCATGTCCTATTTGATAAAATCAATATTTCTTTCATTGTGATATATGTGGTTTCCTAAGCAAATCATTTATCTTCAAAGATTACATTTTTTTTCTCCAAAAATCACATACCGGTCACATTGTTTATGTCTCTATGTGTAGGTTCAAATGTGTATGATTTGTGCTTTGGAAATGGCACGAAAGAAGGCATAAGAGTACCCGTTCGTAATAACTTCGTATCCTAGATATCAACCATAATATTGAATTTTGGTAGATGACAAAATTCAAACGTGTATCATTTGTGCTTTGGAAATGGCACGAACCATAATCTCTTCAAAGAAATTACCTACAGTCAATTCACCAAAGGAATGTCCACAGGGGCCGGGGGTGACCCTGAGAAGGGCGGATGGGCGATCGTTCAGGGCGTGATCTTTAAGGGTGGAATTTTTAAAATATTATATATTATATGTATGTATATTTTTAACAAAAAAAAATTATAGGCCATTAACAAAATCCAATAGCAATTTAATTATTTTAGTATATTAAACTTTAGGGCTCATTAACATTTTAATTAATTTAGTCCACTACCATTTATACAATCTAAACTCATTCTCAAACGCTAGGAGAGTCTCACCATTCATTTAAGTAAGTAAATTAGATTATATTGCTACAATGCTTTTGGTTATTAGTATATGAATATTATCCTATAATTGACTTTTTATATAAGAGGTTATTAATCTTATATTATAGGGGCCTATTTTAGTGACCGAACAACTCACCCTTACCTTCGATAATCCTTCTCACACTTTTTTGTTTTTCCTCCATTTTTACTATAACCCCATCCCTAACAATATTGCATTTGTTTGAAAAAAAATGTTACCGTTTATACTGACCAAGTGGCCAACCAATTTAATAATATATAAAATTTGTTTGAAGAAAAACATCACCACAATTAAACATAAAAGTTCAATAGAAAGATAGGTTTTTGTATATTCCTCCAGTAATCATAGTAACCCTTGTAGTCGCAACGAAAACAAAAACGTCACCACATTAAAACATAAAAGTTCAAGAGAAAGATAAAACACTTTTAAAGAGAAAAAATATTTTTTCCTAATGTAAAACATAACATTGATTGATAAGACGATTCGTTTCATTCAGTAATGATATCAAGTACACAAGTTATATTTTTGCCTGATACAAAGTAAAAATCCTATAACCCAGTAAACATTGGAATGGGCTTTATTAAAATTTCAATATTAATTGTTTGATAAAAATAATCTTAGAAATATTTTTAGATTAAAAGGATCTTAAATGGTAAAACTATCTTATAAATGAAAGGTTCAAGCGCCGTTAACGATAAATTGATGAAAGCTAGTTGTGATTTGAAATTAAAAGTAGGTTAAACGAATGTGCGAGTTGTTATTAAAAATAAAAGAGTTGTTTTCGATCGTGAATAAGTGGGGAATGCTGTAGTGAGTGTAGGGAAAGTAAAAGATATTTATAGTTAAAAAAAATTGTTTTTTCGTGCAAATTTAAATATAAAAATATCATAGAATATAGAAAGAAAATTTTATTTTAGACACTCCACTTAAATCACAATCAAACTTTATATACTCCGTCATAGTCAAGTTTTTCCACCTCTTTGGTCAACCTAAATTCAAATTTATTAATTTTCAATTTTCATGGATAATTTTGAAATATTTAATTTTATCATTAAAAAAGGCTGTAGTTTAAAGCACTTTATATCAGTTGTTTTAGTATGTGTCAATCAATTTATGGAAATATATTTGCACTCATGTGGTTTTAACGTTGAAGTCTCATAATAAGCAATATTTGAGAGTAAGATTAAATAGCAAGTTAATGAGTTGTTATATAATAAAAACTATTGAGAAAAGTATTATACTTGGATACATTAATGATTGATTTGAATGTTAAATCGAAATACATAGTTTGTCCTTAAAACACATTTTAACCTTCTTTTAAACACGTCAATCAATTGGTGTTCGGTTCTCCTCATCATTTTTCACAGATCCATTATGTATGTATAACTTTTAACTTTTAACTTTAGCGTACTAGGAATCCGATTCCTCATTGCCAATGCAGGCAAAGTGAACGATAAATTGATAAAAACATCTTTAGCTAGTTGGATCTCAGCAATAATGAGTGTCTTTATACTTGTATCTTTACAGTAAAGTATATCATAGTACCTTAAAAATAACAAATAAGTGTTTAATCGGAAAATCTTATGAAAAAAATTATAATCTTTTAAAAGAAAAATTATAATCTTTTAAAAGAGCACACTGCATACTTAAAAGGAAATAACCAAGGAAACAACCACATATTTAGACTAGTTTTTCTTAGAAGTCAAAGTTGGCAATTTAGAAGTTAAAGTTCCACCTTAACAACCCAAAGATGGCGTCCAGTTTTATACACACACACACCCTTCAATTGATTTCTTGTAAGAAAATTTTTTTGGCATTATTATGACTTATTTCAAAACAAATTCAATAAGCTAATTTGATTTAATTTATGGTAAATTTAAAATGCTATTTCATCTTATATAAATTTAATTAATTTCTTTAAAAAATGTAATTAGTTTTATTTATTTTGTAGTGATCAAGATATAAACTCTATATAATTGAGTTATATGAAAAGTAAAAAGGTAATCAATAATTTGGTCACCAATGTTGTCAAAACCCATCCTTGTCTTCATGATGACAAATACATGCGCTCATTCTTTGAATATCATTTTGAAATGGAATTTGGTTTAAATAAGTTAAAGCACATTGACAAAAATATCTCAACTTAAGCCATAGCCCTTGAGATTGGACTAACACATGTTTAGTGCCCACCATTCCTACCTCCACTTGTTTCCTTTTAAAAGCACTCATTTCTTTATTAAAAGTCAAATTTTGTACACAACTCATTTCTTTAGTGTGCATCTCACTTGAAACTATAAATTAGGCTATTTGACCATCCAAATGGTCCAAAATATCTGTAAGTCAAAATGAGTATTTTGACAATTTCACTAAGTTCATGTTCATAATATTTATTTCAACATGTATCAACCTTAATAAATATCAATGACTAGTACTAAGCCTCTTATGTTACAACAGGAGGCATAAAACCGTGTCAATTAGCACCAATAGCAAATCACCGCCAATGACCATCAACATTGAATCTTATATTAAAATGAGTAAAAACAAAAAAATAAAACAATAGGGAAAGTAGACGTCAAACGTTTAACCATACAGACAAAACGTAAAACATATAAAACAATACAACGATGGGTCGTTAAACAAAAAAATAAGTATAAAAATGTTGAACCACACACGCACGTTGTGACGTGTTAACTTGTAAGATTTAGGTTAAAATGTAAAAGGAAAAAATTGCAAAATATGAAAAGTATAGGGACCAAGGTTGAAAGTAAAAAAATATCAAAGCTATATCATAAAAGATGTAAAAGTATTAGGTTAAAAGAAAAAAAAATTAAAGATTATAAAAATAACAAAAGATGAGTACAACCTATTAATACACATGATATAACTCATAATCCATACTAAAGTTGTCAAGTGGCTCAATCATCATAGATCAATTGACATGTCCACTATGTAGTTTTATATAAAATATAACTGTTAATATGTAATGTATAACCCTAATATACAATTTAAATTTGTAATTAGTATTATATTAAATATTATTAAGAAACTTGCTTAAACCACATGCATGCAATTATCAGTTGATAGATTTAGAGTTTTTCAACAATTTGCAAACATCATATAGGAATTAGGATAAAAAGTTATTAGAAGTGATTAAACGGTTCTAGCATCATTTTTACCATGGTTGACTTAAAATTCCAATCACTATATATTAAAATTTTGTGTGACCTGTGAATAGTAATACCTTCTATTTTCAAAAACCAAAGAAGAATCAAATTAATATCTACCTTAAGTGGTTAGTGCGCTGCCCTATATATAGGTATGGGGTTCGATCTTGTAGCCTCATTATACTTTTTATGAAAACTCTTCATCAAAGTGCACTTTCCTTTTCACCCAAACTTATCTACCACAGCCACACATTCCTACAAAAAAAATTTAGATTTTATTTTTAAGATAAGGATAAAACATATTATATATACATATAAAACATTTAGGTTTTCTATATATACATCATATAAATATATGTGTAGTATAATTCATCAAAGTAATATGGAAATTGGTAACGTAGGTAGGTTTACAATTATGAAGAAACACCTCACGGCTCAAGCAACCGAACATGCTCTAGCATTACCTGATACGTCTTTTCATGTGACTTGCTTGTCTGATCATCTTATGAGAGAATCAATGAGAGTAGTGGATAGGTAGGCAGCTCAGCTCGTAACCATGCTTTCATATCAAAACAGAAGGGAATGAGTCGAGGTCAGGAACTGAACTACCTGCTTTCGGGTCAATTAAAGCAAGGGCCTCTGGTTTGGTCTTAGGGGTTATTTGATAATGTTTTAATGGTACGGTGAGAGGTCGGTGTGTTTGGTTCAGTAAAATGATACCTCTTAATAATTTATTATACCTTTTATGGTTAAGTTAAATGAAAAATGTTGAATGAAAAAGTGGATACAAGATTGCATTTCTTTAATAAAACATCGTTATGGTTAAGTTAAAAAACGATGTTGAATGGAAAAGAGGATAAAATTGTGCAGCCACCCCTACAAAGAACCAACATCCGTCGTTAACTCTAGCCCACCCTCCCCTATAGTCGGTTGTCAACCTGCATCCCTGCCGGAATCACGTTGGCACCCTACATTTCAATCGTGACCTACACCCATCTCCAACACTATATCCTTCAAATTGCGATCTTCAGTCCCATTTGGTAACTATATACACATCTCCTTCTAATATATTGTTAACTATATAAGAATAGGTAAAGGTTCCTGAAAAAACCACATTTATGCAAAAACTATAAAAACCAATGAGTTACGTACATGTAAGTGCATAGGATTATGAGTTACTTATACGCAGCTCAAAATTCATCTCGTCATGTTTGAAGGGATTTAGATTAAATTATGCATATATTTCTTAATTACCTAAAATACAAATTTTAGGATTGACTAAAGGTGGGTTTTACGATTTTCTCATACCTTGATGGTTTTCTCTTAATCTCTCTTCTATATATAAGAATATTGTCAAATTATATACCTATTATGTTATTGGAACAATATTTCCTTTCCATCTCACTCTATATGTATATATTGACGGGGTTAACACAATGTAATATGGATCTCAACACACATGCACAAACGATTAGAAAACGAGAAAATAACAAACACAAGATATAAAATGGTTCGGTGGGCATGAACTACGTCTACGGATTTCAACTAAGGTTTTTCTTTTATTAGCTCAGGTGCTCAAAAATTATAATACATAAGAGGGTTTATAATAAACTAGGGTTAATGAATTTATCAATAAACAAACAAATACGGATGCGAGCCCTTATTCTCTTGTTACCAACTTAAGTCCAAACCCAAAAATCTTCACAAACTCAACATATATAAAGTGTGATAGAGTTCAATAACATAAATTGGTGTCCAACATATATATAGTTTTTGCTACCACCACCACCGCCACTAACAAAATAGCCAAATCCCTTCGTCGTCCGGGAACTGGGAGATAAAAGTTTAAGATCCATTTAAGATCTCGACGACGATGCTATGGAAATCAAGAGGTGATTACGGACAACCTGAAACTTTAAGAACCTATGCAACTTGTGTTGGTTATTTAATTCAATTAATTTACACAAATGGTTTGATTTCTTCGTTATTTCGGGCCGAGAAAAACGTCGAGAATAGGGTAAGGTCCCTGTTTATGTTTTGATTTATTGTACATAGTTTGATATACAATTAAAAAACATCTCTCAAGGTATTTTTGTCAGTATGTTTAAACCTAACAGAAAAGTTAATAAAACTCAATGCTAATACTAAAACTTGTTATAAAATGAAAAACACATACATAAATTTGTTACTTTTTTTAAAGAACATGTTAATTTACTCAAAGCATGTGGACTATCCATCTAATTAATTTGTCCAAAGTGTAGAACTGTTTTATATACTTTTTATATAATTTTATTTAAAATCAAGTCATTAGATATAATTATTCTTTTAGTTTTTTTAAATATGATTAAAATCATTATAGATTAATTTTTTAATGGCGATCATCTAATCCTAATTTACGTCAATTTAAATTTACTTTAAGCCTCAAGTGATGCTTGAACCTAATCTTATATGGGTGAGAGACATACATCTTTATTACTAATAATCCAAGTTTTTATCATCACATCCTGAACAAAACACATGCCCCAACTCAAAGCGCATCTTTGGTGTTTCTTATCTTTTTTTTGTCACAACTTAGTATTTTTTTAAATTCCAAACATACTTTTGTAACGTGTTTATAATTTTTATATATGTTTACATACAATAAATTTTATTAAAATCGACCCATCATATATGACGTGTAATTAGGTTGTAGTTAAACTTAAACTAGGATGATTCAACCTCGCGCGTTGTTTCAACCTCGTGCGTTGCGCAAATGTTCAACGTAGTAGTTGACATGATTTCATTCGGTAATCACGAATATGGCATACATTAAATCCTAAGAACTGTTGTTTCAAGCATTGGTTTAGATCCGATTTCTCGTTGTGGCTACACATCAAACATGGTGGCACATCAAACATGGTTGCCATGCCAAGAGAACAAAATTATTTTCTTGGATTCATCTTAGCCATCTTATTAGGAGCCATTATCATAAGCTTCAATCACAACTATACCAAACATAAATACAGATCTAAGAAGCCAAACATCATCAGGTGTACAACAATAGTCATCATCATCTATTCAACATGCAAAATTCAATATAATAGAGCATAAACAAACATAAACCGAGAAACATAAGGTCTAATCAATTTGATTAGTGGAGGCTCAGATCTCTATCATGGATGCAACATACGTTACCACGCCGGTTGGAAGAGTTACATTATAGCCAAAGTAATAGATTACTAGTAGAGAAGAAATTATAGGAAAGCCAACAGTAGTAAGCCTCAGGTGAGGAAATATCAATCATCATCGAGCTCCGCCAAGGAATCCGGTGATACCAATGGCTGACAGACCCCAAAAAAAGGCCATCGCGCTTCCTTCGGAAACCAAAACAGTCGAAATAATCGGTCGACTAAGAATGACTTCCGACAGAGGGAATGGCCGAAAATTCTTGTTAAACATGCAATCGACCGCACCTCCACGGCCGCCTACCCAACACCGGCCATAATGATTACCTACCAAATCAAGTAACCCTAGAGCCCCCCCTCGAACACGAAATCCGCGGCTGGAACCCTAGAAACCCCCCCCCCCTTCAAAATGGCAGTCGCCACTGAAGCCGTAGAACCAAAGTCGAAGAGAGGCCAACAGCCTGGTAGTTTGAACCCAGGCGGTGAATTGCGGGCGGCTGCATGAATGCTACCATCTCAAAAGCCCAAAATCAAGTCAGATAAGAGGGCAAACCGACAAAACGCCGATGCAACCGACGACCGTGAGCATCCACGCAACTCGCGCCATCTCCGCCTTTCCTTCTCCGCCGTGTGAGGCTGGAAAGAGCAAACCAACGACGGCCTTCTCTCTGTGAAAATGGGTGTAAAGAAGCACCCACGTCTATATAGGAGAAAAGCATTCAGAGGATCATATTGTAAAGATCAGAAACTATAGTGGCCAAAATATATACACAACAACCCAACTATTACTCAACTTAGTTTTAAGATCAGAAACTATGATGACCAAAACATATACACAACAACCCAACTATTTCTCAACTTAGTTTTAAGATCAGAAACTATGGTGGCCAAAACATATACACAACAACCCAACTATTACTCAATTTAGTTTTAAGATCAAAAACTATGGTGGCCAAAACATATACACAACAACCCAACTATTACTCAATTTAGTTTTAAGATCAAAAACTATGGTGGCCAAAACATATACATAACAACCCAACTATTACTCAACTTAGTTTTAAGATCAGAAACTATGGTGGCCAAAACATATACACTACAACCCAACTATTAATCAACTTAGTTTTTCATATTATAAAATAACGCACAAGAATACTTATCAAGTGATAATTGATGCGTCACAAGACCTTAAATCACATATTTATTTTTATATTAAATAAAATACTCCACCTTCAATCTAGTTAGGTATGGAATTTTGGTAGATCTTTATGCTGCAAACATGTGGCAGAACTCTCAAGAATTATCCGTAACCTTCTTTGTAAATGCTAACCCCATAAACACACTCCAACATTCAAATATAATCGATCAACTTAAATTTGCAGGAATGAAAAAATAGCCACTCAATTTATTAATGTCCCATCTAACATATTTTTCAAAAATATGATTAGATATTACACAACTGAGGTGTGAGGTTCGGTGCCTATGGTAACTAGTGTTTTGCGAGTTTTAGTCATTTACTCTGAAAGTTTAATTAATTTATTGTAAAAAAACTAAATGTAGTTGTTACCGTTAAAAATAAAAATCATACCACTATATATGTAGAATATTTGATATTGTCTTGTACTTCATATGAAATCAATGAAATTACTCCGATCACAAAACGGCTATATCACTACAAGAAATGCCCTTAATAGCGGCGACGCTATTAGCGACGACGTGATCATTAGCGGCGACACAAATAGCGGCGACATGTCGCCGCTATTGATGAGCAATCCGTTTCCAGTTTTTTCAATCAGATATGACCGTTGATCGTGCAACAGATCTAACGGTCGGGGGTTGATCGTACTTAACCAATAGCGGCGACACTATTAGCGGCGACATGTCGCCGCTATTTGTTAAAATATATCCACCCACTCCCTTCATGTCGCCGCTATTTGTTAAAATATATCCACCCACTCCCTTCTTCCCTCCACATTCACCTTTACCTCCACATCCTCCCTCCACCACGCTGCAACAGATCTGTCTCTCCGACTCCTCTCGCCGGTCACCGCGCGCCATCCGAGCTCCCCCTCCTTCTCGAGCACATACATTCATCACCGCAACCCCTCCTTCTCGAGCACATACATTCACCACCGCAACTCCTTCTCGAGCACTCCTCTCGCCGGTCACCTCTCCAATCGAACACCACCGGCCACCACTGCAACCGCCCACCACCGCTGCTGCAACCCACCACCACCACCACCGCTGCTGCAACCCACCACCACCACCACCGCTGCTGCAACCGACCACCACTACTGTTGAAACCGAAGACCACCACAACTGCTTCAACCCACCACCACCACTGCTGCAACCCACCACCATCACTGCAACCGACCACCCTTATTTAGGTATGAATTTTTGATTTAGTTGTGTTATTGGGTGACATTGTTAGGTATGAATTTTTGATTTAGTATGAATTTTTGATTTAGTGTTGTTGAAGCATTATTTAGGTTTGAATTTGTAACATCCGCCATTTTTTCCAAGCTAAAACCCAAACCCAATTTTTTATTTTATTTATAATAATTATAATGGATCAAATGCATTAAAAGTGCAATTTATATTGTGAATTATTCATTTATTAATCATCTAAATAACTTGTAATAATTTATAGATTTATAAATATTCTTTATATAAAGTTATAAAGATTTATTAATCATTTTATAATAAATAACTAAATGAAAAAGTCTTATTAAACTTTATTAAGTTATAAAATGAATTTTAATAAACTTATAAAGCTTTATTAGTAATTATGAATTTTAATTATTAAGTGAAAATAAATAATCAAATTATAAAGTTTATAAGTTTTATAAAAGTTGTAAAGATTAACAAATAAATAATTGATTTATTATATAAAATAATGGTTTCAAAGTTGAGGGTTTACTTGGTAAATCTTAAAACTTGAATTAAAAGATTTTATATGAAATAATAAGGTTTTAAAACTTCAGGGACCAAATGTGTAATTTTGTTTTAAAACCCAACCCCCACCCCGTCGGCTTTCTTTCTTCCGGCCAAACTCCGGCCAACGACTCCAGGGAGCCCCAAAACCTACCGAAACCCTTTGATCTCGACCCCAAACCGTTTCAAATCGTTTTGTGGACTCGATTGGAACTCACTAAAGGACTTTAAATAAGCTTAACATCGGTTACAGGAACATTTGAACTCGGTAACCGATTGCCTTCAATCTGCGAACCGTTCGATAATTAAAACCAGATAATAATCTAATTAATAGGAACCTACACGATCGTTTAACCATTCCTAAACCTCTACCAATTACAACTTCACCCGAAACACACTTAAACATCACCAACGATTCACATATTCATCGCGACCTGCAACCGTAGTGTTCATCAACTTTCGAGCAATCATAGTTGAAATTGATAGAGGGCTTTAGATCATCGAGACCAGTGGAAACTTCTTGTACAACGAATTTGATTATTATCATCGTTTGCATCTCGAACCATACTCAACCTCATCGCGGCTTTGTTCCTCATGTGTTCTTATCGACTTGAACTTCAATTCGGGTAATTAATTGCATCCACAGACTCGAAATCACATGGGGATTAAAAGCCCCAATGTTGATTTCATTATCATGAACAAATTGGTGATCAATTGGTATGATTTCATTCTAGGGTTCTTGGTGATTTGGGGGTTTCATTGTGTTTATGTTTTTAAGAATTAAAACCCCTTTCCTAGCACGGCTGCGGCCCTGGTTTACTGGTTACACGTTAACATTCGAACCTTGAGGTCCCGGGTTCGAACCCGGGCACCCTCAAACCATTCTTTTTGGCTTTTTCCAGCCTTTAAAAAATATATAAAATTTTCTAAAAATTATAAAAATCAGTTTTATAAACTTTGTTTATTTTTAAAATTATTCAACTATTTTCTGTAAATTTATTCCTTTAAACACCTTAATATTTTTTTAATAATATTATTAACAAATATTATAAATAGCTTATTTTTATAAAAATAAACTTTAATAGTTGAAATCATTGAATTATTATTGGTCTTTACGTTATCTTTAATTATAGATTTATTTATGATAATTATAAAATTATATTTACATTTTATAAATAAATTTCACAAATCATTATAAAGGGTTTAATTCCTTTAAAATTGGCTAAATAGTATTTTTCTTTCATTGGATCAAAATATATATGATTTCAATAACTAATGTAACATCCGGCCTCTCACACCAACAATATTGTCCGCTTCGCCCACGAGGAGCTCACGGATTTGCTTTTGGTTGCCCGGGTGAAAACTTCCCAGGGAGGTCACCCATCCATGGATTGCTCCCACCTGAGCACGCTTAACTGTGGAGTTCTCCTCTCATCCAGAGCCAATACGCCCAAAACGCGTTGTTGATATTAGAGGCCAGACATTCCTTATGAACCAGGAATCTCTCCTGTCTACGGCCGATGTGGGATATGTGTAGGGTGTCACAAGCACCCCTGTTTGGACTCATCGTCCTCGATGAGCCCGAGAAGTCACCATCATTGGTGAGGTCTGTCCCACACCCCGAACGGCACAGGAGTGGCTCTGGTACCATTCTGTAACACCCGGCCTCTCACACCAACAATATTGTCCGCTTCGCCCACGAGGAGCTCACGGATTTACTTTTGGTTGCCCGGGTGAAAACTTCCCAGGGAGGTCACCCATCCCTGGATTGCTTCCACCTGAGCACGCTTAACTGTGGAGTTCTCCTCTCATCCACAGCCAATACGCCCAAAACGCGTTGTTGATATTAGAGGTCAGACATTCCTTATGCACCAGGAATCTCTCCTGTCCACGGCCGATGTGGGATATATGTAGGGTGTCACAACTAACCTTATTTATTTATAAAAACCCCCAATTCTTATCGAAACCCTAGTTCACATTAAATCGCTAATCTTATTATTAAATTTAAATCTTGTAAATATATACGTTTAGGTACCTTGTAAAAGAATTCCTTTGAACATCGTCTATTATTCTTATTATCATCTTATACATATATACGTCATGTGAGTTTCCTTGCCCCTTTTTATATTATTTTACACTGTTTTGGGGTGAAACATGTTAATCATATCAACATACACTTGTAAACATTTAAATTTTGTAAAGCACTTGCAATTCATACTTTTATTTGTCATGGTTATTTGTGTTATTGCAAGTCTTATATGAGATACATTATATCTTTACAATTATTAACTATTGCTAGCCTGGCGACGTCTTAGATCTTTGGGTCTGACAAGTCTATTTGGTGCTAAAGCCGATGTATTGCCGGCTCCTGATAACGTATGACTTGTTCATCATAGGAACCAAGTACATAAACTTGTAATTAAGTCGAGGTTTGATTGTAGCTATATGTGTTCTATAAACTTGCTAACTTATAACCATTGACATGAATTGCTACTTGTAAACCTTTTTATATATATACGTGTGTGTTTAACCCATGGAAACTCACTAACTTTTAAAGTTGACCCTTTATAACATGTTTCAGGTTCACTACTTGAGGGATTTTTCTTACCCATATAGGACTTGGACATAGTTTAACTAAATATTTTATTTCTTTGTTTAAATCATTTGTATTGTAATGATTTATTATCTTGTATTGTTCAATTAAAAATGATATTTAATATTATTCCAATTTATTTAGTTCCATGTGCTATGAACAATCGTTTCACATTCGTCCGCCTCGATGATTCCGCCGTCGGTCGGGGTGTGATAAATTTTGATTTATTTGTGTTATTGGGTGAATTATTTAGGTATTAATTTTTGATTTAGTATATATTTTTTATTTAGTTGTTTTGAAACATTATTTAGGTAGAATTTTTGATTTAGTTGTGTTATTAGATGAATTATTTAGGTTATGCTAGTTATGTGAATCTTTAATTTAGTTATACAAGTTATTTATTAAATTATTTGTTTATAATATTTGGTAATTAGATGTTAGTTTAGGTGCTTTGTTGGTTGAAAATTATTATGTTAATGATGCTTAATAACTAGATTATTTAGGTTATGATAGTTGTGTAACAAGTTGTGTTATTTGATAAGTAATGTATCGGTGGAAAATTGGTTGAAATTGTTTAGTAATAAAGTGTTAATTTAAATGAAACTTGTTTAATAAATTTGTGTTAGATTGAGTTAAATTTTTATAGTAATGAACAATAATAAGAAATCACTAAAAAAATCAAACGAACGTGACATTTTTTAAAACAATTGTAATAATGTTTCAATTTGTTTAAACATTGTCACATTTCATTTAATTTTTATAGTAATTGCTTATTGTTTTACATTATGAACGTTTAGGTTTCGTGACTTCATTCTAATCATCACGAGCTTAGAAATACCCGCCCGAAATTGATTTAGTAATTAATTTCGGGTTGTCCCCGTTTTGGGACGGTTTTTTGAATATTTTATCTCATTTAAGATATGAATGTGTATTACATGATTGTTTGTTTAAGAAAAAGTTGGTTTTCATTTTCTCTTTGTTCGACGAATATATATTTCTATATGTATATATACTTGGGAGCTAAGAGGAAATGGGGCTGAATTTTTTTAAACAACCAATTATATGAGGCACGTTCATATATGAGATAAGATATTCAAAAAGTGGGTATAGCAGCCTACCCTTTTGAATTCTCAATCCGTTGTCATACTTTTTGTTAATGTTTCGTGGATAATTTTTCATCCACTTAAATCCTAATATATATTGCAGTTATATAATCATGCCTGTTGATAAAAGTTGGCTTCTTAATCCAAACCGTAGATCACCTGAGTATCAACAAGGACTCAACTCTTTTATAGATATGTGCGAAAAACTTACCAACAGTTATGGTCAAATTTGATGTCCGTGTATGAAATGTCAGAATACCGTATTATTAGGATGAGTTAAAATGAAATATCATTTAGAAATATGGGGCATATGCCGGTCATACAAAAATTGGACCTATCACGGTGAAAGTTTAATTCCTGAAGTTGTAGTTGTAGATAACGTTGCGCCAACTACAAAGATTGGACATGATTTGAGTTTAAATAGGTCAAAATAACTTAAACTTGGATGTGTTAAGTTTATCATAGTTGTTTGGTTTATGTTATTTGAGTTTAAACGGGTCAAAATATGTTTAATTATCTAAGTGTGTTTGGTTCAACATAATGTGTTTGGTTTACACTTCATATACTTTGTCAAAATATAAATGTATCTTTTATTTTTACAGGAGCAAATTTCAAGTCTGTTCCAAAATGCGCAATTTATGTCACAAATAACGCAATTAATTGCTTCGCAAAAGGCTCCAAATCAAGCGGAAGAAGATGATTCAGACGAGAGGGAAGAATAGCTTATTGTATGATTGTATAATATTGCGTAATCTAAATTTTTAACTTTTAATTATGACTAAATTATCTATGTATGATTGTATGATATTTCGTGACCTAGATTGTAGTTTATGTATAATTTTATGTTATTGCGTAATCTAGATAATGTTATTGGAAAATCTAGGTTTATTTTGGATGAAAACTGGATTTTTGAAAAAAAATTAAAAAAACAAAAACACCATTAGCGACGAGAGCTGTCGCCGCTAATAGTTACAAAAAACTACTAGGTGACGACTACTTTTAGCGGCGATTTTTTAGGGTATTAGCGGCGACACCTTTAGTGGCGACCAATTAGCGGCGATGAGTTGGCTAATAGCGACGAACTATTAGCGGCGACCTTTTAGCGACGACTTGCCTATAGCGGCGACTTGCCGATAGCGGCGACAATTGGGGGTATTAGCGGCGATAATTGTCACCGCTAATGGGCGAATATTTTGTAGTGTATATTGATGAAAGTCACTTATATTATGTATTTAAGTAATCGATTTGTCTGATGTAAGAGTCCATGATGTCAAATTAAAGGACTTAAGAAACAATTAATTGATTTAATTAGGTAAAAAAAGTGACCATTAATCCTTATTAAAAAGGGTTTAATAGTCTTGTCCTTTGATATTACGAAGACGACCAATATATAATTGTATTTTAAACGTAAAATAACCTAGTATGATGACCCCAATCTATAAATAAATTTATAATAATATTTATGCATTTCATGCGTTTTTAGGAATGCTCCCAGTAATTTCTAAAAGAGGTAACTTTATAAAGTGTTTTAACTATGTAACTTAAATTTAAAAGAGTCCATGATGTCAAATTAAACGACTTAAGAAACAATTAATTGATTTAATTAGGTAAAAACAAAGTGACCATTAATCCTTATTAAAAAGGGTTTAATAGTCTTGTCCTTTGATATTACGAAGACGACCAATATATACTTGTATTTTAAACATAAAATAACCTAGTATGATGACCCCAATCTATAAATAAATTTATAATAATATTTATGCATTTCATGCGTTTTTAGGGTTTAGGGTCTAGGGACGTTGACGTAAATTTTAGATATTTTTTTTATTTTTTTCATAATTAATATGTTATTTAAATTTTTTGATATAATTGTATATATTGAAAATTCTGACCCCTACGTATTCTTTACCGTTACTTTCTTGACATAAGAAAATTTAATGATGACTCGATTTGATCGTCTAGTGGTCCGATTTGAGAAAATTATGCACGAGTGACTAACGAGTGACTAAATTAAAACATTTTTAAAACTTTGTTACTAACTGTGATATTTTCACTTACTAAAATAACCAGTGTAACGAATTTCTTCTAAAGGGATTTACATTTATTACTGACCAGCAAATTATTGTTTTAACTTTTAGTGGCGATTTACATAACAAAAGTGGGTGCTGGTTGGACACCGGACACGAGATATACATGAGTATATGGTAAAAAATAAGCTTGTTTTTATAATAATTACGATAACCAAATTAAACTACACACTTCACATGAAAACATACATTGCACACATGAGCAAAGCTAAACAAATACGTATAGATAATTTAACACCAATAACAATCAACGTTAAAGAAATTTTGTAAACATTTCAAAAGAAGCTAAAAAAATAACTGTAGATCACCAGAAGCCATGATCGAGCACCGCATGGCGATTGTGGTTGTAAAGTTTGCCTTTTACGATGCGCCAGGATATGATCACATATATTAGGATAGCCAGAAATCAAAAGTAAGTCGAACTGAACCATGTGTTTATTGTGTCGGTGATTTAATTTATCAAAAGCATTTTAGTAAAATTAGATTTGTTTTATGACTAAATAAGAAATTAGAACAAATATTAATATGAGTTAGGTAGTGCGGTGTGCACGTTCATTCAAAAATATAATTATTTTTATATAAGAAGCCTTCATAGTTCAAGGGGGCAAAGCTCCTAGACAAAAGGGATGAGGATCAACGCTTTGACAATACAGTCCAAAAGGTGTACAATATATGGGCAATGCCCTTGGTGGTGGTCAAGCTACAAGTCGCTTCAAGTTTACCCGATTGATGGAAGTTGCTTGGAAAAGGTGACCAGCAACAACTGATCATCAGTATATAGTAAATTCGTAGTACTTTGATAGTAACTGATTACTTCGGTACCAATTATAATTAAGCATCAGTGTATTTCGTTATCAAAACTTAAAAATAAGTAAAAGTAGTGTTGTGACTTGTGATATGCAAATTAAAGGAAAAATAGTATCCTTAGATAACAAAGGTCGTTAGAACATATTTTTTATTGATGAAATACGCTATAACATAAATAAGAAAATTATTTCAAGATGTCCATCCAAGCTCACCAAGACACCAATCAACGCGTTACCCTAAACTTTCATTTTTACTCATCTAGCTATTTTCCGTTTATAATTTTATCTAATATATGATATAATCATTTTATACAAATATAAGATAACAATAAGAAGTCATACATTGATGACATCTATAGGTTAGCTCTAAAAGTTCATATATCGTACATCAAGATATGGTTTAACATCATCGATACAAAAGATTGATTTGATTACTTCTTTCTCAAGTCTCGACCTCATCGACTATCATCAACTTTTTCTTACACATTGAAGACATAACTGCTAATCCTTATCGCGTTATCTATCCACTGTAACATGACTTTCCTCATTATGGTTTAACATCTTGATTAGCCCTCACTATACATGGTTTATATCATAACTTCGATTAGCCCTCACTATGGTCGTTTAACATCTTGCTATTGTTTGACCTATATATATCTCATTTATTTATATATATGTCTACTCAAAATAATTATTGAACCAAAAAAGGGTATTAATCATAAATTAATTAATACAAATGTTGAAGTCCATATTACTTTAAATCTCGTTGTTGACAGTATATTATAATTAAGATTGTCATAGTCATAGAAAACGTAGTTACAGGTGTCCATTCATTTTTTTCCCAAGACAATAAGTGATATGATATTTGTTTGCCACAATAAGTATGTGTATAATTTTCTTAGTTTTTGAATTGAAAGACGACAATAATATATTTGACTGAGGTTACTGGTCATTTTCTTTAAAGTAATGTTTTTAATACAATTATTATTGTTATTATTATTGATATATGATTATACAAATGAACATATAAACGTTAAACAAAAATCCTTGTCACACACACGCCATGAGCAAACACAAACATCCTCCCTATTGCCTTTGATGTCACCATCATTACCTCCTACAATGTGATTAAGGTATGGATAAGCCGAGCATGGACTCAAGCTCAAGCCTACGTTGAAGCCGGCACGTTTTTAAACCGACACAAGTCCTAGTTTCGTATATTAAATTTAACTAGCTAGGATCGCAAGCGTAAAAAAATCTATTATTTATATTAACATAATAACTTCTATTTAATATACCAAATTAAATATGTATCACATAACATATATTATTGTAAATATAGTTATTACAAAAATAACTATGTAATGTATATATGCTGTCTGATATATATAAAATTAGAATAATAAACTAATTAGACAACTAATAAATAATAAACAATTCGATCTTGTTTCACCCCTAATTAGGATCTCTACTTGCTAACTTCACATTTATTTGTAAACTCTTAAACAATTTAGCGTGGAATCAAAATGACCATAGGTTGATTTGGTTAACATGTATACTGGTTGAACTGGGTTGTGTTTAGAACATGTTGCTTTTGAAAAAAATGTCAATTTGATTTAAGATGTAAATGAATTCTCCTCAAAATAATTAAGCTTGAGTGAAGTGAGTGTCCTTTCTTTAAAAAAATAAACATATGCATCAAAATGTGCTCACGTACCGCTATATTTCTTTTATGATGGGTGGTGATGATGTATGGATAGTTAGAGGTGGAGATGACATTGGAGATCATGACAACGACAATAGATAGAATAAGGCCAGGTGACGATGAAGCTAGTAATGGCATCGGTAGCTACAAGTGACGTTGCAAGGGCATCGACAACGACAACGATGGTGGTAAAGGTTGCGGTGGTCGTGTAGGTGATTTCAACACTGTGAGGGTGGTGATTCGGCGAGCAATAGGTGATGGTTAAATATAATGGCGGTGGACCGGTGGTTACTGATGGTCCATTTAAATTGTTTTAAGTTAACAATTTGTATTATAGTAATACATATCTTAGTTGTAACTTTAACTGCATCTTTAACTAGATGTAGATTGATTTAATGTTTTATTTATCTTTACTACTATATAACACAAAACTTTGAGATAAATTAGTAATTTTCTCTTTATTTTAAGACAACATATGAAAAGTCATAATGTATTCTTGTTTCTTTTTCTAGATTTTTTTCTTTATATTTGTCTTTTGTTTGATAAGAGTTTTTACTTTTAACATATTTATTTTAATTGATATTCATGCTCTATTAAATACCATAGTTTCGAGAATAATATCATAACGATATAATAACGAATCGTCAAAACATGTGTAAATATCAACTATCATTATCATGTATCTATGTCATTAAAATCACAAAAACCAAAATAACATAAAAAAACTGTAATTGTGATGTTCTCGTATACATTTAAAATCAAATTGCAGCAAAGCGCGGGTCTAATATGCTAGTATTATATTAATACATATAAGAAGGACAAGTAAATAATTTATATAAAAGTAATGGGTTGTTTGACAATATCTGAATTATTAAATGTTGAACCAATAAGAGTTCTGAACCATTAACAGGTCTGAACCATTAAGAGCTAGTATATCGCTTAACTATTCCAAGGCAAATGTCTGACCAATTCAGATAAGAGGTCTTAACCATTCAACATTAGACCTCTTAACCATTTAGCATTAGTATAATGCTTAACCATTCAGAGTCAAATGTCCTAACCATTCAGACATTTGCTCATGAAACAAACAGTCTGAACCATTAAGTGTTGTACCACTCAGACATCTGAACTATTAAGAGACTGATTAAGAGGCTGCCAAACAGCCCATTAGATTTAAAGTAATAACAAGTGTTAGCACATTATACATCTTTTACAGCTAGACCAAATGTTTATTTTAACCTTTTAGTTTGTCTCACATCGGTGGTTAAAATCAAGATTCACAAAGCAAGTTAATCACCATATATAGCAAAGTCTTATTACTTGAAAAAATTGAACTATGCATGCCCTTCATATGGCTAAATTGAGTAAACAATGAAATTTTTTTATAAATATAAAATTGTTTTTCGAATTCAAAATGTTAAAAAATTAACCAAGATTCAAAGCTTAATTGAAAAAAGATCGGCTTGATATCAACAAACCAATTCAACCCCGAGTTGAACTGGGCTCGGCTCGTGTTTCCATCACATCACACGAGCACCCAACCAGTATGAAGAGAATAAATTAACCAACAACTAAACAAAGTTGCTAACCGTCCATAATTTAACACAATTAAAAACAACAAATTGTTAACGGTTCTCTAAAAAAGGTAAGAAATTCGCCGACGCCAACAATATTCTAGTAAAAAAAATAAAAGCTTTTTATCATTAAAAAAATATGATAGTTTTGATAAAGTATTGACGGTTAAATTCAACCCAGAAGGTGGCGTAGAAATTTCCAGCTCACAAAAGATGCCGAAATTAAAAGAATATACCATACAAGATACTCATACTATTTGTTGCTTATAAATCCTAACTAAACCCCTAAATCTTTCACCAATTCACCTCAACGACAAAAACAGGTCAGTATCACTTCATTCATTTCAATTTCCCCAATATTCATCATCTTCGTCGTTTTCGTTAAAATCATATGCATATTTTATTATTTTTATTATTATTATTATTATGCTTTAACATGCATGCATGCATGAATCACAAGCACAAGCTTCAAATTTGCTCTGTTTCTGCATGGAAACTTAATTCGTTTTCGATTCATGACAAGCTGTTGTGAATTCGAATATGTTATGAACAATTATGCGTTTAATTTGGTAATTTAATGATGAAATTGATGATATATGTGTTTGTGCTTGCAGAATTTGACGAAAACAGAGGAGTTTGCGAGAATTAGGGTTTTTAATTTGTGGAAGGTTTATCAATGGCGACATCAAGCAATTTGAAAGTGTTAAATGCGCTTGATGGCGCCAAAACGCAATGGTATCACTTCACTGCAATTGTGATTGCGGGAATGGGGTTCTTTACTGACGCTTACGATCTCTTTTGTATCTCGTTAGTGACGAAAATGCTTGGTCGCATTTACTACACGAAACCGGGCTCGCCCAAGCCCGGAAGCCTACCGCCGAATGTATCGGCTATGGTTAACGGGGTCGCGCTCGTTGGGACCCTCGCGGGCCAGTTGTTCTTCGGGTGGCTCGGTGATAAGCTTGGGAGGAAGAAGGTGTATGGGATTACACTTATGCTCATGTGTCTTTGCTCCATCGCTTCGGGTTTGTCGTTCGGGAGCTCGCCTAAGACGGTTATGAGTACCCTTTGCTTCTTTCGGTTTTGGCTCGGGTTTGGGATTGGTGGGGATTACCCGTTGTCCGCTACGATAATGTCCGAGTACTCGAATAAGAAGACTCGGGGCGGGTTTATTGCTGCGGTTTTCGCAATGCAGGGGTTCGGGATTTTGGCGGGTGGCGTGTTCGCGATTATTATGTCGTCGGTGTTTAATTCTCGGTTCGCGGCTCCGGCGTATGAGGTTGATCCGGTGGGGTCGACGGTTCCCGAGGCGGATTACGTGTGGAGGATTATATTGATGGTGGGGGCTCTTCCGGCTCTGATGACCTTTTACTCAAGGTCAAAGATGCCAGAAACGGCTCGATACACCGCCCTGGTGGCGAAAAACGCCACCAAGGCGGCTTCTGACATGTCAAAAGTCTTGAATGTCGAAATCGATCCCGAGCAAGAAAAAATTAATGTGCATTCCGAAAGGAGTTTCGGTCTCTTTAGCCGTGAGTTTTTGAAACGACACGGGCTACACTTGCTCGGGACCACTAGCACCTGGTTTCTACTCGACATCGCGTTCTACAGTCAAAATCTCTTCCAGAAGGACATATTCAGTGCCATAGGGTGGATCCCGCCCGCGAAAACAATGAATGCCATTGAAGAAGTTTACAGAATAGCGAGAGCGCAAACGCTTATCGCGCTTTGCAGTACTGTCCCCGGTTACTGGTTCACCGTCTTCCTAATTGATAGAATCGGACGGTTCACCATTCAGCTTATCGGTTTCTCTATGATGACTATCTTTATGTTTGCATTAGCTTTCCCTTACAACCACTGGACCCAACCCGAAAACAATATAAAGTTTGTGGTCATGTACTCGTTAACGTTCTTCTTCGCTAATTTCGGCCCCAACACCACCACATTCGTGGTCCCAGCAGAGATCTTCCCGGCTAGGGTTCGGTCAACTTGCCATGGTATCTCAGCAGCGTCGGGGAAACTAGGCGCAATGGTCGGTGCTTTCGGGTTCTTGTATCTGGCTCAGAATCAAGATCCGAGCAAGACAGATGCGGGTTATCCAGCGGGTATTGGAGTGAAAAATTCACTCATCGTGTTGGGCGTGGTCAATTTTTTGGGAACTTTGTGTACTTTCTTGGTGCCTGAATCGAAAGGAAAGTCACTCGAGGAAATGACGGGTGAAACCGAGAAGTGAACCAACGATTCGCAGCCTTAGCTACAGTCGTATGTATCGGCTACCATTAGTTCATAGTTACAAGCATGATTCACTTGTTCAAATAAAAATCTTGTTATTGTTCTCTTTTTCAAACTCAATAGTACTAGTTTTCAATTTTCAATTTTTCTATCGCATTATATCTTTAACAGGTCAGACATTTAGTTAAAAAAAAAAACTTAGCTTAAAGCATAGTAAAACAGGTTATAAGTGTCTGATCTGATCAGATTTTTAAAGCGTACGTACAGCTCCTAAATCATTCAGATTTTTATATTAAAATGATATGCTTTTGTGACCAAATTATATACACTTACTATATTGGTTGACGGTCACCGGCCCATTCGCTAGCTCTCGTCATTCTTGAAGTCAAAAGACACCATGTTTACACCATCAAGGAAACAACATAGAGACACAAGGGAACCATGCATATATGTATAACAGTTCGTTACAAACTACACGATAAATACGCTTACAGCAGGTGATTAACACGTACACACTGCATAAAAAGCGCATAAACGCAATCAGTTTACACGTTATCTGAACACATTGAGCTCCATGTAACCAAAGTGGAGCTAAAAGATATTCTTTTTGTCTGAACCTATTTTAACCCGTTACCCAACTCACACATTCGGTCACTTCCAAAAGATGTTAAGAAACTTTTTAGAAATCAACAGGCATTGTGAACAAATTTATGGGATGAAAGGGGCCAAAGCTAACCAATCAATGAAGAATATCTGCTATCATTCTCCGGTAATGCTGATGTGAATATTGCAGCTCTCAGCAGGGCTGCATTCGGCTGCAAATCGATATCATATTCCGAAGAATCAATACGCAGAAGCTTAAAAACAGAAATTATACGTTCATGTTTGATGTGAATAATAAAATTGAAGATCAATGAAGACAGAATTAAAGATTAAAAGGGTGACATGCGAAAAACTGAAAAAGAAGTTTGGAGCAAATATAACTGATGTAGGAAGAAACTAAAGGTGGATTCTGATTCGATCAATTGTTTAGGGGCCGTGCGTTAACTCAACGCAACTTTATTATTATGATGTAACGTGATGTTGTTCTTGTGATATGTTGGACTCTAGTGAACCTAGGGTTTAAATCTTTTAAGAATCAAGTAAAAAGTATTTTAAACTTAAACTATGAAAAGTAATTTTTACCATTAATATTTTAATGAATAGTTAAGATGAAATGATTGATAATAATAAGTTTGTATAAACTACAAAAAACAATGACAAAAATAACACATTGTGTTATCTTCAACACTATTAGTTTTGAAAAATACAATGATGAAAGTATATCATTGTGTACTTCTAATTGTAAAATAAAATAAAAATAATAAGTTTATATAATCTATAGAAACATAACAAAAATAACATAACATGATATAAAACGTAAAACACAATGATAAATACATATAACAATTAATATAAAATATATGACACAATTAAATGTTATTTGACACAATAAATATTTATGAGACAATAAGTTGATGTATTTGACACAATTATCAAAATATCATTCTTTTTAAAACAATAGAATGACATGTATCAAGCCCACAATTATTTTTAGAATTTTTAGATTAAATACTCTTTTTACTATAATAACCTTAATCTTGTAGTTTTTATAAAATCAACAATTTCATTTACCATGTTTTATAAATTTAGATAGTTTATAGCAATGCCATTGTCATTTTCTACGTATTTAATTCATAAATATCAAAATATTTCATTTCAATTTATAATTTAGTAATCTACTATTTAAATAAGCTATTATTTTATAAAGGCATGAATGTACAATGCAAGGCCTAATTAATAAAGTATATGAATCACTAGATTTAGTAAACACCCTTACACGGGTTGAATAAAATAAATAAATAGAATAAAAGTTTATTAATTATAAATCGTATTTTAATATAAGATAGAATTGAAATCTTTTTTATAATAAATAAAATAAAATTTTTATTTTAAAACAAACGTTTTAAAAATATCATACTTAAAAACTTTCTTTTATAACTCTCAATTTTAACTATTTTTTATTTATAAAAGTTTTACTTTTTAAAAACACCATTTATAAAATATTTTGTATTTTTTAAAAAGTTTGATGTTCTAAAAAATTTTTTAAATTATGAAAAAATATTTCCTTAGAAATAACAGTAGTAAAATATCTCTTAGTTAGTTTATTAAAAAACTATTTTAATAAAAAATTAAATAATATTATTAGTAATTAATTTTATTATTAAATATGAGAGATAAGCGGGAAAAAATTGTTAAGAAGCAATATGGTGTTAACATGTGTCCTCTTATATACCTTTTTATTAGAGTAGGGAGATTTGAACCGAAAGTTATGTGATTTTTAAAACTCACATGATGACGATATGAGCAACATGGTATTGTTATAATTTGTAACCTAAAGGATTATTTTATAAGATGATATTGCTAATGACACTTAAGTACACTTTGTTCACAATTGTGTTTGAACTTTTCAACACTCATATATTAACACTAGCTATAGTAATCCGTGTGTTACACGGGTTGAATAAATAAAAAAATTAATATAACAAAATTTATTAATTATAAAATAATATTTTAAGATATAATATCAGTGAAATTATGTATTAGAAATGACTGTAAGATAAAATAGTGATATCAACTTTTTAAAACTTTATTTTTTTAAAAATAAATAAATAAACGTTTTATTCTAAAACAAACCGTATAAAAATGTCATTTTAAAAATTTTCTTATTATAACTCTTAAATTTAATTATTTTTGGTTTTAAAAAAATAACTTTTTAAAATACCAATTTTAAATATTTCGTATTTTAAAAAAAAGTCTTATGCTTTAAATAAATTTATTATTTTAAAAAAATTATTTATTTAGAAATAACATTAATAAATAGATCTCTTTATTAATTTATTAAATCTAAAAAATGTTAAATAGTATTATTAGTAATTAAGAAAATTATTTAATAGGAGAGAGAGGCGGGAAAATTTTGGTGAGAATGATTGTGGTGTTGACACGTGTCATCACAGATACCTTTTTATTAAAATAAAAAGATTATGAAATAAGCAGATTGCAAAATGGACACACAAATATGGCAAGTTGCGATTATATTGCGATTATTGAATGTTTATATTGTTACAAGATCAATTGGATTATTACATAAGACACATTTATGTAGATTTGTAGATTTAAAAGCAAGCTTAGAAAGTTGATGAGTTAGCAAAATTTGTCACTTATTTACTTTGATTTATCATTTTGGCCAGGTCACGATCTTAGATTTGTTTGTTCTTATAGTTGATCTACTAATTTTTTTCTTTAACTTGGACTCAAAAGTTTGGTGTAACATCTAGTAGTAAACTTCAGACTCTTAATATGTTGGACAACAAACTTAACCTCTTCTTGTGTTTTGAATAACAAAGTTGTCATTTTAGACTTGCTTATTAGCAAATATGAGTCTGTTTTGTAATAAATTTACTATCCATATATTTTGGATGTCAAGTTTACCTTTTTAAAATAGTGATTATAATAAAAACTTATAGATAATGCAATTATGTAACGTATTGAAAGAGTGGAGCACTATACAATACCTAACATGATGGTGACACCCTCAATAAATGTTAAATGTCTTATGTATGTAGCTGATATTGACACCATACTCTCTTCAGTACCATGAAACTCCAAAATTTATAAATTAAAAGGTCAGCTCTTGTGTGTAATTGCATAATAGACAATTAGACATTATACGCTTCACTGTAACACTGGTCAAATTTAATTATCATGTTATTTAGATTGAAGAATGAATAGTTGCATAATAGATATTGTAATTCCAATCTTACCAAATACCCAAACCTATAAATTAAACAAAAATGCTGCTACGGATGGAACACACGACATCTGACCTCTCTACGCAGTCAAACTTCTACCGGATTATCTTCTATGCTCACCAAAGTAAGTGTAAAGTGCACATGAAACAGGTGACATGGAGCGGATGAAGTTGCTCCTGATCATCCATGCCAGACTCTAATAAGAATTTATCGAACTTGGTTTTGATTTGATGTTTTCTCTCTCATTGCAGCAAACGTTTCTGCAACAAGCAATGGGAACGCGATTGTGGCATCACAATGCACCTGGATCAAAACATAATGAATGATTAATACCTGTTTGTCCAATAGATTTACCACAATAGAAATGCTGATATAATTGATTTGAGCAGATAATATTCTTTTATTTTGTCGCTATGGGCAAATAGTCAACTCTTTGTCAAAATAAAGATTTGCACTCTTTGACTTTGTGGTCAGAGGACACATTGTGAAGAACATAATAAAAAAATATGTGGTTGTGCATCAGCTATAATATCTCACATAACATGACAAGAACCAAACAAGTGCTATATAGGCAAAGAGGCCATGTATTAACCTTGACAGATTTAGCAGAAGCGCGTATTTTTCCCCATGAGACCGCTTCATCTGGACGAGCACCAGAATCACTACCATCAAATTCCTGGGCAGTGTTGATATAGACTGCATAATCTGCGCCATTACGCATCATATTTGCATTGCATATGTGATGTTTAGGCAACCCTCCTCCTAGAATTATCATCCCTGTCTTCCTAGGGTTTGCATGCACAGCCTCACTGTTCATTGCCCGAATATCTGTTTAAAAAGTGACAAAATACACATGAAGTCATGAATCATGATGATTACAGTGATGTTGAATATTGTGTTGGGTTAATCTTGATTGAGTCAAGTCGAGTCAAGTTACGGATCACGGGTCAAGTATTTGAGTCATGTTTTGTTTAGAGTATGCAGCAAGTTTTTTAATTTGAATTAGTCTTATTAATTAGCAAGTAGTGGGCATGTATTAGAGATAGTGGAGTAGTGGCACTTATTTAGGAGTGCATGTTTATTTTCTATATAATGTAAGTTTTGAAGTATTAATGAAAGTAAGAGTTGAGTATGATCTTGAGCCTGAAACCTATATTTGGTATCAGAGCACAAGATTAGAAAAAGAGGGTTGTTTTGAGAGTCGGAAGAAAGAAATCGAAGAAGCAAGGTGGCAGCTTTGGTTTCTGTCGCCCGAAGCAAGCCGCGAGGGAGAGAAAAGCACAGCAGCTTTGTTAATGTCGGCATGAAGAAGCAAGGGCTGATCAGAAGCCAACGATCAGCAGAAAGAGAGCAGAAGCAAGTGTCGAACGGAACGGTGGAGAGCCTGCGTTATCTTAATTGATCGAAGAATTGAAGACAAGCAGTTCATCGAAAGAACAGAGGGAGCACCAGAATTGTGGAAATAGAGAGGTAATTGTCAAAGGAGACAAGTAAGACAGTGGAATTAAATACAAGAAAAGCAAGCAACCAGGGAGCAGAAGATGTTCGATTATTTTTGTCAAAATTAATTCTAATTCAGGTTGAAAACATAAATAGTGAAGCAGGCAAGAAATCGAGCACATAGTGAATTGAATCAAGCAAGCACCATACTTTCCTGGTGACTTAATAGAAAGGCAATCAACCTGGCTAGCACATGAAAAAGTCACCGCTGGAAGTACGGAAGCAGGCAATCAAGTAAGAAGAAAATTTCAAGAAGACTAAAAGCAACGATAGGTGTTTCGGGCCAAGTTTCGGGGCTGAAAAGGTGATCAAATTGCGCCTGATTACATTGGTAGCAGCTACAAGAATAGGGCAGCAAGCATGACAGCAGTTTGGTAATTCGGGTTCGGAATCGAGGCCGATAACGGCATATGAATCAGGGGTTCTAAGCAAGTTTATGAGAATGAAAGCAAGGAAAAGAAAGATAGCAAGAGCAAGAGCAACAAGAAAATAAGAAAGTTAGCAAGCAAGAATCAAGATGATTCGAAGCAAGGAAGAAAGGTTCGAATCAATCAAGAAAGTAGCAAGATTAGCAAGAAAAACGGTACCGGGTATAGAAAGAGCAAGATAAGCAAGAAAGAAGCAAGAGAAGTGAGTCCGAATCAAGATTAAGGGGGTGAATGTTGGGTTAATCTTGATTGGGTCAAGTCGAGTCAAGTTACGGATCACGGGTCAAGTATTTGAGTCATGTTTTGTTTAGAGTATGCAGCAAGTTTTTTAATTTGATTTAGTCTTATTAATTAGCAAGTAGTGGGCGTGTATTAGAGATAGTGGAGTAGTGGCACTTATTTAGGAGTGCATGTTTATTTTCTATATAATGTAAGTTTTGAAGTATTAATGAAAGTAAGAGTTGAGTATGATCTTGAGCCTGAAACCTATATATTGTTTATAAGTAGCTGCATAAACTAATTTATTATCTGATTATCCATAATAGTAAAAAATTTGGACGGGTATATTGCGGATTGTTTGTTGTATCACTTAAGAATGCAAGAAAATGATGGTTGTATTTCTCTATGTTGATCTTGCAAAATAGTTAAAAATCCATTTAAGTGTCTGAAATTCTTTTCTTTACATTTTCGGATCTAATTCAACAATAAGATCTAAAAATGAATCTCATGGTCACTTGTGAAACAAAAAAAGTGTTAGTTTGATCAAATAAAGTCAAAATGTGAGAATCTGCTCACCTTGTACAACATCGATGACAAGACCGGGATTGCGGAAGGAATGGAAATATAACATGTCTCCAAGAGACCCATCTGTCAAGCCAGGGCAAAAGACAGGAATATTGTTCTACAATAAAGAAGCAATAATCAAACTTTGAATGTCAAACATATTACTCTCAGTTTTATAATTGAAATGTACATATTTGATTATAGAGGCTAGATCATTATTTACATCAAAACTTCCAATAATCTTATAAATGTAAAAAGAATTGGTGCTAGAACTTTGAAGGAACAAATAAAACTTATAGTTTTCTTAAATAAAAAGTTAAAAGATCATACATGAAAGAAGATTGTGAAAAGAAACATAATGCACTTGAAATTGAGGCGAAGATGTGATCACCTTATAAGCCCAATAAAGATATGAACTTTCATTATTGATCTCCTTCCCCAAACGTGCTATCACTTTTGACGGCGTCCATAACACATGCTATTGAACACAAATGAAATAAACTATAAACTTCTACTACACAACATGCTCAAGATTATCTATAAAAGTTAAAACTTCATCAAAACTAACTTAAAATTTCAAATTCAGTACTCAAGCACATATAATACCTCTCTGTTTTGTTCTTCCAACATTTGATCAAATATTGGGATGATCCAATCTTCAAACTTACAGTAGTTCTCATTAGGAACCAACAGGTTACCGATACGATTCAGTCCTTTCGCCCGCAAAGCAGCACCAGATAGCGAAAAATCACCCCTGTATGTGTCTGCAAGACATTTTATAATATCTTCCTCAATGCCACCAGTTGTTGTCACAATCACTTCAACCTCCATTCAATCAAACATAAACTCAAAACAATCAGCATGTATATCCATGAATCAAACAGAGACACATGTTCATAATCACAAACCCTTGAAACACTAACCATATGATGTTGAACCAGATACCGAATGATATCTCGAACACCAGACGAAACAAGATTCGAAGTAAACCCTAGAAAGATCTTGCATCTGACAGACTCTCTGTAAGCTAAATTCTTCTCCTCTTCACTGCAATCTTCTGTCACTTGCTCATGCGAAAGCCTCCATTCTAGCTTCAATCATCAAACCAAAACTCTCAAAATCACACAAAACACATAATTCAGCTTATAATCAACGAAAAACAACGACTTTCATCGAATCCGTTGAATCAATTAAATCGGAGATCGAACCACTTACCATTTGATTAACGGTTTCGATGGCGTCACCGAGATTGGAAGCTTGAAAGCCAGTGGAAGCTAGGGATTTGAGAACCTGTGAGTAGTTAACCCCTTGGTTGAAATCGTAGCCGTTGATTTTAGCACAGGTGCCTTCTAGACTCTCTGATTCTTTGAACACCACTGATCTTAAGTTGCCAATCAACTCTGATTGTTTAGTGGCTTCCCCCATTTACTTTAAGATATTGAATTAGGGTTTTAGGGGTGTCTAATTGAAGGATGATCGGAGTCTTCGCCGGAGTTGTGGGGATTTTGTTGCAGGTGTCAAAGGAAAGAGATCGGCGGCAGAGATACAGAGAAAGGGTGATGGTCGGGTCATACGCGATTCATATGTTTGGTATATGGGCAGGTTCGGGTCAATATCGGATCAGGAAAGGGGTTCGTCTGACCCGACTTTTTTGAGTTTAGGGCTTTAAACGAGCATAGCTGGGTTGGATCGGGTTCAATTCGTTTAAAAATCGAGCCTAGCCGAGTCGAGTCGAGTCCGCTTGATTATGAGAGCTAGCACAAATTGTCTCCCTACACTAGTTTAGTTTTTAAATACTAACTAGGCCTGCACCCATGCGCGCGTTGCGCGCATAGTAAACAGGTCTATGCTAAGTTCAGATAAACGCATGTAATCCAACTATTACAATATCTCACATTTTAATGTGTTATCATCATAACCTCAATCCCATAAGTTATATTATACGTCAAGGAACAAATGTAGAAGGCTTTTATCACATATTGTTAGACTCAGGAGTATAGACCAAATCAGCGCATCATAGTTGCAGAAGGTTATGGGTCACAACCCGCCATCCTCGAGATTTGCCACGGAAAGGTGGACATAATTCAAAGTCAATAATTTGTGTTTAAGCTCATTATAACCACGCAATAAAGCCCAACCAACGAAACCTGACAAGAGGAAATCAAGAGGTTCCTCGAAACAAAATGCAGGTCAACAATCTCCCAAAAACCCAGCGATGCCTCAAACGGTTTAATACCCGCCATCATCGATCTAATGAAAAAAGCTAGAATGCAGTGACAACAAACATTCATAGAGAACGCATCACAACACGAACCCACAAAGACAACCACCACGGTCAACATAACCGTGATCTAACATCAGAAAATAGGAACTCATCAAAAAGCAAAAGCATATCACATCAAGCAAGGTTTAGAAGTGGCAACAGTACCTGTTCTTGCTACCCGCAAAAGTAATGGAAAACTCACTCAAATGCATATTTCAGGGTTAACACCCAAGACCAGATTTACAATTAAAAACGGCAAAACACGCGCCCAAGGGGGGGGCTACAACATGTAACATCCCACATCAGTTGGAAGGGGGAATATAAGTCTCTTTATAAGGGGTCGGATATCTTCCCCGATCGAACACGTTTTAAACCCATGATGGGGGTATTCTCCCCAAGTAGCGGAGAGCATACGGTATGGTTTCTTGTTTATTATAGTTGGTATCAAAGCCAAGACTGGGCCGGTGTGCCAGCGAGGACGGTGGTCTCCTAAGTAGGGGAGGATGTAATATCCCACATCGGTTGGAAAGGGGAACGAAAGTCTCTTTATAAGGGGTCGAATACCTTCCTCCATCTGACGTGTTTTAAACCCGTGATGGGGGTATTCTCCCCAAGTAGCAGACAATATCCGATGCGGTTTCCGGTTTGTTACACAACAACCACAGACAACTAAGCCATCGCCACAGGAGACCATCTTCCGACGAAAAAGAGATTTGAAAATCAATCGATATTACCAAGGACAACCACCACACCACCACCACCTGGGGTCCCAGAAACGGGAATACAAACCGACAGCCGTTTTGAGCAAACAAACCCTAACCGGCAGAAAACTTATACCGGTATACCGACTTTCGCGTCCACAGTGGCAACGGTGGTGCGCACAAGCGGAAGACTATGGGAGATCCCATCCCCCAAACAAACCTTAACTACCACCATGAGAACACGGAGACGATGACGTCTCCGACACTAACAACAAACAAACAGAAGTCGGCGACGCGGTATGGACGGTGGACCATGACCGCTGCCGCCTCTCTCTATGAATCAATCGGAGGTGCAAACAGGGAGGAGTTTTCCTTTTTTATGTCTCTATAAGACATTTGGGGGGAAGGGTGAAAATGATGGCGACGAAGATCAACGGTTAAGCCATGGTCAACCACCGCCTGCTCCACCTTAACCACAGAGGGGAGGCGAAGCGGCAACAAAGCCACCGCCACAACAACTGTCGTTGTCATGAGCCAAAGCCACAACAACCACCGTCGTCGCTTACGCGATCATCGCCTTTGGTACGGACGACCACTACCACAAAACCCTAAAAACCCTCTCATCGCTTTTTGTACGACTGGTAACAGAGTCACCGCTACAACAACCGCTTTTTATAAGGTCTGCATACATATAAAACAGATCGAGGATCAAAGTGTAAAATTCATGTGACCAAAACGTAAAACTCAGAAAGTGTACTGCTTTCTCACTTTTTTTGTTAAATATATAGGGAATTTTTTTTATTTTTTAAAACACACAAAATAATATTTTTTATTGTTAACCCACTAGAACAATGATACGATGTTGGTATTTTAATGACTATGATTAGCGTTTAAATGTTCTTATACTTAGTTTTCTTCATTAAAAAATATATAAATGATTATATGATTAGGGTTAATTTGAATAACATCAAATTATTTTGATTTATAATTTACACTTTAGTTTAAATGAGTAAACAAGTCAACCCACGAGGGACTCACAAGTCGAGCTAACCTTGGCTTGGTCGTTTTCAAACTAGACGATTTTGAGCGGTCTCATACAACACTAGCCCGAGTCCTTTTTTTCTCATTTTGCTTTCTTTAATTGTTTTCATTTTCTTCTATCACATTGTTACTTTTTTCTTTCTTCATTTTTTAACAACATTATACGACACTGCTTCGTATGATAGTTATATATTAATCAGACCACTTATCAGTTGTTCAATCGAAACCACACCCCAATCACTCAGGAACAAACCCACAACTGAAAAATTAAGTTTCTCAACCTATGAGCATTTTTGCTCTGAACACGACTTTGACCCAAACCCCTATCATTTTAACTGTTTTGAGTGAATAATCTCAACACTTAAGCTAAGGGTTATTGTTTTTTGTTTATTCATACAAATCTTTGTTTTCAATTTATCCATTCACTATTAAATTTATTCCGAGTTTATTTGTAAACAAAATACTTTTAAGTAATTCTAACAGAATAGAATCATTAATAACTCAGTTTAGAGATAAAATTACTGGGTTTGTTTGTTTGTTTAGAGATAAAATTATCACTTGGCAAGAAATAGCAGAGAAAATAAATTATTTAAAAAAATGTTTCGAGACTTGAATTAGAATTTACTGTTTGTAACCTCTGTGATCTCATGTGTCTACCAACATTTGGGACTCCGAGGATAGCCAAAAGGGTTTTCTACGAGATCACAAACCCACCATCACTAACAGTAAAAATATCATGGAATCTGAAGGTATTCGACGGTGTTGATTCATCTGCTTTTTTCCCCTTTAAAAAACTTCAATTGGTACTCCGATTTCTCAATTAATAATATTCAATTCAATTCCATGATTAGGGCAACAAAACTCTTCCAACCCATCAGCCCTTATTGCATCTCTCCTATCCAAAAGAGCCAAACATCATGAGGATCTTCGCAACATCGAAAAACAGGTTTGATTCTATGATCGTTAGTTTCTTGAAAGTTTTCTTGATTTTCTACACATGTTTCGGGCTTTTGTTCTTTCCATCGGTTCATTGGTTCGTTTGATCTCTGAAATTTGAAGTTTTCTTATTTGGGTTTGAGGAAATTTACTGGGAAAATGTGAAAGATTCAAAGATTTTTCGGTAGATGAAACCTCAATTAAGGTCCTAAAAAGGAAAGTTTCAAGATTTTGTATCAATGAGGGTTAGCAAAAGATTCACAATTTCACTTGTGATTAGGGTATATTGCACTACTCTTTTAACAAGTTTCTTGATGTTTGGATCAATGGAGGGCTACCAAAAGTTTCAGAATTTCACCTCCATAATGTGTTTTTTCATCAGATTTCTAAATAAGGAGAGTTGTAAGATGTTTTTGGGTTAAGGATAGAATAAGATAAGGAGACAGTAATGATCCTCCTGCCTTCCGTAGTTAGGGTTTACTTCATCGTATTCCCAATGATCAACTGCTGTTAGGATAGTATACCTGAAAAGCAACAAGTATTATAGCATTTTGTGGTAAACTATAATAACATTGAGCTTTAGCAAGTTCCTTATACCGTTTTCTGTAAGAAAATAAAGTTGATATTTTTTTGAATGAAATTAAGTGGAGTCTAATTTGAATGAGAGGGAGTGTTTATCTACAGTCTCAGTGTAGTAACGCGTATTTTCTCAGCAATGCAAATTGACCGGATGTTTTCGATTACTTATAAGTTATAATGGTGGTTGAAAATACTTATATACAAGACGTGTTAACTTTGTTTTTACATGTGTGGGAAACCAGGATTGTTGTTACAGTAGTTAGGACATAGTCAGGTACTCAGGTCAATCTTGTTACAATCTTGTCTTACTGCAGATGACACAACTGAGGGATTATGTGCCTTAAGTAACGTTTTACAGTGATAAAATGCTTTGATCGTTACAGTTTTTGTACATCCTAAGATAACATAAAAACTTAGCCGTTTAACTGTGATTCCAGCTTTATGACATGGAGACAGCCTATCTACAGGATTCAAGCCAATGTGGAAATGTATTAAAAGGCTATGAAGGGTTTCTGTCAGCATCAAAGAGCACTTCACTGTAAATCCTAAAATGCCACCCTTGACTTTTTACTATACATCTGTATGTTTTGACCATTTATTCTTGTGAAAATTGTGACAACAAATTGTATGTTGAATATTTAAAGTGTCTGTTGACAAGACAATGGTAACGAGCAATTAAATAATTTAACTTTAATCTTTGCAAAAGAGTAAATGTTGCAATTTCATAACTTGTGTTACTTGATGTGATTGCAGCTACAAACGAACTAGGAAATTTCAGCCTGAAGACAGGCTCTTTTCACTATCTTCAGTTACCTCACCAGCGGTATGTTAGAAAAGCTTCTCAGATTATAGGGGCAATATCAAGCATGATGATTTTGTGTATGTCAGTAGTGTATAGTCCTAGTGAACTTATATGTAGCAAGTTACAATCTTTTATAACTTTATGCAACTTCACAGACCGAAGAACATGCTGCAATGGGAGCTGCATCAGGGATGGGCCCGTAAGCACTTTCTTTAATTTTACCAACTCGCTTCTTATCCATTTGTATTATTTATATAATTTGATCTGTTCTACCACATAACTGTTACACATGGTGCATATTTAATTTGGTCAGTGGAAAACCAAAGAAGGGCAGACCTGGGCCTAGGGACGTGAGAAGAATCAGGCAATACAGTGAACCTGATTTTGACTATGAAGATGATCCTGACTTAATCTGAAATTATTCTCGCTTATTTAGGTTTATTGCTAGTTATCCTATCAAAGAGATTGAAGATGTAACAAATTCTTGGTCTTGCCAGTATAATTGTGGGGGAATTTGATTTGCCATTAAGAGTTTCCTAAAGATTCATGTTTCTTGATGTTTATATATGTATATTGACAATTATTGTGAATTTAGGGCACAGTCATGCAGCTTGGGTGGTTGCTTGAGGTCTCGACCCATGACCCAAAGCTCTTCAAGAATATCTTTTATAATTGAGTAAATTACCATTTGCATCCCTGATATTTGTTCATTTTAACTACTTGCATCCCTGCGGTTTCAAAATTGCCATTAGCCCCCTAACGTTTCATTTTTATATCCATTTGTATCCAAAACTCTAACACCGTTAGTTTTTCCGTTAATTCTTCTATAAAAAGACTAAAATGCCCTTAAGAATTAAATATAAAAATAAAAACAACTTCTACATCTTCAAACCCCAATTCAACCCATTGAAACCCCAATTCAACCCACTGAATCCCAATTCAACCCACTGAATCCCCAATTCAATCAATTGAATCCCCAATTCAACCCACTGAATCCTCAATTCAACCCACAATCAACCAAATTTCAAACCCTAGATCCGTATAAGGAAGGCTCTGAAGTGGGTTTGTATGGTACGGGTAGCGTCGTGATGGAGGGACGGCGGTAGTGGTAACTGTTTGCGGCGGTGGTGATGTAGGGGGGGGGGGGGGCTACAGTGGTGGTGGTGGTAGGGGGCTGCGTTGGTGGTGGTGGTTGGGGGGCTGCGTTAGTGGTGGTGGTTAGGGGGGGCTGCGTTGGTGGTGGTGGTTAGGGGGGGCTGCGGTAGTGGTGGTGATGGGGGGCTGCGGTGGTGGTGGTGGTGATGGGGGGCTGCGGTGGCTGCGATGGCTGTGGTGGTCCGACGGTTTTTCCAGATATAGTCGTACCTTTGAGTTGTGGATCACAATACATAAAATAAAGATAATACATATCGGTTTTATTTATCTCAACTGATTGAGGAGTCATTTTAGTTTCTTGTTTATTTCCTTCGAAGAAGGTTTGAATGCGTTTGGGCCATTCAGGGTTATTTTCATCTTGTTGGATAGTAACTTCACCTACTCTGCAGGAGCTGTCTGGAGAGAGCTTTGGGTTGCAGCATAACACATTAGAACTATTTTTGCTGATTCTTTCAGTGTCTTTCACCTCGAATATAATATCTTCAACTAATCCAGTTTTACTCTGCATCTCATTCTGAATTTTTGCTGATTCAGTTGTCCTCTTAAAGGTTACACTTTCAAATCTGAAACGTCAAGGGAAAAACTTTTAAATCTTGCTAGATTCAATATTCTCAGATTTAAGTATCAGCAAGTATATAAGTGCGACGGGGAACCAGATCTGTAAGTGCCGGAGCTTCACCTCCAGCCACCGGAGCTTCTTCTCCGACGCCTTCCCACTGCCCTCCCACCGCTGGGAACCAGATCTGTAAGTGCCGCCGGGAACATTCCGGCCAAACCTCATCTCCGGCGAACCAAACCTCTGTAAGTGCGACGGGGAAAGGAGTGGATGGTGGTGGTGAAGTGACGGGAGGAGGGGTGGCGACGGGTGGTGGTGTGGTGGCCGGAGGAGCGGTGGTGGTTGGTTGGTGGTGGTGAATGAAGAAGATGCAGTGATGTGTAGATGGTGGTGGAGAGGGAGTGGGGGAGAAGAGTGAGAGTGTGTTGGTAAATTACTTTAACAGGGGTAGTTTAGTCTTTTTAGTAATAACTTTAACAGAAAAACTAACAGGGTTAGTCAGTTAAACTCAAATGGAGATAAAAATGAAATGACGGATACTCAAATCGAGATAAATTAAAAAGTTACGGGTCAGATGGTAATTTTAAAACAACAGGGATGCAAATGGTTAAAATGAGAAAACGTCAGGAATACAAATGATAATTTACTCTTTATAATTTGTAAACAGTTTTACAGCCCTCAGTTTTCTAGTTTAGGGGCATTGGTGAATGAATGGTGATTCCCCCATAAATTTAATACGAGTTTATATCTTGCAAACATATGATCAGATGGTATTTAAGAATAATAAATTTGTGTTAGAAAATTATAAGTTGTTCAGCAAAGTCTAGTTGAAAACAAGTGTTAATTTGTAATAATTATGAAAATAGATTGTTATTAAGGGGGTGTTTGTTGTTTAGAAAAGCTCTTCCTGACTTTTTTTGTTTATGCCGTGCAGACCACGCGTAAACATTGAGTTTTGCGGATTGTTTGTTTTTTGAAAAACATTTTATTAAAAAAGGTCTGAGCGAGATCTGCATGGTGCAGATTTGACATAAATACTTCTAGAGTCTTCTAAAGTCTGCAGATGATTAAACACCATCATACACCACCACCGTCCGCCACCACTGTCCGCGTCCACCACCACCCACCGTCCTCCACCACCGTCCGCGTCCACCACCACCCACCGTCCACCACCACCCACCGTCCACCACCACCCACCGTCCACCACCACCCACCGTCCACCACCACCCACCGTCCACCACCACCACCACCGTCCAGCACCGCCGTATATCATCACCAGTTGATTTTAGCAGTCTGCAGACGTTAAAAAACAAACACCGCTCTTGTTGCAGACTGCATAGGTTTGATCCACATTTTCTCTTATAAATATCTGTAGATGTGATTCGCAGCAAATAAAAAAATAATAAAAAAACAAACAGCATCTACGAAAACATGTTACTACAAATCCACCATACTAGTTTCACTGCAAAGATTTTACATTTCAATGCTTACATCAAACGCCCACATACATTGAAACATTTCTTGGACTCACCGGCGACCACATAGACGACATCGCATTAGTGTGTGTGTGTGTTGTGGGTTTTTCACATACTTTGATCCTCTTGTAACACCGAATTCACTGGTCTGTTTTCTTCCGATCAACCCCAAATTACGCTAACTCCCTTTTCATTTCTATCTGTTAATCATCTTATTATAGTTTTAATCACAGGTAATGATAAAAATGCAGAAGAACCCACCGGAAAATTCGTTATCGTGGACGGAGACCTCCGACACCGTCTCCCGTCGATTTTTCTTTCAACCCGACGGCCAGTTCTCCGTCAGTATTCAATTCACTCTTTTATACATTGACGACATATCTACTCAAATTTCAAAGTTATCATCTATTTGTTATTGGGAAATTGCTTATCATGTAGATTATCTTTAGTTTTAACTTGATTAATAGAATTTGTTACTCCCCTGATCCAATAAAGTTCTGTACTTTGTAGTTGTTTTCTACATTGTAATAATCTTGTGCACTAATTACATTGTGTCGACAATCAGTTTGACTAAATTGGGTGGGGGTGATTTTGATGTTGTAGATGCTAATTTTTCAGATTGTGTGGAGTGATCTCAATAGTATGAAATTATGAACCCTAATTTTCTGGTAATCATCATGGCTCAATGTTTTCTGTAAACCTAACGGAAGTTACAAAACACAATCTTGTGTAGATGTTTACTGAGTAGATGAGTTTTCATGTTTCATTTAGCTGTGATTACAATAACAAAAGCTCAAGTTTTTCTTTATTTCTGTAACTGGAATATGTTAGAAAGATGAACACCAATACTTTTCGGGACATTTTCATTTCTTAGGTGAAAGTGCTTGATGATTCAAGACCTATTGTCCACAAAATGGTTGAATCCTTTATTAATCAGTTCTTCCCCTCTGGGTTTCCATATAGGTTAGTTCATGAAGTTAATTTTAAATAAACTGAAGTCGAGAATTGTTGTTTTTTTATAGTTCATGTGATTCTTGTTACTGCAGTGTTAATGAAGGATACCTTAGATACACACAATTTCGGGCATTGCAACATTTTTCAAGTGCAGCACTGTCTGTGTTATCAACTCAGGTCCTTTGGATTTTTACAAAGTATAATGTCACTGTAGCGAATTAGCGACATGTATTCTTACCCCTTTGCAGTCACTGTTGTATGCTGCAGGCTTGAGACCTACCCCTGCACAAGCAACTGCAGTTAGTTGGGTGAGAGAAACAATTAGTGACTTGAAATTTGAATCCGTTAGTGATACAGAAAAATGTTTACTAATTCTGTTGATTTAAACAGATACTAAAAGACGGAATGCAGCATGTGGGAAAGCTGATATGTAGCAATTTAGGTGCTCGAATGGATTCTGAGCCCAAACGATGGAGAATTTTGGGTTGGTAGTCTGGTACCATTCTTTATGTGCTATTGTTTTATGTAGCTATGAAATTTTTTGACTTTCAATAACATTTTGTTTTAAATAAACAATTGTAGCTGATGTGCTATATGACTTGGGAACTGGTCTTGAAATTATTTCCCCCTTATGCCCACCATTGTTTCTTGAAACGGCTGGCCTTGGGAATTTTGCAAAGGTAACAAGTCTCTACATAAGTCACTGTAGGTGGCAAATGGGCCCGCCGAGCAGGTTGAGTCATGGGTCAAACAGGCTTAGGCCAAATGGGTAAAACAGGTTGGGTTGATGGAGCATCATAGTACGGATTTAACTTTCAAAATAATTTCTTTTGGGGAGTTTACCAGTTTTCACATACCCTCATTTTGACTTGGAACCAAGTCAAATTCCCCATGGTAGAAATTTCAAAAGTCTGATCCTTTTTATCAAAATATTATGAAAGTTAAATGCTTTTCATGAGACGGTAATTACTATAATCCCTTAAATGGAAAAGTGACCAAGCTACGTTGCCTTTTTATGCAATTCTCCCTAAAATACAACCTAAATCGAGCATTTTTACATCAACGTGTTGAAATTGTCCCATCTATATCATAAGAGTCAAAACATGTTTTTTAATCTGTCATTCAACAGGGAATGGCTGTAGTTGCTGCAAGAGCAACAAGACTACCAATATATTCTTCATTCGCCAAAGAGGGCAATCTTAGTGATTTATTTGCAAAAGGAGAGGCGATATCAACCGTGTTTAACGTGCTTGGATTAGGTGCTGGGATTCAGTTAGTCTCTACAGTTTGTTCGTCAATGCAAGGGAAGGTATGGGTCCGAATTGGTCAATTTACATTCAATTATCGACCCTAAACAAACTGTTATTACTTTTCTGTCTCTGGTTCTTCTAATGTTCAGTAATATTAATTTTTTGCAGATGGTTGTGGGGCCCCTCCTTTCTATTGTACATGTTTATTGCGTATGCGAAGAAATGAGAGCTGCTCCAGTCAACACATTGAATCCACAGAGAACTGCGATGATTGTAGAAGAGTTTGTAAAGGTTAACAAACATATGCTAACACAGTTTTCTAATCATATATAATATATTACTTTATTATAAATTAAAAGATAATCACAACTGTGTTGGCGGAACTTGATCCGTTAGGAACTTGTACTAAAAAATGACATGTTGCCCAAACCACTCATTTTGCCGGTATTGTGGGTCCCATAACTCCTTAAAAACAAAATGGGACCCACAACGAAGAATATCCGAGTGGCATAATCTTAATTTTATTTTGATTTTTGCGTTTGCTATTGAAATGAATATGATTTAGACAGGAAAAGTATCAAGCCCTGCAGACCTAAGGTACAAAGAAAATCTTATGTTTCCGGGGCGGCTCATAAAAGATGCTGGAAATGTTAAAGTTGGTAGAGATTTACATAAAGCAATCAAGCCCTCGAGACTAAAACAGCTCAAAGAAATCTTTCCAGATGAGAAATTTCTATTGAATTGTGGATACAGTTGGACAGACATGGTTTTGGAACAAAACGCTAGTGGTGAAGATGCGTTAAGAGGGTGGCTGGTGGCGGCATACGCTAGGGGTGAAGATTCTGTCTCTGAACGGAACTTACAAGAGGCGTATGAGAAGATGAAGTCGGTGATGCCTTCATTGCTTCCTGAAGTACAGGCAAAAGGGTGGCATACGGACCAATTCCTTGACGGAAAAGGTATACGTTTTGGTTTTTAGTTTCTAAAAATCGATCCATTAGTTACTCTAGCATCAACTTTAGTTGAAAACTAGAAATGTATTGTTCCTAATGTACTAATTTTTTCTTATAAATTTCTGAAAACATTGAAACATATGACATTATTTGGCTTACTATTTGAACTCATTTCAAACTTTTAAAGTTTGGTTTCTATCAATTGCATTTGTTTAGTATAGCACTATATAGCACTATAGGATACATTTGTTTGCATTGGTCATTGAGGTGTCAGTTTCACTTTATTTATATGAATAATTGAAAATAAATAAATTTAATTTATATTTTTCTATAATGGGTCAAACGGGTAAAATTTATAGAATTTTGAAAACGTCATTTGGTAAGAAAAACAAGATAACCGGTTGAATGCCGCATGAAGTATGATAAAGTGACTACAACTTCCAGTTTTATAGATGAAACACATGGATCATTATATCCATAGTAGATTACATTTCTTGTTAAATAACTTAATTACAAAAAAAAAGATTTAAAAGCATTATAGACAGGTTGATCTAGCATGTTTTGACATGTTTGATCTGTCCAATTTATTCGTTAGTAGAAGGACCAAGGGGGATGTAAGAAATATGAACACGTATAGCATAAGAAAAATGTGCATCATGTTACCTTTCTTGTTACTCCATGATTATTGTTATTATTGCTCCACTAAATTTTATGGGATTTAAGTCATCTTGCAACAGTAGATGCTGTCTCCGGTGTTTGACAATTTTCTTTTCACATATAAAGATTTAACATTACTTTTATTTTTTTACAGTCAATATCTATTATCAAAAAATATTCATCAAACCTACACACCGCAGGATTTAAACCCACAATCACTTGGTTAGGGAACATATTTTTTACCATCAGGATTTAATATTACTTAAGAAGGTTAATTTCACTTTAATTTCACATTAAATGGTGTATTTTTTAGATGGATAGTAATAAAAGAAATTGTAGTCCCACTGATTCCATACATGCGAACAAGAAGAACAGAAGCTACAGGCGCATCTAGAATTTTGATTAGTTTTGAGCTTGTCATTTAAAATTTCTTGTGGTTATTAATTTGTCTTTAAAATTTATTATGTTCATCATTTTTGTTTTAAAGTTGCGACAAGAAGACAGAAGCTTCAACCTTTGAACTTTTTATTTAATTTGATGTTTATACTTTTTTTCTGAAATACACTGTGTGATTTTTCTTTTTTTGTTTTGGAGAAGTATGAGTGGGGAATTTTGTTTGAAGCTACTGTGCGATAACTGTAAAAGGGATTTTTTCAAAAATGTTTGTAGGTTTCAAAAAGTTTATATATCTAGAATTTTGGAATAGTATTTGGATAGGTTTTTAAAAAACTTAACATTAATTTATATTAAGAATTGTTAAGTCCAAGCCAATGAAATTTAATTAAAAAGGGGGAAAAAGTCATGTTAGCACTTTAACCTATTAAACAAGTAAATCACATAAGATTAGCATATTACCAACAAGTTAAATGAGTAAATTAAAACAAAAAAAGTTTGAGTGATTTAATTAGAACAATTACATTTTTTATAAAGTTTTCCCAAAATATTACTAAATATTAACCAAGATTCATATGTTTTCTTTTGCCTTGTTTAATTCTAAAAATTTTAACATTTATAGAAATTGTACAAGATTGTAAATGACTTCAAAGATAGTTTGACTTTCATAAAACACTTGAAAAACTTTATTACTACTTGATGAAGGTGTCCTTTTATATAAATAGCTTGTTTCGGGAACACTTGACCGTTAAAACAAACATGGTCTGGTAACAATGCGCGTTAAACGCTTCTATATGTTTATTTAGGTGTCATACATTAAGTGGCTTTATATATTGTTAACTAGCTATAGTAACCCGTGTGTTACACGGGTTGAATAAATAAAAATTAATATAATAAAATTTATTAATTATAAAATAATATTTTAAGATATAATATCATTGAAATTATTTATTAGAAATGACTGTAAGTTATAAAATAGTGATATCAACTTTTTAAAACTTTATTTTTTTCAAAAAAAAAATAAACGTCTTGTTCCAAAACAAACCATATAAAATTTTCATTTTTAAAATTTTTTTTATTATAACTTTTAAATTTAATTATTTTTGGTTTTAAAAAAATAACTTTTTAAAAATACCAATTTTAAATATTTCATATTTTAAAAAAAAGTCTTATGCTTTAAATAAATTTATTATTTTATAAAAAGTTATTTATTTAGAAATAACATTAATAAATAGATATCTTTATTAATTTATTAAATTAAAAAGTGTTAAATAGTATTATTAGTAATTAAGGTAATTATTTAATAGGAGAGAGAGACGGGAAAATTTTGATGAGAGTGATTATGGTGTTGACACGTGTCATTCCAGATACCCTTTTTTTAGAGTAGGAAGATAAGACATTAAACTTTTAGTGTTGAAATTTGTTATCTTACAAACTTCATCTTTTTTGAGCTCATGAATTTTGTACGGAGCATGAGGTTTCTTGTTATAATGTTTGGATTTTTTAAAAGTTTATAATAAAAAAGCAGGTAAACTAGATTTGTGTACTGTCAGGAAGCTAGAACACCCCAACAAAAATAAAAAAAAACTGGTACAAGAGATTACGCACCCACAATATTTAAACTACACAAATTGTCCCATTTTAGGGATTGCATTTTTGCTCTATTCTTAATCCAAAGGAACCTCACCGTTTTATTCTGATTGACTATATTATAAATTAAATTGAAACTTGTTGACTCTCAAACACCTTTTTGTTTCTCACCTTCCAAATAGACTACAAGAGATTAACACTACCGATTGTATCATTTTCTTTTTGTTTTCATCGCCTTGAACCATCTTGTGAAGCTCCATTAAATCCCTCAATGTGTATGAGAATTGATTTAATATTTGTTTTTATTATTATTGATGATAACGATGAAGATGTTAAAGAGAAACTCCTTTTAACTTGTAATAATAAAAGTTAGGTGTTGATTGTTGAAAAGCGGCCCTAAATCTTTTGTCGGTAAAGCCACTTGGTCCCATCGATGATTTCTTGTTCAATTGTTTCTTACGTCTTATTTTTTAAGATTAATTATTATGTATCAACTAAATTGACTCGTGTTTTAACCTGTTTTAATAGGACTGAGAGTATAGGTTGCGAATATGAGTTGTAACCCATGTGTGGGGTTAGGCTATATAATGCGTTGAAACGGATTGTAGGGTTAATAAAAATATTTGAATTTAAAATCGAATTTAAAATATCCAAAAATTAGAATTTGAAATATCTGGAATTTTTTATACCCGACATTTTGGATATCCAAAATTTCAAAATAGGATAGTTGTTTTGAGGATTTTCGGTTATTCGGATATCCGAATTATCCGAAATGTTTTTCTAAAAAATATTAAATAATAAATATTAATTAGAAATTTTGAAAATTTTTATAAAAACTTTGGATATTTGATTTTTTAATAAAAAAATTATTTTTTTGTTAAAATTATTAAATTATACATATTTTTTTAGAATTCGGATATTCGAATCCGGAATTTTGGATACAGATTCGGATAGTTAAATGTACTATCCAAAATTTTCAGATATTAATTCGGATATCTAAATTTTGGATTTCCAATTTTAATCACTTCTACTGGTTTGGAACAAAATAAATCGATTTAACAAACACTTTAAATAAAAAGAGGTCAAACTGGGTTAGGTAAGAGCGGTTTACCGACTATAATTGTTTTTATGTCATTGTGATAATGTTGGGAGATGGAGGCAGGGGTGGCGATTGTGAAGGTGGTAGTAGGGATTGCAGACATCGGTGGCGGTGCCCACAATGACTGTTAGTTGATGATAAAGCAAGCACTCAAGTTTGTCCATTATTCAAGTATATGACGTTTTTCTTTAACATGTGATAACTCTGTAAAAATATACACACAGTGTCGGTTGTAAGAGATGTGAATCCGCCTGCCCAACAGATTTCTTGAGTGTTCGAGTTTATTTATGGCCTTGCAACTTCTCTTCTCGAAGGGAATGAAGTAATTGAAAACGAATAAGGAGAAGAACGACGACTCATAGGCAGTGGCTTGGCTAAGGGAACCCACCTGACAGTGGCGGAGCTTGACCACTCCCGAGGGGGGCGGGGCGAAAATAATTTTTATTAGGGGGGGCGAACTCGAGTTTTATATGAAAATTTACACTACCGAGCCAAAAATTTACACTACCGGACTAAAGTTTAACACTACCGACCAAAAAAAGAGGGGGGGCGGCGGCCCCCCCGGTCCTAACTATGCTCCGCCAATGCCACCTGAGCCGTAACTTTCAGCAATTCAAAAAGGGAGATCTTCTATAGGGGAAAAGGCGAACATGCGGTTGTGTGAATGACTTATATATGGTTATGTAGTGGAGAACACATAACCATGACAAATTACTTCATACTTTTGTAGATCTTTTTATCACATCTGTCATGTTTATGGTCATCTTTTCTTAGACGGACCGTATAATTTTATCACATCTGTCATGTTTATGGTCATCTTTTCTTAGACGGACCGTATAATTTTACAAAAAATATTTATATGACTGCCCGGTGGTTTGTTAAAGTTATATGGTTTTGTGGACATGTCAGCGGTGTGTGTGAACAAGGGTCATGTTGTGTCTATTGAACTTAGAAATGGTTAGACGGTGAGATGTCACACCACCGGTGAACGAATAAAACGTAATAAGTTGGTAAATTTAACATCTTCTTTTTAAAGATCACAAAAAGACAAAATTTGGACATACATGGTGAATTGATGTCAAAGGAGTCATAGTCACTATGAGTGCCCATATTCAAATCATCATGGACCACATACAAATTGCACACGCATTCAGGAATTTGGATTGACTCTTTAACTCACCATTTACTTCACAAGCACCATACTTTATTGTTATCCTTTTTATTATATTCATAAATAACTTTTATATCTTTTTGGAATTTTTTTGCCACTTAATTGATTTTAATCAATCAACTATAAGACAGTTAATTACAGTTAATACAAGCAAATATTTTCCTTCGAATTCTTTTACTTATCATCTTATTACAAATATACTATTTATTCTAGTTAACGTAACTAACACGTATTTTTAATTACAAATCTACCATACTTTTACTCTTAAATTACTTTAAATAACTTACACCATGTTTGAGTTTGAACTCAATAACTTATCTCTAAGAGACAAAACTTTTGCCATTTAAGCATATAATTCTTACTAATTAAATAAAACATTATTGATATACAACGTCGATGTGGCTCATTTCTCTATTTTAATGGGAATATTAGGGAAAAAGTCGTTTAATAACAAAGTTTCTTTAAGTGTTATAAAGTTACCTAAACTTTCTTTTTCAATAAAATAGTTTACTTTTAATACGTGTTCAGTGTTGTATACTTTAAATGTTAATTTTTGTTTTAAATTGAGTGACTTAAATAAAGCATATCTAAATCTTAGCAAATATTTAGTAATTTTTTTAATATATCTTGAAGTATGAGGTAATAGTGAAGACAAAATTCATTAAATAATATCTAAGTTTTTGTAATCGTTCAATTTAAGTTAAATTTTAAACAATCATTAAATAGTAAACAAGATTCAATTTTTTCTATTACATAATAAATTTTTAAAATGAATTTAACAATTACAAAAAAGATTTCAAAAGAATGAAACACCATATGTAAAGGAGTGTAAAAGAAATAAAAAGAGAGACAATGTTAAAGAATATGAGATGCAAAAATACATTTAAGAATATGGGTTGAGACGTAGTTAAGTTCAACATGTTAATGCCTGTCTTCCTTCTTCCCTCGATAATTCCATTGATACGACCATGGACAGACCTAGTATAAATAGTGCATGGTCGACCGAGTCTCAATTTATTTTACGCGTAACCATATTACATGAATGATTGTATAACTTTGTGTGTCTCTTAGTTAACTAATGTACATCGGTGTATGTAGTAACAATGTTAACCTAATACTTTTTTTTTGAACGGCAAACCTATTCTACTCCTAAATTACTCCATATTACATCATTGCCTGGATTTGAACCCAGGACCTCCCCTCTAAGAGGCAATGCCTCTACCAAGTGGGCTAGCCCCACATTGGCTGTTAACCTAATACTTAACCAGAACATGCTTACCCTTGGGCATAACCCTGTAGCAAATACTTTTTTATTACACCTCCGAGTTTGAACATAAGAAAGGCGAACATTCAAACCTGAGCAAGAATCATTAAGTAATGACCATGACAAATCTTTGATGAACTCTTAATCACATAAGAAATAACTTATTTCTACACAAATTAGTATCACTTAGTCATAGTTTATTTGTTTAAGAATTATCTAGGGGTGGCCATCTGCGTTTGCGTGGCATCAGTTGTCACGTTTCAAAATAATACAATATGAGTAATGTAATATATGAGAAACTTTTACTATCTATTTATCATTACGACGCTAAACTTATTGTTAGTGCTATCAATGTTTCATTACATAAGAAAAGGGTATACATATTGAAAAATTGCGTTTTAAATCATATGTTTGTCTAAAATCTAAAACAAACACATGTTTTAACAAAATAATTGAGTCTCAGATTAGATTAATCGATGTGGATGCAAACCAAATACGTTATGTAAAAGTGGCTACCACGCCAAAACAACGATTTTCAAATTAATTTTTTGGCATCATATTAAATTTTAAATATATTTATAATTATATATTTTAAATATAGATTTGTACATACTATTTAATTGTTTTTATCTCCCGGACCCTGCTTCTGAGCGGGACTCACTGGGTATGTTTGTTATTTAATTGTTTTTATCATTATTTTATAGATCGGGCTTAACAATATAATGAATTTTTTAGGCTCGGGTTAGACTCAGGCTCGATAAGCTAGTCTCATCCCATTTCACGAGCGGCTCACCTTGTTCAAGCTCATTTAGGCTCGGGCTAGACTCAGGCTCGATAAGCTAGTCTCATCTCATTTCGTGAGCGGCTCACCTTGTTCAAGCTCATTTAGGCTCGTGAGCATACTTGAACTCAATATTTGAAGCTCGGACTTGATAATATAATGAGTTTTTTTAGGCTTGGACTCGATAAGGCTCATCTAATTTCAAGAATTTTATTCAATTTTTAAGAAGCTGTATATGTATCAAAAGTAATAATAGGAGACTAAAATAAAAACCGAAACATTATGTGACCAAAGCATAACCAAAAAATATTCACTACTCGTTTCGCATCTCTTATAATAATAGAGTTAATTGGTGTAATAGAATTGGATGAGTGGATATAAAATTTGAATTCTTGATTTATACATTTTTAAATTAAATTAATAAGAGCATTTACTTCAACTTTATAACAAAAAGACATAAAATTTTAATAATGTTATCGTCATAAACATTAACAAGTGAGAGAACAATGTACTTTTAGGTAGGGTGGTATTCGGTATTTTCAAGCACACGATGCAATGCAATCATGCAACAGTAGACATAGCCGCTATACGCGCATGTGTTCACACCGTTTTGACCTTTTGATATAAACGCTAAAATGTTTATTATTTAAAACAAAAAAAAAGGATAATCCGCTTGTCACGTGTTCCTTTCTGATTATAATATATTTTTTATCAAAAGATTTATTTAAATTATATAACAGTGAATCATGATGGACATCAGTACCTCACTCATAAAATATGGAAATCTAATATTCATTCAAAGAATAAGAAGCAACTTCGGGTATTAATATAACTAAATTAATGATTAAAACTAATGCTTGTCATGAATCTGTAAGTAGTGTGAATTTTATATCACTAAAGAAAGGTAAGCGAGAATACAATAGTTGGACTTCGATTTTATTTTTATTTAAGTCCAAATAATACAGATTTTAATAAGCTTTTTATACCTTAAATATAATTTATTCTAAAAAATTATTTGTTATAATTCTGTTTTGTTTAAGTTTACATAAGTACATAACTATCGCTCTCACGAATAAAAACTCGATCGTTTCTCACGTCAGTTTTTATAGGAAAAGACATTTAGCGCTAAATAAGGATTTCGTTGGAAGTTTGTTTACGGAAAGTTGTTTCTGGACAAAAAATTATCTGTCTAACTCATTGTAGCGGTGCATCTAACTTTCTTATGTTTGGTCACTTTAATTTGGTGATGTTGTATTAAGTATTGATTATACAAGTATCTTTTTTGTATTATAACGACGTGTCTAACATATTATAACGACGTGTTCACTTTAATTATATTGGTTAAAAACACATTTAGTTTAGCTACGCAAGTATATTTCTTTCCAAATTCACGCTACCCATGTTGTAATCTTCAAACTCTTCTTGTTATGATACAAAGAATAATTTTTTTAATTATTGTAATCGATATCAATCTATACTAATACAAGAATTATCTGTATTTATGATATACATGTATCACCCATTATGCCTAAAATGTTACGGAAAAAATTAGTGTTCCACATCATCAAAAGCTAAAGTTTAAACTTTAATCATCACATATTATTTGTGAATCTTGGATTCACTGTTTATATGAAAACAATTATCTTTTACCATTAATACCATTACTATAAATGCTCAATCAATATATTTTTAATTAAATGCTTTCTTTTAGTTCCATATCTTATACCTTTTTATAAGATCAAAAAACACTCACTGCTACAATTGTCCTTTTGTGGTACGTACCCTTCTACAACACCCTTTATATAAACCCTTCATGTTTTCCTCTTCCATTTGTCACATACAAAATTAATACTATTGAAAAAAAAATACCATTTTTACTATATTTCTAGTGTCACAATGGTTAGAGCACCCTGTTGCGAGCGTATGGGGTTAAAGAAAGGCCCGTGGACGCGAGAAGAAGACCAAATCCTCATAAGCTACGTTAATACATACGGTCATGACAATTGGCGTGCTCTCCCTAAACTTGCTGGTAAGTTTCTGTTTCACTACTTGATCGAAAACTGACTTAATTTTATAGATAAAATTATTGCTGATAGACAGTTCTGGCAATAGTCGAATCATACCATTTGCCAGTGATCCGTTAGTCAGTGATCCGTTAGTGAAATATTCATGAGAGATCTTAATTTTGTAAGTTAACCATAGTTAAGATGTTTTATTGACAGGTCTACTGAGATGCGGAAAAAGTTGTAGACTCAGATGGATTAATTATCTGCGACCAGATATCAAAAGGGGTAACTTTACTGAAGAAGAAGAACAAACTATCATACAGTTGCATGCAGCCTTGGGAAACAGGTTTGTTTTTGTAACCATGTAATTAAATCTATATGATATTTTGGTGGTACCTTGTGAATATTTAACATGATCTTTATTGATTGTAACTCTAGATGGTCGGCAATTGCAGCACAATTGCCAGGAAGAACAGATAACGAGATAAAGAATGTTTGGCACACTCATTTAAAGAAAAGAGTGAATAATCTTGAAAAGCAATGTCGGGTATCGGTATTAAAGGAAGAGAACAATGATGCATCACTATCATCATCATCATCAAAGCTGTCGGAAATGAATTCTGGTGACGGTTGTCATACGAGTACTAGTCGACTCAATTCTCCTCAGGGTTCTTACAGTGAGACTTCGTCGGTGATGACAGGGATAAAGGTGACATGCAAGTTTTTGGAAACTTAGAACAAACGGATGATGATTTCTGGTCGGAGATTTTCTCCGGCGAAAGCTCCGGTGAGTTTAAGGAGGTGGATGGAGGGTATAAACACAATTCTAGCATGGATGATGAGATGCAGTTTTGGTTCTATGCATTAACTAGAGGGGATGAAATGATACAACTTTAAATACAAGAGTTACTTTTTTTTTCATTTTGTTTATTAGTTAGTGACTAAATCAGTTTTCATTGCAAATATTTTCGACCGTTTAGATTTGCTCAAAAAAGGGGTATAAATTTGGTGGTGGTGTTTTTGGTTTCAACATGTCTTTTCTAGCAATGTATCATTTTATTTGATTTTCGGTTAAGAGAAATCATTCATGCATTGATATAAAAGAAAAGAAAGTTCAATCATATAAGGGCGATCAATTATTTGAACATAAATGTGTAACACATTTTGATGGTAAATGATGTAGTTTATAATAACATAGTTATGTTAAACCTTGTAGAATGTAGGTGGTTATAAGAGTAAAGTAGATTTAGAGTACAAAGTATGTGTTCAGGTGACAAATATGTTTGTTATGGGAAACTTGTGGCAATTTTTAGCAAAATAAATTAATACTCGTGGTAAACTTGTGACAAGTGGACGTATTTTGTTAAAAGTTGACAGAAGTTAATCAAATATCCTATGATATTATAACTTCTAAACTCTCTAGTCCCACAATTGTTGCTAAAAATTTAATACTCAAATTTGTGATTTTCATTAAACCACACAGACTCTTTGTGAAATTAACTCTAATTATAGAAATATAAGGTTTAAAAGGATATTAATCAAAGATAAAGATTAAAGATACAAAGTTGGCAAAATTCAATGTATTGATACAAATAAATACAAAGGAAATTTACCTAACTTTAATATTTTAACATTAATTCCGGGTCCCATTTTCGACTCTAGTAAAAAATTGTGACGCAAACTCTTTGTTAATTTTTATACTTTTAAATCCAGCAGATTATTACATATAACGGATCTATTTCGTATTAAATAATATTAAATGGTATGGTGAAAATAGATTATATTCAAGAAAAAATGAGCTGAAATCAACATTGTTTTAGAAGAATTATAATATATGATATCAAAAAGAAAAATAGAAATCTAAAAAGTGGCAAATGACTTTCGATTTTTGTTTCTTTTTTATTTTATTATTTACAGCTGACTCCAAATGAGAGAAGATGGTGACCCCTTGACTTTTAGCCAGTTTACGCATTGTTAGTCAAAATCGGTGGACTCAAGTTGACAAAAAGACATGACAAATGACAAATGTATAATGTAAATTTTGTAGTGGAGTAAACTTTTTAAGGAAAAAGGACTTCGTATACCAATTGGCTTCTTTATCATATATAATCATCCAAATAACTATATATGTATTTGTTACTTCAATTATGATTATCTACTAATTGTTATTATTAGATGAAATAGATGGAATTTTAATCTGCTTTTATTTCTTTCTCGCTTCTATCCTCTCTGATCTCTCATTGAATATTTAAAGCTTCATGCTACAATTTTCGACGACATACATATATACATGAGCTTACCAATTATATCGTGTTGTGTCAAGCTACCTTGTAGTCTTTTTATATGTTACATATAGTTTCGTTTTAGACTGGCCGCTGAGATATATTTATTAACATTTTTCTCCTTTTATATTTAGATTTTCGTCTTAATTCCGACACCTGTACTCTATAGAATGCCGATCCCGATGACAAATATTTTGACCTCTATACCTGAAACATTTTTGTTAAAATTTTAGCTCATTAGATTTTTAGACAGCGACCCATTTTCTCTTCGGAAATAAGACCAAATATCTTTTATCAACTAGAAGACAATATTCATCGAGTATAGTGAGCCCAATATAATTACGCCCTACTAGGAAAGTTAAGAGCCCGTTATAAATTAAATTCAAAAGCCACTTCTTAGTAAGTTATTATCAGTTGCCCCATTTACGGTTTACCCTTCTGTGAAATATGAACTTAGATGTTAGAAACAATGTTTTGAAGCTCGGATGGGTTCGGCCGGTCCGACCGGGAATCAGAGGGGGAGCGATCCAAGCAGCCTCTGTTTGTTTTCTATAGGTTCCCGGCCGGTTCATCCGGTTCGGTGGTCGGACCAGGAACCGGTTCGGACTTTGGACTTTGGCCAGATTTCATGTTTTTCTTTTCTTTTTTTTTTTTGGATTTTAATCGGTTTAGCGGGTGAGTTGAATGATAATTTGGAATGTTGGACATAAGATCATGTTGAGTTGTATATAAATTATAAAATAAACATACTTGTATTGAATTATATATAACACATACACACGCACAACTATGACGTCATTCGGTTATTAATTCGGTCCAACAACGGACCAGTAAGTCGTCCGGTTCTCTGTCCGACTTTGTTTGAAAACAGTGCCTAGAAACCAACTGTTACCACTCAGCTACCAACATCAGTAATCAGGGACCATCAAATTCCACGAGAATGGCCTATGGCGAGTAGAGACTTGTATCAATTATCGTGATCGGGGGCTAAGTATAACTTCTCTATCCGATGGTATAAAAATAAGATTTGCTTTTGTGCTACAACGATTATTTTAATACATATTAAAACATATATACATAGTCAAGTTGTCTTTACAACTTACTTTTCAAACCATAAAACACCAACAAAACAACATAAGAAAAACCCAACAAACTCACATCGTTACAATCTCCGAGCCATGATCTCCTGATCCAGGAGATCGGCTCGGAACCTAGAAATAAACTCCTCCGCCCTCTCATTAATCCCATCCATCTGCGACGACCCCATCACCAACGACTCCCACATATCATCCGCCACCCCGCCACCGCCCTTGCCACTCGTCCCCTCCACCGCATTCTCCCTCACTCTCTCCACCACCACCGGCACCTCCGGCTGCTTCTTCTCCAAAAACAACTGATCAACATAAACCGCCTTCGTCTTCTTCCTAGGATATCTATGAACATCCTTTCGCTTTCGTTTGAATCTCGATTGAAACGATAACGATAGCCAACCGCCACCGCTTTTCGCGGTGGTGGTGGGATGTTTCTTGATTATCCGGCCGGTGGTTTTGGGTTTCTGGAGCTTGTGTAACCGGAGCTTGGTGGTGACTAATCTTAGGACCTTTTTAGCACCTAAAAGCTTCTTGAAGTTCTTCAAGTACGCCATTGAAGTACTGAAATTGGAGTTATGATGGAGGTTTTATAGAGGGGTTTGATCGTTGTGAAGTTAACTTAGTTTTTAAGCTAAAAAACTTTTGAATTTGTTCGATTTGTGTGGTGGGTTTTAGCCAACTGGAGATTCTGATGTGCTTTTTAATTCCACTTGCAGCCATGATTCGATTCTTGAGTTAGCTTCGTTATTAAGTTCTAGCCTCTAGGTATCACGTATGGGGTTTTTGTTGCTCTTAATTGAACGTGATGAGAAATATTTTTGGTGCACCACGTGTTAGGAATAGGGGAAATCATGGAATTGAATAGGTTGAACTCGTATTTTTACCGAAATAAACGTATTTTTCCTCTAAAGTATGAGAAGACACAATGATTCTAAAAAAGTCATAAAAAATTAATATCTCACAATTAAATTCGAATTTTAAAAAAGTAATTCGGAGCTTCTGTTTCTCTTGATGTCCTCTTTCATAAAAAAAATAAAAAAAAATAATTTTTTTTCATTATGTCTTTATATGACACAATGACGTCATTGTGTCTTTTACATTGACACAATGATTTCATTGTGTCTTTCATAATGACACAATGAAGTAATGTGCTTTTCATAAATGACACAATAAAAAACCGTTAATTTTTTTATTTTTTTAATTTTTCGTTTATTTTTTTTTCTTAGTGAGAACGATTAGGGGAACAAAAGCTCCGATTTACTTTTTTGAAATTCGATTTAAATTGTGAGATATGATTTTTTTTGGTCTTTTTGACTCATTGTGTCATTTTTTGACTCATTGTGTCATTTTTTGACTCATTGTGTCTTCTCACACTTTGTAGCAAAATACACTTTGTATTTGAACATTTTTCTTATTTGTTAACCCATTTCAATTAATTAAAACTTGACAGGTATTCAAAGTCGGCTAATTAGGGTGCTACACTAGAACTAACCGCTTAGAAATAAAGGAAAATAAATACGACTAACTCATCCTTATTTTTTTTGAACGGCCAACGAATAATTTTTAAGCCCAGTCACCGGGTAACCCATTGACGAAAGGCCATCCACGCCCGCAAACCCAGACAGCGCTGGTGACCCGGCTCGCCCACCATTCCAAGGGAACCCACCACCCAAAGACATACTGTGGTAAAACCCTTGACCCACTTGGAGCATATTGCACCTAGTGAGACTCCAACCCATGACCTCCACTTTGAAAAGTCATATGTCTCCTCCTAAACCAGTTGATCTAGGACTCTGCCTAACTCATCCTCATGGTAAGATGTCTCCCTCTAATCTCTATCCAAGACGTTAGATTATTAAATCCTATAAGATGCATGTATAGGTGATTAATAAATAAAATAAGGGTTAAAAGCATATTTCTCCCTCTAAAAATCTTTAATGGTATATATACCAAGTAAAAATTTAAATGCATATATCCCCTTACAAAACCTCATAATTAGCAAATGTACCAATTTTCATTAAAGTAGTTATGTAATGACTAATTTGCCCTTATTTTACTAAAAACTTCATAATTGACAAATTTTCCCTTACAGAACTTATAATTGGTAAATGAATTAAAAGCATATTTTCCCCCTCTAAAACTCTTTAATGGCATATATACCCATGTCTAAGTGTTTATTAATTTTTTGATGGGTAATATTGTCATAATAATAAATGGGTATATATGCAATTAAGTTTTTTGCTTAAGTATATAGTATTTAAAGGATGTTTACAAGGATATATATGCAATGATCCATAAATAAAATAGGAAACGTTTTTAAAAAACTACGTAAATAATAACAGGGATAGAGAGTTCGAGACGTGTTCCACTTGGCTACACACCACAGCCGATAGTGTTTTTCCTAGCTAAACCAAACTTGGCTATCTAGAACCGGCGTTTCTTCCCGCCCGACCATAAAACAAACAGTTCAACACATTAGCTACCAGTTACAACCCAGTCGATATTTTTGTAGTACGCTTCTCCACATAATTAATAACCTTATCATACCTATATAGAAGTATGATCTCCGTCAACTTAATATAGACGATTATGCTTTTTTACTTTGAGGAGAAGATGGTGAACACAAATTCTTTATTGGATACAAAAGAGCAAGGGAGGACTAAAGGGTGTGGATCGGTGTCACCGACGTCCATGAATTTTTTATCATCTACAATACATATGTATGATCGAAACTCGAGCAACACTCGAAAATATTTGCATGACCCCATTAAATTTTTCTTTAGTTGAACGCAGTATTAAATTGAGTTAAAAACAACCACCCAGATATAATCGACACCGTAAGTTATTGTTTCTAATAAGGTCTAATATAGGACACTCACCAGATAAATCGACCCCCCTTTATTCGCGTATGGGTCCATACGTGGCGTATATGATTAGGGTTAAATACACTGAAAACGAGAAAAATTCAGGAGGAGTGTCAGAGAGCTATACGCCCCATATAGCCTTATACGACCCCCCTACACGACACATATAGCTTATACGACGCCCATAGCAAATTTCGACACTGATTAGGAAAATTTAAAGGGCTGTCAGAGAGGTTATACGCCCCATATAGGACTACACGACCCTTCTATACGACGCATATGTAACTATATGACCCATATAATAAATTGGGGTGGTAATTTATAATTTTGGAGTGACTATATATCCAAACCCTTCTAATAACTACTGATTAATTGGTGTATTTGGTGAATTATTAGTGCTTTGTACTTTGTGTCACTAGCTTCTTGCTAGTGCCTCTTTTGATGTGTAATAAAATTTTGCCGTTAAAAAAAAAACTACTGATTAATTAATTTATGTTAAAATAATATTTTATTTTTTTACTACAATTACAACGAAATAGACATAATATGATTATAACATGGCTCAACACAGTGATAAAAGTTCAATGGACTTGACTTGATAACAAATCATTCTTGATGGATAATCGAAGATCGAAAATTTTTTATTACCATGAATATTTTTTTATTAAAAGTGGATCTTAAGTGGATTATTTAACCCCACTCAAAACTATAAGTCACTACTCGTTGTATCCTCGTGTAGTAATATCTGTTTTACTTTAATCTCTTAACAAAAATTCAGAAAAAGCTTAGTCATTAACCAAAAGTAACTTACTCACCTCGCCTCATTAAATTCTTTTCATACAAACAGAATGAGAATGAAAATAGGTCCATAAACAAGGTTTTGCCTTGCTATACATGACACTCTTTTGTGCTACACGAACAAAGACCCATTAACCCACCATAATGAGGTGTGTTATGTGATAATAACTATTATCTGGTTGATGCGATGAAAAAAAATTGTGATTGCAAAAAAGCAATGTTTCAGAACTGGATCGCACAGTGAATCGGTGCCTTATTGGTTCGCTGGGCGGACCGGTTATGAAAACAAGATAAAATTTTAGTTATTTAATGAATATATGTAAAAGAATACTGAAAGTTTTAAAATATATAAAAAAACCCGATCCAACGGTCCAACCGCCGAGTCGGGATAAACATGCCAGTTCAATGCCCTTCAAAACGAACCACCCTAATCGGATTGGTAACTACACGAATCGCGATCGGACCAGTCCGATCCGACCCTCACATACCGGTAAAAAGAAATAAAATACCTTGAAGGACAATATTTTGGTACATTTATCTTGTAATATGGGACCCACTAGCGTGACATGGATCTCGGCTCACAAAATCTTGTTCTTTAGTTGTGATTTAAGGTATGGATTCTTGACCTTTTTAGAGCATGTTATCTTGTAAAATGTGTTAAACTAAATTTAGTTAAACTTTGTTAACGAGTCGGGGGTCTTCGGAAGCGGTCTCTCTATCTTTCTAGATAGAGGAAAGACTTGCCACCATATACCCCTCCCAGACCCTGCTCTCAGCGGGAGACACTGGGTGTTTGTTTGTTTGTTATATATAGTTGTTTGTATAATATGATTCTATATTTGTGTATACTTATTGCTTGTGTAGATTGGTAATCTAAGTTCGTTTGTTGTTCTTCGAGATTAGGATCCTACTATTTGTCAAAAATTAGTGTGTTTGTCTTAAGAATCGCATTAGGGTTGAAGCCTCTTGAACAATCTTAAAAGATTATAACACGAGAAATTACCAGAGAATTACCTACACCGATATAAGAGTCAAATGATCGGATATTAACTAGAGTTTCTTTTCTTAATTGTTATAAGTGTGCATTGATTTTCAAGCTAGCTAATCCACTAGAAAAAAGATTTCATACTGTTAGTCAAACTGCACTCTACACAAATTTATTGAGAAAAATGTATGAATTACGTCATGAGTTCCAAATACATTTTTGATGTTTCGTTACTAACATTGCTCTGAGTTATTCCTTATTATTAATTACCATGTATAATAGCCTTTTGACATGTCATCGAACTTGTGTGATCCGATCATTTTCTCTGCATAGATAAGTTGAACTAAGCGATTTGATTATAATATTTATCACATATTCAGCCACATAACATAGAGTTGCTTTCACTTGATGATCTATATTTTAAAGGAGCATAAAAATCATTAATTCTTAAAAAGGTTCGGTTTCTACTAGCTTCTTTTATTTGTTTTTCTAGTCATCTCTAAACACTAATATTTTTTCTCCATAGTAACCATTAGAGTGATTATGAGAACGAATGCACTCGTTCACGCTTTCTCTAGTCATCACCAGAACATCATTAAACTCTTATTTAACTCTCATCCAAATGTAGAAATGTCGTTTATATAAGTGACGTTATTCTTCCTAATATACTATTAAATGATTATGTATATGTGTGTGTAAGTTGAAGTACGTACTACGTGCGTAACTGTGTCTTATAAAGACTCGCTATCGTGTCCTTCCGCAAGTAGGCAGGGTGTTCCCGGCTCTCCGACCTATGACGCGCTTCATGTCACTTTACCATCCCGCTATAATCGACTCCTTCCCCTTATAATTATTGACCTATAAAAAACACCTAAGACGCATATATACATAATACATGAACACATCAATTCACACACACTATTTGTTCTTAATTATCCTTCTTATATTTAATTTCTCTCTACTAATTATCACAAGACAGCCATGTCCAACTCTTCAATTGGTATAAAACAAGCATACAGCTTAAAACTTACAGTAAAATTTAATCAAGTTATATCAAAATAATTAAACTCTATAATAATAACAATTTTGAACTAAAAAAAACAAGTTACACACTAGCACAGTTGTCCAAACGCATAGACCACCATTGCCAAGTGTACACCCACATCACACCACCATGCACCATGCACCACCACGTTGAACTCACTACCATCCACACCTTCGCCAACCGTCAGTGCAAGTGGCTAAAACACCAGAACCCTTGCGACACACCCACCTCCAACCACCCTATAAAACACCACCACCCTTAAACTCATCACTTCACATTCTAACACACCAACAACAACCACCACCATGGCTGCTAAAGCCCTCATTGGCCTCTTCCTCTGCCTCCTCGGCACCACCGTCACCGCCACCACCGCTCACCCCGCCTCTCCGGCCCCCAGTTCTGCAACCTGCAGCAACTCACCACCTCACAACCGGTCGAACGCTTCGAGTTCGAAGGCGGTTCGATCGAATCGTTTTGGTATGTGAACGATGAGCAGTATCAGTGCCTCGGAGTCTCTCCGTCCAGGATGACGATTCAACCCAACTCCCTCTCGCTCCCGAGCTTCCACCCCTTCCCCCGTCTCATGTTCATCGAACAAGGTCAATATTAAATTTATTTATTTTTAATCGGACTCACCTATCCGTTCCCAACCGATATCGCACCCCAATCCTTTCAGGAGGAAACTCAGGAAAAAATCCCCTAGCTTTAACTTGAGTATTTTACTCAGAATGAGACTTCATTCATGAACTCCTCCTATTTACATGTTATAAATATCTTATCTTAACCAGTTGAACTAATAATCATTGGTATTAAATTTATCATCTACTTCATCTGAAGTAAAAACAAATTAAACAAAGATTGTACATGTAGCAACTTTTCATGAAATCTAAACTTTGTGTCCCGGTTCTCTCTTCCATTACATGAAACTGAATTTAAAATGATAAACTAAATAAATAAATATCCAAAATATAAATCTTCTTTTTTATAAACTATTAAAACATACTAAATGATAAGTATCTATCTTAAAATATAATTTTATAATTTTATTCTATTATTTGTAATGTAATTTTTTTTTATTATTTATAATTATTTCATTAGTTGTCAATGACACGTAACATGCGAAATAATATATAATACAGTGTTTTTAACATAGTAATTAATTATATCTGTATCCTTGTATGGGGTTTACAGGTGAGGGGATCATTGGAATACAACTTCCAGGATGTGCAGAGACATTTGACACTGGAGTACAAGAACAACAACAGCAGCAGCAACAATCACAACCACGAAGGATGCGTGAACACGGTTTCGATGTATCAAAAGACTCTCACCAGAAAGTCCACAGGTTCCGACGGGAGACGTCGTCGCCATCCCAGCCGGGGCGTCCACTGGACTTACAACGACGGCAACCAAGAAGTCGTCGCTATCTTCGTTGACGACATCAACAACCCCTCGAACCAACTCGACATGCACACCAGTGTACGTACGCATTAATTTTCACCAAACTAATTAAACAATCAGTAACCGCCTAATCCGAACGTTAACAAATGTTTGTTTGTTTGTTTGTTTGTTTTAAACAGAGTTTCACCTGGCCGGAGGAGTTTCAGCTCAACACATGCAACGACAGCAACATGAAGGACGTCGACAGGGGCAACAAGAGAGAAGGAGGTCAGCTCCTGGCCGTGGGCAGCAAGGGCAGATGTCGAAAGACAACATACTACTCGGATTCGACACCGATTACTAGCGGAGGCGTTCAATACCGACCCTCAGATCGTGAGGGCGATGCAAGAATCGTCGAGTGAACGCGGGCTAATCGTTAGAGTCCAGCAGCCCATGGAATTCGTCACACCTGAAGAAGAACAATATCAACAAGGAGAGGAGGACCGTATAATGGTGTTGAAGAAAAAATATGCAGCACTAAATTGTTCTATAACCTTGATAACCAAAGGGAGGCTGATATCTTTAGCCGACAAGCTGGAAAACTAACCTTGTCAACGAACACAAGCTACCCATTTTATCTTTGATGGATCTTAGTGCGAGAAAGGACACCTTCAGCCTGTAATCAATCCATCAACTTAAAAATATTGTTTGTTACTCGTCAGAATTTGCGCCCAAATTTAAAATGGGCGCAAAATTTAGGACGGGATTAATGTTAGTCGCAAATTAGCGACCATTTTGGTCGCTAAATTTGCGACCGGATTAATTTTGGTCTCAAATTAGCGCTCATTTGGCTTTGGGCGCAGAATTGGCGACTTGATTAATATCGGTCGCAAATTAGCGACCAGCTGGTCGCAAAATTTGTCTAGTAAATAGTCATCCTTTTTTCCACACTAAAGATGCAAATTTAGTGATTTATTTATCACCTTCATTTTGCTTTATTATGTACAGAATGCTTTATTCTCTCCGCACTGGACTGTGAACAGCCACACCATCATATACGTGCTGAGCGGCGATGCTCAGGTTGAGGTGGTGTCCAACAACGGTGAACCGGTCTTGAACGAGCAAGTGAACCGCGGTGACATCTACGTGGTGCGCGCAGTTCTTCGCGACCACGGCTCGTGCTGGACAGAACGGTTTCGAGTGGGTGGCGTTCAAGACCAACAAGTCTCCAATGAAGAGCCCCGTTGCAGGGTACACATCGGGTTCCGAGCCATGCCGCTTGCGGTGATCATGAACGCGTACCAGGTGTCACCGAGCCAGGCTCAGAACTTGAAGACCAACAGGGAGACCGAGAGCATACTGTTTTCGCCACAGAATACGTACTAGCTAGCTTAAGGTCTTAGAAAAGAAAATGTATGATGAGGCAGGCCAATAAGTTAAGGTTTCCTTGGTTGTTTGTGTGTACGAGAATAAAGGTGTATGAATAAGTTTGGGTGTTATGGTTTTGTATGTAAAGTTTGGCCTTTTAATAATCATCGGAGTTTGCTTTAAAAAATGAACTACACGTTTGGACCTTTAAAAAGTTGGATTGACCCATTTAGTTAACGGTTTAAATGTTTAACCACTAAATAAGTCGGTTAAATGTTTAACCACTAAATTAGTCGGTTAATGTAAGCACTAAATAACAGCATGTTTAATGAATCAATTTACTTACAAGTCTGTTTAACCTATTTCTTACGACCTACTAAATTTTTAATAGTTTATAACTCACTATTACCCACTAATCTTATTAATACGTGTATAACTTAATTATTATTTGGATAAACTGTTTAGCCAAATCATGTTTGAGTGATATAATTTTAAGTGTGCAAGTTAAGATTTTTGTTTTATGTTTTTCTTTTTGCTTTTCAGACGAATTGTGTGTGATATAATTTAAGTGTGCAAGTTAAGATTTATGTTTTTGTTTTTGTTTTTCAGACTAATTGTGGTGTGCAAATTAAGGTTTATGTTTTTTTTGTTTTTGAGACGAAGACAAATTATGAGACGTTTTTAACCCGCAACCCGACTTGATTACCACCTTCCTTTCTATAAGATGAGGCGTCGCAATAATTATATACTATCGTATTGACATAGTGGGCTTCATACAATCTTATTGTAATTCAGAGGTTCAATTATATTGAGACCCTAAAGGTTCATCCATGGCTCCTAAATGATAGGCCCATAAAACAAAATTCTGACTATATTCTAGAAGACAAGAAATACTTGTTTTATAGTGTGAATTAATGGTCATTATGAGAAACACGTGATGTAAATGGATCAAGTTTTGAGACTGCTGGCTATTGGGACTTGGGAGCCTTCAAGTTCAAGCATATTTATTATTTGAAGGCCCAATTTATAACCATTACATATAGTGGTCGGGACACCATGTTTAGTTATTTATAGTTTTTTTTAAACGATAAATATGCGATTTGGTTTTAGAGGACATGTGTTATTTTAATCGGACCCATCTATCCGTTTACCAGCCAGGTTCGCACCCCCAACCCTTTAAATAGAAAATTCATTGTTGAAAAAACTCTCTGGCTCAACTCTGAGAACTTTGCTCAGAGTGATACTTGAAACCATAAACTCCCAATATTTACATGTCATGGGTGTACCAGTTGGACTAAGAATCGTAATATACTATTATGTTTGTCGTTATTTAATTAAGAGTAAATTATAAGAGGAATGAGCAAGTTATGGCACGGACAAGTGATAAAGAAGTTCAATGTTGCAGAAAGGCACCGGTTCTGTTACTTTTTGTCAATTTTACACACACACACGAATGAATTTTGTTTCGTTTATTTATTTTTTAATTTTGTTTTCTTCTGGTTGCAGTGGTAACGAGGGCACTAAGTTTTCTCAGTATCAATATTGATCAATCTGAGGAACACCGGTGAAGAATCCATCAATGTTGCAGAATAGTATTAAAGCTGAACAACATAAAAATGAACATTCAACCATGTTGCAACTCTTTTTCTTCCGCACAAATGATTTTATCGTTTTGCTTTATTGAGTTTGGTGGCTGTGATGGAGGTGTAGATATGTTGTGATGGAGGCGGAAAACGATGAAGAAGATGAGGGTGAAGATGATGAAGTTGTGATGGGTTGGGCTTTGTTTAGTTTGTTCTTGAGTTTGGTGGTTGTGATGGAGGTGTAGATGTGTAAAGAAGGTGATGTGGGTGGGTCCCACATTTTTTGTTTTTTTATTTAAGAGCAGTTTAGTCTTTTAACAAGAGAGTTAGCAGAATAGATTAACGGTGTTAGTGTTTTGGATTCAAATGAAAACAAAAATGAAACGTTAGGGGCTATATGAGAATTTTTAAACTGTAGGAATGCAAATGGTAAAATCATCAAACCTTAAGGACGCAAACAGTAATTTACTCTTTAATTAAACATGTAAGGTTCAGATCATATCAAAATGAAACAAGTATTCTAGCAATTCATTCAAAATCACAATATAAAATTATAATATTCGACATGTTTATGACAAGATTAATATTTTGAAAACACATCAATGTAACGTATTTACAAGTTATTACAATCTATTAACCCGCTAAAAGAAAGGGTGACGTGGGTGTTTCTACGGGGTGTTCGATGTTTTGGTTAACGGTTATTTGGTTATGAAATTTTTTTGGCCTATCGTTAACCAAATTCAACCAATTAACTCGAATTCATAATTCGGATACGGTTAGGAACCGAAAAGAAAACCGAATTCATTATTGTTTGGTTTTACGATTACAGACATGATTGTTTTTAAGTTTTTGGTTTTTCAACATTCATAAGCATGTCGGGGGTATAGAAATTTATGCGTCTGGGTAATGTTATTGTTTATGAGTTATGACAGTTTTAAACATATTGGTTTTGAACATCAAGTTCATACACTTTAACCCGTCAACCTAACTCAATTTAAATGTGTTTGGTTATGTTAATGTTTATGACAGATATATAACATATTGATTTTGTTCAAGTTCTTAGACTTTAACCAGCCATCTACCACAATACCACCTATGGTCCATCTGGTTATGTACGTCCAGTCGTCCACATATCTAGAGATATACTTAAGATATATTGCTAATACACATTAATCAAGCAAATAAAGTTGATGTTTTTCTCTTTAAACTCATGATAATACCCTAAATATGAAGCTGACATGTCCATGAGTGTAAAAGCGAGATTGGCAAGAAGAAATACAAGCCATAAATCACATCAAGATTGAAATTAATTTGCAAAAAAAAAAAAATACAATGGATAAATTTATGTAATTGGGTTTCACACTTGGGCTTGTTAATTTGTGATAAATGGGTAATTGGGTTTATCACTTGGGCGTATTTTTATTTTTGAGCCCTCTTATCTAACATTAACATTTAAACAGCTTTTTAGCTTAGGGTCAAAAATTTATAATAGGGATTATTGTACTTCCTCTGATATCTTAATAGTGGATGCAACCTGAATATATGTTTATGTAATAACACAGTGGAATAAGTAAATAACTACATGGTTTGAGTTTTCAACCAACTTCACATAAATATATATGCTAATATTTTTTGTAGCATTATATTCATAAGATGAAAGTTATCCACACTGATCATTCCGAGAAGGTAAAGCAGTTTCTATGAAAGAGGGATGAGAGAAAGGGTGGTGACAGACATAAGAGTGTTTTAATTGGCCGATATGCAAGGGCGGAGGATAGTGGGGACCGGAGGAACGCCACCCCCCCCTCTTTTTTTCGTTGGTCATGTTAAATTCAATCTGTAGTGTAATTTTTTTGCCTGTTAATGTAAATTTTTTATAAATATCGAGTTCGTCCCCCATAAAAAAATAACTTCGCTCTCGTCTCCTTACGGGGATGTTCAAGCTCCGCCACTGTCAATGTAAAAAAGAGTTTTAATTGAATGATGTAAAAAAAAAAAAGATGATAACACACGTAAGAAATTAAATTTTGCGTGGCTATATCATTTAAATTTACTTTGTAAGTAAATACATGTTTGTCTAACTTCGACTAACAAATGTACAACAGAGAAATTTATCCAACACTCAAACTCCATCAACCCAAAAGTAACAATCTATATTTTCACATCTACAAAAACTTTACATAAACTAAAAACTCTTGTGTTCGTAATATCTTATGGTTCTTGGTAGTTTTTTTAACGATTATAAAAAAGCTACCAAACAACCATTTATCCTCCTAATACACCATCGGCGATTGAAACTCCGGCGGACACATCCTCGGCAAGATATGAACACCCACCACTTCTTCCCCTCCGGCGTCTCCACCACCCACACCCGCGGTGGCGACGCCACCACATCCACCACCACCACACCAACCGCCGCCACCCACCACACACATACCACCACCGGCGGCCATATGCTCCGCCCCTTTCAGCCTCTCATCCTCCACCACATCCACCCACACATCCACCACATTATCATACCTCCTCAACACACCCCTCATTTCATCCACCACATACACCGGTATGCTCGCCCCTTCGGCCCCCACCTCCACCCCTCCCACCCACACATCCACCACATTATCATACCTCCTCAACACACCCCTCATTTCATCCACCACATACACCGTCTCCTCCTCCATCGCCGCCGCCGGCCCCCGCCACCCCTCGCCATCCCTCAGCCATCGGCCACCACTCATCGGAGTTTATATCATAAACCACCCCTTCTTTACCACCGTTGACCACATAAAGCTTCCCTCTGCAACCAACAGCATCAATGGCTTCTCTGCTAAACTTCACATCTTTCAAAGATCGCATCTTTCTCCAAACCCCATTTGAATCTTGACGTTTTTCGTCAAATAAATCAGTTTTTGAAGCACCATTTGTCGACGGAGCGAGCGACGGTCTGGGTGAAGTGTGAGCCGATCCCACTCGCGACGACCACGCCGGCGCGTGAGACTCCGGCGACGCACCAGCGTCGGGGGGATGAGAGTGGGGGTCCATTGGACCATGTTTGGGATAGTGGTTGAAGATTAGGGGTGGGAGAGGGCGGGGTGGAGGTCGACGGTGGTTCCGGCGAGGAAGACGAGGGTGCCGGCGACGGAGAGTGACTGCATGGGGAGGTTGCGGGCGATGAACGACGGGTGGTGGAGGCACACACGGCGGAGATGCGGTGGCGATGGGGTGACGACGGTCCATTTAGAGGAGATTGGATCGAAAGATTTGAGTTGAAGGGGTGAATTGTGGCCGGAGGAGAGGGTGTATAGTGAGAGGTGCGGTGGGAAGGTGGAGGTGTAAATCACGCGCCGCCATGAGCGGCAGACGGAGTAGAGGGTGGACGGTGGGACTCGATTGAGACAAGTTGAGCGATGTGGTCGGGGAGACCAGGTAGCAGCGGCTGATGGTGGTGGTGGTCTGTAAGCTTCCGGCGTTTGGAGGCGGTGGTGGTGGCGGTGGTGGTGGTGGCGGTGGTGGTGGTGGCGGTGGTGGTGGTGGCGGTGGTGGTGGTGGTGGCGGCGGTGGTAGTGGCGCGTGGGATAAAAGTTGGATCATGAAATGAAGTGGCCATAATGTGGAAAAGGTATGTGGTGGTGGTGGTGGTGGTGGATAGGAGTTAGAAGCTCTAACAAGGAAAGGTTTGTGATATTTATATGTGTAAGGTCATAATATTATGTAATATCATGTTCATTTCTCCCTATTATTAAATTGCACTTATTTTGACTATTTTATTAAAATGAATACACACTACCAAAAATAATAAGGAAGTAATTAAAGTTTATTGAAATGTTTTCTAAAATAAACAAAGCCATAATGCAAGTGTTTAAAAAAAAACTTGGAGATGTGTCGGTGTAATCTCAGAAACTCCTTATAACGTCGTTGTACAGCCCATGAACGACTATCTTTTTTTTTGAACTGTAAATATAAGACCCCACTTTGGATGATAGGTGTTATCTTAATCGGTTTTACCTATCCGTTTTCTAGCCGGGACCGCACCCTAACCCTCTCAGGAGGAAACTCATTGATCAGAGTGAGACTTGAACCTATTATCTTCCCTTTATTTACATGTCATGGGTACCTCAGCTTAAACAGTTGAGCTAAAGATCATTGATGTATTTACTAACTAATAATATAGAATTTGTGAGATAAGTTAACTTTTTGTTAAGATATTGTATAACTTTTTGTTAAGATATTGTATAATTGGTAAAGCTTGTACATTTGAAAACATTTTGACAATCTACGAACTCATAAACTTTTGTGTATTTACTGACTAATGATATAGAATTTGAAGCTTTCATTTAATATAAATTTTTTTATGATTTTCATTTATTAAAAATGAAACAAGGAATAATGTTAAAAGAAGAAAGCTAGTTAAGGTTAGATGGCAGTTGGAGTGGCTTTGAATAAAAAAGAATATCTTGATGAAAAGGTGTTTAGTTGGAGCATATGACATGACAGAGACAACTATTTAATGCAAAAAGGCGTGATTGCAAGGAAGTTACGTATGATATGATATCAATGAGTTTTTTTTTTTTCGTTTTGGTGAAAATCAAGGGTCCTCTTATTTAGACACTTTCACATTTTAAATCAACCCCTGCATTTTATATGTCGCGTATGGATCCATACGCGACGTATAGGGTGGGTTGTTGGGTTGACATTTTATACCCTATACGCGGCGTATGGGTCTATACGCAGCGTATAGGGAATACAAACATTTCCTGGCAGTTCGTCAGACAAGTCTGTCAGACGCAGGGCTATACGTCGCGTATGGCACCCTACGCGGCGTATAGGCTACAATTTTTTTGTCTTGGGCTCTTGGCTGAGATGTTTAAACAACCTATACGCCGCGTATGGACCCATACGCGACGTATAGGTTATGGTGTTTATTTTTGTGTTATTTTAACATATATTTTTCTAAAGATTTTTGCGTATAAATTTTGCGTATAAGTTATGTTTTATAACTCATTAACCGACCATTTTAAATATTAATTAACTAATAAAATATATAAAATAAAGATAAACTGATAATAAACATATAAGATAAACATAAACTGATAATATAAATAACAAAGTTTTTAAAATACATAACAAAATAAAAATTACAATGCTATAAAAACTACGGCGAGTCTGGGTAATGTCGAGGCGGTGGCAACTCCGGAGAATCAATACCAGCAGCACGTGCTCGCCCAATCTCTAGCTGAACGTGCCACTCCATAAGATCCTCAACTCGATCGAGCCGACGACTCTGCTGCCGTAAACTCATAGAAATATCCTGCATAAATGTCTCCATACGTGCAGGCAGCCTCACATCTCTATAAATATGTCGAGGGAACTGTGGCTGAGGTGGCGGTTGATGCACTAGCAGCTGATCATGTGGCTGCTCGTCGGGTGGTGGCTGATCATGCGGAATATGCCCTTGTTGCTGTTGTGGATCGTCAATGCCGAGCTGCTGAACAGGTGCTGGCTGCCAGATCTCCCCGAGTCGAAGAGAGAATCGTATGCCACCTGGAAACTAGCGTATAATACGCATGCCGAATAGCGTACGACGATCTAATCTGACCGGCTCGATCGGCAGAGATACGTCAGCAAGATGCCGAGGAAGATAACCTAAAGTTGGGGCAATCACCGTGATGTACGCGCCGCCGTACACCGCTCCTCGCTCCTGGCGATGATAATACGAAACAAAATACTCCGCCAAACATCTCGCCAGGTTACACCTGGTCCCCGTAAGCAAACAGTATAAGTAAAATAAGTAGGTAATGGTACACCACTCCCGACTCTTGCCACGTCCCGTGATGTATGTGGCGATCATACGATGCAAGTAACGAATGAGAGGATCTCTAATACTAGTGGCCCTGCCCTTAGTCCTCTGAAACGGACCTCCGTCAATCTGAGGCCACCACTTCCTCAATCGACTCTCCTCCATCTCAGTAGTACCCTCGGTGAATAGAGGGGTAACAGTCTCCGGCTCAAAATAAAGTCCCGAAAGAATGGCAAACTGCTCAATGGACATCTGATGTGCATGTCCACAAAGCATAAACGAAATCTCAGAGCGCTGATCGTCCTCCTCCATCTCATCAGGACGAATATAAGTAAAGGTGGATAAAAACTCCACAGTCAGCTCACGGTAAGACGGTAAAAACGAGGTCTCAAATAGACGACTCCATGGCGTATCGTCTCCGATAATAGCAGCAAGTCTATCGCGCTCCCCGAGCTCGGCCATAACCACCCAATCGACGGCCTTTTGATGACCGATCTTCATACGTATAAATTTTGAGCACTTAGCGTGCTCAATGGAACCGCGCTCAAACTGTAGCCAAGGATGATCAGCAATAACGTCAACAACGTCAGCCTCAACATCTGAATCGGAAGACATATCTGCATAAGAAAACAAATGTAACATCTCGTAATTTTCAATTAACTTAAAAAAATTAATTAATTTTGTAAAATCTTAAAAATAATTGATATTAATAATAATAATAATAATAACATAATAATAATAATATTTCTATTAATAATTTGTAAGAAAAAAAATGGAATTAAAGTCCAGGGGGTGTTTTGTTAACTTTGAAACCTCACAATAAGAGTTTTTACATAAAATAACAAAAGATTGAAAGCTCGGGGACCAATTGTGTAATTTTGCAAAACAACCCAACCCCACCCCCCATTCATCCCTACGATCCCTCTTCCATTGTCGGCCAAGATCCACGCAAAATCATGCACTACACCATTTTAATAATCGAAGTAATCCCACAATAATGGACTATGGATCGTTTATAATCATCCTCTGAACTCAATTTCATTCAAAACAATCAAAAACACCACCAATGATCACCTCGAACCCGTCGACCTGCAACTCAATGTAAACCTCATCCCCGATCGATTTTAACAAGAGACTGATAAGGGGATTTTAATCCCTATCATCATTCAAAGCTTCCCTTGAAATTAATTTGATTATAATCGTTGTTTGAGCATCAATCGATCAACACGAGTGCCGCGACCTGTTCTTCATCAAGTTTATCTTCAATCAAACACTATATAGGTAATTGAACATACATACATACTCGATTATACACGGGCAATCAAAGCCTTATGATTGCAGATGTTTACAAAATCGAATTCGTGTTTAATTTGGTGGGATTCGAACCTAGGGCTCAAATGAAATTGTGGGAATTGGGTTAAAACAGGTTATAATCATTTGGAATCGGTTTTAACCGCGGCTGCGGCCTTGATTCACTGGTCCCGTGCTCCCATGTTATCCAAGAGGTCCCGGGTTCGACCCCGGGCCACCTCACACATTTTTTAGGCCTTTTAAGCCTTTAAAAATTCTGAAAAAAATTCTAGAAATTATAAAAATATTTTTACAAACATTAAATATTTTTAAAATCACATAATTATTTTCTGAAATTTATCTTAACATTTTACTTATTTAATTTATTAATTGTTTCAAATAAATAACATAACTAGTTAAATTTTTATAAAAAATAAATAAACTTTAAATAATTGTTGAAATCACTAAATAATTATTGGATTAAATAATATTTATGTAATATTATTTAAATCATGATTATCTCAATCAAACATAACAGTTTTATATATAAATCTTACCAAATCATTTTTATCTCTTTTTCACTTAAATAACTAAAAATTTTAATTAATTATTATATAATTAATTAATAAAATTAATTAGTTGTTTTCCCACACTTTAACGATAAATCAAACGATTACGCGTATTAGCACATTTATTCCTATTTAAATTCTAAACATAATCACATTCAATAAATTCATTTTATTTATTTCAAGCCATTCAAATTAAATAAATTATGTGATACAATATATTCAATCATGATATTCTATTGTTATTTCATTCTAAATTCAATTCAAGACAGGTTATGTTATTACTTGCAATTATGTGAACATACTACGATAAACTGGATGACTAGTAAAACCCTAATTCAATCAATCAATCCTGGTATCAATGGTAGATCTACTGATTTAGATAACCCACCCCATATTGTAACATCGCGTATTTTCATTAAAAAAAATTAATTTTGTAAACAATATGTTGATGTTAATTCAAAAATTTCAATAATCATAATAATAATAATAATAATAATATTTCTACTAATAATTAGTAAGAATTATTTAAAAAAAAAGAAAGAAAAAAATTATTACATGAAATAATAACCATCTAAAACCTCAGGGGCTTAAATGGTAATTTATTTAAAACTAACACAAAACTTTGATTTCCAGTTGTAAACTAATACAAACCACAGGGACCAGTGTGTAAATTTTGTATAATTACAAAACACACCCAACCCCACCCCCCATCTTTCCCTCGCTGTCTTCTCCACTCGACCGCAGCATCCGGCCATAAAATCGGCCACTACGGATTCAATATTCAAAAGTAGACCCGCATTAACAAACTTTAGATCGTTTATAATACTCCTATGAAATCAATTTCAGTCAAAACGAGCATATACACACACTCGAACTCCTCCAAAACCGTCGACCTGGAACACCCTTGAAACTCAATCTCCAATCGATTTTAATAGAAATTGACAAAGGGCTTTTCATCAAGACCCTTTCCCGAAGCTTTCTACAAAGTTAATTCGAATTCCATCAACGATTTCCACTCGAACTGGTTCGGGCAAAGCCGCGACCTGTTCTTCATTTGGTTTAACTTCAATCAATCACCATATAGGTAATTGAATATGTCACACCCTCGCTTAGAGCGGAAACACGAGGATGCGACGGACGGGATCGTCATAACACTTGGTATAAATACAGAGATATAATACATGCAACTTCTCGTGTCATGACGTCCCCCGACACAATGGTGACTTGTGTCGTGGTTAGTCAGTTCCACGACTATCATAGTCTTATTGATTCTAAAATCCAAAATACACATTGTTCACAAATGAATACAAAGGTTATACATTACAAATGCAAAACTAATGAAATCCTGAGGGTCTCTGCTAAGGCATCAGCACTAGCTATCCTCTTTGATTATGATCACCTGAAAAGATATGCTCAAAAATGTCAACAATAATGTTGGTGAGTTCCGCAGGTTTGAATTTAAAACATATAACTGATGCTGTATAGATTTTTGATGTGGAATCAAACTGTAAGCACAAACCACATAACATGTGTTTAAGACAACCAAACCTAATGACGTTATGCATATAAATCTGACGGAATATATTCACCCATGGCCGGTTTGCTGGCAGCTGTAGTCGGTAACTCACAAGTTAACCGATCTGTCGAGGGTGGGGGTGTCAACCCAGTAGTACTACCAATACCTAACCGTTGGTTCCCAAACCCGGGAATTAATGGTTGTTTGAGTTTTCCATAGATTAACACCATGTATGCATGCAAAACAGTATCACATTGATTCCAAGAATGAAAACAGAATATATAATGTACAGCATTGAAAACGGGTGAGCATATTTTTCCCCCAATTTGATTGAAAACATTGTAAACTTGTATAAGCATAAAAAAGGGCCACGAAACTCACCTTGTATTGTTGTAATGCACACAGACTTCACAGAATAAGCAAACTTCACAGAATCAAGCAATGCACGATCGATCACGATCAATACCTATTATTGATTATAACTAAGCATTTAAAACGTATACAACGCTAATAGATATATTTGGTTGGATTCGAGTCGGTTCGTTTGACGTATACAATTAGATATATATATATATAAGTTTAACTTTGATTATATACTTTGTGATAATAGGATTTTTACGTTGAATTGTGAGGTTTTGAACAAGTAACGAAATTACTTGTGGTTTGATCTATTCGAAATAAATATATGTATGTATTCTTCGTAATCGTAATTCAATAATAATTTATTAATAAAAATATAACCTATAATTATATTTGTAAATATTTTATGCAGTTATAAAATTCGTAATTTCTATAATTTTCGTGATTATTTCATAATTAAACACGATTTAGAGTTCATTTTTATAAAAATAATTGTTTTAAATATCTATAAATAATATTTTATAAAGATTATTTAAGGTTTTTAATTAAAATAAATTTTCAGAAAATAATTTAGTGAGATTTAAAATAAAGGATGTTTATAAAATTTATTTTATAATTTTTAGAAATTTTTGTGTAATTTTTAGATGCTCAAAAGGGTTTAAAAAAAATGTTTGCAGTGGCCCGGGGTCGAACCCGGGACCTCTCGAATGGGGCAACATGTGTTTATCCAGTGAACCAAAGGCCGTGGCCGCGGCAATACTCGGTTCCATTTAGTTTTAAGCCTCCTTCCACGGTTTCCCCCAAATTCACATAAACCCTAATCTGATTTCCCCCAAATTGAATCCGAATTCGAGTTTAATAATAGTTAAAATCATGGGGCTTTTAATCCTTGTATGTAAACGAGTATATTAGAGTGTTTAATTACCTGATTTGGTTGAGTTGTCGATAAGAACAGTTTAAGAACAAGCCGCGGTCTAGGTTGTAATCGAATGTTGATCAACACTTGATGAAAATCAAATTGCGCGTACAGAAAGCTTCTAATGATGTCAATGATCAAAAGCCCTATGTTATTTGTGAGTTATAAGGCTCGGAGTGTGGTGTTTACTTGAGTTGCAGGTTCGAGACAGAGATGGTAATCGGTTTGGTTGATTCGTATGTGTTTTGATGAAATGGCAGTAGTATTCGATTATTGGGGTGATAAGGTTCGAATTGGTTGAGACAATTTGGTTAAAGTGATGCTTTAGTGGTCGATTTAGCCGTTAGAAACGGTCGGGGATAAAGTGTAAAGGAATTAGAGCCGTTATCCGACCGTTGAACGCGTTTTGTGGTTGCTTCGGGTTCGAGTCTTGTTCACGAGTAGATTCGGTGTATTTCGGGCTGTAAAAATCGAGTTTTAAACGCGTTTTGGTGGTCGCCGGCGGTTGGCCGGAAGTTGGCCGGAACAGTGGCGCCGGAAACACGGGGGAAATGGGCGGGGGGTTGGTTTTGTAATTTGGAATTTTACATTTTTGTCCCTGCGGTTTCATCTTTATTATTTCATGTTATAAATTTGTTTTTATAGTTTCAAAAATATCAAAACACCCCCTAGACTTATTATATTATTATTATTTCTATTATTGTTGTTATTATTGTCTATTGTTATTATTATTATCATTATTATTATTATTATTATTATTATTTTCGTTATTATTATTATGATTATTATTATTATTACTATGATTATGATTATTGTTATTCACACGAACGGGCATACGAGAGTTCCAACCCAAAACGATATATATATGTATATATATGATAAATACATAAGGATCGTTAACTCACATAGAACATGTACACGAATATATTTCGGTTAACACGATGAATAAATTATAACATACGTGAGGATCGTTAATAACCACGACGAGTTCACGATCTTGATGTTGATTGACAGTCTATTGGTGACAGATGCTACATACCATCGCATTCACCACATGATCTTCAACAAGAAGAATCTTAGGTTTTCTTTCTGATTTGGGAATATCTTGAATGTTTCTAAAACTTTGTTCATTAAATCCATCTGTATCATCTGAACTGTCGCGCTAATGTGACAGTAACTCACAATGTTCTTTGCTTGATTTTGTGAGGTGTCACAGAATACACACATACACTCGGTTTTACATGAGGGTCAAAAGCCCTATCATCGCAGACACTATCGAAGTCGAATTCGAGCTCAATTTGATCGGATTCGAACCTAGGGCTCGTTTGGGGAATTGGGGTTTACTCGAGAGTGAGGTTAAAACAATTGAAAACCAATTTTAACCGCGGCCACGGCCCTTGGTGTGATGGTTCTGTGCTCACAATCCATTCATGAGGTCCCGGGCTCGACCCCGGGCCACCTCACACATTTTTTAAGCCATTTTAAGCTTTAAAAATTATGAAAAAAATTTTAAAAAATTATAAAAAGGTTTCTGCAAACATTAGAAATTTTTAAAACAACCAAATTATTTTCTAAAATTTATTTCAACATTTTATTTATTTATTTTATTAATTATTTCAAATAAATAACATAACTAGTTAAATTTTTATAAAAAAATAGACTTTAAATCACATCATCCAATTATTTCAATATATACACCTGTTTAACAATCAAATATAATATTTGTTATTTTTATCTTGACATTTATTTATTTATTGTATTAGTCGTTTAAATCATGATTAAATATAAAAGTTTTATATTTAAATCTTTCCAAATTCATTTTCATTTCTTTTAGTCATTTAAATAATTAAATATTTTAATTAATTATCATATAATTGATTAATAAAATTAATTATTTATTTTTCCACACTCTAATAATAAACCAAACAATTACGAGTATTGATACAATTATTTTTATTAAATTCTAAACATAAATACTATCAATAAATTCATTTTACGTATTTCAAGATATTCAAACTAAATAAATTAAAAACCCAATGGAAATTCTAATACATTCCCAAATTCTAAAATCACTATTATTCTAATTCAAGACACCGTTCCTTAGGTTAATCATAAGGAAATCGTTGGTGTCCAATCTATCACATCCAGGTTCTAATCTCATCAATCAAGTGAGTATTCATATCTCCTTTTTATATCATTTCTTATTTGGGGGAAATCATGTGATACAATATATCCAATCATGATATTTTATTGTTATTTCATTCTAAATTCAATTCAAGACAGGTTATGTCATTACTTGCAATTATGTGAACATACTATGATAAACTGGACGACAGTAAAACCCTAATTCAATCAATCAATCCTGGTATCAATGGTAGATCTACTGGTTTGGATAACCCACCCCATATGAATAGTCGAGTGGTGATTGTGCCAGAGGCAGGAGTTAATCTATGGTGTATGTGTGGAGTCTATTATATGCAAGTGTCAAGTCAAGGGGTTGTTATTGTGTCAGTTTATCTATATGCTCTACTATTGCAATATAAGTCTTAACGTTACCTTATGAATTGAATTATTCTCAATCAATCAATCAATCTATATGTATATTCAAAACTGTGATTACTCACCAGCTAATTCGTTAGCTGACTTTATTTTCTCACATGATTTCAGGTTAAGCAAGTTAGTGGACTTCTACATGCTCATATAAGACCCGGACTTAGTCAAAACAAAAGACAATTACTATTTGTGACTTTAACTGTTGTATTTGTATCTGTTAAATTTATGTTTTCCTGTAATCTGATTTTAATATTATTTTCACTATTAGACAATCATGAGTTATGAACAATCAATCATTCCCTCGTCCGCTCCGATGATTCCGCCGTCGGTTGGGGTGTGACACATATGAATAGTCGAGTGGTGATTGTGTATCAATGGTAGATCTACTGGTTTGGATAACCCACCCCATATGAATACTCAAGTGGTGATTGTGCCAGAGGCAAGAGTCAATCTATGTTGTATGTGTGGAGTTTATTATATGCAAGTGTCAAGTCAACGGGTTTATATTGTGTCGGTTTATCTATATGCTTTACTATTGCAATATAAGTTTTAACGTTACCTTGTGAATTGGATTATTCTCAATCAATCAATCAATCTATATGTATATTCAAAACTGTGATTACTCACCAGCTAACTTGTTAGCTGACTTTATTTTCTCACATGATTTCAGGTTAAGCAAGTTAGTGGACTTCTACATGCTCATTTAAGACCCGGACTTAGTCAAAATAAAAGACAATTACTATTTGTGACTTTAACTGTTGTATTTGTATCTGTTAAATTCATGCTATCATGTAATCTAATTTTAATATTATTTCCACTATTAGACGATCATGTGTTATGAACAATCAATCATTCCCTCGTCCGCTCCGATGATTCCGCCGTCGGTCGGGGTGTGATAACAAATATATATAAATGTAACAGTTTAAACCCACGTATGGGTCAAAAACCACGTATAGGTCAACCCCCTCCCTATACGCCGCGTATAGGGTACCTACGTATGGGTCATAAGCCACGTATGGTCACCCCCAACCTATACGCTGCGTATAGAACTATACGCCACGTATAGTGTACCCACGTATGGGTCATAAGCCACGTATGGTCACCCCCCTACCGAACAAATAAAAAGTGTGATATTTTGAGAGAAAAATACGTTTGAGATTTACAGAGATCGAAAGCGTTATCGAAAGTGTTATCGAAAGCGTTCTTATATAGTTAAAAACGAATCTTGTGTCCCGTCATATTTGAAATCACTTATACGTGGTGTATGGGTCCATACGCCACGTATAGGCTTGCGTATGGCACCTATACGCATCGTATGACACTATATGCCACGTATAGGCATTCCATGTCTTCCACGTATGGCACCATACGCTGCGTATATTCGTACATGGTACAAAAACACTTTAAAGGACGTCTGACAACTATATGTAGCGTATGGGCCCATACGCCACGTATAGGCTTGCGTATGACACCTATACGTGGCGTATGGGGCTATACGCTGCGTATAGGCTTGCCACGTTTGCCCCGTATGAGCCCATATGTTGCCTGTAATCGTACATGGTACAAAACACTTTAAAAAGTACGTCTGACAACTATACGTGACGTACGGGTCCATACGCCACGTATAGGTGGGACAAGTATTGGGCGCATGAGCACTATACGTGGCGTATGGACCCATACGCCACGTATAGTGCACAAGACTTGGGCGCATGAGCACTATACGTGGCGTATGGGTCCATACGCCACGTATAGTGCTCATGCGCCCAAGGCTTAACCTTTGTTCAGGCGCACGACCTTTGTTCAGGCGAATGAGCACTGTTTACGCGCATGACTTGGAAAGAAAATAGGGTTACGTGGGTTAACTATTTCTTCAAAAAGATTTTTAGGTAAACTATAACTCTTATTTCATTTATATATATACTTACGTACATATAAATGTCTTGATTACTTAATAATCATTTCAACTAACTTGGGTTCCACGGTATCAGTCAGTTATGATGAAAATCTTGAAAATTATTCAGTTTAACCGTAACCGACTAACACCGATAAAATCCAAGTCAGTTGAAACGATTCTTAAGTATCCAATTCATATATGTGTATATATGTATGTAAATACTTACTGAAGTAAGAATATATAATATTACCAAGTAAATTATTTGCGAGAAGAAAATGTTGAACCACATAACCCAAATTTCTTCCAATCTTGAATAGAACCATCAATCACAAACGAACGAATTTGAGAATTCAAACATTTACACAACGAAAAAGGGACCTATACACAACGAAAAAGTATTTGAGAATTCGAATTTGAGGATGCGTTGCCTCCCTTTATATATACAACGAAAAAGTGACCTATACGGGCGTATAGGTCCATACGCCACGTATAGGTCGGTGTCGTACATGACAAGTGGGTAGGTTCCCGACTGCTGCACCGACAGCTATACGCGGCGTATGGGTCCATACGCAGCATATAGCTGTCGGTGTAGCAGTCGGGGACCTACCCACTTGTTATGTACGACACCGACCTATACGTGGCGTATGGACCTATACGCCCGTATAGGTCTACTGATGTGACGTGGAATGTCAGACAGTAATGGCGCATTAATGGTCGATACTTATAAGTCGGGCATGGGCCGCATATGGACCCATACGCGACGTATAAAAGGGTATCGATTTAAAAAGATGTGTGTTTATTTATCAGGGGTGTTTATTAATAGCCTTCCCTGTTTTTAGATTTTTCATTTTGTTTTTTCTTTTTGGGGAAAGGCCTTCCCCTGTTTTAAGATTTTAAACCTATCCATATCATCCTTCTTGCCATTTCCAACCAATAAATATATAATCTTGAATTGTGTGTTTCGTGAATTTTGGGAACTTTTATATTATAAAATATATAATTTCGAGTTTTATTAGTATAATATATATCTTAAAGGTCACAGATATATAAAACCATGAATTTCCTTCACGCGTTTCAACCCAACTTATATATTACCAAAAAAAACAATTGTATTATATTAATATGATAACTTATATATTACCAAAAAAAACAATTGTATTATATTAATATGATGTTTAATTACACAAAAAATATTATGTGTACGTCATGATATGCAGCAAAAGATATCGACAATACTATTATGAAAATGGGTGTCGAGCTTATTATTTCATTTGCCATTATAAGATAGAAAAGGTTTTTGATAAACTTGTTAGTAGGATTTTTATGCATAATTAATCATGATTTTAATATATATTTTTATTCTATATCATGTATTTATTATATGTATTTTCTTCTATTTTAAGTAATGTTCGTTTTAGTATAATGAAGTCTACTCGGTATGGTTTTTTTGTTTTGTAGGTGCAAAAGGCGGGTTGTGGGAGGTGAATGTCATAATTAGAAAACCTTTTTGAAGCATATTGAAGATTAGGGGTGATTTTTGAAGAGTTGAAAACATAAATGTAATATTGAAGTTGAAAGTATTTAAGATGAGTGTTTAATTTTTGAAGGAAAATAATTAGAAAATTAACGGGGCTAACTTTCAGTTAGTAAGCTAAATGAAAGTTAGAATTATTAAAATCTAATCATCCTTATTTAAAAGTACATAATAATATTAATTATCAATGTGTTTTTAAAACTCATGGCGTTTAAGATTCAAACTATGGCGGTGGTGATGGCATCGCGATGGTGACTATGAGCTAGGTTGTGGCGAACAGTAACTAGTTCCACGAAGGACTGCTGTGACTGATGGTTGTTGCGTCGAAGGTTAGGGTGTGGTGATCTGTGTCGATTGTCGGTTGGTCCCTTCAAGACTTGAAGATAGCAGGGAACGATGGTAAATAGGGATGGAGATTGCAAGTGTTTCGAGAGTTTCTTTGTGTTATGGAGGTTAAGGGTAGGGTTTAGTTTTACTTTTTAATAATATGAATATTTAATTTTTTTTAAATAAAAAATTATAAGCAGATTATTATCGAGTCTTAACAGGGTAACAGGTATTTAACCTATTTAGACACGAATTTTATCTTGTTTTAACGTGTCGCCCTGTTTAACACACGAAACTTGTTAATTTTGTGTCGTGTTAACGGTTTCGTGTCAAAAGTTGTCAGCCCTAGGTTTACACTAAATCTATAATAATCCTAAGCCAACTCTAACCTAATTAGATAAACAAATATATCTAATGAACTCGATACTAGTCTAATACTAATAGTTATCACATTTATTTATCAAATTAGATTAAATCTTTCATTGACATAGCTAGGTGCTTTGCGGTACCTAGGTGAACAACACCCCATCCCCTAGCGATGGCAATTAATTGATGGTTTGAGGAGTGTGGTGCCGCTTGCGGTACTTGGATTTTATTGATCGTTAAGCAACCTTAATCATTAGCCAAAAGTTACATTAAATTAAAAGTGTGTTTAAAGAAGATTCATAAGTTGTTGACGAAGATCATTTGAAGATGTCGGATTTATTGTATATGTTTACCTCAATCTGTCATGATTGACACCTCTAGACTCACGCTTAATTGGCAACAAGTAATATATATGGTGATGATCTATGAATCTTACCAGCAACAAATATCAACTGTTGCACGACACACAATTTTCAAATTAATGATAAAGACGAATAAAAAACAAGAAAAGTCAGAGAACATAATCGTCTGACACGATACTCACATATTGTTCTTATGTTCTATCATGCTAAACCGGAATGATACGTTAGGGTGACCCCATCAAGATCACTACAGATCTGGACATATATATACATAGTAATCAACGATGGAGCTCCATACCCTTTGTTGTTGTTAATCAGCTTTGGTGAAACATGAGTCGGGACCAACAAACCATGTATGATTTTTTTTTAAATTTTAAATTTGCGTGAGACCATTTGCACCAACGTTTCTATAGATAAAAAATAATGATAATTTATTGAGCCCAAAACAAACCATGTGGCATTTTTTATAATTTAAACTACTAAAATCTAAAAAATGGTCCCCTTTGAGTGAATTATTGTAGTTTGCAGACCTTTTCACAATCAAGACGAAAATAGTCCATCACATTAAATAAAAACCACGTATTTATTTATTTTATGATTTCCCTCCAGTTGTAAACATAACTGTTTTCTTGTTTTCAAAAATAAACTATAAATAGCAATAAGAATTTTTGTGTCCATACGTATTTTGTTACATCATATGTTATATTTAGTGTAAGACGGGGCATCAAATTTAGTAAAAATGATACGTGTTAGATCATGATCATATTTGCCCATTTTGACCTTTTTAATGAACCTTGCATATCTATAATCTCGAATTAGAATTAGATGGACAGTGTCGTATCAACTAATAAAAGAAAAGATCTCAACCATAAAGTTACGATGAACATATGTTGCTTATAACTAAGAGCAGTAGAAAATCATGAGAATAATTGTTTTTAATTAAATTAACTCTAACCCTTATTGGTAATTGGCAAACTGTCCGACTGCATGGTGGGGTCAACATTAGCGAGGTGACTATTCACACCCAACCGCGGCATACATGATCTTTAGATTTACCATGTGTTCTTTGGTGTTTTTGGCTCAAACAATAAATTTAGAGGATTGGGGTGCTAGTGAATTGCCAAAGCCATAAAGCAGAAGTCAATACTTTTATAGAGCTCATCAATGAACGAAACAAGCAAATCATATGATAATACACAATAGAAAAATGCATGGTAGCCTTAGATCCGATATGGTCGAACGTATTTGCAATAATCGTCAAGTTTGAAGTTTGTCTTTATTATATTTTGTAAACTCTGTAATGTTTAAAAAATTTAATAATAATATGAATGCTTTATTTAGGGTTTATTTATATTTTATTATTTAGAATATAAGGTACAATGTCTACAAATAAAAATGTATATCAATAAATAGTTAGTGATCAAATAACAAAATAACTAATAATTAAGTAATTATTATAAAATATATATCATTGTCACTAACTCGTTATAATTTTTATAGTGATTACTTAATTGCTTATGTAACACCTATACGATAACACTTTTTAATGACGGTCAATCGTCCGTTTTTTTGTTTAACTTTGAGTAGTAAAATGTACAAGACTACATGGGTTGGAAAGGTTTAAGTTTGTACATATAGAACTTCTTTCTATTTTCAGATGTAGGTTTGAATTTGCAGACCTTTTCACCATCAAGACGAAAAAGTCCATCAGATTAGATAAAAACAATATTTATTTATTTTTATGATTTCTTCACGTTGTAAATACAACGATTTTCTTGTTTTCAAAAGAATTCTATAAATGGTAATACGAATTTTAGTGTTGATGCGTATTTTGTTACATCATCTGTTATATTTAGTGTATAAAATGTAGGGCATCAAATTTGGTAAAAATGACGCAAGTTAGAATCAAAATAGTATTAGCCCATTTTGATGTTTTCGTATGAACCTCATATATCCATAAATCTCAAAATTAGACATATAGTGTTGTATTAACTAACAAAAGAAAAACGCTCAACCATAAAGTAACAATAAACATATATTGCTTATCATCGACAACAATAAAAAACCACGAGAATAATCATTTTTTAATATTATTACAGTGTCTCTTAAACAAGTTTTTAGCTCAATAGTCATGATATACGTGAAAAGTTTTTTGTATTCACTCTATAAATAAATGTTAACATAAGTGTACAAATCCAGTCTATTTCTTAAGAAAATCAAATAGATATGTAAAAAATACATACATGGAAAATAGATACGTAAAAAGTGAATACACCAAAGGTGGATATGAAAAAAAAACTATACACTTGAAAAGTAGATACTCAAAATCTAGATTCTAAAAAGATAGATGGTTGAAAAAATATATACTCGATAAAAGGTGCATATATGATTAAAAAAAATAAAATAAGAAGTGAGTTACGTCTATACTTTTCAAGACGTTTCTAGAGACATACGTACATAAATAGATACACGCAAAATAGTTCTACGTATTTCATGACTATAAAGATAATCGTCTATAAAGATAATAGTTGTCTCACTTAAACACAATACCCATAAAATAATAGTTAATTATTCTCTTGATTTTCTCTAATGATAAAATAAAGACGAGAATATACTCAACCAGACCTTACTTATATCCATTTCATCATACATCCACATATGATTAATGATTTGACACACATAACACGTAAAGATCCAACTGCTCTATTAATATATATCAATCAAGAAAATTATTAATATATATCAATCAAGAAAATCTAAATACTTACATCCAAGTCATGTATAAAATAAATTGGATACAAATTTTGGTGTGTGTGTTTGTAATGGGCAAAATCAAAGTATTTTTTTTAAAAAAATATAACATCTAATCTTTAATTGGTACGGTGTGCAAGGGTTGAAAGGGTTTGAGTTTGTATCTATAGAACACCTTTCTGTTTTTAGAAGTAGGATTGGCAAATGAAATGAGAATCTTTCCAGGCTCATTGACATGAAATGCATTTGAAGTCATTCTCCCAATTTGCTTCCCTTTTTGAACCAACACATTGTATGACCCTTCATCTTCTGGTACAAATTCTTCCTTATAAGTAACCTCACTTCCGGTTACACTTATATCCCAATATACTGTCATACCCACCTGTTCATTTACCAAAAATTACATTAAAAAGTGTTTCTTTATGAGCTTATACTTGATGTTTGTTTGATCGCTTGAATACCCAACCGGATAGCGAAAAACATACCTCTGGTGTGGGTATTTCAATGTTCTCAGTCGCGTATCCTTTGAGCTTTTGTTCTAAAATCTTGTCTTCGGTTGAAAATTCGCCACCTTTCCTTCCTAGACCGCCGTATTGAGCCAGAAGGTGTTCTGGCTCGATGAATCTTCTCATGTTCAAGCAAAGTTTTCGTCATTTTATGTGTTTTATAGATAATGTCAAAAACATAGTACAAAGAAACAATACTATTTCTGATTAAACTAAAACATTATCACCACATCATTATCAGATCATTAAAGATATGATTAGAAAACTAACTTGAGAAGAGTCTCAGTGATAGCCGATGGCTTCACGTACATTACTTTGTACTTTCTCGTCATCAATCTCATGTTCAATGTGTAGAACGCGAAAAACCACATTGGAACATTCACAATCACCTGCATTGCATACACACACAAAGAAACAGTACTAAATAATCATAAAACCATAACCAAAATAACATCTTTTTGAATAATGAAATCAAAACCTACAAATCTGTAAATGATCCCGGGATAATTCTCCTGCAAAATGGAGAAATACTTCTTACTACCCTGAAAGATCTCATTCAAGAAATGTCTAGGTATGTTCTTCACATCAATGATCTGAATCACAGAATCCGCCCCATCGGGCTTAAAATCAAGCTTCCGTATACACCCTTCCATCAGCTTAATCCGCCAACGAAGAAACTCCTCACACGATTCCTTCGTCCCCAATCGATTCCTCAACATGTCCTTATCCTTAAACGCCTCATACAACTGATAACACAAAGGGTGTCCCGCTTTATCCTTTCCCTCAATATACCCAATATTATCAAGATCAGGCCCAAACATTTCGTCGAACACCTTGTCTGCATTAAAATCCTCCCTCCACATTATCGTGTTTCCGATCATTTCAAGGGCGTTTTGGGCGTGGTAATCTTTGGCTTTCAAGAATTTCTTGAGGATCACGTCGGTTCGATCGAGCCCTCGGCTCGGTAACAATGGAACCCCCCAGAGCTCGAGCTCTCTAAGGTGTTCGTTGGCTTTGTATTTGTCTCCGATTAAGGTGTAGTTGATGATTGAATCTTCTAATCGGTTGCGGAGATCGATTAGAGCTTTTCGTTTCTTCTTTTTCAGCTCTGTTCCGATCAAGCTTTCGGGTTCTTTTTCGTCGGTTTTGGTTGTGATTTCTCCTTCGATGGTGTCGTGAAAGGTCTCGTTTGGTGATTGGGGTTCTTTTTCTTCTTCCATTTTTGGAGCTCGAGCTCCGGTGATGCTCCGGTGGTGCTCCGGTGGTGCTCCGGTGGTACTCCGGTGGCCGGAAAGTTTTCGTTGTAAGAGGTCGAAGGGCTCCGGTGGGAATATTAATTTCCGATATTTTCTAATTATTTTGTGGTTGATAATTTCTGGGGTCATTCAGATATTCACTCGTTTGTTTTAACTACGTTAACTTTTTTCTGATAATGATTTTTAATCACTAATTACATTACTAAAATGAGTTTACTGAAATGTGACACTCGCGGCCCGAAACATTACAGAATGCAATCGACTCACGGATAAAATCCAAGCCAAAAAGTGATGTTTAAACTATTATTTATGTGCGACGATCAAACTATTATCACATAACTATATAATAAATATGAGTGTTGTGAGAAGTTGTGCTCAAGAATTAAGCACAGGGACTTATGTTGTAATTCCTGTAAAGCTGGTTAGCTTCGGAAGTTTGACTTCGGAAATAGATGTTTGGCTTCGGAAGTACAAGTTTAGCTTCGGAAGTAATAAAGCTCAAACTATAAGGGCTAGTTGTGTCAATAGTGTGAGTTAGTTTGTTAATGGTTGTTAAGTTGTTAATTGAGGGTTAACGGCTAGTTGATGGGCTAGTATAAATATGATTAATTGCTGTTGATCGCGGTAACCTTTTGTAACCTTTTGTAATCGTCTGTTTGATTGTGTTCGTCGTGTAATCGTTCTCGAATAGTAATCAATTTGTGGAATTGTTTATGTGTTCATCTTGTTTCCTATTCTTACAATTGGTATCAGAGCGAGGCTCTGGATTCGATTATACAGATTGATCGATTGTAATCCGCAGATCATCGTTGATCTTTGATTGATTCACGCTAGGCGTAATCGATTGTGATCCGCTGATCATCGTTAATTGATCAATCAGTGAAAAGAAGATGAATACCAAGTTCGATTTGGAGAAATTCGATGGTAAAAACGATTTCGGTCTATGGAGGGTAAAGATGCGGGCATTACTGGTTCATCAGGGCATAGTTGATGCCCTGAATGGAGGAGACGCAGTGATACCTGGAAATACCCCTCCGGATAGAAAATTGGAGTTAGAAACGAAGTGGAAGAACACGATGGAGAAAGCCCACAGTGCAATTATTCTCAGTTTGGGTGATAGAGTCTTGAGGGAAGTTTCAAAAGAAACCATAGCAGCTGGTCTATGGACCAAATTAGAGAGTTTGTACATGACTAAATCGTTGGCAAATAGGTTGTATCTCAAGAAAATGTTGTATACTTTCCAGATGCAACTAGGGAAAACCTTGGAATCTCACATAGATGAGTTCAACAAGATTGTTCTTGATTTGGAGAACATAGATGTTGACATAGAAGATGAAGATAGAGCAGTCATGTTCCTATCCTCCCTACCGAGTTCCTATGAACACTTTGTAGATACATTAATGTTCGGAAGGGAAAGTCTATCTGTGAATCCAAGGATCGCAATTCAGGAATTATCAGTATTAAAATAAATCAATTTAATGATCGCGGAATTATCATTAATTGACGTTTAATTGTTTGAATGATTAATTATGAACACAACCACAGAAACACAGTAAACACGAAATCTATAATAATTCAAATGTATTTCATTAACTATAATGTAATGATTACAAAAGAATAATAATGAATACTATAAACAATCGAATACAGTGTATCAAATAATGTTGATGTCGATGCGACGGCGATTAGGGTTGCACAATGGTGTATCTTGACAGCCGTAATAATGATTGATTGTGTTCACCCAGATGTGAAACCTAGGACTCATATTTATAGATGATTTGAGTCGGTTAAGGAAACACCGGATCTCTCGGGATTTGTTGTTGATCTTGTTGACTTGTTTGACTTCTTGGAATTGATAATCACACAAGTATAATGGTCTTCCGCAGGAGTCTTGCCTTCCGCAGATCTTCTGTTCTTCCGTAAGAGATTTGCTTTTCCGTAGAAATGTTGTTCTTCCGTAGATAATCCTTCTTCCGTAGGAGTCTTCACTTCATGGAACTTGATCATCCGTAGGAACTTATACTTGTTCATTTGGTCTTGTATGAAACATATCTACGGATTAACAAAATTGTTCATCCGTAGATGTTTCCTACACTTAGTCAGTTTAATCAAATCCATCCCAAGAATATTGTTTCTCCTGTCAAAGCACAAATCAACACACATACATATATGGGGTTAACCTATAGATTCAAATCACATATATATATATTTTGACTGTTACCAATGTTAATTACAAGACTTGATTTTCAAGTACTAAGCCTATCCAAAATTGATCTAGTCCTATACAATCTAGACCTAACAATACTCCCCCTTAGGCTTAGCTTCTTGTAATCAGTCCTTCAAAACTGCTAGCTCCTTGACTCTTGATATAATTTTGTTGTAGAAGTAAGATACAGCTACCTTTTGATCATCATACTTGTATTTGATCTCCATTTTGCTGATCTTCTTCAGAGTCTCGTAGCCAAGTCCCAGAACATCCTCTTCTGTAGTGAGAGTCTCTAATACTCGGTCATTCTTCACTACTTCAAGTTCATCTTGTTCAGAGAGGCGAAGTTCTGAGACTTCTTCATATTCTGTTCCCTTCAGCAAGCCTGCATTATGTCTTCGTCGTTTGTAGGCTTTTGCATGAAGTTTGTCGATGACTTGGATCATGTGTACAAGCAGGAACAGATCATTTTGAGCTGCTTCATCACTCAGCTTCGGAAAGAATTTGTCATGAAGGTAAGAAGTGTAGCTTGGATGAAGCAACTTGATCTCCGCAGGATCAAAGATCCTGATATTTTCTGCACGTTTGTTCTCTGCATTTCTCATCAGCACCAGCTCTTTTGTCCTCTCTACATATCCCCACTCAGTAATAGGGAGCGTGTATTGAGTTCCTTCAATGCGTTTGATGGCTGCTGATGTTCTGTTATTATATCCAACCCTCTTCAAAAATTCATCATCTACTGAGTCAGAGGCATTGGACTTTGATCTTTTCTGCCCATGAGTTATTCGTTTGTGAGCATCATCATCTCTTTTAGCTCCGATGATCACATCATCTTTGAACCTTGTTTTCAGTTGACCCACTCTGCTTGAGAAGTCCCTGCCCCTTGAGTGTATTGGATAATTTGTCAAAGTAATGCTTTGCAGGTCCTTTAAATCATTCTCAGAAAGGCAGAGTACTGAAAACACATCACGGAAGTATTCAACTCTTCCTGATGTTCTTTTAATCACTGCACAATCCCACTCCTGGTCATATTTCCATGCCATTATTTTATTTTCTTCAGCTGAGTTGGGAGTTGTGATGTGATCAATCAACTGAATCAGAGTGGACTTCTGATCAGTGATTTCTCTGACAGTGGTACCAAGGGGCCATACTTTGCCTGGAATGACTTCCCTTGGTTCCCTGATCAGCTTATCTTTAGCTTTATGCTGATCCTTGGGTTCTACAGTGATTGGATCAGCAGATGATTTGCTTTGTTTGTCATCAGTAGGATGAGGAGCTGTTGTTCTGAATTTTACACCTGTTTCCAGCTCCACCTTCATTACATGCTCCATCATCCTCCGCAGCTCACCAGTAGTTCTACCATTAAGTTCATGTGGCTTGTAATTGTGACCCTGTAACCAGCAAGTCATATTGTACTTTGAGAGTTTTGCTGTGTCACAGTGGCCCAATTCTTTCTTTAATTTCTCCAATGATTGAAAAGTGGTAAAGGCTTCATAATCACAATTTGGGATTATGAACCTTGCAAATTCAAATTCTTTCAATGCATTGGTCATCTCTGAAGTGTTCATCCTCTCAACCATGTCATACGGAAACCCATGGTTGATGAGGGTCATAAACATGCTTGAGTCAGGCCTCTCTTCCAAGATATCAGCAGTTGTCAGAAGGTCATCGGCCTTTCCACCTTTGTCAGCAGTGGGAGAATCCATCCTAGTTAATTCCTCCCATTCTTTGTCACTTTCTTCTTTTTCTCCGGAAGATACCTTCACAGCAGAAACTTCTACTGAAGGTGTATGATCAGGAGATGGAACTTTTGATTTCTTTGGGGAGCTTTCTTCTTCTTGTTTCTTTTGTGTGGCTCCGAAGTATTTCCTTTTTCGGGTGTAGGATATCAGCGGCTTAGCAGCTCTACCCGATTGTTTTTCTGGTTCAGCACTTGACTCCACTTTTGTTTTCAAAACAGATAGCTTTCTCTTCAGGCTCTCTATCTCCATATCCTTTTGCTTAATTAGCTCGGCCTTTTCATTTTGTTCTTGTTTCAAAGTTGCCTCTAGTTCCCGTTTGGTTTTGAACAATGCATCAATGATTTCATTGTTGCATTGAGCATCTTCTCTCAGCCTTTTCAAACTGGCATCCTTCTTTGTTAGTTCTTCATCCTTTTCTTGGATGACTCCGTATAGCTCCACAATTCTTTGTTTTCTTTTGTTGGATTTAAGCACCAACTTGTTATATTTTGCCACCAAAAAGCTCTTGCTCACAGGGATGTCGCTGTCACTTAAGTCATCTTCATTGTAAGCAGTGACATCCTGAGCAGAAGTTTGAGTCTCCCCGGGTTCATCAGCAGGTATTGGCTCGGTATGAGCTGATGAAGGGGGTTCATCTGTGTGAGTTGGAGAGAAGGGAATAGTGTTGGCTTCAGATAGTAATTCGGTGTCTCCTGAGTGTACAGAGTGTACAGACTCAGTCACCTCAAGTGGTTCAGTCTCAGCACTTTCCGGTGATTGGGGTTTTAGGGATTCTGGTGGTGGTTGTATGGGAGATTGGGTTTGGAGTGGAGAGAATGGTTGTGTGTGATGAGATGAAGATGATGATATCAGAACAGGTGATTGGTGTGGCTGAATTGGAGAGATTGGTTGGGTGTTGAGGCTTGAAGGTGATTGTGGTTGTTGAGGTGATTGGCTTGATGAGGCATGTTGTAGTGGTGGTGTTTGGATTGGTGATTGTTGTTGGTGTTGTGGTGTTTGGATTGGTGAGTGAGAAGATTGAGCAGAATCAGCAGATGATTCAGCATCATCTTCCCACGCCAACTCTTGTGGCAGATCAGCATGTGGATCAATAACATGAGCAAACATAGGCATGTCAGGACCTTCATACTTTCCACTCAGTTTATTCAGCACCGATTTGTTCAGGTGAGCTTGAACAAACACTTCTCCAACCCTGTTCAATCTTGGGAGCTCTGAGTTAATCACCAATTGCAGGAATCTGGGGAACATGTACATCTTCTCAGTCTTTTGCAATTTGACTTGCTCGCACAGACAGTTGAAGATGTATCTTGCATAATTGTAGATTCTTCCCTCGAACACCCCAATAATTCCTGATGAGATGTGTCGAGAAAATCTGTCTAATCCCGACTTTCGGTTTGACATGCACTTCAGGTAGGTGTGACATAAGAACCTGTACGGTTTGCACAGCCTACCCTTTTTGATTTCTCCTTTTTCATAATCACCATCGTACCCCATGAGATTGAATACCTTTTCTATGTATTCATTCTCGAAAACGTCCGGGTGACCTATCTCTCTATCTCCGAGTTCCAAGCATCTTCGTAAGGTGCTTTCATTCACTCGAAGACGCTGACCCAGAACTTCAGCTACTATGACCTCCTCATTGTTTTGTTCTTCCACTCGAGCCGAATTCCAAAATCCGATTATGTGCGACTGATGAATCACAGGCTCAGCCGTCAGGGCGTAAAAGAGCCTGGATCGTCGGAGATATCTGATGATATCTCGACATCCTTCCGCTGCTGGATCATCAGCGTTCAAGTATGCACACACATTATGCTCCTTAGCAAATCTATTTGCCATCTGCAAAGAAAATCAAGTTAGAAGACACGCAGTTGAATCGTTTGAATGACAATAATCGATTAACCAGTTCCGTATTGATGTTTACGACATGATTTACCTTTGCAGTAACTGTAATCGGTTACTGGATAATGTTGATATTTTGAAATTTTGAAAAGGGGGAAAAAGTGCGATTTTCTAGGTTAATCTGAAAAAGTGCTCGGTAAAAGTGAAATGAATTTTAAGAGTCAGACACCTTATTTGTAGTCCAACAAATTAACTTCTTTTATTAATTATGTTGGGCTCACACTATGTTGGGCCCACTTTCATTTATTCCTATGTTGGACCCACTTCCATTTATTCCTTTTCATATCCCAAGTGTTTAGAATGCATTATCTCTTCCGCAGAACATCTGCGGAACCTTGACATCTGCGGATGTCAACATCTGCGGCACTTTACATTGGATGTAAGTTCAAATAATGCATTTGTTTTGTTTTGCTTGTTTTGCTGCTGAATCAGAGATCACATAACACTTCTACGGATGAGCGGTATTACTGTGACTTCTGCGGATGCAGAAATTTCACTGTTACTTCTACGGATGAGAAGTATTACTGAAACTTCTGCGGATGCAGAAATTTCACTATTACTTCTACGGATGAGAAGTATTACTGAAACTTCTGCGGAGCTTAAAGTTTAGAAAACTTTAAATGTATGATATCTACTTAGTAGACTCAATTGTTGATGTTGGACATTGTTGACTTCATTTGCATGGCAATGTAGTACAAGAAAGCAAGTGTCCTGTATCCTGCATTCAAGTTAGTGCTCAAGATCCAATTCCTTCAAAATAATTCAGATCAATTATCAGCTTTTATTGTTTGTTTTTCATGCATGAACTACTCCCCCTAAATTTGTGATTAATGTGAAACTGTTGCATTCATCATAAATTTAAGTTGTGAACAGGCATGACAGGCTTATGACATTCTAAATGAGAGAAATTCTGTTGAAATAACAAGTAAGCATCTGTGGAACAGGTACATGCATGCATAGATATATAGAGGGATCATACTATAAATTGGCTTCTGCTGATGTTGTTAGTTGATTCAACACATACCTGATTGCAAGTATATAGATCCACTTAAATTCAAACAAGAGTGTTGTATCAACTAGGCATGCAAGTTATCATGTTGTGAAGTTTGTTAATCAGTAGCAGTCATGAGTCCCACATTCAATTATCGTTAGGGTATGTCTTCCGTAGATGAGGCAAATCACTACATTCCACACTTAAAGACTATGTACATTAAGTTATAAGTTCTATCTTGAGACAGTTTTCAGTCTCATGAATGCTTTGATGTGATAGCTCTTGAGCTTGATGTTCAATGGATCACAAGTGATTCCTTTTTAGAGCTGAAATATGATCTTCATAGTCACCAGGTCTTTACTTTCGTAAAACAGAGGTGAACTTTAACCCAGGTCTTTGTTGACACAAAACAGAGGGAGAATGAAGATCACACTTGTTAATCACATTCCCAGGTCTTTGTTCACACAAAACAGAGGGAATATGACTTTGCAAAGATAGAATATTATAAAGTATTTTACATAGTGTGCTTGTGTAAGTGATTTGAGCACAGTAGGAGAGACATACCTTCATGATTCTCAAATGGAATCCTCACAGACAGTTACCTCATGTTTTTAGTTTGGCATGCTCTTAGCTTTGTTTCCACTCAAGTTGAACCTACTCACATATCAGTATGATATAAGTCAGATTGAGTGTTTGTTTAATAGCCAAGTATAGTCTACTATCATTTCCCATATATAATGCATGTATAGATGTTCTAACAGACACTTAAGTTATCCTCAACGATTACTCTTCACAAAGTCAGTCATAAGCTTTTGTTGATTTATTCTAAGTTAATCATCCCTAAAGATTCTATCAGAAAATTGAATCTAACAGAATCAAATGCTTTAGTAAACAAATCAGCAAGCTGATTGGTTGTGTCTACTTTGACTAACTTAATTAGACCCTTTTCTGAACAATCTCTTAGAAAATGGTATCTAATTTCAATGTGTTTAGTTTTACTATGTTGAACTGGGTTAGCAGTTATAAACATAGCAGCTGAATTATCAATATGAATTGGTGTGTGAAGGAAATTGTAACCATAATCAAGTAATTGGTTTTGCAACCAAAGTACTTGAGAGCAACCTGCTGAAGCAGCTATGTACTCTGCTTCAGCCGTGGATACAGATACATTTGTTTGCTTCTTGCACTGCCATGAAACAAGTCTTGGTCCTAAGAATTGACATCCACCAGTTGTGGATTTTCTGTTGTTGTTGCACCCTCCATAGTCACTATCTGAGTATGAGTAGAGGCTAAAGTCTCCATCTTTGGGATACCAAAGTCCCAATGCCGGTTTGCCTTTCAGATATCTGAAAATTCTCTTTACAGCATTCAAATGTGACTCCTTTGGGTCTGATTGATACCTGGCACAAACACAAACAGCAAACATTATGTCAGGTCTACTGGCAGTTAGGTACATTAAAGAACCGATCATAGATCTGTACAATCTTTGATCTACGGATTTGCCAGCAGGGTCAGGCACAATCTTGTCTATTGTTGAAGCTGGTGTCTTGCATGAAGTGGAATCAGCAAGATTGTACTTCTTCAAAATTTGATGAATGTACTTCTCTTGATTGATGAAAATGCCATCTGATTTCTGATGAACTTGTAAGCCAAGGAAGAAAGTCAATTCTCCCATGGAGCTCATCTGAAATTCAGATTTCATTAAGTCTTCAAAGTTTTGACACAGCTTCTTATTGGTGGATCCAAATATGATGTCATCAACATATATTTGAACCACCAAAAGATCTTGATGTTCTTGTTTGAGGAAGAGTGTCTGATCAATAGTTCCTCTCTTGTACCCATTCTTCAGCAAGAAGGATGATAGTGTATCATACCACTTTCTGGGTGCTTGATGAAGACCATACAAGGCTTTGTCAAGCTTGTATACTCTATGTGGATAATCAGGGTCTTCAAAACCAGGGGGTTGTGCCACATAGACTTCTTCATCAATTTTCCCATAAAGGAAAGCACACTTGACATCCATCTGATAGACTGTGAACTTCTTGAATGCTGCATAGGCTAGGAAGACTCGTATAGCTTCAATCCTTGCAACTGGGGCAAAGACTTCATCATAGTCTATTCCTTCTTCCTGAGTGTATCCCTGTGCAATGAGTCTGGCCTTGTTTCGTACTATGATACCTCTGTCATCCAGCTTGTTCTTGAAAAGCCATCTTGTGCCAATTGGATGTTGACCTGAAGGCAGATCTACAAGAGTCCACACTTTCTGTTTTCTAAATTGTTGCAACTCTTCTTGCATGGCCTCAATCCAGCTGTTGTCTTTCAGTGCAGCTGTGATGTTTGCAGGGACTGTTTGAGATAAAAAGCAGGTGAACAAACAAATGTTTGCCACACCTCCTTTGCTCCTTGTGGTTCTGGCATGTAGGTCCCCAATGATGTTGTCTGTTGGATGAGATTTGTGTACTCTGCTTGTTGAAACAACATCAACTTGAACTGTGGAGTCTAAGTTTGAGAAGCCCATTGAAGCAGATGGTGTTAGCTGTGAAGTTGAGTCGATGAAATAATCAAAAGACTCATGGTCATTAGGATCAGCTGGTGTTTGATTGGCTGCTTTGTCTTCTTCCGCAGGAAGTTCTACGGAATCAGCATTTTGGTCTTCCGCAGGAAGTTCTACGGAAGCATTATTTTGTTCTTCCGCAGGAAGTTCTACGGAAGCAGTATTTTGTACTTCCGTAGGAGTTGTATCGTCTACGGATGAACAATGTTGGTCAGCTGGTAATGGTTCCTCCTCTTCATTTCTAGCATCAGTAGTAATATCTACGGATGAGGGATCATCTGCTGATGAATTTACATGTGCTGGGGAGGAAGAGTTTGCTTCTCCGGAAGTAGCTTCATGTTGCTGACTTGATCTTTGCTGTGGTTCAGGTGGCACACGTGCTCTTGGTGGATCAGCTGTTAAAGGCACTTCATTCACACTTGGTGGCACAAAAGGATAACATGTATCCGCAGCACCTGCATTGATTAAATAACCAGTGTTAAATGATTCTGTTAATGCATCTATATCAAATAACCAAGATGATCCTTTTACATTGGTAGTAAACATGGATTCATCAAAAGAAACATTGGGAGTTTCTTCAACTATGTTATGTTCTGGAATGTACACCCTGTATGATTTAGAAGTGGATGAATATCCAACAAAGAAACCATCATAGGCTTTTTCAGAAAATTTTCCCAATTGTTCTTTAGTATTTAAAACAGACACATGACACCCAAAAGCTCTAAGATATCCTATAAAAGGCTTTCTTTTAAATAAGAGTTCGTAAGGTGTTTTATTATGTTCTTTGACTATCAAGGTTCTGTTTTGAACGTTGCAAGCTGTATTCACAGCTTCTGCCCAGAATGTAATGGGCAGCTGAGAATCAGCAAGCATTGTCCTGGCTGCTTCTATCAGTGTTCTATTTCGCCTTTCAGCCACTCCATTTTGTTGTGGAGTTCTTGGAGCACTGAATTGTCTAGCTATTCCTTTAATCCTGCAAAAAGAATCCAAATCAGCATTAACAAATTCAGTTCCATTGTCACTCCTAAAAATTTTAACTTTTAAATCAAGTTGATTCTCAATCTTGATTAGAAAGTCCATTAATGTTTCAGATGTTTCACTTTTATGTTTTAAGAAAAAGACCCATGTAAATCTAGTGAAATCATCAACTATCACCAAACAATATTGTCTTTTTCCAATGCTCAGCACATTGGTTGGACCAAAGAGATCCATGTGAAGCAATTTGAGTGGTGTAGTGTTTGTGTTGAGTGTTTTGGATTTGTGAGACACTCTGTGTTGTTTTCCTTTATAACATGAAGAACAGTGATTAGAACAATGAAATTCTTTCTTTGGTAATCCAATGACTAAGTCATTTTTCACCAATTTATTCATGTTCTTCATGTTGGAATGGACAAGCCTTCTATGCCACAATTGAGATTCATCTTCGGAAGATTTGGACAGCAGGCATGTCTCATGTTTTGTGAGTGTGGTGTTGTTCATATCCAAGATGTATGTGTTGCCTTTTCTTGATGCTTTAAGAAGTATCCAGTCTTCTGGAACTGTAAAACCTGGCTTAAGAATGTAACAGTTAGTGTTATCAAATAGTGTTAAATAATTTTGATCACAAATTTGTGAAACACTAAGTAAATTATACTGCAAATTTTCACAGTAATTTACTTTTTCAAATGTTAAAACACCATTAGTTACCATTCCTTCACCAACAATTTTACCTCCCTTCTTATCCCCACCAAATGCCACATAAGAGGCATGTTTATGTTTGAAGTCATGGAGAAGTGCACAGTTGCCTGTCATATGTCTGGAACAACCACTGTCAACATACCACTTGTTGTCAGCTCTCCATAATTGTTCCTGCACACAAAAAGAAAACTAATTAGAATTGACAACCCAAGGCTTAATTGTCTTGGATTTGCCAGTTGTGTCAACAATAGTTACTCCTTCATGAATTAATCGTGAAGTTTCATTATTATTTGTTTCTTTTTGATCTGATGTTTGTGAGGATGATTCTGTTGAAGATGATTCGAGTTTCTGAGTGTCTTCATGCTTATCCGAATTTTTCTTCAACTTAGCTTGTTTTGGTTGGTATCTCAACTTTGAAGAAGATCCTGTAGTCTTGAAGGTTTCTTCATCTTTCTGTTTTGATTGGGACACAGGAGTTCCTTTATCAAAGTTGTCAAAGAAATCATCAACAGCTTCCGGTTGTTTATCAGACAAATCCACCTTTTATGAGGTGTCTTAGCCTGTGTTGGCATTTTCTTCTTCACAGTCTTGTCAGCAACAGATGATCTTTTCTTTGAATTTTGTTTTTCCTGCTCAGGCTTTGCCTTTTTGTCACTTTCTGAGTCTGATGATGTACCTTGTGATTTCTTGTTGCTCTTTTTCTTGTTCTTCTTATTAAAATAACATTCCTGAGTGGAATGGTTATTTTTGTCACATATGGCACAATGTTTGTTGAAGAAACAGTCATCAGTCATGTGATTGTTCATGTTGCAAATGGAACAGTAACTACTGAAGTAACATTCATCAGTGCTGTGATTCTTCATATCACACCATTTGCAATATTTCTCAGAATTTTCTTCTTCAGCCTTCTTTTTGGTCTTTTTCTGACTCGCTGAGCCATCAGTTGATTTCTTCTTGAGTTTATCAGCTGGTAATTCTTCATGTTTATTTGTGGATGGCTTCTGTTGTTTGCCATTTAGCTTTCTGTGAGCATGTTTGATGTTTTCCCTTTTTATCTCATCCACAGTCTCAGTATCTTTCTTCCGTTGTTTTTCTGCGAAATCAGTAGTCTTTGTCTTCCGCAGATGATCTACGGACTTGGCAGTTTTTGCTTTCCGCAGATGATCTACGGATTCCTCAGTCTGTTCTTTCCGAGGATTTTTGTTTGAATTTTTCTTACCTTTATCAGATGACAAAGGTGATTTTGTGCTTGATCCGCAGCTGTCGATCTTGGGAAGATGCAGTTCTTGTAATCCTTCATTAAGTTCAGCAATCCTCTTACAAATGGTCTTCAGCATGTTCCGTTGCTTTGGCGGATATTGCAGCTTTGATTCTTCAAGGACTCGTGGAAGACCAGATTCAACTTGAACATTCTTACCAATGTTCAGTTGAACAGTGTCATGTTCATCAGAATCATCCAGGTCATCATAGTTATCAAAATCTGATTCATTATGTTTAATTGACTCTGATTCAGTTGATTCAGTTTCACTCATCTCAGCTTTATTGTTGTTTATTTGACTATCTTTTATGTCAATGTTGGTGCTTTGCACAAAATGATTTGACAAGTTGTTAGTCATTGTTTCAGGTAAAGGTGTGTAGTTATTATTAATAGGTGGTGCCACTGCATTATAACCCAACCCTGACCTGTTCTTTGATTCAATATGAGAATTGAGTAACTTCTCATATTGCTGAGATGATAATTGAAACTTCTGAAGTTTCACTTCAGTAGATGCATGATCAGCCATGGATTTTGTTAAGGAAGTGGTCAGATGCTCAACTTGGGCTTTTAGGCTGTAGTTTTTCAGAAACATATTTTTCTAAATCTTTTTGTAAAGAGTTTATTTTGATTTGATATAATTTCTGTTCTCTCAAGTGTGATTCATTTAAAACCATAGTTTCTTTTACTTTATCAGCCAGTTGTTGAGCATGGACTCTATATCTTTCAACTTCCTCAACACAAGTTGATGAACATAACCTCTCTTTTACCTCTTTGGCCATTGGGGGAACTTTGTTTTCCATATGTGCCATCAGTGCTTGATTCTCCTCTATCACTTCCTTCTCATACAAGCTCCAGTCACAAGTTCCATCCTGAAGTATGATCAGCCCTGTCTCTTTAGAATTACTTGGTCCTGCTGATGTATTTGTGGCTGGTGGGGATGTGAGCTGAGGTTGTCTATGCAGAGATCTTTGAGAGGTTGGCTGCTGATTTTGATAGTGTTGTTGCTGATGATGTTGTTGTTGCTGCTGCTGATGCTGTGGAGTTGATTGTTGATTGCATTCTCTAGAAAAATGACCATAGAGATTGCACTTGTAACATCTGACCTTAGACTTATCAACTCCAATCTTCGATGTTTTACTAGCTGCTGCCAGATTTTTGTTTCTTCGAAGATATTGCTTGGCTCTATAGGCAATCATAGCCATCTGCCATTGTAGATCCATCTCTTCGACTACATCCGGAGGGAGTTCCTCCAAATCTTGTTGGCAGATGTTTGCTGCTGTAAGGGAACTTCCAAGATAAGCTTGAAAGCTAGAACTAAAAGCTGCAAAGGCTGCTTTTTGTTCTTCAGAATCCAATATCACAGTTATTGGTTCTGAGTTTGCTGTTGCTGATGTTTCTCTTTTCTCTGAAGATTTAGCCTTTTCTTTTTGAGTTTTGCTTTGAGATGACTTCTTAGTGGGTTTAGAAGCATAGAAGCTTACTTCTTCTTCATTGTCACTCAGAGCACAAGAGTTATCATCTTCAGTATTAGATATAAATGCACTACCAGCATTCTTTGTTTCCTTGAAGTGATAAGGTGAGACATGAGTTCTCACACTCTTGTTTCTTGATTGTTCATCCAGTTCAAGTGCTTCAACCTTGGCAACTAGTGTATCTAGACCAGTTGTCTTCAGATCTATGGTGTTTTTGAACATGGAGACTGTTTGCTTCCAACTTTCAGGCAAAGTATGAAGCATCTTCTTGTTCAGTTCCTCAGTTGTGTATTTTAACTCCAAGATGTTCATCTCAGTGACGAGTTGCATGAATCTATGGAGTTGCTGAGGAATTGACTCACCCTCAATATGATGAAAAGTTTCATACTGTGATCTAAGGGTGTCTTTCCTTATGCTTCTGATTTCATCACTCCCTTCACAGAGAGTGTGAAGTATCTTCCATAGGGAATTTGTTGTTTTATAGTTCTCGCACCTGATCAAGATTTCTTCAGGTAAAGCCATACTAAGCAAGCTGTATGCTTTAATATCGACTTTAACCTTCTTGACATCATCAGGTGGCAAGTCCTTAGTGCTGATTGGTTGGTTTTTGTCATTATAATCCGGCCCAAGAGTGGGTGGAATATAAGGACCTTGTGTGATGGACTCCCACAAGTCAGAATCAGTGTAGTTCACATGATTTCTGAACTTGATCTTCCAGGATTTAAAATCAGCTTTTGTTTCCAACTTTGGTGGTTGATAAGATCCTCCTCCAAAAGTACTCATGTTTAAAGTGTAAAACAAGATTTAAAATTTAAGTGCTTGAATTGACAAATCTATCAAAGACGCAGATCTAGTATTCAATGGATTTGAATATAGATCTAAATCAAACAAGCAATAAGAGAATGCTTGCTGAAAGACAAGTCGTTGATTTAATTGTTTGAAAATCAATTAAACAATTTTAATACCGATAGATCAATTGATCTAGATCAATGAGCACCAATGGCTCTGATACCACCTGTGAATCCAAGGATCGCAATTCAGGAATTATCAGTATTAAAATAAATCAATTTAATGATCGCGGAATTATCATTAATTGACGTTTAATTGTTTGAATGATTAATTATGAACACAACCACAGAAACACAGTAAACACGAAATCTATAATAATTCAAATGTATTTCATTAACTATAATGTAATGATTACAAAAGAATAATAATGAATACTATAAACAATCGAATACAGTGTATCAAATAATGTTGATGTCGATGCGACGGCGATTAGGGTTGCACAATGGTGTATCTTGACAGCCGTAATAATGATTGATTGTGTTCACCCAGATGTGAAACCTAGGACTCATATTTATAGATGATTTGAGTCGGTTAAGGAAACACCGGATCTCTCGGGATTTGTTGTTGATCTTGTTGACTTGTTTGACTTCTTGGAATTGATAATCACACAAGTATAATGGTCTTCCGCAGGAGTCTTGCCTTCCGCAGATCTTCTGTTCTTCCGTAGGAGATTTGCTTTTCCGTAGAAATGTTGTTCTTCCGTAGATAATCCTTCTTCCGTAGGAGTCTTCACTTCATGGAACTTGATCATCCGTAGGAACTTATACTTGTTCATTTGGTCTTGTATGAAACATATCTACGGATTAACAAAATTGTTCATCCGTAGATGTTTCCTACACTTAGTCAGTTTAATCAAATCCATCCCAAGAATATTGTTTCTCCTGTCAAAGCACAAATCAACACACATACATATATGGGGTTAACCTATAGATTCAAATCACATATATATATATATTTTGACTGTTACCAATGTTAATTACAAGACTTGATTTTCAAGTACTAAGCCTATCCAAAATTGATCTAGTCCTATACAATCTAGACCTAACACTATCTATGGAGGAGGTAGTTGCTGCCATGAACTCAAAGGAGTTGCACAAGAAGGGTGAATACAGAGAAGACAGTGCAGATGGCCTAGTTGTTAGAGGAAGAAGTGAGTTTCGAAGCAACAAGGGGAAGCAACCTGCAAGATCAAAGTCAAAGGCTAAAAGGAGGTGTTATGTTTGCCATTCTGAGAAGCATTTCAAGAAAGACTGCCTAGAGAGATTCAAGAAGAAGAGGTTTGATGCTAGCCAATTAAAGTCTTCAGGTTCAACATCAGAAAATGTATCAGATGGGTATGATAGTGCTAATGTGTTAATGATGGCACACTCATCCGGAGGTGATGAGTGGATCTTGGACTCAGGTTGTTCTTATCATATGACTCCTAACAAGGAGTTGTTTGATAAACTTGAGATGAAGAATCTAGGCAGTGTGAAACTTGGTGATGACAGATCATGTATCACTGAAGGTATTGGTTCAATCACCATGAATTTGAGTAATGGTTCTAACATTGTGCTGAAGAATGTTAGATATATTCCTGGATTGAAAAGGAACCTGATCTCACTGGGTACATTTGAAAGTGAGGGATATGTGGTCAATCTAAGGGATGGAAAACTCAAGGTGATAAGAGGGTCAATGGTTATTTTGACTGGAACCAGAAAGAATAACATGACCTATGTAGTTGATGGTTATGTTGGAAAGGCTGTAGCAAGTGTAAGTGAAGATCAAAGCAAAAACTTGGCGATGGTGTGGCATAGACGAATGGGCCATATCAGTGTACAATGCATGAAAGAGCTGCACAAACAAGGCTTGGTGGAAGAGCTTAATAGCTGTGACATTGGTTTTTGTGAAAACTGCATATTGGGCAAGGCACACAAGGTTAAGTTCAGTAGAAGTGTGCATACCACAAAGGGGAAGCTAGATTATGTGCATGCTGATCTTTGGGGTCCAGCAAGGACTGAATCACTGGGTGGTGCCAAGTATTTCCTGTCTTTAGTGGATGATTACTCAAGGAGAGTGTGGGTATACAACTTAAAGCACAAGAGTGATGCATTTGAAAAGTTCAAGGAGTGGAAGGCACTGGTAGAGACTCAGTCAGAGAGGAGAGTTAAAACTTTAAAAACTGACAATGGCTTAGAGTTTTGTAATCACTTATTCAATGACTACTGCAGGAAGCATGGTATAAAGAGGCATTTGACTGTGGCATACACACCACAGCAAAATGGCCTTGCAGAAAGAATGAACCGAACATTGTTGAATAAGGTGAGGTGTCTATTGATTGATGCTGGAATGCCAAAGCAGTTCTGGGCTGAGGCGGTTAATATAGCAGCATTGCTAGTTAATATGTCTCCTTCATCTGCAATTCAGATGAAAACACCGTTTGAAATGTGGTCTGGAAAGCCAGGGGATTATAGCCGGTTAAGGGTGTTTGGTTCATTGGCATATGCTCATGTTAGTGAAGGCAAACTGGAACCTAGGGCTATAAAGTGTGTTGTCCTTGGTTACACAGGTGGTGTAAAGGGATATAGATTGTGGAGAGTGGATGATAAGTCTCCTAAGGTTGTTACAAGCAGGAATGTTGTATTTAGAGAAGATGTGCTATACAAAGATCTACTTAAGAGTACTGACCAGGGTGCACTTGATCTTGAAAGGGGTGTTCAGATTGAGGTGGAGCTGGATGAACAAAATCATGTGCAGAGTGGGACTAATTCAGAAGATGAAAGTTGTGATAAGGCTCCAGGGTCATCAGGTGGTGATGCGGTGGTCCACAATAGGTCTATTGCACAAGGTAGACCTAGAAGGACTATAGTTACTCCTTTGAGGTTTAGAACAAGTGATGATGTGACACTTGTTACAAAGGAGGAGGTATCTGCTTATGTGTTTAATGTTGCTGCTATGGAAGCGAGTTGTGATCCTTTGTCATATGAAGAAGCCTTGAATTCTGTTGATAAGGATAAGTGGGTGCAGGCAATGAAAGAAGAGATGAACTCTCTTTATGAGAACAACACATGGGAGATTGTAGACAAGCCCAAAGACAAGAAGTTGGTGAGTTGCAAATGGCTATATAAGTTGAAGGATGGGTTAACTGAAAGTGATCCTCCGCGGTACAAGGCAAGGTTGGTAGCTAAGGGATTCACTCAAAAGCCTGGTGTTGACTACACAGAGATATTCTCTCCTGTGGTTAAACACTCATCTATTAGAGTGATCTTAAACCTTGTAGCTATTCATAATTTGGAGTTGGAGCAAATGGATGTAAAGACTGCATTTTTGAATGGAAGTCTTGAAGAGATGATTTATATGAAGCAACCCACTGGTTTTGAGATTAAAGGTCAGGAAGATAAAGTGTGCTTGTTGAAGAGGTCATTGTATGGACTGAAGCAGTCTCCGAGGCACTGGAATAAGAGGTTCAATGATTTCATTGTCTCTAAAGGGTTCAGTAAGAGTAGCTATGATCCATGTGTGTATTACAAGGAAGATGGTGCTGGTGGTTACATCTATTTGTTGTTATATGTAGATGATATGTTAATAGCCAGCAAGTCCAAAACAGATGTAGATGCTACTAAGTCAATCTTGAGTGAAGAGTTTGACATGAAGAATCTAGGGGCTGCAAGGAAGATATTGGGCATGGAGATTGAAAGAGATCGTGGTGCTGGTATATTGAAGCTCAGGCAGTCAAGTTACATCAAGAAAGTACTTAGTACTTATTCTATGGATCAGTGTAAACATGTAAGTACTCCTCTGGCAGCTCATTTTAAGTTGTCTAGTAGGGATAGTCCTTGTACAGAAGAAGAGCAGGTTAAGATGTCACGAATACCGTATGCAAATGCAGTGGGGAGTTTGATGTACCTGATGGTTTGCACTAGGCCTGACTTGGGGTATGCAGTCAGCTTAGTGAGTAGGTACCTAAGTGCTCCTGGTATTAAACATTGGGAAGGTGTGAAGTGGATACTCAGGTATCTAAAGGGCACTAGTCATGTGGGGTTAGTGTTTGGTGGGACTGATGAAACCAAACATGTAGTGACTGGATATGTTGATGCTGATTATGCAAAGGATTAGGACTCAGGGAGGTCAGTGACTGGGTATGGTTTTACAGTTTATGGTGGACTAGTGAGTTGGAAGTCTTCTTTGCAGAGGGTTGTGGCATTGTCATCAACTGAATCTGAGTACATTGCACTCACAGAAGCTGCTAAGGAAGCACTATGGTTAAAGGGATTTGTTTCTGAACTAGGAGTTGATGTTCAGGAAACAATGGTATGGTGTGATAATATGAGTGCTTTACAGCTTTCTAAGAATCCGGTGTATCATGAAAGGACTAAGCATGTGGATGTTCGGTTGCATTTCATAAGGGATGTTGTGAGGACAAGGCAGTTAAGTGTTGAGTATGTTGATACTCATAATAACCCTGCTGATATGATGACTAAAGCAGTTGGTGGAGTAAAGTTTCGTTTTTGTTGTGACAAGTGGAATGTGGCTTAATCTTGACACAAAGGTGGAGTTTGTGAGAAGTTGTGCTCAAGAATTAAGCACAGGGACTTATGTTGTAATTCCTGTAAAGCTGGTTGGCTTCGGAAGTTTGACTTCGGAAATAGATGTTTGGCTTCGGAAGTACAAGTTTAGCTTCGGAAGTAATAAAGCTCAAACTATAAGGGCTAGTTGTGTCAATAGTGTGAGTTAGTTTGTTAATGGTTGTTAAGTTGTTAATTGAGGGTTAACGGCTAGTTGATGGGCTGGTATAAATGTGATTAATTGTTGTTGATCGCGGTAACCTTTTGTAACCTTTTGTAATCGTCTGTTTGATTGTGTTCGTCGTGTAATCGTTCTCGAATAGTAATCAATTTGTGGAATTGTTTATGTGTTCATCTTGTTTCCTATTCTTATAAGTGTATATAATGTTATAATCAACTATGGTTTTTTATTTGTCCTTGAAAAGAATGAAAAGTGTTTGATGAACTTTTTTGTTTTTTTGTTATGATTCCCTAATTTGTTCGCAATTTGTTTTATTACATTAAAATACCATAAATTTCTATCTATTTTTGGATACCATCTTTTGATTTTACTTTATGTTGTTTGTTTCAATATAATACTTACACATTTTTCTAACCATAAATCACTTAATTTATTTGTTATTCCATTAATGTTATACCTTTAATAAAAAATTATTTAAAACTAAATGATACATATTAAAATATACAAAACATAATACGATTTAGTGTTTTCTTAAGCTGATTTAAATATAACAATTATGACACAAGATTATTATCTAATAGAATTTATTTCTTCAGAATTACTTCCTATTTCAAGTTAAAATAAAAACTTACGTATAAAAGGTGTTTACAATGATAAAACAAATTTTAAAACTTTTATGGTTTCATAGTTAGAAAAAAACATAACTAAAAATACCGAGAATGCATGTTTATAAAATATTTCATTTGACTTTAAATTGTAATAAAATAGAAAAACGACGCTAAGAGCCAAAAACATAATAAACAATCTAATGCGTTTTTCTTTGACTGTATGTCATGTTCTTATAGTTGACTTTTTAATTTTTCATGCATAATGCATCTAGTTATTATAGCAAGACTTTAATCCTAAACAAAGCCCATTTGACCTCATCATTCAACAACCCAGATTTCCCAAACCCATAAATAAAATATCAAGTCAACTAGCACGAATTAATCGTTTCGTTTAAAGTCAACAGTCGGTAGAATTCAAATCAACACGAAACCTAGTAAATCACTAAACCATGCACACAAACCTTTGACTAAGCCTGTTATTGCATGTTCTATCTAGAGATAAGTCAGGCTTATGTACATCCAAATACATAGTACAAGTTTTACCTACTATTTTGAACCTTAAATCACCCAAACCCATCTTCAAAGCCGTCAAGACTCGCGATATTGAGTTAAGTCAAATGTCAAAGTTCTTGAACAGCTGCAGGCGAAAGAAGGAAAACTTTAATATGGTGTTACACGCTATACAACATGTTTAATGAGTTGCATAACTTATATAAAATTACAATTAATAGGATAGAGAAAGATTAACCTTTTTTCAGAGTCCCTGTAAACTCCAACCAGAGCTTCAGCCTTGTCATAAAAGGTATCCTTGAGCGAAATTACGATACTCTGGAAGCCATTTCCTTCTACAACATCCTGACTAGCATGTTGACCACCACATGATTTTGATCTAATGAATCCAGCAACCTTAGCAACATTAAGATTGTCTAGCGCTGCATCCACCTCATCCAGTATGAAAAACGGTGACGGCTTGTAACTGAAATATAATTAGAAAATAAAAAACATTAAATCAAAGGTACTGAAATAGGGCAAGAAAATTAAAAAGAAATGAGCCTGAGATGTTCATAGGGGGACCTGTGGATGGAGAAAAGTAAAGCAAGTGCTGCAACAGTCTTCTCCCCGCCTGATAATAGCTCCATATCACGAAAACGCTTTGTAGGGGGCATAGTGGAGTACTTGATTCCATGTAAAAACGGTTCATCCACATTTTCCAAGTTTAAATATGCAGTCCCACCAAGTGGATGTGTGTTGCTTTTGGTGAGTTGCTTGTAGATTTTGTCAATATTACCAGAGATGTGATTGAATGCATCCATAAAACATGTCATCCTATATACATACTCCAACATAAACTCAATTTTACATATTCTGCAAAGTAAAGATAACAAATAGTATGCCAAAAGTTACCTTTTGGCCCTCACAGCTTCAAACTGTTTACGTATTTGATTCTCTTCTTCCCTGGCCTCTTCAAACTCTTTGCTTGCTTCTCTCTCTTTCTCCTGTAAAACAGCATATTGATCCAGGGCTTTTAAGTTTGGGGCAGTTCTGTCAATTTCTGATATTAAGCTTCCAATTTTCTGTTTAAACTCTGCCTCGACTTTTTCCTTTTCAGCAGGTCTCATGTTATGCCTAAGTGATCTATTCAGTTGATCGAAATCAAACACAGGGCCTGATGTTGAATCAATATCCATCGGATCAGCCACAGTTGGAAGGTTGATTTGTTCTAATTCACACTTCTCTAGAATATCTTGTTTCTTTGAATTTAATTGTGTTATTAGATTCTCCTGCAAACCAGAAATGGAGAAACGATAGTTGACCACGTATGCAGATGAAAGAAATCAACATGATTAACAAGTTTCTACAAGAACTAACCTTAGCATCAATCCTGTTTTTATGTTTTGTTATGTTTGTTGTTGCAGCAGAAATCTTTAATTTCCATTCTTTCATCTCCTTCTCACACGCATCTAACTGTGACTTCCACTCTAGAAAGAAAAAAGAAGACAAAAACAATCATGCTGTTTATCAACTACTATATATCCTTTGGTGACCTTATAATAATGGTGAGAAAAAGATAAAACACATGATGTAACTTCAGTTTGGAAGAAAATGGGAGTACCTTGTACTTCTTCCTTCATTGTGTCTATCTCCTCAGTAGCTTTTTCTATAGTCGATTTAAGTTCTTTTTCTCTCTCATCAACTTCAGCCAAAGCACTTCTCAGTTCATTCTGTGATGATTCCAGCTTAGCAATACGGGCTCCCATGTCCCTCTTTTTTTCATATTCCAGCCTGAAGTCAAGGTTTGATCACATAATATTTGAGTGTCAAAACACTGAAAAAGGGTTGGGAAGCTTTCACTTGTTAACTAGCAAGATACTTTGTAACAGCACTTTAAGGTTGTCAATCTATTAGAAGATCTCAACAAATTGCATACTAATAATTAATAAACATACTGGTATTTCAACTTAGACAGCTGATTACTCAAGCTAAGTCTTTCCTCAGCCAACTCCTGGGCAGCTGCTAGCTGGTTTTCCTCATACTCACGGATATTTTCCACTCCGACAGACTCACTGAATCGCTTGTAAATCTTGTCAACGATTTCATTGATCCTTTTCTCCAGTGATAATATTTTACGTTGTCTAGTAAATATGTTTTCTTTAATCTGCAAAATTACAATAATCCGTTCTCTGTCAGCTCTATGCATGCTATAAAATCAACACATAATTGACTTTATTGTTGCAACAGCACCTTCTGAAGTTGAGGTTCAATATAACCAATTTCATTTTTTATGACACTGTATTCCACCGCCAATTTTGAAAGTTTCTCCTCCATATTTTTCTGCAGCAGAAATATATAAACAGATGATATTAGGACACTCGCTAGCAACATAAATGATATGAAGTATTATTCAACAACCTTCTCAATCTCTGCATACTGAATCTTTTTCTCAAGCCCACTAATCTTCCCAAATGCTTCAGACTCCTTTAACTGCAACTCTCTTATTGACCCGAGCTCTTGCAATTCTGCTTCAAGCCCTTCTTTTTTCTTTTTTAAACCTATAAAATGCTGCACGTGTAAAGAAAATACTGCAAAACTATTTAAAAGAAGTAGGCTAATTTATCTGAAAACCTTCTATCTTCTTATCATCCCATTTATGTGACCTTGCCTCCATTCCACCACTTGTACCACCGGTCATGGTACCAGCCTTGGTCAATAAAATTCCATCAACAGTGACAACTACATACAACCTTGTAAATCAATTTAAAAATATATATATATAATATCATTATTATGAAGAACAATAAAATAACTAATATGTGATGTTTTACCTTTATATCTCTCTCCAGTCCAACTCAGATGCTTAGCCTCATCAAGATCATCACAGACTAGAGTATTCCCAACAGCAAATAAGATAGCTTTATCCAATACAGGGTCAAATGTGTACTTGTTAAGTAAACAAAAAAATTGCTTAATAACTAACATATTTAATGCTTAAACAGAAGTAAACATGAAGGTATAGAAGGATATTGGATCACATCAAATATAAGTTTTGCAGTTCCTCCTAAAGTACGCAGTTTCTCTATGACAGGCTTCACTCTGACTGAGTGAAGGGGTATAAATGTCAAGGGAGGAAGCCTTTGGTCTTTCAGATACTGCACAACACAGAAACACGTCATAATATTACTTTCATGTAAACTATATTAATATCAATGTGTTTTTACCTTGATACATTCTTTTCCTGTCTGCTCAGTATCAACAACAACAGCATCCATAAATCTGCCCATAGCAACAGTAACAGCAAGATTATATTTCTTCTGTGTTGGCCTGCAAAGCTCAGTCATACGACCATGAACACCTGGAAAAAGACGTCTGAGAGCCTCAACTGCTAGTGACAGCTTTGCATCCCTATCATTTTCATGTTTATCGGCCTTCAATTCCCGCAACTGATTCTCTAATTCGCTTATCTTTGTCCTCAACATCTCATACTTTTCTCTGCATTATAATGAACAAGTATCAATACCAGAATTAGGGTAAAACCGGGAACATACTGACATATAATTCCATGTCACTTACTTTGAATCTCCAAGTTTCTTTCTCGTATCATTTTGTTCTTTTCTGAGTCGTTTGAGCTCTTCATTATGTTTTCCAACAGCCTCAACAATCTTCTTGAGTCTACTTTGCATTTGTTTTTGTTGTGACTCGAGTTCTTGTTTCCTGCTCTCCAGCTGCTGGAGATTCTCTTCTAGATTCTTTTGAGCCTCCACATCAGCATGATGTTCCCTGTCTTGAACCTCTTTCTCATCCTTTAACTTAGTAGTCTTCATACCAGCTTCTTCTTTACTGCAGCAGATCATCAACATTGGTAATTAATTCATCTACTTCCTTTTTAACTATAATTTGTTTTTCTAACTAATACCAGATAAACAAGTACTTACATGCGATTATATGCATCCAACTGATCATCTGCTAAATGTAGCTTCCCCCCTTCAGATTTACCTTTTGTCTGTAAGTTATCAAGTTGCTTTGTAAGGTCCTCTAAGTCATTTTTAAGTTTTTCAATTTCAACCATGTGTTTCTTCTTCTCTTCTTTCCTTTTGTCAAGCTCTTTCCCGGTGTTTTTCAGTTTTGCCTGTAACCGAGTTTTCTCCTCCTTCAGTTTCAAAAGCTCTGGTTGCTGTTGAAACAGAAAAAAATGAATATAGTAAGCGTAAATGCTTGAATTTTGTTATATGTGCCAGTAAAATATGTCACTATATTTTAAGTGATAACATTTAATTATTTAAACATATTGGGTGGGAAAAAGACAGACTCACATTTTTATCAATTTTATTTTTCTTCTCTGCAATCTTCTTTTCACGTTTCTCAATTTCTTTTCTGTATTTTGCTAGCTCCTTCTCTTTTTTCCGTGATTCATCCTCATAACCATCCAACTCACTGATGATTTCTTGAAGACTTCTCTGTTCAGCATCAATCTCCTCATTCGCCTTCTCAACATCATTTTCTATATTAAATAACTGCCACAAAAAGTGTTCCTTCTTTTTTGATCTCTGCAAAAAGACATGTAAATATATGAGCAATATGTATGTCTGTTTATAAACACGTAGATACATGTATGGAGATGCATACCAACTCCTCTTGCAAACGCATATGCCTCTCAGCCTCTTCTTTCTGCTCTTTTTTCTGCTTTCTTTCCATGACAATGGTCTTTTTTTTCTGATAAGCAAGTGTGGCTTTTTCCTCAGCTGCTCCTTTCTTTTCCTCTAATTCTTCATACAATCTCTTATCTTCATCAGACCCAGATATTTGCTCAAGAAGCATAGTAAGTTCTTTAGGATTTTTAGATGCAACAGACTCCACATCACCCTGCATATTGTCAAACGAAAACGATCAAGAATAAATACTTGTTAGCCGAACCACAAACAATTTCAACTGATGTCATTCTGCACTCAGACCATGTCACCAGCATGGGCGATGTTAATCCTCAACTTTATGAGAATCAACTACATTCGTTATTAGCAAATTTCAAAACCAACTTGTTAAATAACAAGCAGCAACCATGGGGGTTATAAAATCTACTAGTTTGCTATTGTGATTACAAGATACTAATCCTTTCCAGCCTCCTTACACACAAATATTCTTACATATTCAAGAAAAATGAATAGTCAGCTTACTTGGCCCTCTCTTTAGGTTTTTAATAACTAAAACATAGAGAAAGATGGACATGGTAAAATTTCAAATTTCCAGTTCAGCTGGTTGTCTCTACCACTTCCCTTTTCAACCCAAACCAAATAAAAAGTAAAACAAGAACAATCAATGACAACTGAGCAGACATACAACGTTGTCCCTGTGCAGCATAGACGTGAGTATCAAATTACTGAAAGAAAATCCTCCACTTGTTACCCATGCATGAACACTGCTGCATATAGATTAACCAGATAACAATAATGTGCTGAAAGACGTAAATTATCACATTATACAGGCCGTTATCAATAAGACACTCGCAGAAACGACAATAATGCACCCTATAAGATGTCTCCCGCACAAACCAAGCACACCCTCTAGTTCTATTTATAATTTTAAAGCAACAACAGTATGCTTGTAATTTGATATAGTTTTTAATACTTGCTCTTTCCATAATTTTGCCATCCAAGCAGCCTAAAACGCGTGTATGGACGCATTAAACTTACAATTAAGGCAATGTTTTTCGTTCATACACCATGCCATGAACATTCTTTCATCGCTTTCTAAATCAAGACAACAAACCAACTATGCAACATAATTAATCTATAATCAAAGTTACCATAACACAGATAAAAAGTTTACCTGAAAAACCAGAAAATTCCTAGCCTTAACAAGAATCCCAAGAGACTTCAACCTCGCACTATACTCATCCCAATTCACGACTCTATCATCAACCCGATACTCACTTCCTCCAGCACTAGTAATAGTACGAGTAAACAACAAGTCCGTACCATTCTCAAGCCGATAAACCAACTTAACATAAGCCCTACGACCCCTCTGCTCCTTCTCCCTATCATCAAACGCGTAAATCAGATCCTTCAACTGCGCACCTCTCAATTGACCCGTTCGAACCCCGAGCACGAAGCTAATAGCGTCCATGAGGTTCGACTTTCCGGACCCATTGGGGCCAATAATGGCAGTGAAGTCGTAGAAAGGACCGATGATTTGGTGCCCTTTGTAGGATTTAAAGTTCTCGAGTTCGATTTGGTGGATTTTTCCATTGGAAGCCACGGATGGCATGGCTCTGGAACCCTAAACTAGGGTTTTTTTTTGTCTTTTTTTTTTTTTGAGGATGGTGAATTGGTGGTGATAGGGTGTCGGAAAAGTGGGGGTGTTGCCGGAGTTGTTGCGAATTTGGGGGTTTGTTGCCGGAGTTGTGTAGTGGGAGAGTGAGGGTTTACAGATCGGAGGGAAGAAGATGAAGAATGAAATGGGAATTGGGAGGGAAGAGTGTTTACGAGGGTGTATTTCAGGAAATTTAGCAATGTATCCGGTATTTTCTCAAATAATATCATGTTTACTTTTTACGAAATCATAAAATTAATAATTACTTTAGTAAATCCAATCTTGTGAGATACGAAAAAATATAGAATTGATAATAGTTGTTAGTTTATTATTCACGATTAGTTTTTTACCCATCGCGTGTTACGCTGACATTGAATGTAGCGTGATAAAGTATCTATCTATATATAATATTAAAAGAGTCTTATGGGGACACTTGTCACATTGCTAGACCTCCTAATTTTATTTTTCCCGTCTCTTTCTACTCTTAAATAGTTACTTAAATTAAAGATTAAAATATTTTAATTCTTTTTTAAGATTAAATTTTTTTCTTAATAAATTAAGAAAAGATGTCTTTTTATTAATGTTACTTCTAGCAAATAAATTTTTATAAAATAAGAGTTTTTCTAAAAAATCAAACATTTTTAAAAATATAAAATATCTTAAACTTGATGTTTTTAAAAAGTAAACTTCTTTATAAACTAAAAATAATTAAAATTAGAAGTTATAATAAGAAACTTTTAAAAATAATATTTTTAATATGGTTTGTTTGGAAAAAATGGTTAAAATTTTTAGGAGTTATCAAAACGTATAACAACTCAAAACATAAATAAAAATAAACATGAAAATATTATATTTGACCCGTATAATTTTTTAAAAAAGATTTTATAACCCGTTCCATTAAAACTGATTTGTTGTGCATTGCAGGTTCGTTCCTTGCATATTAAAAGTTTGGCAATATGAAAATTATTATTATACAATATTTGATTAACACGTAAAAAGTTATAATTTTTTTAAAAAAAATAGATAAATATGATACGATATGTATTTTATTAGAAAATATGAAATTTAAACTATCAAGTATTTATGGATTTCAAATATTAACCTAAATCATTTTATATGTAGTTTAAAATCCATTTTTCATTTTAATTAAACCGTGATCTTCATCTTTGTCTCACACTCTCCATCTGTTTCGTTCTCTCTCTAATCGGAAGGTAGACAAGAAGTGAAGAACCGCCGCCGATCAGCGACGTGGCCACTCACCACCATTGTCGTTCATGCATATGTTCCTTTGTCTAACCCTCGAATGCTCCTCGTCTTCTTGCCCTCTACGGCGACGACTGCAAATCGGAAATTGATCCACGCTGAGTATGTCAACGACATGTTAAATGGCGGTAACTATTTCCCCTGTTTAGTTTTGTCGACGATCATTGGAGCCTTTCATGTCAAAATCTACGCTCTAGAAAGCCTCGCCGACACCCAGCGAAGATGGGAGGCGGCAGCCACCGCATCACCACCTCCGGTCCCCAACAACGCCCCTCACAAATATGTATAAAAAAGGGTCGTAATAAATAGACACCCACCTTTTTAAATCGACACCCCCTATACGCCGCGTATGGGCCCATACGCGGCGTATAGGGTCGATTGCACTGAAAACGAGGAAAATTCAGGGGGGTGTCAGAGAGCTATACGCCCCATATAGCCCTATACGACCCCCCTATACGACACATATAGGGCTATACGACGCGTATAGCTAATTTCGACACTGACTACGAGGAAAAATTCAGGGGGCTGTCAGGGGGTTATACGCCCCGTATAGGGCTATACGACCCCCCTATACGACGTGTATGGGGCTATACGACCCGTATAGAAATTTTGGGTGTTGATTTAAAATAATAGGGTGTCTATTTAAAACAACCCGTAAAAAAAGGATCTGATAGCAAGTTGTACCAGACGGTTAAAAAGTGTAATCATAGCTACAGTAACTTCTTTCACATGAGAAAGTTGTTATTTAATATAATATAAATGTATATCTTTAATGTTGTTTTGTAGATTTAGTTTAAATCTACCATTCTTCTAGTTTAATGACACAAGGGTGATGGAGTTTGAGATTTTTAGGTCTCTAGGTTCAAAACCTGACTCAATGATGTTTTTCTACTATAGTGGGTTTTCTTTTTGATGGTATTATTGGGTGAGTTAGGTTTGTAGCGTTAAAATTAGTATGGACAGTTGAAATCTTGTCCTGGGAAGATTCACTCGGGTATCGGGGGTGGTTTTAAACGTCGTTAAAAAAATCAAATTTGTTTTATTTGGTTAATAAAAGTAACTATTTTCCTTTAATTTTTTTAAAACATCATTCCAATCCAAAAGTTCTATCATTTGTGTTAGTTTCAGTCCTGATGTGTCGGTGTTTTTTATTATATTATAATGTTTAATTATGTGTTTTTACATGCTTAATATTGTGAAACATAATTACTTTGAGAGTTAATTGATTTCCAGGCTTGTGGAGCTAAAACAGTCATATTTTAGGTGTTTTCGGGAGTTAGAATGGAAGCCTGAAGCTCACGAAGATGGCAACACTTGGGAAATAGAAAAAACAAGAAAAAGTGAACGAAGGACGTAAGTTACGTTCCTAAGGACGTAAATTACACCCTATATATGATAAGCCAAAACAAAACACGCAAACTAGGACGTAAAACATGACGAAAAAGTGATGATTTGGGGTGGGGGCGTAAATTACGTTCCTGAGTACATAAATTATGTCCCTAGGCTGACTGATACGAAAATTTAGGTTTTTGTGACCTAATTAAAGGTTAAAAAGGAGGATGTGAATTAATTGTTTACCAAGTCCTTTTTGGCCATCCAATGAGCTATTTCGAGAGCACATAATACATACGGATTCATCTTTTCATGCAGTCAGCTCCTACGACAACCGATTTCGATTCCATGACAACTATTAGCGGCTAAATCACTCGTGATCTTCTTCTGGTGTAGAGTTTGTGTTTATGATATTTGTTTAAACTTTATTTGTTCTTAGATTGTGTTGAAGTTTTGATTGTCATGTCAAGTCATATGATTTCATTTATTGTTTTATTATTTAAATGGTTTCTTTTTATTTTGAATCGTAATCTAATACTCATCAGCTTTTGGTTTCTTTACATCATGAATACTGCGAGTCTTAGGTTTTGATTAGCAAATTGATATTGGTAATTGATGAATAGGTCATTTTACAACCCATTCTATCTTTATCACTGAAATCAATCAAACCTATATAATTATGTTTATGTGATTGTTTGCCAAAATAAATAGTTTATAACTTTGTTTTACACACCTGAAATCCGACGTGGATCATTCTTCTTATTATTGTTTTTAAAACCAATCAAGCTTGTTACTTTGCAATTTTGCTTTCTAAATCCATTATTAATTCAAAGTTGTCTTCTTAGTCATTACGTCATTCAATTGATTTATCTCTATTATATCACTTTACTACATATTTGAATACGTTGAAATTAATATTAAGATAAGTATATAAGAGCGACCTACAATGTAAGTTAAAATCTAATGGATGTATGGTTATGTAAAATGTTTGTGAAGATTGTTCGAACTTGAAGCAAATGTCAATCCCTACAAGTACTTATCTTAGGTCTTATACTTGAACAGTAGTTGATAAAAAATGTGCTATTTAGAAGGCGAGAGCCCAAATCTCATACACGTATCTTTAGTAGCGTTGGGTTGCCCTTAATGGAAGCGATGACAATGGTAGTCGTGATGTAAGATATCGATTCTTTTGGTTGAGATTTTTCAATGTTTTGAAAAAATATGTTGAAATTTTTCTCGAAGGAATTTGAAAAATGCATACCGATTACAATTTATTAACTACACGGGTAAGAATCTAAAGAGCTCTATACACTAAATTAGTAGAAAACGTAATTCAATTTTGAATTTAATTGTGTATTAACTAACTCTAACATGACAGTATCTAAAAATACCATCAATTTTGTACGCATCTTCGTAAAAAGCCTATGAATCACACATCATGCGTGAACAATCACACTATTCAGTGAATAAATCTACCATTTAGCACATCAAAACTTTAAAACGGTGACTAATATCTTACCAAAATTAACTCTTATTTATCTCATAATCGTATGTCAGCTACACAATTTGATTAATATATAAAAAAAAAACTTTGTTTAAAGGACATACGCACATTATTATGATATTGCTTATATGTAACTAAAAAGGGCGTACCTGGTGCTGCAAAGAGCTCCCGCGTTTTCGCAGGGTCCAGGGAGGGTCCGTCCCATTTAAGGGAAGATGTACGCGGTCTTTCCCTCACATTTTGTGGGGAGGCCGTTTCCACGGATCGAATCTGAGACCTTCGGTCCCTTAGGAACAGCTTTTACCGCTACGCCAAAGCCCGCCCTCATATTGCTTATATGTAACTAATCATTTTTAAATGATTTTGTTTTAATAATCTACGACCATCTGCAAATATGTTGATAATTGAAAGAGTATAATGGTATTTTCATCATTGATATTTCGTTGAAGTTATCATTTCAATCCGTTTTCTTTTCCATTTTAACAACGTATTTTACAAAAATATTATTTTCATTCACTCTACTAACATCGTTAAAACATATCTAATATGTTGATAATTGAAAGAGTAAAATGGTATTTTCATCATTGATATTTCGTTGAAGTTATCATTTCAATCCGTTTTCCTTTCCATTTTAACAACGTATTTTACAAAAATATTGTTCTTTTCATTCACTATACTAACATCGTTAAAACATCTCTAAAATTGAGGGTATTTTAGTTTTTTAATACCATGGTTAACCAACTAAAACCAATCAACCGATTAATATTCAGTTAAAACCAATAAACACATTTTGATAATATGAAAGTCATCGATTTTCTATATATAACCAACGAGACAACCCAGTTAACACCAATCTATCTTAGAAAGCTTTGATTTCTACCTATGACTAGGGACACGACATCGGTTTCAACAAAGTTCGAACACATTTCCTTGTTTTGTCGAGGTCACCGTCATGTAGATTACATCTTGTTTGGTCGAGGTCATAGTCAAACATTTGTTTCTCATTGTTGGTTCTTAAAAACTAAAATAATTTTCTCTCTCTCCAGTTTCTCTGAGCCAAAGCCACTTTTCTTTATCTCCTGTTTCTCAAAGCCGTTACCTTCACTGGAGCTTCACCACCACCGGTCATCGGGGCAGCACCGGTCACCGGTCAAAGGTCCGACATCACCGGAGTCTCATTGGAGAACCACCGGAGCCGCGGGTAACTATTCTCTCTCTCTCTCTATTTCTTTCTCTCTCTCTTTATTTCTTTCTCTCTCTCTTTATTTCCTTCTCTTTCTCTCCACACATCACCAGAGCACCGGCCACCTTCACGACCACCGGTCACCGGTCACAGCCACCACCACATCACCTTCCCCACCACTCTCCACCTCCCCATCCCGTCACAACCACCTTCTGCCATCACCGCACCCTCCCCATCACATCGTAACACCCACCCATGACAGTCGCCGCCTACATGCCATCACCGCCCCACCCGTCACCATCTCCACCCTATCGCACCACCCACCTACCACAGCCCCCGCCACCACAGCCCCGTACGACCCATCACAGCACACACCGGCCACCGTCAACCCATATCACCACCACCACAGTGACGAAGTTACGAGAGCTCTTAAGAAAATAGGAAGGGCTAAGGCGGTGAGGCCAGATAACATACCGATTGAAGTGTGGAAGTGCCTGGGAAATGAGGGCCTGCAATGACTAACAGACCTATTCAACACTATCTTCAAGACCGGGAAGATGCCAGAGCAGTGGAGAAGTAGTGTCATAGTTCCCATCTATAAGAAAAAAGGAGATGTCCAATATTGCGCAAACTACAGGGGAATAAAGCCCTTGAGCCACACGATGAAACTATGGGAAAGAGTTATTGACATGAGAATTAGACGCGAAACTCAGATAGCGATAAACCAATTTGGATTTACACCAGGACGCTCTACAACAGAAGCCATACACGTAATAAGGTGAATAATAGAGAGATATAGAGAAAAGAAAAGGGACTTGCATATGGTATTCGTTGACCTAGAAAAAGCCTATGACAGTGTTTCACGTCAACTCATTTGGGAAAGTTTACGACTTAGAGGGGTACCAGAGAGGTATATCAGAATAATCAAGGATATGTATGACAGGACAAAAACGTGTGTGCAAGCACCAATCAGAGACACAGACTGCTTTCCGGTGGAAGTGGGACTCCACCAAGGATAGACATTGAACCCATTTCTCTTTGCAGTAGTGTTAGATAAGATAACCAAGTCTATACAGGAGCCAGTCCCGTGGTGCATGCTGTTTGTGGATGATATTATATTAATATCAGAATCTAAAAGATGCTAAACGAGATACTAGAACAGTGGAGAGCAGCACTAGAGCGCAAAGGCTTAAGGATAAGTCGCTCTAAAACAGAATACGTGCACTGTAACTTTAGTGGTGAGACTGAGGAGGACACCCAAATCAGTATCCAGGGTATGGCGGTCCCTCAAATGTCTAGGTTCAAATACCTGGGCTCGTACGTACAGGACAATGGAGAGATACACAACGATGTAGCCCACCGTGTTCAATCAGGATGGTGCAAGTGGAGAGCAGCATCAGGGATTTTGTGTGATAAGAGGTTTCCAGCAAAACTAAAGGGAAAACTATACAGAGTGGCAGTACGTCCAGCTATGTTATACGGAACAGACTGTTGGGCCATAAAAAATTACACAAGAGACAAACAGAGATCGCGGAAATGCGAGTGTTGAGGTGGATGTGTGGATACACGACTGGATCGGATAAGACATAATGTGTTTCGACAGAGGCTAGAGGTGGCTTATTGTCACACCCCGACCGACGGAGGAATCATCGGAGCGGACGAGGGAATGATTGATTGTTCATAACACATGGTCGTCTAATAGTGGAGATAATATTAAAATCAGATTACAAGATAGCATGAGTTTAACATATGCAAATACAACAGTTGAAGTCACAAAAGATATTCATTTTTTTAACTAGGTCCAAAAGTCCTAATTGTAAGCTTGCAGATAATCCAACTATGCAACATGTCCTGAAATCATGTGAGAAAATAAAGTCAGCTAACGAGTTAACTGGTGAATAATCACAGTTTGATATACATAAAGATTGATTGTTTGATTGAGAAATAATCCAATTCACAAGGTAATGTTAAAACTTATAATGCAATAACGGAGCATATGGATAAACCGACACAATATAAACCCCTTGACTTGACATTTTGCAAGTAATAAAGTTGCACATATACACCATAGATTGACTATCTGCCTCCGGTACAATCACCACTCGACTATTCATGTGGGGTGGGTTATCCAAACCAGTAGATCTACCATTGATACCAACAGGGATTGGAGCAAGGTTCACGCCTTGATTCAGATGAGTTAGGAGAGTTGGTATGACCGCAGCAACCTCCCGGGCTACAAGGGCAGCAATCTTGCGGCGGGAGTTTCTAGACCGTGAACGGATTTGACGAGAAGACATTCTGAAATATCATTAAGAAATTTTGTTTTTTATGAGAATTAGGTAATATGAGCTATACAACACGAAAACGACAATCGGGAATTTAGCATAATAACAATGAGATATTCCGAGTGTAATCGTTTGATTCGTAAATCAAAGCGAGTACGTTGACTAACCAAAGTATTAGGTCAACCACAACTTTGTTGAAGACATGCGTACCTATAAGTGGACACTCACCCCAAGGGTTCCCAGGTAAGGTAAACGGATCCATCGGTTGATTTTGATTTATATGAGTACCTTGCCTAGACAGAACACCTCAAGATACAGGCATCCCAGTCTTCCAGCATTGCATGTATTCAGTGGTGGGACACAGACTTTGACTAGATTTTGAAAACCATAAGTATCGATTTAAGTGTGACAACCCGAAAATTTTTCGTGATTTAATATAAATTTTATGTGAATTTACAATTTATTTTTATATTTTTATTATTATTTAATAATAAATATAATAATAAAAATAATGACAATGATAATAACAATAATATTATTATTAAAACTAATAATGTTAATAATGAAAATAATAATAATAATGAAAATATTATTATTTACAAAATTAATATAGTTAATTAAATAAGTCCAGGGACTGAATTTGTAATATTTGAAACTTATTTTAAAAACTATACACATGAAATAATAAACATTCCAAACTACAGGGGGCCATTGTGTAAATTGTTTTAAAACCCAACCCGCCGCCCGTATCCCCTTCGATTTTTCCGGCCGGTTCTCCGGCGACTCTCCGGCGGCCCCAAAAGCCAAGAACATCGCGATTTTTATGCAATCCAACTATACCGACACCTTCTAGAGGATGGACTGAACTCGGGGACCATTTCAATTTGATAATTCAATTCGGTGTGGTATGTTCCCCACTTCGACCGAAAGTTCGGCCGACCCACTCACCATAAACGCACCAACAGGCTATTTTATTCCAATTAATCGAACGGGAAGTACTATATAAGCATCCCTAAACTAATGGTACATTCACACACCTCTCAAACACTCGAAATCGATCGATTTGATCCCCTCATTGCCGCGGACCTGCAACCGGTCAAACACCCATTGTAGAGCTTCGAAACAGGTAAATGAACAGACCATTTTACTCGTTTTTACAAGGGGAACAATAACCCCATGAATTCTGATACAATAGAAATCGATTTGGGATCAATTTGGGGTGGATCGAACCTGGGCTTCTTGGTGATTTGGGATTACTGGAGTTTAAGTTTAAAAGGATTAAATGTGGGGTTTTAACCGCGGCCTGGTGCCTTGGTTTACTGGTTGGTGTGTTGTGATGGTGAGCCGGAGGTCAGGGGCAGGAACCCTGAACCCCAACACTTTTTTTAAAGCCTTTTTAAGTGTCCTAAAAATACAGAAAAATTATTAAAAATTATAAAAATAATTTTTACAAACTATGGTAATTTTAGAAATTATATAGTTAATTTCTGGAAATTTATTTCTTTAAATCTTATTTATTTATTTATGTAAATAATTATTTAAAATTGTTATCTTTATAAAAATGGATTTATTTATAATAATTTAAATCATTAAATTATTAATGGATATTATATTATTTATGGAATAATTCTGATAATACAAATGCAAAATTTGATTTTATAAATATTTATAAAATCTTACAAAATTAAATATAAACTTACATAATTAAATAATGTTTATAATTTATTTAGAATATAATGATATGTTGAAATCATTATTAAGATAATCAAATGAAATGTAAATCTTTAGTTATTAAAGCAAAATAACTAAATGATTTAATGTTTATAACCAATTCCCGAGAACCAAATCATAGACCAATTGAACACCAAGTTCAAAGATCTAACTTACTTAGGTTATAAATTTGTAATTATTTACTTATGTGAATTACAATTCCTTAGGAGCAATTCACTAGCTTATCAACATCACACGAGAATATTGAGGTGAGTTCAAGCCCCACTATTTTATTAAAACTGTTTTTGGGGGAGATAGCATACTGGTAATGTTACAAACGCTTTTTATATATTTAAGATGTGTATGGATATTAATATAGTGCTGTTATCATTGTACAAGTCCTCACACTTTCGAATTGTTAATACTGGATAGCGGGGAAAGTTGGGTAGTACTACTGGGTGTGACGAGCCCCACCTGTGTGACTTGAGGTCAACCGGGTGCAATTTGTCCTATGATTATTCGTCACGATATGGTGAAGTCGTGACGGGAGGCAAACATAACATAGTCAGCTTCAATGTCGAAATCACTATTTAATATCATTTGTGAATGGACTAGCTAGCCATTACAATGCACATGCTTATATATACGCTGTTGTTAAACTGGGATGTTTAACTGTGGACTTTTGAACTGATCAACCATTGGATTGATACACGCTATTGTTAAACTGTGATGTTTAACTGTAAACTCTTGAACTGATCAACCATAGGGTTGATACACACTATTGTTAAACTGTCATTGATTAAACGCAAACTCGGTATACACTTTTGCTAAACTGTTATGTTTAAACACAAACTCTTGAACTCACCAACCATGTGTTGACTTTTAGTATGTTATTCTCAGGTCACTAAATCTGGACTGCTGTTAGGAGCACTACACGGGTCAAGCATGCATCCTAACGCTTAAACAGTGATACATATATGTTTATCTTTATATATTTTGGGTTTGTTTATTTTGTTAAACGCTTCCGCATGTATTATAAAGTTTGAACTTTGGTTTGTTATGTTAAACGTTGCATATAGAGTCGTTCCAAGTAACTAATGACTGTGATCCTGGTTTGTTCACACGCCTCGCGGTAGAATTCCGCACGTGGATTTTGAGGGTGTGACAGATTGGTATCAGAGCCACTCCTGTGTCGTTCGGGGTGTGGGACATACCTCACCAAGGATGGTGACTTCTCGGGCTCATCGAGGACGATGAGTCCAAACAGGGGGTGCTTGTGACACCCTACACATATCCCACATCGGCCATGGACAGGACAGGAGAGATTCCTGGTTCATAAGGAATGTCTGACCTCTAATATCAACAACGCGTTTTGGGCGTATTGGCTGTGGATGAGAGGAGAACTCCACAGTTAAGCGTGCTCAGGTGGGAGCAATCCAGGGATGGGTGACCTCCCTGGGAAGTTTTCACCCGGGCAACCAAAAGCAAATCCGTGAGCTCCTCGTGGGCGAAGGTGACAATATTGTTGGTGTGAGAGGCCGGGTGTTACATTAAGATTTGAAATTTGAAATTTGAAAATCATGTGATTTAGGCACCAATGCCTTAGTATGTGTTTTGGGAATTTTGGGTGTGTATTAGTCATGATCAAGGGTAGGAGGATATCCATGTAAGGCACCTAACCTAGAAGAGTGTCTAATCATGTAAGGCACGTAAAAATCCCATTTAAGTACGAGCGGACTCATAAGTAAGGTCTTAGTTATAGTCTAGGTCATTCCGTTTCTAACAACCTAATTCCCTATAACCATGGCTCAGATACCAATCTGTCACACCCCGACCGACGGCGGAATCATCGGAGCGGACGAGGGAATGATTGATTGTTCATAACACATGGTCGTCTAATAGTGGAGATAATATTAAAATCAGATTACAAGATAGCATGAGTTTAACATATGCAAATACAACAGTTGAAGTCACAAATAGTAATTGTCTTTTATTTTGACTAAGTCCGGGTCTTAAATGAGCATGTAGAAGTCCACTAACTTGCTTAACCTGAAATCATGTGAAAAGTAACGAGTCAGCTAAAAGTTAGCCGGTGAGTAAACATAGTTTTGAATATACATATTGATTGATTGTTTAATTGAGAATAATCCAATTCACAAGGTAATGTTAAGACTTATAATGCAATAGCAGAGCATATAGATAAACAAAAATAATATAAACCCCTTGACTTGACACTTTGCATATAAAAGACTTGCACACATATACCATAGATTGACTATTTGCCTCTGGCACAATCACCACTCGACTATTCATATGGGGTGGGTTATCCAAACCAGTAGATCTACCATTGATACCAGGATTAATAGATTCATTGTATTAGGGTTCTTACTGTCGTCCAGTTTATCATAGTATGTTCACATAGTTGCAAGTAATAACATAACCTGTCTTGAATTGAATTTAGAATGAAATATCAATAGAATATCATTGAATATTGTATCACATGATTTCCCCCAAATAAGAAAACGATATAAAAGGGATTATGAATACTCACTTGATTGATGAGATTAGAATTTGGACGTGATAGATTAGACACCAACGATTTCCTTACGAGTAATCTACGGAACGGTGTCTCGAGTTAGAATAATAATAATATGAGAATTGGGAATAGATTAGGGTTTCCATTGGGTTTTGAATGATAGTTTAAATAAAGTAATTTATTTAGTTTGAATGTCTTGAAATAAATAAACGAATTTATTGAAAGTGATTATGATTAGAATTTAAAATAAATGTATCAATACGCGTAACTGTTTGATTTATTGTTAAAGTGTGGGAAAGACAAATAACTAATTTTATTAATTAATTACATGATAATTAATTAAAATATTTAATTATTTAAGTGACTAAAAGAAATGAAAACGATTTGGAAAGATTTAGATCATCTTTGGTGATTTTATAAAATACCAACTTATAATGTTAAATAGTGAAAATAACAATTAATAAATAATTAATGACCAATGGAATAATTAATTTGGAAAATTAATTTGTTAGTTTTTCTTTTAACAATTCAAGTGCTTTATGTTTGACAAAAAAATAATAGTTTATAAATATTTAAGGAAAAATAAGTTATATTGTTTATATTGTTTTATGTTATATTGTTTTATAAATATTTAAACTTAAAGAAAAATTGCAGAAAATGAGTTTGATGATTTAAAAATAAACAAAGTTTATAAAAATGATTTTTACAATTTTTAGTAATTTTTTGTAATTTTTAAAAGGCTGAAAAAGGCCTTAAAAAATATATGAGGGTGCCCGGGGTCGAACCCGGGACCTCATGGATTGCAAAGGGAGCACGGACCGGTGAACCAAAGGCATACGGCCGCGATAGATGTGGGTTTTTAATTCTTTTAAACACAACCCAATTGATTTTCCCCAATTCCTAAGAACCCTAAAAAGAAATCGATTCAATTGAAGCTTGATTCGATATTATCGATCGAATTAACCATAGGGCTTTGATTGCCCATGTAAAATCGAGTATGTATGTATGTTCAATTACCTGGATTGAAGATTAGATTGATGAAACAGGTTAGAAAACAAGCCGCGACCACTTTGAGCTCGATTGTGGGTCAAATGATGATGATAATCAAATTAATCTTGTGTGAAGCTTTAGATGGTGCACTAGACCCAAAGCCCTCTATCAATTTCGGTTATTTTAGCTTAGAACATGGATTTCGATTAAGTTGCAGGTCCGCGACAATGGAGGTGATTGAATGGCTATGTTAGTGTGTTTTCGGATGAAATTGGGAATGGGAATCGATTAGAGACAGATATAAGATCGTTTATGTTCAATTAATTAGATTATCATTGGTGTTAGTGCGCGATCGTGGCCAGGGAATCGGCCGAAAGTGGGGTGGTTGGGTTTGGTTGTAGATCACACTCAATCTGTAACACCCCGAAAAGTCAAAACGAGTTGTCGAGAATAATGGGCTAATTTGTGGGTATTTAATAAAAGAAGGAAAATGGGTTATGGGCTAATTAGGCTCATGGACAAGAGCCCAAGTGGATTAGGGCCCATAATCAGCCCTTAACCCAGCCAAAGCAGCCACCATCTTCTTCATTTCAACCCTAACTCCAAAAATCCGTAGAGAGAGAAAGTAGAGAGAGAAAGTACAAGAAACTCAAGTTTTGGAGCTTCTAAGGTCAAGGAATTGAAGATCTGGGTGTTTGGGTAACAAATCTCAAGAAAGGAGCAACAAAACAAGGTAAGAATCGACTTCTAATGCCTTCTGTAGATCAAACCCGGATTCTAGGGTTTTGGGGTTTTGAAAAGTTGGAAGAAACACATAAAGGTCGAATTTTTACGTATGAAAACGTGTAAAAAGCTTAGATTTGGCTTCATGGAAGGTAAGCTAAGGATTTGGACGTAAAAAGTTAAGATTTTGGGTTAAAAACGGGCTGGATCTGAGTTTTTGTTCATCCAGCGAAACTGGGCCCCGATCCAGCGAATTTAAGTATTCATCCAGCGAAACTGTGCATTTAACCAGCGAAACTAGGACAATCCTAGCGAAACTACAGTTTCGCTACAGCGAAACTACAGTTTCGCTGATAGCTTCGCTAAGTACTTAGGCTGGCCTTAGACATTGCGAAACTAGGAAATTCCAACGAAAGTTGGGCGCTCATGTCAGCAAATCTGCCCAGCGAAACTGGTAGCGAAACTGCCAGCGAAACTGGCAGCGAAACTACCAGCGAAACTGTGGGCGAAACTATGAAGAAGATGGCGTTTTTGCATATTAACTTTCGTGCAGCTAGAGCATTCAGGTTATAGCTTAAGTGACTTAGAATCTAAGCTACTGGACAAGTTTAGGTGAGTTCTAGATCCCCTTATTTAAACGTTTTTCCTTGTTTTTGGGGCTATTATGCATAGTAAACATAAGGTTTTCAAGATAAGGATTTCAAGGTGTTTTAACAAGGAAATACATTTTTCTAAAGCAAAATGTGACACTTAAATAGCTCAAAACAATTTTCGGACGCGCTGACCTGGCAGCCCGGCCCCAGCCAGGGGCGTTGCCCCTTGGACCCCACTAGGGGCTGCTGCCCCTAGGACCCCGCTGTCAGGGGCTGCCGCCCCCGAACCCCCGTTGTCCCGCGAAGGGTCGGTTACATGTTATGATGACCATTATTTGGTATGCTGTGTACTTAATAAGCGAAGTATTATAAACATATTAAGTGAAAGATAATACTAATGAGAAGTGGAACTTAACGAATGTTACCCCCGGGCCCATTTGATGATGAAAAGTCTTGCAAGCACTATGATAGACTTCACTTATGTGAGTCTGATGTATGATGATGGATCCGTATTCATGAGCAGGCTATGTGCCTGCTAGTGTGGATCAACTGTCGGGGGAAGCTACCATGAAGATGTGTACCGACGGGGATCGATCGACCGTCGGGGGTAGTGACCATGGATAACATGTACCGACGGGGATTGACATTCGTTGTCAATCAACATGGAGATGTTGCTTTGTGCAGTCTCGCCTATGATGAAGGGAAATGAAATGAAAGAATGAAAGATAATGAACGTGCCTAATGTGATGCAAGTAATGTTTGTAGTATGATGTATGCGTGTTCATTATATGAAAGATAAAAGATTATATTTTCTTATTTATATAAAACCAGAACTCACTCAGCGTCGCTGACTTTTTATGCATAATAGTGGGCAGGTAAGCGCTGAGGCTGAGGATGGTACCGTGGAGCTACTTGGAAATCTACAGATGGCATTCCTGTTAATGAAGTCCTTATTGTAATTAATGAACAAGTGATATGTTTTGTTTACAATTAAAGGACAAATGTATGAGTACGATTTTTAAATGAATGTTTAATTATCTTCCGCTGTAATGTTTTGTTATTAAGCTGATTTTGTGCTATGGTTAACCAACTGTGAGGTTCACCGGGAACGGGGCCTTACACAATCGATTCAAATTGTAGTGGGCAAGTGTTTGAATCTTCCACGTGATACTGTTGGGAATATTTGATTTGGTCAAAACCGTGTTAATTGGGGTGTTTTGGCTCGCTTGTGGCTCGCCGAGATGGTGGTCGGAGTTGAGGGTCGACGGGTGGGGGGCTGGGTTGTTTAAAAATTTACACTCTGGCCCCTGTGGTTTACTTTGTTGTTATTTCACGTTAGAAACTTAAATTTTAAGTTTCATAAATTTCATTAAGAACCCCTCAACTTATTTAAACTCCTAGTTTTTTTATAACTTGTTAATTGTTCAACTTTTATAAATTGTTAACCTTTATTATTATTATTATTATTATTATTATTATTATTATTATTATTATTATTATTATTGTAATTATTGGAATTAACATCAACGTATTAAACTTAATTGTTTATAAAATTAACTTTTATTTAACGAAAATTACGAGATGTTACAGTCTCCCTGCTTTAGGAAATTTCGTCCCGAAATTTTAATCACGAAGAGGCTGAAACAAAAAGATGAGGGTACTTGGATTTCATTTGGTCCTCACGTTCCCAGGTGAACTCTGGGCCATGTTTAGATTCCCAGCGGACTTTAACAATGGGTATCCGGCTACGCTTGAGTGTTTTGACTTCCCGATCCATAATCTCCACAGGTTTCTCAATAAAGTGCATGGATTCATCAATCTGGACTTCGTCGAGTGGAATGTGGAGATTTTCATCGGCGAGGCATCTCTTGAGGTTTGAAACATGAAACGTCGGATGCACGTTACTGAGTTCTTGGGGTAGTTCAAGTTTGTAGGCCACTTTCCCAATTCGCTCGAGCACTTTGAATGGACCCACGTAACGAGGTGCTAGCTTCCCTTTCTTTCTAAAGCGAATCACTCCCTTCCAAGGTGATACCTTAAGAAGTACGAGATCACCGAAATTGTATTCCATGGGTCTTCGTCCTTTATCAGCATAATGCTTTTGACGACTTCTAGCAGCGACCAAGTTATCACGGATCTTATGAATTTTGTCGGTTGTTTCTTGTATCAATTTCGGACCAGTAATCTGTGATTCACCAACTTCAGACCAACAGATGGGAGATCGACACTTTCGGCCATACAAGGCCTCAAATGGTGGCATCTGGATGCTGGTATGGTAACTGTTATTGTAAGAGAATTCGATCAACGGAAGATGAGAATCCCACGATCCACTGAAATCAATGACACAAGCCCGGAGCATATCCTCGAGGGTTTGTATCGTTCTTTCAGTCTGACCGTCGGTTTGCGGGTGATAGGCTGTGCTAAGATTCAGTTGAGTTCCGAGAGCTGATTGGAGACTTTTCCAGAAACGAGAGATGAAGTGACCATCGCGATCAGAGATAATATCTAAAGGTACACCATGCCGACTGACTATTTCATTGATGTAAATACAAGCCAATTTCTCGACTCGGTACTCCTCACGAATTGGTATGAGCCGACTTAGTCAATCGATCAACGATAATCCAGATACTATCGTGACCACTAGCGGTACGAGGCAGCTTGGTGAATGAAAAGTTAAACAGGAGATTCACGGGAAACACGGAGGTTAGGTTTTGTCATATGTGATGGTAAGACACTTGGACACATGCCAAGTTATGTCTTTTCTTTTATGCCAAACCCATGACTACAAATTACGAAATTTTATGAATCTTTATATCCACATCGCAATAAAAACAAGTCTTGTTGTTCAAAACCAAGTTAGAATTTCAATGATTTTCAAGGTTAAAGATTCAAAAACGATTCAAGAAATGACGCAAACAATAAAATAGGTATTTGTAAACATGTTTTGCAAGATAACAAATTTCCAAAGGTAGATTGCATACGTAATTCATCAAACCCATAAGTATAGTCGAGAACATTCGTATGGCTAGAAAGACATAATCACAAGTTGATAACATCTTTATTTGATAAAAGATTGTTTAGGAAGACTACCATCACGTAATCAGGTGTTGATGATATCTTAAAATGAAAGTTGATAAGTAAGGAATAAATGGTTCCATATAGCTAGATCAAATCAAAACATGAGGATAAAGGGAGAGAAATCGATTTAAGAATTTAAGTGCTCCAAGCTTGGAATCAAAATCAACCTAATATGATCGGGTCTCCTTTCAAGTTCAAAGATCATGCTTTGGCTTGATAGGTCGAATCACCAACATTGATTCACCCTTCAAGTTACTACATGCTTCTCGTCACTTGATTACAACCATGGTAAGTTGAAGATCAAGAAATGAGATTAGTCATCAAGGTATGGTTTTCACCCCTAACTTGATGGTGTACTCTCAAGGTATGACCACTAACCTTCCAATCAAAAAGTTCAATCCCAACTCATTGTTGAGGATCCACTGAAATAAGACGAGTTAACTCACCATTAAGGTAAGGGAAATCACTCCTATCTTAACGATAAAGTTTTACAAGAACAAAGTATAACAGGATGAACTTCTTCATCAAAATCCAGAATTCACTCCTACTTTGACGAGGTTGTTTCATTTGAGAAAATACAATCCATAAAAATAAAATTATCATCAAGGTATGAAATTTATGTCTATCTTGATGATTGAGCTTTATAATAACAAGAAAACAATCAAAGATTAACATTTGTCACTAAAGTACGGGTTTTAATCCTATTTTGGTGAGATCATGTCATTTGTGAAGTGCAAGTTCTAATGAGAATAATTAAAGTTAATCCTCAGGATGAGGAATTTGCCCTAACCAGAGGATGAAATTTCATAAAACACACAATTGGAAACCATTTATCAAAACGAATAGAGAATCATCAAAGTAAGGGAATCACCCCTGTTTTGATGAGTTAGAATTGTTTAGGAGGTACGAGCGTTCTTAGTCATAGATTGACTTACAAACTCTTGCATCTCCTACGGTGCAGACGGTTCAAGGTTCGCCTTAACAACGAAAGGAAAAGTATATCAATATAGAAAATTTCAAGTTACATCAATGTAACAAGAGGAAAATCATGTTTACAAAATTTAAGGTCAGAGTTCGAGGTAACAAAATTTGTTATGATGCTCAAATCTTGGATGGCTTAAATCGGGAAGACGAAAGCAAGGACAAGAATGATTCAACACCATAATGAGATGTGAACATTCGATTCACAATCGAAGGGAATACATGGACTTCTCAAGACATGAGGTCAGCCATAACCTTATTGAAGACACGCGTACTTATAAGTGGTCACTCATCTCAAGGGTTTCAAGTCAAGTAAACGGATTCAATGATCGAATCAGATCACCATTTTCACTTTGCCTAGACAAAGTATCCCGAGATGTAGGAATTCCACCTACAACATTGCATGTTCTTAGTTATGAGACACATCCTAAGAAGATTTGAGAACCATAAGTAACGGTTTAAAGTTTTAAGGACCATACGGTTTAGATTCTCAATATCTTTGGGTATATTAAAATCCATATTCACGTTGGTCCAGGTATGAAGATAGTTACAAGAAACGCTCAACGTATAACGGTGTTTAAACGTAAGAGTTGAAATGTAGGATGAGTTCAATATTAAAAGCAACATTGTGTAGGTTAAGAATGAGAAAATATTTAAACTTTGGTGATAAACCAGTTCAAGGATTCAAGGATTTTTAAGATACAAAAAGGATTGTTCCATTTGGTAACGCATTATCATTTGGAATCGTTGACACGCCAAGGTGATTTGACCCATTTGCCTTAGAGACTTGTGTATTGACCATAGTTTATCACTCATCCCAAAAATCCCCAGGTAAGCATAGCTGGTCTCGCAATGAGATTTATACGATATGCTTGCCGTAGCCCGAAGGCCTTTTGTCAGGAAATCCAGAATACAGGTGTTTCTATGTCACACAAATTTCTTTTGGTTCATAGAATCAAAACCTTGATGAGATTTTCATAGATTAGATATAGAGTCTAAGGAATCAAACCCACGATGATAAGTGTAGATTCCACATGTCGTTGAGAATAGGTTTAGGAAGTTCATTTGTCGGTGAGAGTCAAAAGTCAAAGTTAAGTTTAGGAAGACATGTAACAAAGTTTAAGCATACATAAGGCAATCCTATGCTAAGGCATCAAGTTGCACGTAAGAAGGCATAGCATTATGTAGCATGCGAACAATGTATATATTTACAAGAATATAAACATTATTCTATGAGGTTCATGCATAACCTATAGTCTAGGTCTCCATTTCTAATAACCTAAATCCCTATAGTTATGGGCTCTGATACCAATCTGTCACACCCCGACCGACGGCGGAATTATCGGAGCGGACGAGAGAATGATTGATTGTTCATAACACATGGTCGTCTAATAGTGGAGATAATATTAAAATCAGATTACAAGATAGCATGAGTTTAACATATGCAATTACAACAGTTGAAGTCACAAATAGTAATTGTCTTTATTTTGACTAAGTCCGGGTCTTAAATGAGCATGTAAAAGTCCACTAACTTGCTTAACCTGAAATCATGTGAAAAGTAACGAGTCAGCTAAAAATTAGCCGGTGAGTAAACACAGTGTTGAATATACATATAGATTGATTGTTTGATTGAGAATAATCCAATTCACAAGGTAATGTTAAGACTTATAATGCAATAGCGGAGCATATAGATAAACCGACACAATATAAACCCCTTGACTTGACACTTTGCATATAAAAGACTTGCACACATACACCATAGATTGACTATTTGCCTCTGGCACAATCACCACTCGACTATTCATATGGGGTGGGTTATCCAAACTAGTAGATCTACCATTGATACCAGGATTGATTGATTGATTGTATTAGGGTTCTTACTGTCGTCCAGTTTATCATAGTATGTTCACACAGTTGCAAGTAATAATATAACCTGTCTTGAATTGAATTTAGAATAAAATATTAATAGAATATCATGATTGAATATTGTATCACATGATTTCCCCCAAATAAGAAATGATATAAAAGGGGTTATGAATACTCACTTGATTGATGAGATTAGAATTTGGACGTGATAGATTAGACACCAATGATTTCCTTACGAGTAATCTACGGAACGGTGTCTCGAGTTAGAATAATAATAATATGAGAATTGGGAATAGATTAGGGTTTCCATTAGGTTTTGAATGATAGTTTAAATAAAGTAATTTATTTAGTTTGAATGTCTTGAAATAAATAAACGAATTTATTGAAAGTGATTATGTTTAGAATTTAAAATAAATGTATCAATACGCGTAACTGTTTGATTTATTGTTAAAGTGTGGGAAAGATAAATAACTAATTTTATTAATTAATTATATGATAATTAATTAAAATATTTAATTATTTAAGTGACTAAAGAGATGAAAATGATTTGGAAGGATTTAGATCATCTTTGGTGATTTTATAAAATACCAACTTATAATGTTAAATAGTGAAAATAATAATTAGTAAATAATTAATGACCAATGGAATAATTAATTTGGAAAATTAATTTGTTAGTTTTTCTTTTGACAATTCAAGCGCTTTATGTTTGATAAAAAATAATAGTTTATAAATATTTAAGGAAAAATAAGTTATATTGTTTATATTGTTTTATGTTATATTGTTTTATAAATATTTAAACTTAAAGAAAAATTGCAGAAAATGAGTTTGATGATTTAAAAATAAACAAAGTTTATAAAAATGATTTTTAAAATTTTTAGTAATTTTTTGTAATTTTTAAAAGGCTGAAAAAGGCCTTAAAAATATATGAGGGTGCCCGGGGTCGAACCCGGGACCTTATGGATTGCAAAGGGAGCACGGACCGGTGAACCAAAGGCATACAACTGCGATAGATGTGGGTTTTTAATTCTTTTAAACACAACCCAATTGATTTTCCCCAATTCCTAAGAACCCTAAAATGAAATCGATTCAATTGAAGCTTGATTCGACATTATCGATCGAATTAACCATAGGGCTTTGATTGCCCATGTAAAATCGAGTATGTATGTATGTTCAATTACCTGGATTGAAGATTAGATTGATGAAACAGGTTAGAAAACAAGCCGCGACCTCTTTGAGCTCGATTGTGGGTCAGATGATAATGATAATCAAATTAATCTTGTGTGAAGCTTTAGATGGTGCACTAGACCCAAAGCCCTCTATCAATTTCGGTTATTTTAGCTTAGAACATGGATTTCGATTAAGTTGCAGGTCCGCGACAATGGAGGTGATTGAATGGCTATGTTAGTGTGTTTTCGGATGAAATTGGGAATGGGAATCGATTAGAGACAGATACAAGATCTTTTATGTTCAATTAATTAGATTATCATTGGTGTTAGTGCGCGATCGTGGCCAGGGAATCGGCCGAAAGTGGGGTGGTTGGGTTTGGTTGTAGATCGCACTCAATCGATTCAAATTGTAGTGGGCAAGTGTTCGAACCTTCCAAGTGATACTGTCGGGAATATTTGATTTGGTCAAAACCACGTTAATTGGGGTGTTTTGGCTCGCCGGTGGCTCGCAGGTGGCTCGCCGGAGATGGTGGCCGGAGGTGAGGGTCGACGGGTGGGGGGCTGGGTTGTTTAAAAATTTACACTCTGGCCCCTTGTGGTTTACTTTGTTGTTATTTCATGTTAGAAACTTAAATTTTAAGTTTCATAAATTACATTAAGACCCCCTCAACTTATTTAAACTCCTAGTTTTTTTATAACTTGTTAATTGTTCAACTTTTATAAATTGTTAACCTTTATTATTATTATTATTATTATTATTATGATGATGATGATGATGATGATGATGATGATTATTGTAATTATTGGAATTAACATAAACGTATTAAACTTAATTGTTTATAAAATTAACTTTTATTTAACGAAAATTACGAGATGTTACACACCACATCATTGGTGGCTTGAGCTTGTTGGGCATTGATGTTAAAAGCACGCCCTTGTGCTGCGGGCACGGTATTGATGAGCTGAGGACATCGGTTACGGAAGTGGGTTGGATCACCGCATTGATAGCATGCACGACCTTGAGCAATTGCAGGAGGATGTTGGTGTGCTGGTGCATTAATCGGAGCCTTAGCAACACTCTTGCACAAGTTGAATGCATGGCCGAAACGACCACAGTTGGTGCACTGACGGCACTGAGCACTAGTAGGATGGTGATACTTGCAGACGTTGCATTGAGGGAAAGGCCCAGTGTAAGGTTTCTTTGTCGGGGCTTGGTTATTGATAGTCGGTTGGTAAGTCGGTGTGACTTGATTGACTGGAACAGCAGGGGTAACCACAGCAAAACTTTGAGATCTAGCCTTCCTCTTCTTGTTCTTAGAAGTTTCAGGCTTGTCTTCCTTGGTTGTTTCGATGGGAGACTTCTCGGTTTTCTTCTTGTCACCTTTCTGATTGAAGAACCAGCCTTGACATGATTGTCGGTTAGCTGTGCTGCTAGACGGATAGCATCCTCCAATTTTGTAGGGTTTCTACCCCACACGGTGTCTTGAATCTGCATAAGGAGACCACCAATGTACTTCTTGATAGCTCGAGATGATGGAGTAACCAAATGAGGAACCAAGAGACTCAATTCGTGAAAACGGTTGGTGTAAGCTAGGTTCTCGCCATTTTCCTGAGTCAAATCCCAGAACTCGGCTTCTAGCGTTTTGATTTCATTCCTCGAGCAGAATTCTCGTGTCATAAGTTCCTTGACTTCAGCCCAAGTCAAGGCCAGTGCAGCATCAGTCCCACGGGTTCGTTTCTCCCCGTTCCACCAAGTTAGTGTTCTTTTTTGAAAGACACTGGTAGCGTAGCGAACTTTGAGATTCTCGGGACACTTGCTGATAAGAAACGTGTTCTCAATGCTCTCGAACCACTGTAGAAGACCGATAGCACCTTCGGTCCCGCTGAACTTAGTGGGGTTGCAGGAACTGAAATGCTTGTAGGTACAAGCACGTGGAGGGTTAAGACCAATAGGGATTGGAGCAGGGGTTCACGCCTTGATTCAGATGAGTTAGGAGAGTTGGTATGACCGCAGCAACCTCCCAGGCTACAAGGGCAGCAATCTTGCGGGCAGAGTTTCTAGAGCGTGAACGGATTTGACGAGAAGACATTCTGAAATATCATTAAGAAATTTTGTTTTTTTATGAGAATTGGGTAATATGAGCTATACAACATGAAAACGACAATCGGGAATTTGGCATAATAACAATGAGATGTTTCGAGTGTAATCGTTTGATTCGTAAATTAAAGCGAGTACGTTGACTAACTAAAGTATTAGGTCAACCACAACTTTGTTGAAGACATGCGTACCTATAAGTGGACACTCACCCCAAGGGTTCCCAGGTAAGGTAAACGGATCCATCGGTTGATTTGGATTTATATGAGTACCTTGCCTAGACAAAACACCTCGAGATACATGCATCCCACTCTTCTAGCATTGCATGTATTCAGTGGTGGGACACAGACTTTGACGAGATTTTGAAAACCATAAGTATCGATTTAAGATTTGAAATTTGAAATTTGAAAATCATGTGATTTAGGCACCAATGCCTTAGTGTATGTTTCGGGAATTTTGGGTGTGTATTAGTCATGATCAAGGGTAGGAGGATATCCATGTAAGGCACCTAACCTAGAAGAGTGTCTAAACATGTAAGGCACGTAAAAATCCCACTTAAGTACGAGCGGACTCATAAGTAAGGTCTTAGTTATAGTCTAGGTCATTCCGTTTCTAAGAACCTAATTCCCTGTAACCATGGCTCTGATACCAATCTGTCACACCCCGACCGACGGCGGAATCATCGGAGCGTACGAGGGAATGATTGATTGTTCATAACACATGGTCGTCTAATAGTGGAGATAATATTAAAATCAGATTACAAGATAGCATGAGTTTAACATATGTAAATACAACAGTTGAAGTCACAAAAGATATTCATTTTTTAACTAGGTCCAAAAGTCCTAATTGTAAGCTGGCAGATAATCTAACTATGCAGCATGTCCTGAAATCATGTGAGAAAATAAAGTCAGCTAACGAGTTAACTGGTGAGTAATCACAGTTTGATATACATAAAGATTGATTGTTTGATTGAGAAATAATCCAATTCACAAGGTAATGTTAAGACTTATAATGCAATATCGGAGCATATGGATAAACCGACACAATATAAACCCCTTGACTTGACATTTTGCAAATAATAGACTTGCACATATACACCATAGATTGACTATCTGCATCCGGCACAATCACCACTCGACTATTAATATGGGGTGGGTTATCCAAACCAGTAGATCTACCATTGATACCAAAATTGATTGATTGATTGCATTAGGGTTCCTACTGCCGTTCAGTTTATCGTAGTATGTTCACATAGTTGCAAGTAATAACATAACATGTCTTGAATTGAATTTAGAATGAAATAACAATAGAATATCGTGATTGAATATTGTATCACATGACTTCCCCCAAATAAGAAATAAATAAAAAAAGGGCTATGAATACTCACATGACGATTATGTATATATAGGTGGATTAATAGAGATAATAATCGATGTTCCAACGAAATCCCTCACAAGGTACCTAATCATGTGTATATATATTACAAGATTTAAGTTTAATAATAAAATTAGTGCTTAAAAGTGAACTAGGGTTTCATTAGAATTAGGGTGGTTTTAACAAGTAAATAGATTTATATAATGAAATTGTTTATATTTTAAAAGAAAAAAAATTATACTATTTAAGTGTTTTAAGATGGAAAAGAAACTAGACATAATAATATAAAATGTAAATAAATTTTCATAGTCTTTGAAATAAACATGATTTATCTACTATTAATCTAACATGTTAACCTTTATTATTTTTTATAAATTCTATTAAATCGTCAATTTCTTTTTGTTTGTATTCGCGTTTATTTCAAAAAAACCTTTTGACTCAATATTTCTTCAAAATCTGAAATTTCTGATTTGATCTCGTGAATTTCTTTTTCTGTCTTCTCCTCAATATTTTTAGGTATCCGCAGGAGTTCGCGAATATCATTTTTAGATGGAAACTTGTCGGCTTTATATAAAGTTTTTTTTTCAACCCTTTCTTTTAATTCTGATACCAAAGGGAAAAACGGGGGTGGTCGAGCTAAGGAAAACTCAAAGACCCGCTATTTTCAGGAATTGGTACAGCGAATATTTATAAGTAGAACTTAGTAAAGACTAACCTGGAAGAAAGACTTTAAAAGCTCAGATGCGGAAGACTCTTTGATTTTGGATGTAGTTGAGAATTGAGGGTGAGGACTAACTTTTCTCAACATGTCCTTATATAGACCTTTCGATTGATAGTAGGAATCTTAAAAGATAATGAGCACCATCTTAAAGATAAAGAGCACTATCAAAAAGACATGGCTTATAATGAAAGAGAGTTGGGACCAGACATCCTTTTCTACTTTTTCTTTTTTATCGCTTGTCTTTATTCTTAGTGGATAGTAGGACCATTTGTAAAAGAAGTCTCAGACGATAATATAGGAATCTTTAATCGTCTGGTCATTACTTTACGCATGTGTTTATCTGATTATCCACAATAATTTCTAATAGCGATACGTTTATAATAGTGGATTTTATACTTTATGTAAGTGTATGTTTTATCAGAGTACGTATGTGACCTTCTAAAGACCAGTATAAAGGTTTATACGTTTATGCGACAACGGTTTTAGACTACTATATGATGATAGTAGAATAAGCGTTAATTATATTTTATAGCGGAAATTATATTTGTGATTCGGGGTCGAAACCGAGGCTTAAAACCCGGTATTCGATCTTGCCGGAGCCGCGGCCGGAGGAGGTGGCCGGAACAGTGGGGTTCGACGGGGATGGGGGCTGGGTTTTAAAACAATTTTATACTTTTGCCCCCTGAGGTTTACATTTTTATTATTTCATGTTAAAGTTTTATAAAATAAGTTTTAATTGTTACACTTTCAACCCCAAAACTTTAGAGGTTTATGTTTGAATAATAATTTTTATTATTAGCATTATTATTTTATAAAATTCTTGAGACCCTTCATATTTAAAAAAAACTTATTTTATTTAATTTCAAATTTGATACTTAGGCTTCACAAGTATCATTATAATTTTATAATTTTTTTTATAAAATCATATTAATTATAATGCGAATTAAATGACAATATTACTGTGCTCACATTAAAATAAAATAAATTCCATTGGTTAACATAAACGGGTTCGGGTTACAAGTTGAAATGGGTCGGATGTTACACTTATATCACGGATAAAATACGAGAGGGAATATTAAGATGATTTAGGCACGTGAAGAGGAGACCGATGACAGCGTCGGTTAAAGCAGTAGAGAACATCACCCTAGAGGGTAGGAGGAGTAGATAAAGGCTTAGGTTGACTTGGAACGAGACAATTAGACGATATATGGTAGAGTTGTAACTCTTTGAGCATAAGGAGTCCGTGGAGGTGTAGAATTAAAATTAAGGATTTCTAGTGGGATTTGTGGATAAGAAGAGTTAAGGATGACCTGATGCGGGACCCCTAGCGTGATGTGTAGGTAACCGACATCTGCCCTTTATAGGTGAAACATGTCGCTTATTTGATGTATGCTCTTTCTAAATCTTTATGTGGTATATACCTAGGTGTTGTATGCTATATATTATATTTGCTATTGCTATTGTTATCGAGTCGGGAGTCTCTTTGAAAGCGGCCTCTCTATCTCTCAAGATAGAGGAAAGACTCGTCACCGTCTACCGCTCCCAGACCCTGCTCTTAAGTAGGATACACTGGGTATGTTTGTTTGTTTGATTTCAACACAACATCAGCCTCAGTTGATTGGGCAATTGGGCAATGATATTGAATAGAGGCACTCGAACACTAGCGCAGCCTCAATCGAACATGTAAAGATATTCAAACTTTTTTGAAATCAACGCCATCTCTCCGGTCGCAAGTAAAAACGTAAGCCTTTTAAGATGGATTAGGGTTAACAGGGTTGTCTTTTTAGTCCTAGGTAGAAACTCAAGGTTTTGATATCATCAAAATGCATTTACTAGTTTAGTAAATATTCATAGGTTAATCAGTGCGTTAAAAAATCATAAATTACTCTCCATTTTAACGATACTAATGGAATTGATACTAATGGAATTGATATAAATGACAACATTTAGTAAACGACAATGTTAAAATAACAAAATATATATTTTTTCTAAATCAAAATAACAAAACCAACAAAACGTCATCAAGATGAGAAAAATATCTTACTCTTAAAAAACGATAAATTAGTAAACCTTAACTTTTGGGTTATCATTTCCCCTAAAATTAGAGAGAAGTAATTACAGTTGCAGCAGCAAGGGTTTAAAGACGAAGACGAAACCACTAAACACATCACAAACACCACGTATCCTCTCACCTCCGACAATCTCCACAACGCCGCCATGGTTTCTCACACCACGTGGTTGCGGTATCTCGCTCGTCGTTTTGAGTACTCACTCGCTCTCAGCTACAAGGTTTCCCCCAATCTCTCACCTAACGTTATGTTTGATTCAGATCTTTCCGCTACCTTTTGGATAACTTTCGAAACTTGCTTGATTGGAATAAGGATTATTTGTTTTCCGACATGTGTACGTGGTGTTAGAACGATTAGATTGATATTATTACGAGGGGAATTTGTGAGGGTTTGTATTTATGCGAGAAATTGCGTTAGAGGAGAAATGCTTGAGCTAATTGGGCATTTGGGCGTGTGTTTAGTTTGTAATTTGTTGCATTATGTCGTCAAGCTGTGTGTTCACTGTACACTTGAGTTTTCATCATGGTTGCTGAAGTTTTAACAGTGTGTTGATTTAGTTTGTAATTTATTTCAGAAGCTTTAAGTTTATTTTAGCTTTAATTGGAGGAGTTGAACTACAATTTAAAAAGTAAGTTGTTGTGGACTTATGGAGGTTAAACCTAGTTCATTGATTGGGGTTTGTTACTAAACCTTTTAAACGTTTCTCATTTGTAGTGCTTGTTTTTAGTTACTGTAGCTATATGAAACAATCATGATTCGTGAGGTTTAAGCTCCCCAACGAATTGCAGGCTCTTATTTTAATCTTTAAAGTCAGAAAGTTGTTAATTTTTGTTCTTTTATTATATGGTTTTCTGTAGAGAACATATTTGTCAAAGGTGCAAGGTGCGCTTAAGGGGGTAAGGGTGATCCTTAGGCCTAGGACTAGCTGCCTAGGCCAAGGCACAAGGCGCTTAAAAAGCGAGGGCCTTTTTAAGCGAGGTGCATAGTATTAAAATACAATATTTAGGACATGCTTTAGGCTGGTTTAGTCTGTTTTAGGTTGATTCCAGACCTGTTCAGGGCTAGTGTAATTGTTTTAGACATGTTCATATGATTTTTGGCCCGAGCGCCTGAAAATGGGGCTGCTGAAGCGATGTGACAAGGCTTCGCGGGAGGGCCTAGGCGTGCGCCTTGTGGGCTTTTGACGACAGAGTTAGAGAATTCAAGTTAAAGTAACCTAAAATGGAACAAGTTAAAGGAAACACTAATTCAAGCTAGAAATAACAGCATTTAATATCATATGTCAATTGGTCATGGCGCCGTGCTTTAATTATGAACAGGACTTCACACAATTTTGTATTTGGTGGTTTACCACATCATTATAAAGTGCATGTGTATGAACTTAGGAGTTAGCATTTAGCAGAGAGCTAATAAGCATTTTCGGTGTTTATAAGCATGCGATTGCAACTCCTTACACGATTACATCTGACGCAGTTCGAAATTCTAGTTATACATTGCATTGTTATTTGCTATTTTAAAGACCAAGGAGATAAAAAATAGACGCACAAGATCGTATAATACTACCAGAATTAGCAGGATAAACTCTAACACGTAAATTTGCACAGTAATAAATATTGGTGGTATAAAATACAGGCTTTCCGAAAGGATAAGGAACTGAATTACATTGGAAGAATATAAGGATAGGGTAATGAGCCGGTAAAGAAGAATGTACAAGATCATTTAGACTAGAGTGAATTGCCATCATAGTGATTAGTTGGTAAGTTTTGTTTATTTTGGGGTTGTGGCTTAATTTTATCTAAGCTAATATCTAAGTTCTCAGGAATACCTGCTCCATTCATAAATTGGTCACTAAACTACATTTTCATTAAATTACTCACAGTAATGTCTGATCCTAGAGTTTGTTCTTTCGAGAGTCAGTCTAACCCATGGAATGCATTAGACTATAGTGTTTATTTACCTAGCTATGTTACCTAGACATTGTTTATCTTTGGAAAGGAAAACCATGATTCTTATCTTAGCTGGTAGAGACTTCCGTTCTATCAAATACAACATAATGGGTTATGCAACTTCCTTCTTCTACCACCACAATTTACAGTAGCGAGTCTTCTATAAACTTCTGTTGATAACTAAATGGAGTAGTAAATATGCTTTGGCATTAGAATTTAAGAACCTGAGATAACTCAGAGAAACTCGTTAAAAAAATGACAATGAAAAAGAAACGAGTAAGATGACGAACGTATGCTTTTGCACAGATAACAATTAAAGAGAACATGAATGTTTAGAAGTCCTTACTTAAATTGACAGTGGTTCTTACAAAATCTAGCAAAAAGTCTTGTCATTTTATTGAACAACAAATCTATGGCACTCATGCTACATTCAAACTTTTCACAATTTATCTTTGTATAGTAAGTGCATGTGATGCAACATTTTTAAACACAAACTTCTCATTGTTACACCATCTCATGGAAAAAAATGCGAAGTTGATTTTGTGGTAGCCAATCAGCCATATACTCACATCTTCTGCAAGGAAGTTGCTATAATTCGGTTTAATGGTTGCTTGTAGATTCTTGTAAGTGCATTGATAAGATTTTTCTTTGTTGTAGAGTTACGAACATGGTAAAATCTCTAATAGAGAAGTAGGAGACAATTTTTGGAAAACTTTTTTCCAAGGAAGGTTGACATTTTTGCATTGGAACAAGGGAGAGGAAATGGCTCCAACAATAGCACCAGAAGGGGGAACTCTTCTTGTTAGGAAACTACCAGATGCAGATCCACAGTAATCTCACTAAACTGCCAAGTGCCAACTATCTATTACGTGATGTTATGCTAAATAAAGTTATAAAAGAAATCCTGAAATAGATCTTGAATTTTTTTGTCATGCTGTCATTTCTTTTGTTTAATTGTCTGTAAATGCTTTTTTTAGGCGTGTTTTTGTTGGGGATGTTGTGCTCATGAAGGATCCTGAAAAATCAGACAATTATTTGGTTAGAAGATTGGCTGCCACTGAAGGTTATGAAATGGTCTCCAAAGATGAAAAAGATGAACCTTTTGTACTTGAAAAGGATCAGTGTTGGGTGTTAGCTGACAATGACAAATTAAAGCCCAAGGTATTTCATAATAACTGTTACTTTGTGCTTTATTGTTGAAAGAAATGTTTTTGTCTATTTGGAAATTCACATATCTTGCATCTTCTACTATATAATCCTTGCATGTTAAAGGACCCACTGCTATTCTGTCGCTTACTGTATGCAATAGAGTTCTTAAGAGAGAGTCTTCAATGACTTGGCACAGAGTTTTTAAAAATGTTCTAATTGACAAATATCTAAAACATTCCTTAAGAAGGGCAAACTAATGAAATTTTAGTTGACTGCAATAAAGTTATGAACTTTCAGTAATCTATATATAATAAGTAGAAAAAAAGTTAGTATTCAAAGAACGATCACATTTATTTGAAATATCCACGTCACATTTAGTTGTGGAAATTTCCCCCAATTTTTCTATCTTTAATTTTTTAAAAACTTGAGGTGTCTCCAGAATTTAGAAAAGTGTTGAAGATCTGGAAAACGTGTTCAAGTGTTGTTGCATTTTCCAATTAGGTAATTGGAAAACATGTTTAGATGGACCGGACCTCCATTCTACAGTTTTCTTACCTCAAAATAGAATACAAGAATCAAGTTACATATAAGGGAACATATGAGTTCCCACTTGAAATTTAAAAGCAATCTAAAAGTTACATTTGTTTTTAATGGGCCAAGTGAAAACAACAAAAAAGATTATATGGAAATACAAGTCCATTAAATCTGGAAGACACATATAGGTATATAATAAACAGAAAGAGAATATAATCCCCCCCTCCCCCCAAACACACACACACAAATAGTAAAACCTAAAAAAATACACTACTTAAACTTAACAACAAAGCACTAACACCCAGCAAGGCAGCAACCCAAATAAATCTCACGACCAAAACAGATTAATTAGACCATATCCAACTGCAAGTATAGCTTCCAATACCAGTAACATCAAGTTCAGCCTTATTATTATACATCAAAGACAAAGATGTAAGTACAGCTTCGGATACCAGTCACATCCTTGCACCAAGCTCCCAGCATCTAGAAACAAACTATTTTCAGATTCAAAATACCCTCATGAAGCTCAGACTTTTTATTATAAATCAATGAAAAAAATGCTATGTTACTGCAAAATACTTAAGATTGCAAATTCTTTTGACTCCATTTACAAATTAACTTATGTCTTAACTTGTGCGTGCATCTCCAGAAAGAAATTACAAACTCAGCATCATGACAAGCGATATCAAATACACAACCAGTATCATAAGTTCAAAACAATTCGATCATTACAATGGCCATGAGCATGACAGCATGTTTATATTAAGTCTTGTTATTGCATTAGACTGTGTGGATCATGGTATTATATAATAAGTTCCAATTGAAATCTGAACAAGCAAATCATAAAGTAAAAGTCCAGAATTAGTCACTTTACATAAATAAGCTACAAGCATACAACTACACAAACAATTTCGGGTGTAGGGCATGAGAATGTATAGCTCAGTTCAATGTAGCAAGTCAAGTGTCCATCAAAGGACTTGCTATAGATTAGGGTACTCGAGGTACAACCAAACTACCCAAATTATATCAACCTTTGACTGCCACCTCATGTTTTCCCAAAACTACCCAAATTGGTAGGGGCACAACCCAAACTACCCAAATTGTTTTCATTTAAAATCAGTCTTCATGTGCAACGATATACTCCTCGGCTTCCGCAACCCGAAAAAACTTACCCACAGCCCCTTTCTGAACCCCGGCGATGGTGTTGCCAAAATACCCAAACTACTCGAGGTCCCTTGCCAGAGGTGCCCCGGGTACCCTTATGATATAGATTTTAGATTTCACCACTTGAACAAAAAAGTATGGAAGCATAAATAAACTATTTATGAATTATATTCTAGTGCCAAGTATTAAGCACACACATAATCAAGCAAAAGAAATCAAAGTGAAACAGGAATTCATTCTAAGGTTCCCATTGATGGTTAATATGTTAATTATGACCTCAAATTCTCAAAATCAACTTGTTGGGATTCACCTAGTCTGTGCTAACAGTGTCAAAGAGACGAGACGTTACACGAAGTGTGTATCTCTTAATGCTATTTGGACATTAGGCCATTAGGGTTTCAGAAACACCAATGTAGTTGGTCAGTTACCAAAAAATATATTGAGGCTTGAAAACACAGAGAATTATACCATGATGAACTGAGAAGTGCCAAGGAGATATTTTGGAAAAGTTAGGAAACAAGCACCCTGGTTTTAACAAAATTAGTTGCAAACAACGTAACTTGCGTTTTTCTAGTAGCAGTTGTAGAATGGATAGGGTTTTTATTTTTCTATGAAAAGTTTTCTGGAACCCATATTTGAACATATTTTATGTTTTTTGAGTTTTCCATGAAAACAGCCTCACTCCTGCAACGAAAAAACTCGTTGGTTTTGTAAGTCTTTGGGACAGAGGGACCTAGTATGGCTACAATATTGTCAGCCGAGATTTTTTTTTTCATTTTGCATTCTCATTTGTGTTACTTATCTTAATGGAGATGTGTATATAGTTTTCTTACTTATTTTTTACATTTTCTTAAAATTACTTGAGTGATATCTCAAATTTCACAGGAAGCTAAAGACAGTCGATTATTTGGTCCTGTTTCCATGAATGACATAATTGGTAGAGTCTTGTATTGCTTGAGAACAGCAGTTGATCACGGCCCCATTCAGAATAGGTACTTTCTTGAAGTAAATACAACATGATTTACTTATTTTTGGTGCATAAAAACTTTGAATAATGTATCAGAGGTGGAATTGGATATTATTATAACTTGTGTTTATTGCTGTATTTGCCAGTCAGTTCAGCATGCAGAAGGACTTGCCTGTATTGGAGGTGGAATTGGATGTTGATGAAATGGCCAAAAACCACAAAGCTTAGAAGCATTTACAACCCAAAAATCCCTTCTCAAATATGTTTGTATGTACTCTGTTTCCACCAAACATTAATATGTTTTCCTCAAGAACCAAGAGTCAATAATTAAAGTTCGGATTTTTTCGAATCTTATGATCATCAAGTCAAAAACATATTTGGGGAGAAGATGGTGTATTCTTATCATGTTCTTTATACTTTCTGACTTCTGTCCAATTTGCTGATAAGGTTTCATTTGAGCAGTTGATAACTTTGCTTGGATTTCTTATTTTGATTATCAGACTCTGGAAGAACTGTTCTTGTTTACTTACATGTGATTGTCTAAACTCTAGATGGTAGCATAGGTGATTTGTCCTTTTGATCGATTGCATTCAAGTTTTATCAATAAAAATAATCGTACTTGAGCATTTTTTTAATTGAGCCGATCTCAATGTTGCATAAGTAATGGACCAGGTGTTTGAAGTTGTGGTTGAAATGAGCTTTGACACAAATGGATTTAACTGGCGATACAGTTGGGTATCGTTAATCAAACTGCTGTCAAATGGCAATGTTAACCTCATTGCGCATTATGCAACTGTTAAATAGCCATGTCCAAGGGACATGATAGTGTTAAGTTGTGTGTTTCACAAGTTAGGACTAAATTGTTGATGGTTTAATACTTAATTTTGAAATAATAAACATTATGAACGTGTGACAAGATTAGAGAAATAATCAACATATTAAGTTTCTTTGTTATTTTCTAAAATTTTAACATTTACTATATCATCATGGTAGGGAAGATGACTCTTTCTTTAGGGCGTACCTGGTGCTGCAAAGAGCTCCCGTGTTTTCGCAGGGTTCAGGGAGGGTCCGTCCCATTTAAGGGAAGATGTACGCGGTCATATGTAACACTCTTTCTTTAGTAAAATATTAATAAATATAATAATAACAATAATAAACATAACTTTCTTTATTTCTGTTGGAAATATGTAGCACTCTATTGTACAAAAAGAACTACAAGAAATATGAATACATGCGTAAACGCATATTGTACAAAAAGAACTACAAGAAATATGAATACATGCGTAAACGCATATCAAACCGGTGTCTTTGAAAATGTTGGTAGGAAAAACAAAGTAGTATTATGTCGACATTAGCTAAGGTTTCATGCTGCAAGAGTCTCTTAGAACTTATTTTAAGTTTCTTTAAAAATAGAACTTATTTTAAGTTTCTTTAAAATTATTCGTCTGTCTCTTAGGGTATAACAATCAAAAAAGTGTTTGATGTCGAATGAAGATGACACGCCTAAGATAAAATCAATACTTTTTGGAGTTGTTATATTCTAGCGGAAAAAGGAATAGTAGGGGTTGCACGATCATATTTTCTCCATTATTGAAAGGTTTATGTGTTGGTTGTTTTTCTAGATTTTTCGGTGATTGAGTATAATCTTGTTTTTCTCATCCTCAAAAGTGTTACGTTTACATAGACATGCATATTAATCTTGTAACAAATGAAATTTTATTGTATTGAGATGGATTTAAGTGAATAATCAAACCTACCATCCCAATTCATGATACTAGTTGAAACTGTCCGGCTCAAGCCTTCGAGAAATTGTAACCAAGCGATGGGAACTGCAGGCAATGGTAGCAATGAAGGAGCAATTGGACTTGTGCAAGAGTGGAAACCAACAAGCAACAAGAACGGACCTTTCGTAGTGGCAACTGGTGAGCATCGACAATCACATCTTGAGCTCACAACTTAGTAGGAGTCGAGCCATCAATGCAAGCTTGCGCTCCACCATCGTTGCAACTTACTAGCAACAACTACCAGCGCCTGACTCGCCCATAAACATGAAGTTCCCGTTACTAAGGCGAGTCAAACTTAAAAAAACATATCCATAACGATGTGAACTGCAAAGCAAACCGTTAAAGTGTCACATTACGCTCATCGTCTAAGTGTGTGCAGGTTTGGGTGTTTCACACCCTTTAAGGTTCCCATTGTTCCTTACGACTAAGAAAATAATATTGAAAATGCTTCCACTTATATCCCACAAGAAAATAAAACCGAAAAAGCTTTCACTTATATCCCACTGAAAGACTTTTCTAACAATCTATATGACACAACTCTTATCCAATTTTCTTTAAAGTTTTATATCAAACTCACTACTTTAAACAACAATATCTCATTTACTCTAATTCTATGATAGATATACTTGATTTGTTGCAAAGCGCTCTTCAAGGTGTATACAAATCCATAAATTATATCACTCATATATAAATAAATTATTGTGTTTAAAATTAGTAAAACAATTAAAATTTTCATAACACTTCAATCCAACTATGTCATCAACTAATCATAACACTAGTTATCTAGCTAAACTAATCATAAGATTTGGTAACATCTATATATTTTGACTTATCATCTATATATTTTGACATCATTTGAGTTGATAGGTCAATGATAATAATTAAAGACATTATAACATTTGGTAACATCTATATATTTTAACTTACCATCTATATATTTTGACGTTATTTGAGTTGACAGGTCAATTAGAATAATTAAAGATGAGAAGAACAAAGTTTTAATGCTAATATCAGATAAAATAAGAGCCAGTGTAATTAAGCATAGTTATTGTTGTTGTTGATGGTATTGTTCTTTTTTCGTTTAAGAACTAAAACGATAAATACAGGTACTCATTTCCAAATATGCCCCTCAAAAAAGGACATATTACAGAAAAGGTCCTCCTTCCTGACCTCTAAATTGCAAAACCCCACACAGTCCCCCAAAACCTTCACTCGACGATATGTTGCCGGCGTCTCATCTCATCTCTCACGGTGTCCTCGGTAAGTCTCCCTCACATTTTTAATCTTATAAACTTATAATTCCATCGGCAAATCAGTAGACTGCTTACTTTTTCACTAGGGTATAAACGTCTTCTGTTCACGAAATCGTTATCCCTTTTGTATGTTTTTGGTTTTTGAATGTTTGTGAGATTATTTATCTCGTTTGGGACTTTAATCCTTTCTGGGTTTTCAGAATGAGTTTGCTTTTGTTTATGGTTTTTCTGTGGCTACGTGGTCGAACACCATCCGTTCGACGAAATGTCTGAATGGGTGCACAAGCTGAAATTGGGGTTAATTTCAACCGGTGATGTCTTTTCTTGCTTAATTTGTTTGCTTCAGTGCAAGATTCTGAAACCCCCAATCTGAGGGGTTACGCTCTGATTGTTAGATATCACCCAGATACCAAAACCATGAATTTTTAGTCTGTAGCATTTTTAATGGGGTGAAAGTGTAAAATAGTCATCATCTTGTGTATTTTTCTCAAAAGGTATAGAATTTGACAATTTGGAGTAATTTTGAAGATGTAAACTTTTTTGCTGAACTATGGTGCATCTCTGGTAGTATGTTCTGGTCTTTTTTTTAAATCTTTTTATTATCAGAGCTAGTAACTTGTAATGCGTAGCAATTTGTTCTTTTGCACCTCTTTTATGGAGTGTGCATTCAACAAGCAATATTGTTTCAGTATATATGTTTTTTGATACACACCCTTTTTGGGATAAACTTTAACTGATGTATACCCATTTAGCTATTTGATTAAGTTATCACATCTGTAAAAGATAGAGACTAAGCCTCTTGTTGTCTTGCCCTATCGTCAACATAATTGAAATTTGATGGGAGACTCTTAGGGAACTTAGTTTATATGGATTCAGATATATGTGCTTGTCCATTGAAATACACCTTCTTTCTGACTACACGAGCCCACGTCGTTGATTCTAGGGCATATAAGTGGGAAGAACAAAATGTGCTGAAACTTGCTAAATATCAATGTGAACGTATACTTGCTAATTTCTCCAATTTTGTCTCTCTTACGTGCAACATACCCATTAGCTTGCAACCATATATTTCTACAAGTATAAATTGCATCCACACAATATAATGACAACACAAATTCAGAATTTGAATGAATCATATATTGACTATCCCCTTTAGCAGTGGCAGATCCAGGATTGCATATCAGGGTATATAGACTATAGTTGTTACAAACTTTTGTCTGTGAATGCACTATATAACAGTTTTATGTTTTCTACATCACCCAAATCTTTCTGCAGCGTGTGCGTGCAGAGAGATTCACCCCTGATCTATATTGAATTGTTAATCAAATTTCTTTTCCCCATGCAAGACAAATTGAGTAATTGCTTCTTATTTTTTTTGTTTTCCTCAGGTCATGGAACCTCAGATGGCAGGTGCCTAAGGGCATCCACTGTATCACCATGTTCTTTTTGTAACAACTGTAGAAGGTTCCCGCAAGTCAAAATTGTACATTCTGGAATTTTGACTTGTGGTTCAGGTGGTACCATGTCTTTTACTTGTAATGCAAATTCTAGCGGTCAAAGAAGAAACCCGGATTTTTCAAGACAGAATAGACCAGGGTTTTCAAGAAACAAGAATAGAAATAATGAAGACCGCGATGCCATTGATGGTTTTGAAGATTCTGAGGTGTTCTCTTCAAAAAATGGTCAGTCTTTTCTTTCTGGTTCTCCCCCAAAGTTCCAATCTACTGCGACTCCCGGTCCTCGCGAGAGAGAAATTGTTGAAATTTTCAGAAAGGTCCAGGCTCAACTAAGAGAACGGGCAGCACAAAAAGAAGAGAAAAAGGTCGACGATTCACAAGGACACAACAAGCAGAATGAAACCGTGGATTCTCTTTTAAAACTCTTGAGAAGACACTCGGTTCAACATGGAAAAAGCACAAGTAATAGCAGAAACAATAAAGATTTCATGTTAGACAACCAACCCGAGCAGAACAGTTCATTTATAGAAGATAAAAGTCAAAAGGACGTGAATAGCCAGGTCAAACACGAGGTCCAAACTACTGAAGCCCGATCTACAAGACCCGTGTCAAATTTCCAAAAGAGGTCTCCAGTTTCTAGTTTCAAATACAAGCCGGTTTTGACTGGTGAAGAGTCTTTCACCAGTGGACCATTAAAAAAGAAAGAAGCAAGTCATGAGCCTGAGTCAACACCTGAGATCAAAAACAAGAATGGGTCTGAGCCAGAAGCTGAAAGTGAAGCCTTTGTTGAGTTTGATGAAAGTTCCGATGATGACATTGAAGAGGTTGCTGATGAGATTAATGATTCAGAAGAAGCAGACGCAATTGAAGACAAGGATCTGAGCAGCATGAAGCTGGTCGAGTTAAGAGCGTTGGCTAAATCTAGAGGCATAAAGGGGTTGTCGAGGCTGAAAAAAGCCGAGTTATTGGAGTTGCTGACTAGTTGAGAGGTTACAATTTATGAACCTTTTCGTTATAATGTACCGCAGAATTCGAGTTGTTCTTTGATGTCTTCTACCTCTATAAATTTATGTGATATCACTATATATCTTTATGGTATGTATACTGAGTTGGGGTTGTTTGAAAAACTTAGGTTATATGGAGTTAATTACCATAGATGTGCCAATAATTTTAGAAAATAATGCATCCTCAACCTCAACCATAGATATCGGAAAGAAAGGTTTGGATATGGAAGCGGCGATATGAACTGACCCTGTTGCAAATTCGTGTTATGTATCATCTTTAAAGCACTACATAAAATTGTATTATACGATTCTTACTGTTCTCAACATATTTTTGGTTTGAAATAAACGCCTCTTTATATACATACAGACATATACATACACAAATTATGGCGTAGAACGTATATATCCTAAAATATCACCCCTTCAGTGTGACAACTCGGAAAATTTCATGAATTATATATATGCAAATCTGGTATTTGTGTGTTTATACAAATTTGTTTTTATATTTTTATATTACTTAATAATAATATTATTAAAAATAAAAATATAAATAACAATAATAATAATAATAATAATAACAATAACAATAATAATATTGTTAAAAATAAAAATAATAATAACAATGATAATGATAATAATAATATTGTTATTAATAATAATAATTTATAAAAAGTTTATTAAATTTTGAAATAATAATTTGAGTAACAAAGTTCAGAGGGTTAAATTGCTAATTTGGAAACTTGTTTTAAAAACTTCTAACATGAAATGTTAACATGTTAAACCACAGGGACCACTTCTGTAATTTCGTTTAAACACCCAACCCGCCGCCCGATTCCCCGACCACCGCCGGCCACTTCTCCGGCGGCCCTCCGGCGATTCCAAACGCCATTATAAACTCGGTTTTAACCCCAAAAATCAGTCCCAAACGTTTCTAGAACGATAATCGAACTCGTACCCCACTTGAATTTGAATAATCGAGTCGATTAGGTGCGATTACCACTAAACCGAATTATTTCGGCCGACCACCACTACCAAAATGCACTGAACAATAAACAATACTCAAATTGATTGAGCACTAACGATCTTCTGGTTATTTAAAAACTTCCCTCGACTTTCATTTGAGCTAAAAACATACAAACATATCAATTTAATTCCTCCTTGTGTTCGGACCTGCAACTTATTCGATTTCCACCTTCGGGGTTGTATTTCACGATACCAATAGAGGGCTTTTGATCATTACGGTCATTGGAAACTTCCTGTGAAGTTAATTTCATTATCATCAACGTTTGATCATCGTTTGAATTCCACATTGGGCCGACCTGTTCTCCGATTGATTCTTGACATTCTGCACAACGAAACAGGTAATTGAACATATCAACAAACTCGTTTTTATGCATAGATTAAAAGCCCTATGGTTAATTTCATTATCATAACCGATTGGTCGATCAATTTGATACCAATCGAATTAGGGTTCATCGATTTGGGGATTCATTTAAGTTTGTTGTTAAAACTAGTTGGAAACAGATCCTAATGCGGCCTTGTGCCTCTGGTTCAGCGGTTCGGGTGTGGGAGTGTATGTTTGTGGTCACGGGTTCGAACCCGGCCACCAACAATTATTTTTTTAAGCTCTTTTTAGCCCTTTAAAAATACAAAAAATTATTAAAAATTATAAAAATAATTATTATAAACTTTGTTCATTTTAGAAGTTATATAATTATTTCTGGAAAATTATTTCTTTAAAAACCTTATTTATTTGTTTAGTTAATTATTACAAATGTTATAAAATATATTTATAAATGTTATAAATAGCCATTTTTATAAAAATAGACTCTAAATAATAATTTAAATTATTAATTTATTATTAGACGTTATATTGTCTGTAATTATGGATAAAAATGATTTTATAAATTAAATCATAAAATCATACTAAAAATACATGATTACTAAAAATCATAAATAGATTTTTAAATAAAATAATAACATAGATTATTACACATAAATAATGTTTATACATGATATAATATGGATAACATAATTAATAATTACATAATTTATATTATTTATTGAACATAAATCTATTATGTTATGATTATTAATTATTGAACATAATTAATAATTAGATAAATTATATTATGTTTTATCATGTAAATATGTTATAATTTAATGATATGTTATTATTCATTATTTATACATAATCTATGTTCAGTTATAAAAACATTATCATATAAATATAATGTCTAGATAAATTGTGTCTATTTACAAAATCTTACAAAATTAAATATAAATTTATATTTAACGTCTAAGATTTATTTGGAACATAATGATATGTTAAAAATCATTATTAAACTAATTAAATATTATGAAATGTAAATCTTTAGTTATTAAAGAATTAACAAAATAACTAAATGATTTAGTTATATGTTTATAACAAATCCCCGAAAACCAAATCCTAGATCAATTGAACACCAGGTTCAAGATCTAACTTATTTAGGTTTTGGATTTGTATCTGTTTGCTGACGTGAAATATAATTCCTTAGCAGGAATTTACTAGGTTGTCAACACCACACAAGGACTGAGGTGAGTTCATAACTATTCCCCTTTTTAATCATTTAAATATTTTGGGGCTGGAATACATGTTGTAATTGAAATTACAAATTATTTTTGTGTATTATGTTAAATAATAATTTGATCACATTTATGATTACATATGGTTATTATGAAAATCCTTCTCTGTATACTGGACTATAAATAAGCAGGGATCTTTTGGATAGTACTATCGGGGAATGACTTACCCCCACAAAGGTATGGACATGTGATCCATATCAGATGCACAAAGTTCTTGTTGTCATTTGGGATGACTGTTTCTGTAGTGAGAAGGCAGATGTGCACTTTATATAGTTTGCATTATAGTTCCACATACAACCCATATGAGGATAAATGTAAAGGAGGATTTGCTCCCTCTGATTTGAAATTATTATGATAATATAATATACACATGAAAATGATATTAAACTATGGTACATGGACAAATCCTATGTGAAGGACTTGTTGGGCTTGTACATAGTGGGTATGTGGGATAGCGGGTTCACCTTAATAAAAAAAGGGTTCCGACATGCTATTCATATACCGGTGAGTAAATTAAACTCACACTTTTACAGTAAATCCTAATTGAGGATAATTGATGATTTATCATTATGTTTTACTTACCTATGAACTCACCAACCCTGTGTTGACACTTGATTTACATGTATTCTCAGGTATCTACTAGGAGCTTATGGACATGCACGTAGGATCATATAAGAGTTCAAGATACCTATTGATTATTATCTGAAATATGATTAAGACATGTTGTCATGAAACAATCTATATTTACTTCCGCTACGCATAATATTACTCTGAACAATTATTGTAAGGATTATCTAAAATCCATCATATAGATACTTGCATCTCATGTGTAACTACTGTGTTCGATCCTGTTTGTTTACCCCTCCGTGATAAATTCCAGACCCGGAATTTGAGGGTGTGACAGATTGGTATCAGAGCCACTGGTTATACTGAGTTAGGGATTGCATCTAGCTTATAGCCACACACAATAGTTGCACAAAATAAATTGTCATAGTTAGAGATAGAATAGGATTAAGAAGTTATATGCTTAAACTTAGATAGTTGTTTTCCTAAACATAACTTTGACTCTTTGACTCTTTGACTCTTTTCGATAATTCCTAAACTTATTCTCAACGACATGTGGGATCTACACTTATCATCGTGCCTAAATCAAATTTTTTTTTAAATTCGTCAAAGTCTGTGTCTTACAACTTGAAACGTGTAATGCTGGAAGAGCGTGATGCCTGTATCTCGGGGTGTTCTGTCTAGGCAAGGTATTCGCATAAATCCAAATCAACCGATGAACCTGTTTACCTTACCTGGGAACCCTTGGGATGAGTATCTGCTTATAGGTACGCATGTCTTCAACAAAGTTGTGATTGACTCAATACTTTGATTAGTCAACGTACTCACTTTGATTTACGAATCAAACGATTACCCCTAGAACATCTCATTGTTATTATGCCAAATTCTCAATTGTCGTTTTCATGATTTTCACAAAAATTCTTAATGAAACTTCAGAATGGCTTCTTGTCAAATCCGTTCACGGTCTAGAAACTCTGGCTGTAAGATTTCTGCTATTGTAGCACGTGAAGTTACTGCGATCATCCATAAGTCTTTAAGGCAAATAGGTCAAAATACCTTGATATGTTCCATTTGGTAATCTAAGCTACGCTTGTCCTAACCTAAAGCGAGACTTGTTTCCTTAGTACTCGTGCCTTGCCGAATTTAATCGAAAAATCCAGTTTTCTTAAATTCCCATCTGTCCTACAGTAATTGTCCATACTTTGAATATTTGATATAAAATGCATCTATTGAATATGTCAAAGTGTGAATTCTCATCAAACAATTTCATGATAGATGGACGCACCAGCGGGCAGAGGCAGAGGTAGAGGACGCGCCAGAAGAACTGACCCAACAGGGATGACTCCTGAAGAAATACAAGCCTTGGTCAATCAAGGTGTTGCTGCAGCCCTAGCCACTCAGGCTGCTCAGAATGGTCATCACTATTCATATAAAAAGTTCATAGACTGTAAGCCAGATATCTTCACTGGGGCAGAAGGGGCCATTGGGCTCATAAGGTGGTTCGAGAAATGTGAATCCATCTTTGCTATATCTGAATGTCCCGATGAGAGTAGGACCAAATATGCCTCCGGAGCCTTGAGTGGAGCTGCACTCTCGTTCTGGAAGACAGAAGTTTCAAGGCTTACTCTCTCCCTAGCCAATGCTATGGCTTGGGAGGAATTCAAATAACTAATGATGGAAGAATTCTGTCCGAGAGAAGAAGTACAAAGGTTTGAAACCGAGTGCTGGAACAACAAAATGGTGGGATCTGAAATTGAAAAGTATACCACCGAAAATCATGAGTACGCAACTTTGTGTCCTCATATGATGGAGCCTGCTCACAGAAGAATTGAAGGCTATACCGTGGACTGTCGCCAGTCATTCAATCTATGGTCACTTCCTCCAACCCAACTTCAATCCAACAGGCCATTAGGATAGCTCACAAGCTGACTAATGAGGCTGTGGCTCAGGGGAAGTTACCACCAAGAAACAAGGGTAAGGGTGTTGCTGCTGAAAGGTCGGGGAAGAGAAAGTGTGAAGATGCTAAAGACAGTGAGAGTCAAGGTACAAGCAAGAAGCAAGATCAGAAAAAGCCCCATGACAATCAGGGTATTCCGCCTAGATGTCAGAGGTGTAGCAAGCGTCACCATGGCAAGTGTACTGCAATCATCTGCTACAAATGCAACAAGAGGGGGCACACTGCTCCTGAATGTAGAACCAAGACTCAAGACCAAGGAAAGAAGGATGGTAATCAGCAGAATGGTGGAAAGAAGGAAGTTATTTATTTCAGATGTGGAGAAAAGGGCCATATTGCTAAAGACTGCACTGGGGAAAAGAAAGATACAGCTAAGGGCAGAGCCTTCGTGATTGGCAGAGGTGAGGCTCTAAAAGACCCTAACGTTATTATGGGAAAATTTTTGGTGAATAATGTTTATGCCATAGTATTATTTGACACGGGAGCTGATAGAAGCTTCGTATCTAATACTTTCTATAATCACTTGAATGTAAACCCTGTACCCCTAGATGAGCCATATGTTGTAGAAGTAGCGAATGGTAAATCCTTGACCGTATCACAAATCCTGAAAAACTGTACACTAGATTAATCAGGTCATATCCTACCAATAGACCTCATGCCCATTACTTTGGGAAGCTTCGATGTGGTAGTTGGTATGGATTGGCTATCCAAAAACTCCGCAGAAATTATCTGTAAAGACAAAATGATTCGCATCCCCCTACCAAATGATGAAGTCCTGTGTGTGGAGGGAGATAAGACTGGTGTCGTGATGGGAGTTATTTCTTACTTGAAGGCTCAAAAGTGTCTTCGAAAAGGACATACTGCTATCCTAGCCTTAGTCACTGACAAAGATAAGAAGGAAAGGAAGATTGAAGATGTACCCGTCGTCAGGGAATTTCCTGAAGTGTTTCCTGATGAACTGCCTGGGTTGCCCCCTAAAAGAGAGGTCGAGTTTTCAATCGAGTTAGTACCTGGAGCTACACCTATAGCTCGGGCACCATACCGTCTCGCACCTTCTGAATTAAAAGAACTATCTGACCAGCTTAGGGAACTCCTTGATAAAGGATTCATCCGACCTAGCTCGTCACCATGGGGAGCACCAGTGTTATTTGTGAAGAAGAAAGACGGAACCTTCAGAATGTGTATTGACTATCGGGAACTGAACAAAGTGACGATCAAGAACCGTTATCCCTTGCCACGTATTGACGACTTATTTGACCAACAGCAAGGTTCAAGCATTTACTCCAAGATAGATCTTAGAAGCGGTTATCATCAGCTGAGAGTCAGAGACGAAGATATTATGAAGACGGCTTTCAGAACGCGATACAGTCACTTTGAATTCACAGTCATGCCGTTTGGGCTAACAAATGCACCTGCCGTATTCATGGATCTCATGAATCGTGTATGCAAGCCTTATCTAGACAAGTTTGTCATTGTCTTCATTGATGACATCTTGATCTATTCCAAAAATGAGCATGAGCATGAAGAACATCTGAGATTGGTCCTTGAACTACTAAAGAGAGAGGAGCTCTATGCTAAGTTCTCGAAATGTGATTTCTGGCTTAAAGAAGTTCAATTCCTTGGCCATGTGATTGATGCTAATGGAATTCATGTAGACCCAGCTAAAATTGAATCCATCAAAAGTTGTCCTACACCTGCTAATCCAACGGAAATTAGACAATTTCTGGGACTAGCCGGCTATTATAGGAGATTTATCGAGGGATTCTCCAAGATAGCTCAACCATTGACCATGCTTACCCAAAAGGGGGTAGCATATCATTAGGGGTTCAAGCAAGAGGCTGCTTTTCAAACACTGAAACAGAAGTTGTGCAGTGCACCTATATTGTCCCTACCCGACGGTATTGAAGACTTTGTAGTCTACTATGATGCTTCTGTTCAGGGACTGGGATGTGTTTTGATGCAGCGAGACAAAGTCATAGCCTATGCCTCAAGACAGTTAAAGTCTCATGAGAAGAACTATGCAACTCATGACCTAGAACTGGGAGCTGTTGTGTTTGCTCTTAAATTATGGAGACATTACTTGTACGGTACTAAGTGCACTATTTATACCGACCACAAGAGTCTTCAACACCTGTATAATCAAAAGGAGCTGAACATGAGGCAGAGGAGATGGCTTGAACTACTAAACGATTATGATTGTGCCATCAAGTACCATCCTGGTAAAGCAAATATTGTGGCTGATGCTTTGAGTAGGAAAGAACATGTGAAACCTCGTAGAGTGCGAGCTCTACAACTTACCATTCAAAGCAACCTGCCGGCACAAATCTTGAATGCTCAAACTGAAGCCCTAAAAGAAGAGAACATTAAAGATGAAAACCTTCGAGGGCTAGACCAACAGTTTGAAGTTCATTCGGATGGGATACGCTTTATAGCAGGAAGGATTTGGGTACCCCTATACGGGAATCTGAGGAGCTTGATCATGGATGAAGCCCACAAGTCTAGATACTCTATCCACCCAGGTGCAGATAAGATGTATTACGACTTGAAGCTTGTTTACTGGTGGCCAAGAATGAAGGCAGATATTGCAACCTATGTCTCAAAGTGCTTGACTTGTTCTAAGGTCAAGGTCGAATACCAAAAGCCTTCAGGAATGTTGACCCAACCAGAAATTCCCGTGTGGAAGTGGGAAATGATAACCATGGATTTCGTCACTGGTTTACCCAAGTCTCAAACGGGCAATGACACCATTTGGGTTATCGTTGACCGTCTCACCAAATCCGCTCATTTCATACCCATCCGTGAGAAAGACAAGATGGAGAAGCTTGCAAGGGTGTACATCAAAGAAATTATCTCTAGACACGGAGTGCCAGTGTCTATTATCTCTGATCGTGATTCACGGTTTACATCAATTTTCTGGGGAAAACTTCAGAAAGCTCTAGGCACTCGCCTAGATATGAGCACAGCATATCACCCTCAAACTGACGGTCAAAGTGAAAGAACCATACAGACTCTTGAGGATATGCTCAGGGCTTGTGTTATTGACTTTGGAAAGAACTGGGAAGGTCATTTACCTTTGGTAGAGTTCTCATATAACAATAGCTATCATTCGAGCATCAAGGCGGCACCATTCGAGGCCTTATATGGACGTAAATGTAGATCACCGCTTTGCTGGGCAGAAGTTGGAGATAGTCAACTTACTGGTCCAGAGTTGATCTTTGAAACTCATGAGAAAATTGTCCAGATAAGAGAACGCATGGCTGCTGCCAGGGATCGCCAGAAAAGCTATGCTGATAAACGCCGCAAGCCACTTGAATTTCAGGAAGGGGATAAAGTTTTGCTAAAGGTATCTCCCTGGAATGGAGTTATACGCTTTGGGAAACGGGGGAAATTGAACCCTCGCTACGTGGGGCCTTTTGAAATTGTCAGAAGGATCGACCCAGTAGCCTATGAATTAAATCTACATGCTGAACTTGGTGGTGTGCATAATGTTTTTCACGTATCAAATCTAAGGAAGTGTTTATCCGATGAATCACTTGTTGTGCCTTTAGAGGAACTGCAAGTAGATGAGAAACTCAGGTTTATCGAGGAACCAGTTGAAATCATGGATAAAGAAGTCAAAAAACTTAAGCATAGCAAGATTTCGATTGTCAGAGTTGGTGGAACTCCCGGCGTGGTCCTGAGTTCACTTGGGAATGAGAGGACGAAATGATGCGCAAGTATCCCAACCTGTTCAAGAATGTTGCCAGTATTTCTTAATTTTCGGGACGAAAATTCCTGTAACAGGGGGATGATGTGACAACTCAGAAAATTTCATGAATTATATATATGCAAATCTGGTATTTGTGTGTTTATACAAATTTGTTTTATATTTTATATTACTTAATAATAATATTATTAAAAATAAAAATATAAATAACAATAATAATAATAATAATAATAACAATAACAATAATAATATTGTTAAAAATAAAAATAATAATAACAATGATATGATAATAATAATATTGTTATTAATAATAATAATTTATAAAAAGTTTATTAAATTTTGAAATAATAATTTGAGTAACAAAGTTCAGGGGGTTAAATTGCTAATTTGGAAACTTATTTTAAAAACTTCTAACATGAAATGTTAACATGTTAAACCACAGGGACCACTTCTGTAATTTCGTTTAAACACCCAACCCGCCGCCCGATTCCCCGACCACCGCCGGCCACTTCTCCGGCGGCCCTCCGGCGATTCCAAACGCCATTATAAACTCGGTTTTAACCCCAAAAATCAGTCCCAAACGTTTCTAGAACGATAATCGAACTCGTACCCCACTTGAATTTGAATAATCGAGTCGATTAGGTGCGATTACCACTAAACCGAATTATTTCGGCCGACCACCACTACCAAAATGCACTGAACAATAAACAATACTCAAATTGATTGAGCACTAACGATCTTCTGGTTATTTAAAAACTTCCCTCGACTTTCATTTGAGCTAAAAACATACAAACATATCAATTTAATTCCTCCTTGTGTTCGGACCTGCAACTTATTCGATTTCCACCTTCGGGGTTGTATTTCACGATACCAATAGAGGGCTTTTGATCATTACGGTCATTGGAAACTTCCTGTGAAGTTAATTTCATTATCATCAACGTTTGATCATCGTTTGAATTCCACATTGGGCCGACCTGTTCTTCGATTGATTCTTGACATTCTGCACAACGAAACAGGTAATTGAACATATCAACAAACTTGTTTTTATGCATAGATTAAAAGCCCTATGGTTAATTTCATTATCATAACCGATTGGTGGATCAATTTGATACCAATCGAATTAGGGTTCATCGATTTGGGGATTCATTTAAGTTTGTTGTTAAAACTAGTTGGAAACAGATCCTAATGCGGCCTTGTGCCTCTGGTTCAGCGGTTCGGGTGTGGGAGTGTATGTTTGTGGTCACGGGTTTGAACCCGGCCACCAACAATTATTTTTTTAAGCTCTTTTTAGCCCTTTAAAAATACAGAAAAATTATTAAAAATTATAAAAATAATTATTATAAACTTTGTTCATTTTAGAAGTTATATAATTATTTCTGGAAAATTATTTCTTTAAAAACCTTATTTATTTATTTAGTTAATTATTAAAATGTTATAAAATATATTTATAAATGTTATAAATAGCCATTTTTATAAAAATAGACTCTAAATAATAATTTAAATTATTAATTTATTATTAGACGTTATATTGTCTGTAATTATGGATAAAAATGATTTTATAAATTAAATCATAAAATCATACTAAATATACATGATTACTAAAAATCATAAATAGATTTTTAAATAAAATAATAACATAGATTATTACACATCAATAATGTTTATACATGATATAAATATGGATAACATAATTAATAATTACATAATTTATATTATTTATTGAACATAAATCTATTATGTTATGATTATTAATTATTGAACATAATTAATAATTAGATAAATTATATTATGTTTTATCATGTAAATATGTTATAATTTAATGATATGTTATTATTCATTATTTATACATAATCTATGTTCAGTTATAAAAACATTATCATATAAATATAATGTCTAGATAAATTGTGTCTATTTACAAAATCTTACAAAATTAAATATAAATTTATATTTAACGTCTAAGATTTATTTGGAACATAATGATATGTTAAAAATCATTATTAAACAAATTAAATATTATGAAATGTAAATCTTTAGTTATTAAAGAATTAACAAATAACTAAATGATTTAGTTATATGTTTATAACAAATCCCCGAAAACCAAATCCTAGATCAATTGAACACCAGGTTCAAGATCTAACTTATTTAGGTTTTGGATTTGTATCTGTTTGCTGACGTGAAATATAATTCCTTAGCAGGAATTTACTAGGTTGTCAACACCACACAAGGACTGAGGTGAGTTCATAACTATTCCCCTTTTTAATCATTTAAATATTTTGAGGCTGGAATACATGTTGTAATTGAAATTACAAATTATTTTTGTGTATTATGTTAAATAATAATTTGATCACATTTATGATTACATATGGTTATTATGAAAATCCTTCTCTGTATACTGGACTATAAATAAGCAGGGATCTTTTGGATAGTACTATCGGGGAGTGACTTACCCCCACAAAGGTATGGACATGTGATCCATATCAGATGCACAAAGATCTTGTTGTCATTTGGGATGACTGTTTCTGTAGTGAGAAGGCAGATGTGCACTTTATATAGTTTGCATTATAGTTCCACATACAACCCATATGAGGATAAATGTAAAGGAGGATTTGCTCCCTCTGATTTGAAATTATTATGATAATATAATATACACATGAAAAGGATATTAAACTATGGTACATGGACAAATCCTATGTGAAGGACTTGTTGGGCTTGTACATAGTGGGTATGTGGGATAGCGGGTTCACCTTAATAAAAAAAGGGTTCCGACAGGCTATTCATATACCGGTGAGTAAATTAAACTCACACTTTTACAGTAAATCCTAATTGAGGATAATTGATGATTTATCATTATGTTTTACTTACCTATGAACTCACCAACCCTGTGTTGACATTTGATTTACATGTATTCTCAGGTATCTACTAGGAGCTTATGGACATGCACGTAGGATCATATAAGAGTTCAAGATACCTATTGATTATTATCTGAAATATGATTAAGACATGTTGTCATGAAACAATCTATATTTACTTCCGCTACGCATAATATTACTCTGAACAATAATTGTAAGGATTATCTAAAATCCATCATATAGATACTTGCATCTCATGTGTAACTACTGTGTTCGATCCTGTTTGTTCACCCCTCCGTGATAAATTCCAGACCCGGAATTTGAGCGTGTGACATTCAGAAATAAAAAGAAATGGATTAAATGATAAAACCTATTTGAATAATCACGACTTCACTCCAAAAACGTTTTTGGGTGAAAAATCCTTAAAAAAAGTGGGCAAGAATGTTCCTCGATTGAAAAACCCTATGGGGTAGACATGTCGTTGGCACACGATCCATCTAGACGACACAATTTTACTTAAACAGCAGGGGGGAAAATAGAAACCCTATGCCAATAACATTTTGTCGGCATAAAATGACCTCATTTTTAGCGTTACGTAAATTAAACATACTGATAGAAAACTATACCGACAACATGCCATCGGTATAGATCTATCCCAAACATAATTTTGCTTTCAGCACATCAAACTATAAATTTTTTTTGAGAAAAATAGGATAGGTAGTCCCAACAAGATACCTTCACAATATATTTTTCCAATGGCGCTATGTTTCCCTCCATGTACCACCAAACCATATAGCGATGACATTAAGTTTTAACTACTCAAAAATCTTGGAGAACCAATAACGAAGACATGTCATGACTCTAGGGTCATTTGTCTTCATGAATGATGACTCTTGTCGTCGCTATAGACGTCGTCCCTATAAGATGATTTTCTGGTAGTGACATGTCATTGTTTTATATTCAAATCAGTCAAAAAACTTTGTCATGTTAAATCATATCCGATTAGAGTGTTAATCATGTTATGTGTTGACAGGTTTTGAGTTGGGACTGGATTAATAAACCCAGATATAACTCATATTTATTCATGTAAATGAAGTACACTTAAAATCATTTGTTTTAATATGTATCAAAATTAATAAGTATTGTTAACTAAATATATATACGTTGTAACATGTATAAAATAAGTAGGGTTGGGCAACAGATATAAACATATATAGTTTAAACTTTTAATCCAGTATAAAGAAAAGTGCAAACCAGATAAAATTCAAACACATGCAGTTAACTAAATAAAATTTTAATTATGTATCAAAATAAGTATTTCCTTCTAGTTTTATATATGTTAGTGGCTGATCCAAAATAATGTATCAAAATATAAGTGGGTTGGGTTAAAATATCAATCAACCTATATATTTAATAATTTAATATGTTATATAATTATGTCATGTTTGTACATCATGTATGACCTAGCTATAAGCTACTACCAAAAAAATAATATTATTTGTTTAAAAGTTCAAAAGTGTTACAAGGTTCCCGACCAACCAATGTGATATTGCGAAGGTTGATAATATGACTAAGAAAAAAATAGTAACCTTGGTCGAGGAGGTAAATGCTTCAAAGCAATAGGCGTAATAATCTACATGTAGCCTTTGTCCTTTTCTACCTAAATATGTGGCAACCTTCGTACAAACCTTCACACTTTTTGACCCTTAGAATTAATTTCTACCATTAACTTAATTATAAAATTGATTGATAAGTATAAAATATGCCTTTAAAAGTACGGTTAAAAGTTAGTCGATCATACTCAACCTAACAAGAAGATTAATTCAGGGGCGGCTCAACCTATTTGGAGGCCCCAAGCGAACTAAAGGTTTGGGGGCCTTTCGATTATGGTTTAATGTTTATTTGGTCTATCACACAATGTTTAAGTGATTTCACAGATCCAGAACAAAGTCTAAAAATAGTATACTAAAGTAAAAGTGCAAATCAAGTGAGTCTAAACACCGATCAAACGAGATATACTACTTGAAAATACGAGTGAGCCTAAAACAAACGAGCAAATCATTAAATGAGCAAATCAAATGAGCAAATCATCAAATGAGCAAATCATCAAATGAGCAAATCATCAAAACACTACAACACGACAATCAAATGAGCAATACAGAACAAGATATTCAAATAAGCTTATGAGAAAAGATAATTAAATCAGTAGTACAATCAATTGTTGTTCTTCAACTAACCCTCTGTGAATGATTTTAATAAAGTAGAGTTCTTCATAAAGAAAAAAGAAAAAATAGAACTAACCCTCTGTGAATGATTTTAATAAAGTAGAGTTCCAACCATTGTGTCAAATCTAAACCAATTACTTCAACTAAGAGCATTAAAGTTTTATGTTCTTCAAATTTAGCCAATTCTAACAATAAATCTTAAAGCAATTACACTTAAATTCTCAGTTCAGTTCATAACAAGTTCCCAAAACAAATCGTGTTTCCCAAGATTCTTTAAGCAACTTTCACAGACTATAGCAAGATAATCAAACTATCAATTATTAACAAAAACTATAAAAGCTAAGCAACTAACCTATATAAAGTGTGAACAATTGAAGAATTGAACAGATTGTCAATTGAAGCCGATTGAAGGCAAAAGTGCAGGGCGATTGAAGATTTGAAGATGAATCTCACTTGAAGATATATAATCAAACCTTCCGATTCATGGATTGATGCTTCAGTTTTTGATGCTTTGATTAACGAATTTTGGTTTAAGTCTTCAAGATTTGGAGACCCTAAAAAGGTGGAGGCCCCAAACCCTAGCTTGGGTTCCATTGCCTTATGAGCCGGCCCTGGATTAATTAACACAAGCAGTTTAAAATACATATGTTAATTAATTATTTTGATTTTTTTTTATTTTAGGATAATTGGTTGGAGTGATTTAATAATATTCATCTAACATAAATAGATCCATCAACTTCCACCACTAACGGTCACTGAAACACATTCTTTTTTCTTTGTAGGAACAGAAAATGAACCTAAAGATAAAAATGCATTCATCTTTGTCTTTGTTCATAAACATACATCCCCAACGCAAAAACAAGAACCAATTCTATGGCCACTGCAGGCCCTCAAAACACCTGTTTAGGTACCTTTACGAGTGAGATAATACATCAAAAATATTAGTTTAATTATCTGTATAGCAATTCACCCCACAACGTATACCATAATCTTAATTATTGTACCCATTGACAAACCAAACAAATAATGGCAACTCATCAATCTCTAGCCATTGCATCCTTGTTGCTCGTAAAGTTTTCATCATATATGTCGTTTCATTTGTTTAACTATTTCATCTTTTTATTAATTTTAAACTTGTTACACTCGCTACGTATTATAGTTGAATTCCAACCAAACCCATAGTTCTCCCACATTACTAATCACAATATCATAAAAATTAACCTTCCTTCAAACACAACCCATATGGATAGGCATCAATTTTACATCATTTGCTCGATCGATCCAAAATGTCACATACATGAGTCTATATAAATCACAATTGTTGAACGAGAATCGGAATATCCAAATATTGTTCCTGGTATTTCCATTCATCATGTCCATATCCTTTGATCATGTACGCGTCTACTTCCACGCTTCACTGGACGATATACTTCCAAAAACCCATTGCCAATGCTCCGGTTATGAGGATGTTCAAAGCTATGTTAGTGAATTCTTTCTAAGAATTAGAAGAGTACGTACGTAACTAGTTGAACTCGTTGTAATGAGTTACATCAACACTTTTGTATAAACGACTTCTTTTGAAAAGGATATATACGTTGTTTTATATGAAATATATATAAAAAAGAATGTACGCGCGTATTGAAATTTAAGGCATTACAATTTGGTATTTGAGTTTTAAGTCAAGAGATTTAGGACACATGAACTTAAGCCATAGAAGTGATTAAAGATATTTAGTTGTTAACATTTCATCATTTGTTCATACCATCCTTAGTGCTAAGACCTAAGTGTCTCTACATATATGTCACACTAGTCGTCTCAACAAACGTTCAACTCTTGGATTTCTATTTTAAATGGGGGTGTAACCATGTTAAACAAGCTTTTAACTTTTTAATATATAAAGTCCGTACGTGAACCATTAAACCTATAAGGTGTGCTTGTACAAGATGCCATGAATTTAGCTAAAAATAACATATATATATATAGATAGTATAAGACACCACCTACCAAAGAGACTGACGACTATATCAGTCAACAAATAAAGTTAAAACCGTGCAAATTAAACAAAGAAATAAACAAATAAAAAAGTTAAAGTAAGACAACAGTTATCACAAGCTAGTAACTTTTTCCCTGTTATAGGAATCTCAGTTTCAATTCACTCTCACTCTAGCTTCTTGTGGTAAAAAAAAGGAAACCCTAGCATAACATTTAAACATATACCCACGAAAAGAATTACACCAAAAAAACCAAACATCATGTCTTAAACATCCCATAAGAATTACAATCCACCCATTTTTAGAAACCCCAACACCATATACTTTTTTAAGACCAAAAACCCTAAGTGTCAATGGATCCATGCTCAGGAAGCAATAACAAAAGTCATGATCACCAAGATTTCAGCAGCTTGACCACCGTTACATCTGGCGGTTCCTCGAGCTCCCCGGCGGTGGCGCAATCCACCCCGAGCCGCTACGAGAGCCAGAAACGCCGCGACTGGAACACCTTTTGTCAGTACCTGAAAAACCACCATCCACCACTCTTTGTGTCACAATGCAGTGGTGCAAATGTGATTGAATTCCTTTGTTACCTAGACCAGTTTGGAAAGACTAAGGTTCACGCCTTAATGTGTCCGTTTTACGGACACCCGGATCCGCCTGCCCCATGTCCTTGTCCACTGAGACAAGCGTGGGGCAGTTTGGATGCACTGATAGGGCGGCTTAGAGCCGCCTATGAAGAGAATGGTGGGGATCCCGAGGCGAACCCTTTTGGAGCACGAGCGGTGAAGCTTTACCTTCGCGAGATACGCGATATGCAATCGAAAGCGAGAGGGATCAGCTATGAAAAGAAGAAACGGAAACGTTTGGCGCCACAACAAGATGATAATATTAATTGAGTTCAAGAAATTAATTATTGATGATGCAAATGATTATCATATTGATCTTGGTATGGACTAATCCTTCCTTTGTTTTTTCTTTTTAAGGTTTATGGATGATCTTGTTATCTTTGATTTTATGTTCAATTAACAAGACTCAATTAAGGGTACAATATATATATAAGCATGTTCTTGTTTAAGGATTATTGCTAATTTTGGTTTTCATTTAATTGGGTGTGATCAGTATATTTATATGAAGAATGTAGACTATGAAGGATTCCTATTGTCACTTTGATTTGCTAATTAATTAAGTCTGATTCCCTATTAATAGTTTTTTTGGTTTGTTATATTTTAAGTGTGACATAAGTTGACCCTAGCAACATTTTATGTTAGATATGTTATTAAGGGCCAAACATGAAATATCCTCCCTTAATATTAGTTTTAAGAACATATCTATATATAATTAAGTTTTCTCAACACCTTAAGTGAGCGGTTTAACAAAATAATATGATCATGGTAGCACAACAACAACTTCAATGCATTAATACATGTTTTACCAAAAGAAATATAGACGTTATAGAAAAAGTCTTTTAAGTAAGCACTTAGGTTTTTATACGGGTGTATTTTTATAAGATCTCTGAATAAATGTATTACAAACAAACACTGTAGGCTACTAATGTTTTATTATGTCGTTGATATTAGTTAGTAAATCAATAAGCTGGCCTAAGAACAACTTTTGGTGTTTCTAGCCTATCATGAGGCAAAAAGGTATGAAGCTAACTAGGGACGGACCTAGTATGTATTTACCGGAGTCATTGGAATACAGTGAATTTGCTCGCCCTTATGGAAATAGATGCATCAGTTTTTTGAGTGACAATAATAGTTTTTAGACGGTGATTCCATTAGTAATAAAAAAAATATACACTCACTAAATACCTAATGTCCGTAAAGCTCAGGATCTAATTAAATTAAATAAGCTCACTCCTAATACCCACTAAAGTCCAATAATGATAAAACCTAAAATACTCTGGTACCTAATCATGAAGTATTGGATTTAAGATCAAAGGCAAAAGACAACTCATGGTTGGATATTTAGACAAAAGACACAATAGATAGCGCTAAAGATTTCTTTAACTTAAAATCTCAAATAAAAATATTATTTGTCTTTTTGTTTTGATGATTGTGTTTTTATTTATTATTAAATCATAATTTTTATTATGTATCCAACTTGACCCTACTCAAATTGACCTGGAAAATTTTATGTTCATTTCTATAAAAGTGGAGCATTTAGAAAAATAGTAACTCCATAAGAGTAAATTTCTAGATCAGACGCGTTTAGCATTGAATCTATTAGAAATATACGATAACGTGATTGATATTCACGCTGACAAGGTCCAATATAGTAGAATGTTATGCCACGAGTCCCCCGACATCTTTGCTTTCTTGATGAAGTTGTTAAAGGCATTAAAAGGGCAAGATGGCCGCTGGCTCTGCATTCTTTAATCATCATTAGCTGTTTTAAAAAAAAATCATTATTAATATTAATGGAAGAAGACTCAACTCATATAGGAGCAAAAACTGGATGAAGACCCCCACCCTTTAAAGTCATGGGTCATAATTCATTGTGACAAGGTGATAACATTTGGGTACCGAGGAGCGCGAATTCAAACAACCTCATTTAAGTACCAAAATGTTATGCCTCATTCACTATTTTATGTCAGATGACGTCATGACTAGTCGTGCCATCTCCTTTTGATTAGCTAAGAAAGTTATATATGTATATAAAGACCTCGATGTGTTTGGATCACTATCATAGATGATAGAAGAAAAACGCTTCCTAATGACAACATCTCTCCTTGTATTTTCTATATATATGTCTTTAAATGAGTTTGAAGCTAGTTGTAAACAAACTTCATGACTTGAATATACATAGATATATGAAGGAAAAATATCGATTCGATCTATGCAAAATAAACTTGTGTTTTACTGAATTTTGATCGTATGCAAAACTAACGTTAAGCAAATAAATTAAAGGCGATAAATGTTTCTTGCCTGCTTTTAGTGGAATAAAGTGAGATGGATCATAGTAGATTCTTGAAGATGTTGTCGCATAATTAAGTGATGATTATATAAGTAAAATTGATCTAACATAGTTATTGCGATATGTAACAATTGCAACATGTAAGGTTTTGTAATAAACCCATAGAGTTACAATTATTTGAAAACTTATAAATATATTAAGAATTACTACAACCAATATTATAGTTCATATTTTTAAAATTTTAAACTTTAGCACACCTTTGTGTACGTTTATATATATTAATAACCATCAAATTTTGTAACATAAAAATCATAAAAGTAATGTTTTCATATGTTGTAATTTTTTTTTGTTTAGATATTATAACCTACGTGTAATTTACGAATGTGTATATTAATTTCGTTCATTATTTTCTTTTTGAATTTCAAGAGATGAAATAAAAGATGATACTTTTATCATTTATTGTATGAAACGTAAACAAGTTATATGTTAATAAGAACTAGTGTGTATTCATCCACGCGCGTTGCGCGTATTATAGATCGGGCTCAGAACAAACTTCGATTGCGGTTGCTAACCCCGAATGGTAGCCATGCCAAAACAACCGAAATCATCATCAGTTATCATCACAGCCCGTCAAATGAGTTCAAGTCAGTGTCGGATAAGCCAAGGTCGTCATCATCAATATCTTTTCTAACAATATGCAAAACCCAAATCATCAATATCTAAGATGAATATCATTCTAAAGGTCTCAGATGAGCAAATAATCATCATCATCGACACAATGAGGCATCAACCACCTGCTCTACCTCAACCGCAATTAGGAGGCCGAGCGGCGGTTGCCCCCAAGTGGGCAGAAGCCTCCGATTCGACCGGATGGTCGCAAGAGTCCAAACCCCCTGAGCAGATGTTGTTTTCAAGGAACATCAAACGATTGGAACCACAACAGCATCCAAGTCGGTTGGCTACAACAAAGACAAACATATAGGTACAGCAGGCGAGCCCACCGCCCCGATCTACCGGGAAACGGAAGGCCGACAACCTAAAATACCACAAATACTCGTCATCTTCAGGCAGTACAACCGCATCGCCGCTGGAGGGGATAGCGGCTGGCAGATGCAACCACCCAACTTAGGGCGGCGGGCAACGGTGAAGGTGTAGCACCCCCACTGAAAACCCCAAAACATGTCAGAAAGGAGGCAACAAAACGACGACCAAGCTAGCGCCACACCGGCACCACCGCCGCCGACACCGCCTTGTTTTCTGCACAAACAGATGTGTATATGTTAAGCACCCTCAAAAAACCTTGGCAAAGGCAAAAAAACACAGTTGCGCTGACGAAACGATGACGAAACCGGCCACCATGCCGGAGAGACAACCCTGTCGACCACCTTTGCCACCACCGAACAACCGACCGCATGCAACCATTCATCGGTGGCGGTAGCAAAACAACCACTGAAACCCCAAAATACCTGTGAGAGAGAGTATGGAAGAAAGCAAAAATCGAATGAGAAAGAAGGAGACAGCAAGGAAGTGAGGCAGATAATGATTAAATAACCACCATAGATACGTAAATGAACGGCTGAGATCTGTGAAGTTACTGTTCATGAGTACTATTCATCATTTGCAAATTTCATATTATATAATTCTAAGAGTTTTAAATATATTATTTTAACAATAATCCCATGTTATTTTTGGTTAGTTAAGATGAAAGCTTTTAGCATTCCCAGAAAATATTGCTTTTAAGAACGTACGAATGTACAGATTTCACTTCAACAAAAATCAAAATCACTGTTTGGGAACAGTCTAACTTGTTTCCATTTATTACTACCTAACTTTATGAATATTTTTGGCAAATGTAAATAAATAAAATGGGAAATTACTATAGCTACACTTATAGTAAAAATAATATTTAATATAAAAAATTTAAAAAATATTATTCGTTTAACACGTGTGTTCTTTAATTTTTTTAAATAGTATGACGTTTTGATCATAGTGTCATATACATTCGATCATTGTGTCTTATACATTAGTTATGTAATATATTTTATATCATTTGTTATAAATATACATTATTGTGTTTTATATTTTATAACATTTTTGTATTATTTTTGTCATTGTTTTTATATATTATATAAATTTGTTATCTATTATTGTGTTTTACAATTAAAAGTACACAATTTTATACTTTCACTAATATGTTTTTCAAAATTCATAGTGTTGAAAATAGCACAATGTGTTTTTTTATTATTGTTTTTTATAGATTATATAACCTCTTGTTATCTATCATTATATTTTATAATTAAAAGCACACAATTATGTTATTTAACAAATATATCTTTTAAAACTCATAATGTACAAGATCACACAATGACAATAAAAAATAATGAGACATTTTTGTTATTTTGTCCTTTCTTTTAATGTATTAGATTAATTAGTTATTAATTTATTATTATGTTTTAAATATTAGAGATACACAACAATTTTATTTCACCATTATATATTATTAAAGTTTATTATTTTAAAAAAATAAAATATATAATAACTAACAAAAAGACACAATGAAATATGTAAAATACAGAATAACGAGATATGAGCTTAAAAACGTAAAAAAATTATTATCTTTTTGTATTACTATACTGTACTCGTTTTAAAGATAAAAGACGCTCGTTTTTATGGTGTAACTTTTATAAAAAAATAGTATCATACATAAAAGTCATGAACATTTAAAAAAAAGTAAAGGAACTTATAAAAAGTCAAAAAATATCTTTTTTTAAATAATTCAGTAACACTTTTTTATACGATTTAATCTCAACCATTGATAAAGAAGATTGATAATTAAGATTACTTTTTATATTTTTTAGTTTTTATATTTAGTTTTCTTTACTTTATTATATATTTTTATATATTTTATTTTGTCCAAATTCATATACATAAGAATATATAAAAAATAGAAGAATTAACAAGAACATAAATGCAAATAATAGACTAATTTTATTAAAATAAAATTCTTTGTATCTAGAACTACATTTTCAAAATTACGATTACCAAGCATAACGGTTTAATGAGAAGCATTAGATACTCTTCTTGTAGTTAGGCCATCATAAAATTGTTATGCATGTGCTAGAATTTCTACTTGTATCTTTGTACCTCTTGGTTTTGTTTTCAATAGTTTAATGACAATAACGTAACCGTGGTTACATGTTGTGTTTTGTACCTAATCTATCAATTTTTTATGAAGCTTGTACGCTTAAAGCTTAACTTGTTTGTGTGAACACTAATAGAATTTACTCAATGATATAGTTGGATAGAAAATTAAATAATTTTACAGGTTAAAAGGGTCATGTTTCATGAGCAATAACATGATACACGTGTTGTCTTCGGGTTCATGCATGTGTATACAAGAATTTCATGTTCGTGCAATATCATGTTCATGCCAACCTACTGTTTAATTGGTTCCACTTATGCGTTCAGCCACAATTGCATTTGCATTCGGTTCCGTTAATGGACATCATTAAATCCATTAAGTTGTCATTAAAAACGTTTACTACACGAAAATAATGAATTGAATGTTTTCTTTTGATTGGAATATTCTAAAACTAAGGGTTAAGTTTACTTTAGTTTGATGGTTCCTTGAAGAACATACTCGAGTCTTGGGAAACTTTGTATGCTCCCTCAATTCTTGTTGTTGTAATCTAAGAAACAATTTCGCGAAACCATGTCAAACATGTAACCTAGGTTAAAATTAATTTTAAACTTTGTGTTCTTTCAAATTCTATTTCAAATTCTAACAGCATTAACATTGGTTGATGATCCTTTTTTCCCTTAAATATGTAATTCAAATTCTTATATATTGTTTTATAAACGACATTGTACTATATATTAATTTTCACATGGAACACTTTACTCTATTTTAATAAATAAAAAAATATAATGTTTCGCTATATATACCAACATCGTACGTCCTATGTTTTGAAGGAGGAGACCAACGGCAATTAGCTAGTGCACTCGTTGGATTGATGGTAGTATTTTGCACAAAAAATAAAAGGACACAACAAAATGATAAGCAAATGATTAAATTAAAAAAAAATCCATCTGGGTATTTTTATTTAACAAAAGGCTGTCAAATCTTACACAAAGGTAACTTATAATTAGCACCAAGTCAACATTTACGTGACACATATATTATTGTTTCAACTAATAACGACGATATGGTTTTGTTAAATGTATTATTTAGATATCCTCTTCTTCTCTATCAATCTCTCTCTCTCTCTCTATATATATATATGTGTATGTATATATGTGTATCTATGTGCTATATTTAACTGGCGTTTTTTTTCTTCCAAACTACACAAATAAGATGAAGGTTTTGCTAAACGTATTCTACTTAAATTTTAATTATAGTTTGCAAAAAAATCAAGTGAATTGTTTTACGTGTCATTGTGAAAAGATAGAAACATAAATTTAACCTTTATCTTAAAATATGTTCACTTTAATTGATGATTTTACAGATGAAATAAAAATTTTAGGAGCAGCTTTGACCAATAAAAGTTAAATCATACTACATGGGTTTAAGGATACAAATGTATATTACATAGTGTCCTTCTTAAAAGATTAGGTTCCGTTAGATTCACATAATTCTTTAAACTTAAGATTATTATTTTTATTTAAAATATTGTTTGGTTGCTCAACAGAAACTCAAAAATAAATTAAAATTTAAAAATTTTCTCACTTTTATTGAAATTTATCTTCATTTATCGTTCCAAAATCTAATAAAATATTCAAAATAAAATTTTCAATTTCATGATCACCCAAAAATTTATCAATTAAACACCTAATCAATTTGGAAAATTAAATTTTATTAATCCAAACTATTACTAATGGTCAATATTAATCCAACAAACAATTTATCGGTATTAATCCTAAATTTTGATTATGTTATCAAAACAGTCATTGTCAAACGTTCGTTAACTTCATTAATTTTTTAATAACGTATAACATGACGTGTCTCATGACGTTACATATAACATTGTTAAAATTTGAAATATAAATGAATTACTCAATTATATATATAAAAGATTATCTTTTTAAAATTTATATAACGTAACTCTTTGTCACTAGTCGATAGGTTGGAGACGGAGACACAAAAATTGATTGATATATTTATCTTTTTTATTTTAATTGTGTAATACAATGTCATATACCACTTCACGAGTAACATCATGTGTCATGTCATAAAAAACTAAACAAGGTTAATGAATATTTAGATTGGGACTGTTACTGGTAACAAATTAAAAGTTGGGATTAATAGTTAAGATTAATATAATCAATAGTTTAGATTATAAAAATCCACTTCTTTTATTAATTTTAACAAAATTCATTTCGATTACAATTCCAATTCCAGTTTCAATTTTAATTTCTATACAACATATCATGCAAACTAAATAGCTCTTAGAGATTTTTTTAACAAGAGGTAAACAACTAAACACATTAATAGAACGACAAATACAAAAAAAAAACTTTCTCCGAAAAACAACTTGAAGAAAGTTGCAAAAGAAATTACATCAGCATACCCCAAATAAAACTTACGCCACTCCTAACCCTAAAAAATTCAAATTTGTTGTAAAGCATAGATTTAAAAGTAATTTTAGAAAGTTTGGCATATTAATTTATAAATTCTAAAATTTTAAATTAACCCCTCAAAATTTCTATATGGGTCGTATATAGGTGGTCATATAACCAATGGCGGAGGATAGTGATGAGGCCCTTTTTTTTCGTCGTAGTGTTAATTTTAGTCCGTTAATGTAAATTTTTGGCATGTAGTGTAAATTTTTATATAAATATTGAGGTCGTCCCCTTAAAAAAATTAGTTTCGCTCCCCCCTATGGTGATGTTCAATTTCCGCCACTGCGTGTAACCCTATGTAGGACATATAACCTTCTGACAGCTCCTTAAATTTTTGTTCGTAATCAGTGCCGAAATTTACTCGTTTTCAATGTATTCGATCCTATACGTCACGTATAATGTCATTCGTATAGAAGGATATCGATTTATATAATAAGATGTCTTTATATTAAAACTGTTTTAGAATCTTCATCGTTAAAAGAATTAAATCATATTTTATCTGTCTCTTGTGAAAGTAAATGATATATCTAATCAAATCAGATTACCACCGTACTTATGTCACGTGTGCTGTCTGCACCAAGGGCCTATTGGTCCTCCCAAGCAATTACTTTTAGAAAAATTTACCTTCTATTATTGGTTTTACTAAATTTTAAAAGTATCAAAGGTACACATTTGATGTATTATTCTCATTTTTTTTATTTCTATTTGTAGCTCTAACACACCTTTTTATAAGATATAGACATAACTAGTATTAAGTTCAGCGTGTTGTAACGAGAGCGTAAAATCGTGTCAAATAAGATTATGGTATACGACTATTAGTGATCATCAACATCGAAAACGCCCGTATTAAAAAAATTAAAAAAACGGAAAAAATGAAACCAAACAAATGTAAGCATAAAAGCATTGAACCGCACATAAACAAACAAACAAACAAACAAACAAACAACATACCCAGTATATCCCACTCAAGAGTAGGGTCTGGGAGGGGTAGGTGGTGACGAGTCTTTTTTCTACCTTGGGGGGTAGAGAGATCGCTTTCAAAGAGACCCCTCACTCGAAAGCAAAAGCAATAGCAATAGCGGCATGTTGCACCTATAAATGGCAGATGAGGAATACGTACACAACAAGGCTACATTTACCCTTCTTATCCGCAAATCCTACTAAAAGTTTTTAATTTTAATTCTGCACCTCCACGCACTCTATCATGTGCTCAGAGAGGTGCAAGTCTACCATATCTCGCCTAATTTTCTCGTCCCAAGTCAACCTATATCTTCCTCTACTCCTCCTACCCTCTACGTTGATGGTCTCTACTGCTCTAACCGGTGCTGCCATCTGTCTCCTCTTGACGTGCCCGAACCATCTTAGTCTTCCCTTTCTTATTTTGTCTATGATACAAGCCACCTCTAGCCTCTTTCAAAACACGTCGTTTCTTATCCGATCCAGTCTTGTCTGTCCACACGTCCAACTCAGCATTCGTATTTCCGCGACCTCTATTTGTCTCTCGTGCGATTTCTATCACACCCTCAATTCCGGGTCTGGAATTTATCACGAAGGAGTGAACAAACAGGATCGAACACAGTAGTCACACATGAGATGCAGTTATCTATATGATGAATTTTAGATAATCATTCCATTAATATTCAGAGTAATAAATATTATACGAAACAGAAATAAAGATAGATTGTTTCTTAACGATACGTCTAATCATATATCAAACATAAGCAATATGTATCTTGAGTTCTTATATGATCCTACGTGCATGTCCATAAGCTCCTAGTAGATACCTGAGAATACATGTAAAATCAAGTGTCAACACAGAGTTGGTGAGTTCATAGGTGAGTAAAACATAAATGATAAACCATTAATTATCATCAAAGTAGGATTTACTGTAAAAGTGTGAGTATAAACTACCCACTGGTATCACTTTGTATATGAATAGCCTGTCGGAACCCTTTTATAAGGTGAACATGCTATCCCACATACTAACTAAGTACAAGCCAACAAATCCTTCACATAGGAATTGCCCATGTATCATAGTTTATTATCCTTTTTATGTGTATATTATATTAGTTATAATAATTTCAAATCAGAGGGAGCAAATCCTCCTTTACATTTATCCTCATATGGGTTGTAAGTGGAACTATAATGGCAAACTTTACACATAGTGCACATCTACCTTCTTAACATAAAACAGTCATCCCGAATGACTTATAAGATCTTTGTGCATCTTGGTAAGGACCACATGTCCAAACCTTTATGGGGGTAAGTCACTCCCCGATAGTACTATCCAAAAGATCACTGCTTGTTTATAGTCCAGTATACAGAGAAGGGTTTTCATTGTAACCATATGTAATCATAAATGTGATCAATTATTATTTAACATAATACACAAAAATAATTTGAAATTTCAATTACAACATTTATTCCTCTCCAAAATATTTAAATGATTAAAAATGAGAATAGTTAAGCATGAACTCACCTCAATTGCACGCGTGAATACTTGCAATAGTCTGTATGTATGTTTGGTCTAGGAATCTCCTAAACAAAATCACAATATATTCATGAGGTCATGATTACTAACCCTAGATGGTCATGCATAACTCATCCACAACGTTAGTCTTGAAAATGTCACTTGACTAATTAGACACGTCGAGTCGTAAATGTTTTATTTAGATTCTTGTCTTCATCTTTATTTTCCTAAAGATACATAATATATTGAAGGTGTTTTATATTAAGTATAATGATATTATACTTTCCATGTGTATGGGTTTCCTTTTTATTAAATATCTCTTAAAAGTTTACTTTTATCTAAATATAGGTATTTGACAGCTTCAAAGGGGTTTTCTTTTTTTTTGGGTCTGGTTGTCATCCTCTTTTCATGGTACAAAGAATTTTTATAAAATCTGATACTTTTATCATATCTAGGTCTATGTCTTAGGATTCCAAAAAGGTATAGCTTGTATCCTATAACTAAGTTTAAGTGCCTCTAAATGGTTCATGAAGCAACAGATGTCAGTGCAGCACTTTTCTGTACTTGTCTATGGAATTTACCTTTTTGAGGGGTCAAAACTTACATTCATAAATAGAGACTATATTACTTTTAAACCTAACACCTTAAGCTAAGTTACCACAGAAAGAAAATCTTCATTTTATTACTTTAAGCATAACTTATGCCTCATTCTTTCTGCCCTATTTATTCTGTCAAAAATTCAGGTTCAGCACTTTAATTTGTTTGTACGTTTTGGATGGGTTATACTCGTCTAAAAATTTCAAGGTTGGATGGGTTAGAAACTAGATATCTTAAAGTTAATTTTAGGCTCAAGAAACGGTTCATTTGACCATGTTTAGGTCGAGTTATGGTCTTGAAATCACAGAACATGAATCCGCCAGAAAGTGTTTTACATGTTTTGTTACTTTTTAAACTTTGTTAGAGAACTTTTGGGATGAGTTAGTGAACATGAACACATCATGGTGATGTATGGAAGATTAGAAACAGGTGCTAACCTTAAACAAGCAAAGAGAAGAGATGGTAGTCTTGAAATGCAAGGTAAAGAAGACTTGATCCTTTGAACCAAGAAAAACCCAACAAGAAAAGGTGAAGAAGATGTTGTAGGATGCTTGAAAGCTTCAAAAATCACTTGATCTTCATCCAAAGGCACTTGAACACACAAGATTTGTAGAACTAAAGTTTGAAAGAAGATGAATGGGTGGGAATGGTAAGGTGGTCAAATTTTTAGTGAGAGAGAGTGAGAGGAGTGTGGGTGTTGGTGTAGATGAGAATTAGGGGGTTTTATTACCAATTTAAATCATGGAGTTGTTCAACCATTAATTCATGGAGTTGTTCAACCATTACATGGAGTTGTTCAACCATTACATGGAGTTGTTCAACCATTACATCTCAATAATAATTCGATTAAATGAAGAACATATCTAATAATATCCATAATAATAATAATAATAATAATATGAACAACTTAACCATTTTGCATGCTACATGTTTGACTACCATGTAGTTTTGCAATTTGCTTAATCATACTTAACGGAGAGATTAGCCAATGTAAAAAGTGTTAACGTAAGAGGAAAACTCGGGTTGTCACATTATCCCCCTTTTAGAGGAATTTTCATCCCGAAAATTAAGATGTACTGGCAACATTCTTGAACAGGTTAGGATACTTGCGCATCATTTCGTCCTCTCGTTCCCAAGTGAACTCAGGACCACGCCGGGAGTTCCACCGGACTCTGACAATCGGAATCTTGCTATGCTTTAGTTGTTTAACTTCCCTATCCATGATTTCAACTGGTTCCTCAACAAATCTGATTTTCTCATCTACTTGCAGTTTCTTTAAAGGCACAACCAGTGATTCATCGGATAAACACTTCCTTAGATTGGATACGTGAAAAACATTGTGCACACCACCAAGTTCAGCAGGTAGATTTAATTCATAGGCTATTGGGCCGATCCTTCTGACAATTTCAAAAGGCCCCACGTAGCGAGGGTTCAATTTCCCTCGTTTCCCAAAGCGTATAACTCCCTTCCAGGGAGATACCTTTAGCAAAACTTTATCTCCTTCCTGAAATTCAAGTGGCTTGCGGTGTTTATCAGCATAGCTTTTCTGGCGATCCTTGGCAGTAGCCATGCGTTCTCTTATCTGGACAATTTTCTCATGAGTTTCAAAGATCAATTCTGGGCCAGTAAGTTGACTATCTCCAATTTCTGCCCAGCAAAGCGGTGATCTACATTTACGTCCATATATGGCCTCGAATGGTGCCGCCTTGATGCTCGAATGATAGCTATTATTATATGAGAACTCTACTAAGGTAGATGACCTTCCCAGTTCTTTCCAAAATCAATAACACAAGCCCTAAGCATATCCTCAAGAGTCTGTATGGTTCTTTCACTTTGGCCATCAGTCTGAGGGTGATAGGCTGTGCTCATATCTAGGCGAGTGCCTAGAGCTTTCTGAAGTTTATCCCAAAGATAGATGTAAATCGTGCGTCACGATCAGAGATGATAGACACTGGCACTCCGTGTCTAGAGATAATTTCTTTGATGTAAATCCTTGCAAGCTTCTCCATCTTGTCTTTCTCACGAATGGGTATGAAATGAGCTAATTTGGTGAGACGGTTAACAATAACCCAAATGGTGTCATTGCCCGTTTGAGATTTGGGTAAGCCAGTGACGAAATCCATGGTTATCATTTCCCACTTCCACACGGGGACTACTGGTTGGGTCAACATTCCTGAAGGCTTTTGGTATTCGACCTTGACTTTAGAACAAGTCAAACACTTTGAGACATAAGTCGCAATATCTGCCTTCATTCTTGGCCACCAGTAAACAAGCTTCAAGTCGTAATACATCTTATCTGCACATGGGTGGATAGAGTACCTAGACTTGTGGGCTTCATCCATGATCAAGCTTCTAAGATTCCCGTATAGGGGTATCCAAATCCTTTCTGCTATAAAGCGTACTCCATCTGAATGAACTTCAAACTGTTGGTCTAGCCCTTGGAGGTTTTCATCTTTAATGTTTTCTTCTTTCAATGCTTCAGTCTGTGTATTCAGAATTTGTGCCGGTAGGTTGCTTTGAATGGTAAGTTGTAGGGCTCGTACTCTACGAGGTTTCGTATGTTCTTTCCTACTCAAAGCATCAGCCACAACATTTGCTTTACCGGGATGGTACTTGATGGCACAATCGTAATCGTTTAGTAGTTCAAGCCATCTCCTCTGCCTCATATTCATCTCCTTTTGATTATACAAGTGTTGAAGACTCTTGTGGTCGGTATAGATAGTGCACTTAGTACCGTACAGGTAGTGTCTTCATAGTTTAAGAGCAAACACAACTGCTCCTAATTCTAGATCATGAGTTGCATAGTTCTTTTCATGAGCCTTTAACTGTCTTGAGGCATAGGCTATGACTTTGTCTCGTTGCATCAAAACACATCCCAGTCCCTAAACAGAAGCATCACAGTAGACTACAAAGTCTTCAATGCCGTCAGGTAAGGATACTATAGGTGCACTGCATAACTTCTATTTCAGTGTTTGAAAAGCAGCCTCTTGCTTAAATCCCCAATGATATGCTACTCCCTTTTGGGTGAGCATGGTCAATGGTTGAGCTATCTTGGAGAATCCTTCGATAAATCTCCTACAATAGCCGGCTAGGCCAAGAAATTGTCTAATTTCTGTTGGATTAGAAGGTGTAGGCCAACTTTTGATGGATTCAATTTTAGCTGGGTCTACATGAATGCCATTAGCATCAATCACATGACCAAGGAATTGAACTTCTTTTATCCAGAAATCACATTTTGAGAACTTAGCATAGAGCTCCTCTCTCTTTAGTAATTCAAGGATCAATCTTAGATGTTCCTCATGCTCATGCTCATTTTTAGAATAGATCAAGATGTCATCAATGAAGACAATGACAAACTTGTCTAGATAAGGCTTGCATACACGATTCATGAGGTCCATGTATACGACAGGTGCATTTGTTAGCCCAAACGGCATGACTGTGAACTCAAAGTGACCGTATCGAGTTCTGAAAGCCGTCTTCCTATTATCTTCATCCCTGACTCTCAGCTGATGATAGCCGCTTCTAAGATCTATCTTTGAATAAATGCTTGAACCTTGAAGTTGGTCGAATAAGTCGTCAATACGTGGCAAGGGATAACGGTTCTTGATTGTCACTTTGTTCAGTTCTCGATAGTCAATGCACATCCGAAAGGTTCCGTCTTTCTTCTTTACAAACAACACTGGTGCTCCCCATGGTGACGAGCTAAGTCTGATGAATCCTTTATCCAGGAGTTCCCTAAGCTGGTCAGATAGTTCTTTTAGTTCAGAAGGTGTGAGACGGTATGGTGCCCGAGCTATAGGTGTAGCTCCAGGTGTTAACTTAATTGAGAACTCGACCTCTCTTCTAGGGGGCAAACCAGGCAGTTCATCAGGGAACACTTCAGGAAATTCCCTAACGACTGGTACATCTTCAATCTTCCTCTCCTTCTTATCTTTATCAGTGACTAAGCCTAGGACAACAGTATGTCCTTTTTGAAGACACTTTTAAGCCTTCAAGTTGGAAATAACTCCCATCACAACACCAGTCTTATCTCCCTCAACACACAGGACTTTATATTTGGTAGGGGTATGCGAATCATTTTGTCTTTACATACAATTTCTGCGGAGTTTTTGGATAGCCAATCCATACCAACTACCACATCAAAACTTCCCAAAGTAATGGGCATGAGGTCTATTGGTAGGATATGACCTGATAAACCTAGTGTACAGTTTTTCAGAATTTGTGATGCGGTTAAGGATTTACCATTTGCTAATATGGCTCATCTAGGGGTACAGGTTCCACATTCAAGTGCTTATAGAAAGTATTGGATACGAAGCTTCTATCAGCTCCCGTGTCAAATAAAACTATAACATAAACATCATTTACTAAAAATTTTCCCATAATAATGTTAGGGTCTTTTAGAGCCTCACCTTTGCCAATCACAAAGGCTCTGCCCTTGGCTGTATCTTTCTTTTCCCCAGTGCAATCTCTGGCAACATGGCCCTTTTCTCCACATCTGAAACACGTAACTCCCTTCTTACCATCATTCTGCTGATTACTATCTTTCTTTCCTTGATCTTGAGTCTTGGTCCTACATTCAGGAGCAGTGTGCCCCTTCCTGTGGTATTTGTAGCAAATGACTGCAGTACACTTGCCATGGTGACGCTTGTTACACCTCTGACATCTAGGCGGAATGCCCTGATTGTCACTTTTCTTTTCTGGATGTTGCTTTTTCTGGTCTTGCTTCTTGTTTGCACCTTGATTCTCACTTTCTTTAGAATCTTCGAACTTTCTCTTTCCTGCGCTTTCAGCAGCAGCACCCTTACCCTTGATCCTTGGTGGCAACTTCCCTTGAGCCACAACCTCATTAGTCAGCTTGTGAGCTATCCTAATGGCCTGTTGGATTGAAGTTGAGTTGGAGGAAGTGACCATAGACTGAATGACTGGAGATAGTCCACGAATATAGCCTTCAATTCTTCTGTGAGCAGGCTCCATCATATGTGGGCACAAAGTTGCATACTCATGATTCTCGGTGGTATAAGTTTCAATCTCAGATCCCACCATCTTGTGGTTCCAGCACTCCGTATCAAACTTTTGTACTTCTTCCCTCGGACAATACTCTTCCCTCATCAGTTGTTTGAATTCATCCCAAGCCATAGCATTGGCTAGTGGGAGAGTAAGTCTTGAAACTTCAGTCTTCCAGAATGTGAGTGCAGCTCCACTCAATGCTCCTGAGGCATACTTTGTCCTATTCACATCTGGACATTCAGATATAGCAAAGATGGACTCACATTTCTCAAACCACCTTATGAGCCTAATGGCCCCTTCTGCCCAGTGAAGATATCGGGCTTGCAGTCTAGGAACTTCTTATAGGAATAGTGATGACCATTCTGAGCAGCCTGAATGGCTAGGGCTGAAACAACACCTTGATTGACCAAAACTTGTATTTCTTCAGGAGTCATCCCTCTTGGGACAGTTCCTCTACCGCGTCCTCTACCTCTGCCACTGCCCGCTGATGCGTCCATCTATCATGAAATTATTTTGTGAGAATTCACACTTTGATATATTCAATAGATGCATTCTATATCAAATATTCAAAGTATGGATAATTACTGTAAGATAGATGGGAATTTAAGAAAACTGGGTTTTTCGATTAAATTCAGCAAGGCACGAGTACTAGGGAAACAAGTCTCTCTTTTGGTTAGGACAAGCGTAGCTTAGATTACCAAATGGAACACGTCAAGGTAATTTGACCCATTTTGCCTTAGAGACTTGTGTATTGACCATAGTTTATCACTCATCCCAGAAATCCCCAGGTAAACATAACTGGTCTCGCAATGAGATTTATACGATATGCTTGCCTTAGCCCGAAGGCCTTTTGCCAGGAAATCCAGAATACAGGTGTCTATGTGTCACACAAGTTTATTTGGTTCATAGAATCAAAACCTTGATAAGATTTTCATAGATTAGACATAAAGTCTAAGGAATTGAACCCACGACGATAAGTGTAGATCCCACATGTCGTTGAGAATAAGTTTAGGAAGACAAGTATCTAAGTTTAAGCATACATAAGGCATTTCCTATGCTAAGGCATTAAGTTGCACAAAAGGCATTAGCTAAAGCTTTCTCCAGTTCGTCTATACGGTGGCTCCTCTGGTCAGTAGTTCGTTCTTAGTTTCCTTCCTCTAGAATCGTTTGACATTCTCATTGTAGAAGCATATAACTTCTTAATCCTGGTCGATCTCTAACTAAGGAAATTTACTTTATGAAACTATTGTGTGTGGCTATAGGCTAGATGCAATTCCTAACTCATTATAACTAATGGCTCTGATACCAATCTGTCACACCCTCAAATTCCGGGTCTGGAATTTATCACGGAGGAGTGAACAAACAGGATCGAACACAGTAGTCACACATGAGATACAGTTATCTATATGATGAATTTAGATAATCATTCCATTAATATTCAGAGTAATAAATATTATACGAAGCGGAAATAAAGATAGATTGTTTCTTAACGATACGTCTAATCATATCTCAAACAATAAGCAATATGTATCTTGAGCTCTTATATGATCCTACGTGCATGTCCATAAGCTCCTAGTAGATACCTGAGAATACATGTAAAATCAAGTGTCAACACAGGGTTGGTGAGTTCATAGGTGAGTAAAACATAAATGATAAACCATTAATTATCATCAAAGAAGGATTTACTGTAAAAGTGTGAGTATAAACTACCCACTGGTATCACTTTGTATATGAATAGCCTGTCGGAACCCTTTTATAAGGTGAACCCGCTATCCCACATACTAACTAAGTACAAGCCAACAAATCCTTCACATAGGAATTACCCATGTATCATAGTTTATTATCCTTTTTATGTGTATATTATATTAGTTATAATAATTTCAAATCAGAGGGAGCAAATCCTCCTTTACATTTATCCTCATATGGGTTGTAAGTGGAACTATAATGGCAAACTTTACACATAGTGCACATCTACCTTCTCAACACAAAACAGTCATCCCGAATGACTTATAAGATCTTTTTGCATCTTGATAAGGACCACATGTCCAAACCTTTGTGGGGGTAAGTCACTCCCTGATAGTACTATCCAAAAGATCCCTGCTTGTTTATAGTCCAGTATACAGAGAAGGGTTTTCATTGTAACCATATGTGATCATAAATGTGATCAATTATTATTTAACATAATACACAAAAATAATTTAAAATTTTAATTACAACATGTATTCCTCCCCAAAATATTTAAATGATTAAAAATGGGAATAGTTAAGTATGAACTCACCTCAATTGCACGCGTGAATACTTGCAATAGTCTGTATATATGCTTGGTCTAGGAATCTCCTAAACAAAATCACAATATATTCATGAGGTCATGATTACTAACCCTAGATGGTCATGCATAACTCATCCACAAAGTTAGTCTTGAAAATGTCACTTGACTAATTAGACACGTCGAGTCGTAAATGTTTTATTTAGATTCTTGTCTTCATCTTTATTTTCCTAAAGATACATAATATATTGAAGGTGTTTTATATTAAGTATAATGATATTATACTTTCCATGTGTATGGGTTTCCTTTTTATTAAATATCTCTTAAAAGTTTACTTTTATCTAAATATAGGTCTTTGACATCTTCAAAGGGGTTTCCGTTTTTTTGGGTCTGGTTGTCATCCCCTATTCATGGTACAAAGAATTTTATAAAATCTGATACTTTTATCATATCTAGGTCTATGTCTTAGGATTCCAAAAAGGTATAGTTTGTATCCTACAACTAAGTTTAAGTGCCTCTAAATGGTTCATGAAGCAACAGATGTCAGTGCAGCACTTTTCTGTACTTGTCTATGGAATTTACCTTTTTGAGGGGGCCAAACTTACATTCACAAATAGAGCCTATATTACTTTTAAACCTAACACCTTAAGCTAAGTTACCACAGAAAGAAAATCTTCATTTTATTACTTTAAGCATAACTTATGCCTCATTCTTTCTGCCCTATTTATTCTGTCAAAAATTCAGGTTCAGCACTTTAATTTGTTTGTACATTTTGGATGGGTTATACTCGTCTAAAAATTTCAAGGTTGGATGGGTTAGAAACTAGAAATCCTAAAGTTAATGTTAGGCTCAAGAAAAGGTTCATTTGACCATGTTTAGGTCGAGTTATGGTCTTGAAATCACAGAACATGAATCTGCCAGAAAGTGTTTTACATGTTTTGTTACTTTTTAAACTTTGTTAGAGCACTTTTGAGATGAGTTAGTGAACATGAACACATCATGGTGATGTGTGGAAAATTAGAAACAGGTGCTAACCTTAAACAAGCAAAGAGAAGAGATGGTAGTCTTGAAATGCAAGGAAAAGAAGACTTGATCCTTTGAACCAAGAAAAACCCAACAAGAAAAGGTGAAGAAGATGTTATAGGATGCTTGAAAGCTTCAAAAATCACTTGATCTTCATCCAAAGGCACTTGAACACACAAGATTTGTAGAACTAAAGTTTGAAAAGAAGATGAATGGGTTGGAATGGTAAGGTGGTCGAATTTTTAGTGAGGGAGAGTGAGAGGAGTGTGGGTGTTGGTGTAGATGAGAATTAGGGGGTTTTATTGCCAATTTAAATCATGGAGTTGTTCAACCATTAATTCATGGAGTTGTTCAACCATTACATGGAGTTGTTCAACCATTACATGGAGTTGTTCAACCATTACATGGAGTTGTTCAACCATTACATCTCAATAATAATTCGATTAAATGAAGAACATATCTAATAATATCCATAATAATAATAATAATAATAATAACAACAACAATAATAATAATAATAATAATAATATGAACAACTTAACCATTTTGCATGCTACATGTTTGACTACCATGTAGTTTTGCAATTTGCTTAATCATACTTAACGGAGAGATTAGCCAATGTAAAAAGTTTTAACGTAAGAGGAAAACTCGGGTTGTCATAATTTCCTTATGGCCCAGCAGTCTATTCCGTATAACATAGCTGGGCGTACTGCCACTCTATATAGTTTTCCCTTTAGTTTTTCTGGAAACCTCTTATCATACAAAATCCCTGATGCTGCTCTCCACTTGCACCATCCTTCTTGAACGCGGTGAGCTACATCGCTGTGTATCTCTCCATCTTCCTGTACGTACGAGCCCACATATTTGAACCTAGATGTATGTGGGACCGCCATACCCTGGATACTGATTTGAGTGTCCTCTTCAGCCTCACCACTAAAGTTATAATACATGTACTCCGTCTTAGAGCGACTTATCCTTAATCCTCTGCGCTCTAGTGCTGCCCTCCACTGTTCTAGCCTCTCGTTAAGCACCCTTTTAGATTCTGATATTAAGACAATATCATCCGCAAACAGCATGCACCACGGGACTGGCTCTTGTATAGACTTGGTCATCTCATCCAACACTACTGTGAAAAGAAATGAGCTCAATGCCGAACCCTGATTGAGTCCCACTTCCACCGGAAAGAAGTGTATGTCCCCGACTGGTGATCACACACACGTTTTTGCCCCGTCATACATATCCTTGATTATTTTGATATACTTCTCTGGTATCCTTCTAAGTCGTAGACTTTCCCAAATGAGTTGGCGCGGAACACTGTCATAGGCTTTTTCTAGATCAATGAATACCATATGGAGGTCCCTTTTCTTTTCTCTATATTTCTCCATTATCCTCCTTATGACATGTATGGCTTCTGTTGTAGAGCATCCTGGCATAAATCCAGATTGGTTTATCACTATCTGAGTTTAGTTTTATTGTGTGAATTAATAGCTTTATTCCCCTGTAATTTGTGCAACATTGGACATCTCCTTTTTTCTTATATATAGAGACTATGACACTGCTTCTCCACTTCTCTAGTATCTTCCCGATTCTGAAGATAGTGTTGAATAAGTCTGTTAGCCATTGCAGGCCCTCATCGCCCAGACACTTCCACATTTCAATCGGTATGTTGTCTGGCCCCACTGCCTTAGCTCTTCCTATTTTCTTCAGGGCTCTCATAACTTCGTCGGCTGTGATGCTTCTATAATAACATTTGTTTTGTTGTGTTGTCTGCCTTGTTTATTGAACCGCACATACAAAACGTAAAAAATATAAAACAATAAGTAAGTCGATCTAGGACCAATGCGTTGCGACAAGGCCGTTAAACGAGGGGAAAATAATTGTAAAAACGTTAAACCAAACACGCACTCTGCTGTCTGGTAACTTGAAAATTTTAGATCGAAACGTAAGATGGAAAATTTATAAAATATGAATAGTATAGGGGATGAAAGTTGAAAATAAAAAAATTAGGGGTAAATTATCAAAGATGTAAAAGTAATGAATTAAAATAAAATAGTTAAAGATTACAAAAAAAAGATCGATACAACTCATTAAAGCACATTGTACAACCCATAATAGTATTATATATAATTCTATTGGTGCTACACAGGTGATGTTCTCGGGTCCAACCTGACTTGAACCCGAAAATTTTACACGGGGTTAGCCTGAAAGTTGTATCAGAAGTGTTCTATTTTAAATTCTTAAATTTTAAAATAAAACACATAAAAAATTTAATTAATGACAATAAATATATCCAAAAAAGATAAAATACATAAAAAATTATTAAAAATGGGTCAACCCGTGAACCTATCGGGTTGAACCTCAACCCGACCTGTTTAGCTAAGTGGGTTCATGGGTTCGTCCCAACCCGTTTATAACAAACCCAAACCCGTGAATTTCATGTTAGATTCATGTCGTGTTTTCGAGTCATGTCAGATTTTCAAACCCCTATATAATTCCCTCTAACCAGCCCATCCTCCATTATGTCTCCACATCAGAACGGGCATCCCGACTGCAAAACAGGTTCTTTAAACCCATGATGAGCAGTTGAAATGAAACTACGTGTATAAATTGGGTCGATATGAAGGTTTAGATGAACTTACGATGGTTCGGACGAGCATAAATGTCACACCCCAACCTTGACGGCGGAATCATCAAGATGTGAGAATTATGATTGTTCACAGCCACATAACGCTATTATTACTTTCAAATATATTAATTAAGTTTCAATTGTAACATTACAAGTAAAAGTTCAAACAAAGATACATCCAGAATAAAAGTAACAAGATCATTCGTTTATTTCTCTAAGTCCAATCCTAAGTGTGATAAGCTTCAAGAGTAGAACGCATACTTGGGGGTTTTCTTGAAACATGATAAAATAAAAGGTCAACTATAAATAGTTGGTGAGTTTCCAAGGTTTTCATACATAATATGAAAAGATTACAAGCAGCAATTCATGTCATAGGTTATAAGCTAGTAAGGTTATAGAACACATATCTTTACAATCAAACCTCAACTTGATTACAAGTATATAAGATTGGCTAAGTGTATTTGGTTCCCTAGTGCACAAGCATACGGCTCCTAGGAGTCGGCAATACATCGAATTTAGCACCAAATAGGCTTGTCAGGCCCAAAGATCTAAGACGTCACCAGGCTAGCAATAGTTAATGATTGTAACAAACTATGTATCTCATATAATCACTTACGACACCCAAATAACCATGACAAAATATAAAGATGAATTGCAAGTGCTTTACAAGTCTCAAACGTTTATAAGTGTATGATGTATAAGTATCATGTTTCACTCTAAAATAGTGTGAAATAAAGTAAAAAGGGGCAAGAAAAACTCACATTGATATGGGCATTACAAGATGATAATAAAAGATTAAACGATGATCCAAAGTATCAATTACAAGCACCTAAATATATATATTACAAGTTTAAGGTTAATAATAAGATTAACGTTCAAGTAAGGATTAGGGTTTTGATGGAATTATGGGGTTTTAATAGGTAATGAGTTTTTAACGTAATCATTTATGTTTTGATTCAATTAACAGGACTATTCATTTAAGTATTCTAGAAATGACTGTAAGTATAAATAATGATAGGGTTTAATAAGTAAATACATCTTTATTATTTAAAAATAATTAGAATAACATTTGATTAATAACAATTATTAATCTAAACCTTTAGTTAGTATATTTTATAAGAAAATAATATTTGTAAATAATTTGTGAAATTATAAAATATATAATTTCTACAATTATCATGATAAAACTTTAATTAATAATGCCTATTAATATTATAAAAATTTATTGTTTCAAGTCTAATATTTATTTAATTATTTTAAAAGGAAACAATTTAAATATAAAAGTTGAATAAATGTTAAAAATAATTATAACTTTAAGAGTATAACATTTGGACCAAAAGATTTATTATTTATTATTTGAAATTCATTTTGATATAACTAAACCAAAATAACCTTTGTAAAAAAAGTATTAAATAGAGTATTTAATTATTTAGAGTTGATAAAAAATTTAGTAAATTATTTGGTGGTCCGAAAAATATTTAAAGTTTACAAAAACAATTTTTATATTTATTAACAATTTTTTTGTAATTTTTCTAAGGCTGAAAACCATTAAAAAATATATGGGGGTGCTCGGGTTCGAACCCGGGACCTCCAACTTAGCAAAGGGGACACGAAATCGGTGAACCAAGGCATACAGCCGCGATATCACCCTGTTTTTAAATAATAAAAAACATAACACAAAAGCCCCCTCTTCGACCGATGAACCCTAGAAGCAATTATCCCTAAATTGAACCCCAAATCGTTGATATCAACAAAATCAGGTTTAGGGCTATTGTTTCCCATGTACAAACTAATGTTTTGATGTGTTCATTTACCTGATTTGAATTCGAATTGATACAACAGACAATCAAGAACAAGTCGCGGCCGTAGGTGCACAAAGGATGAGCAATCTTCGATGATAATCAAATTAAACTTGCAGGAAGCTTCGAATGGCTTCACTGATGAAAATCCCTCTATAAATTCCAAGTTAGAAAGCTCGGAACAGGGCCTTCGAATAGGTTGCAGGTCGCGATGAAAGGAGGTGAAGATTGGTATCAGAGCCCATAACTATAGGGATTTAGGTTATTAGACATGGTGACCTAGACTATAGTTGTATGAACCTCATAGAAAGATCCTTATACTTTTTGTTTACATAATGTTTGCATGCTACATAATGCTATGCCTTTTGTACAACTTGATGCCTTAGCATAGGATTGCCTTATGTATGCTTAAACTTTGTTACATGTCTTCCTAAACTTAACTTTGACTTTTTGATTCTCCCCGACAAATGAACTTCCTAAACCTATTCTCAATGACATGTGGAATCTACGCTTATTGTCGTGGGTACAATTCCTTAGACTTTATGTCTAATCTATGAAAATCTTATCAAGGTTTTGATTCTATGAACCAAAGAAACTTGTGTGACACATAGACACCTGTATTCTGGATTTCCTTGCAAAGGCCTTCGGGCTAAGACAAGCATATCGTATAAATCTCATTGCGAGACCAGTTATGCTTACCTGGGGATTTCTGGGATGAGTGATAAACTATGGTCTATACACAAGTCTCTAAGGCAAATGGGTCAAATTACCTTGACGTGTCAACGATTCCAAATGGTAATGCATTACCAAATGGAACCATCCTTTTTGAATCTTAAAAATCCTTGAATCCTTGAACTGGTTTATCACTAAAGTTTTAATATCTTCTTATTCCTAACCTACATAATGTTCCTGTTAATATTGAACCTATCCTACATTTCAACTCTTACGTTTAAACATCGTTATACATTGGAAGTTTCATGTAACTATTTCTATACCTTGACCGACGTGAACATGGATCTTAATATACCCAAAGATATTGGGAATCTAACCGAATGGTCTTCAAAACTTTAAATCGTTACTTATGGTTCTCAAATCTTCTTAAGGATGTGTCCCATAACTAAGAACATGTAATGCTATAGATTGAATTCCTACATCTCGGGATACTTTGCTAATTGAATGTTAACTTTGTTAATTTAAATATTATAAGTGGTCACTCACCTCAATGATCGAATAAACTAATTATAACTTTGTTACCACTTATAAGTACGCTTGTCTTCAATAAGGTTATGGCTGATCTCATGTCTTGAGAAGTCCATGTATTCCCTTTGATTGTGAATCGAATGTTCACATCTCATTGTGATGTCGAATCATTTTTGTCATTGATTTCGTCTTCCCGATTTAAACCATCCAAGATTTGAACACCATCATAACAAATCCTGTTACCTCGAACTTTGATCTAAAGCTTGTAAGCATGATTTTTCCTTTGTTACACTGATGTAACTTGAAATTTTCCGAATTTCTAATTGATTTTATTTTCCTTTCTTCGTTAAGTCAAACTTCGTACCGCTTGCACCGTGGGAGATGCAACAGTTTGCAAGTCAACCTATGACTAAGAACACTCGTTCTCCTAAATGATTCTATCTCATCAAAACAGGGGTGATGCCCTTACTTTGATGGTTCTCTATTCATTTTGATAAATGGTTTCCAATTGTGTGTTTTATGAAATTTCATCCTCTGTATTAGGGCGATTTCCTCATCCTGAGGATTGAAACCAATTATTCTCATTGGAACTTGCACTTCACAAATGACATGATCTCACCAAAATAGGATTGAAACCCGTACTTTAGTGAAAAATGTCAATCTTCGATTATTTTCTTGTTATTATGAAGCTCAATCATCAAGATAGACGTAAATTTCATACCTTTATGATAATTTCATTTTTATGAATTGTATTTCCTCATATGAAACGACCTCATCAAAGTAGGACTGAATTCTGGATTTTGATGAAAAAGTTCATCCTGCTATATTTTGTTTTTGTAAAACTTAATCGTTAAGATAGGAGTGATTTCCCTTACCTTAATGGTGAGTTACCTCATCTTATTTATATGGAACCTCAAAAATGAGTTGGGATCAAACTTTTTGATTGGAAGGTTAGTGGTCATACCTTGAGAGTACACCATCAAGTTAGGGGTGAAAACCATACCTTGATGACTATTCTCATTTCTTGACCTTCAACTTACCATGGTTGTAGTCAAGTGACGAGAAGCATGTAGTAACTTGACGGGTGGAACAATGTTAGTGTTTCAATCTATCAAGCCAAAGCATGATCTCTGAACTGGAAAGGAGACCCGATCGCTTTAGGTTGATTTTGATTCTGAGCTTGGAGCATGTGAATTCTTAAATCGATTTCTTTCCCTTTATGTTCATGTTTTGACTCGATCTAGCTACATCGAACCATTTATTCCTTACTTATCAACTTTCATTTTGTGATATCATCAACACCTGATTACGTGATGGTAGTCTTCCTAAACAATCTTTTGTCAAATAAAGATATTATCAACTTGTGATTATGTCTTTCTAGTCATACGAATGTTCTCGACTATACTTATGGGTTTGATGAATTACGTATGCAATCTACCTTTGGAAATATGTTATCTTGCAAAACATGTTTACAAATACCTATCTTATTGTTTGCGTCATTTCTTGAATCGTTTTTGAATCTTTAACCTTGAAAATCATTGAAATTCTAACTTGGTTTTGAACAACAAGACTCGTTATTATCCTCATTGCGATGTGGTATAATGGTTCATAAACCTTCATAACTTGTAGTCATGGGTTTGGCATAAAGGAAAAGACGTAACTTGGCATGTGTCCAAGTGTCTTACCTTCACATATGACAAAATCTAACCTCCGTGCTCCCGTGAATCTCCTATTTAACTTTTCATTCACTAAATGCTTCTTATTTTAAAAGGTCATGATGGCAATTGGTGCATTGTAGACCGATTGGCTAATTTCATATTGACTTATGTGGGATAACGAGTCGAGAAAATTACTTGTATCTGATTCAAATATTCGTATACCGTGGTATGACGTAAACCATCGATCGTTATTTTGGATGACCGGTTCATTTTCTGTTTTTAATAATATTCTTAACCATCGTCGTGAACTCATTCCAAGATCTTCGCATAACGTATTATTCTTAGACCGATGGTTGGTCAAAGGAGAAATACATATTCACAAGATACGCGTTAAGGTCGTTTCATATGGTGACGTTTGGAATTCTTAAATTCCGACGGTTAACCTTTCTTATCGTTGTTGGTCTTTTATTGATTTCTAGACATCACCTTACCACGAAATTATATTCTGGAAGTTGTGATTGTAAGTCTAACATACCATGGCAACTCATCATCACTTCCAATGTTTCCTCTCAAAACGTCTCGTATTTCACTGGAAGAGTTCAACTTGGCATGTATTATGTCAAGAGACTTGAAGAATTCCCTAAAGTGAAACATCTCATCTGTAATTAAACGTCTATCACTGTCCGTTCGTACGCTTATCTTTCATTTAAACCCTCTTGATCGTTTAAGTTTCATTCTTAATTTCGGGACGAAATTCTTAAAAGTTAGGGAGACTGTAACATCCTGTATTTTTGTGATAATTAAAAGTTAACGTCATTAATTTTTGCAAGGACCATTGTTGTCATTTATGAAACTCACGTGTTGCTTATGTCTCTAACTCTTTAACTTGAAATTTAATAATGTTAATTAATTCTTAATAAATAAATAATCACCGTGATAATAATAGCCATGATAATTATAATAATCATAATAATAATAAGAATAACAACAATAATAATAAAAATAATAATAGTAATAATAATAATAGTAATTACAATAATAATACAATTAATAGTAATAATAATAATAATAATATTAATAATTTTGATAATTTATAAAAACTATTTAAACTTAATAATGTTAAAACTTAAAATTAATTAAGTTAGGGGGGTTAGTTGGTCAATTTACAAACTCTAAATGGAAGATTGGGCATAAAATAATAGAACTTGAAACTACAGGGACCATTTGTGTAATTTATTTAAAACTACCCAAACCGCCCCCCTCTCCCCGTCGGTCTCCTTGCCGCCGGCCACCGGCTCCGGCGAGCCCACGACACCAAAAACCAGTCGATTTTAACTAAATTAAACACTCCCGACACACTCACGTGATAGATTCGAACCTGTGCCCACTTTAATTTGAAAATTTGAATCGTTCAGTGCGATCTAGAACCGCTCCGCTTTCGGCCGCTTTACAGGCCATCGATCGCACTAACCTCTATTATAATCCAATTAATTGAACCCGAACGATTGTATATCTATCTGTAATCGTTTAACCATTTCAATTCATCTGAAACACACACGAAAACACACCAATCATCACCTCCTTCCATCGCGACCTGTAACCTATTTGAAGGCCCTGTTCCGAGCTTTCTAACTTGGAATTTATAGAGGGCTTTTCATCAGTGAAGCCATTCGAAGCTTCCTGCAAGTTTAATTTGATTATCATCGAAGATTGCTCATCCTTTGTGCACCTACGGCCGTGACTTGTTCTTGGTTGTCTGTTGTATCAATTCGAATTCAAATCAGGTAAATGAACACATCAAAACATTTGTTTGTACATGGGAAACAATAGCCCTAAACCTGATTTTGTTGATATCAACGATTTGGGGTTCAATTTGGGGATAATTGCTTCTAGGGTTCATCGGTCGAAGAGGGGGCTTTTGTGTTATGTTTTTAATGATTTAAAAACCGGGTGATACCGCGGCTGTATGCCTTGGTTCACCGGTTCCGTGTCCCCTTTGCTAAGTTGGAGGTCCCGGGTTCGAACCCGGGCACCCCCATATATTTTTTAATGGTTTTTAGCCTTAGAAAAATTACAGAAAAATTGTTAATAAATATAAAAATTGTTTTTGTAAACTTTAAATATTTTTTGGACCACCAAATAATTTACTAAATTTTTTTATCAACTCTAAATAATTAAAATACTCTATTTAATACTTTTTTACAAAGGTTATTTTGGTTTAGTTCTATCAAAATGAATTCCAAATAATAAATAATAAATCTTTTGGTCCAAATGTTATTCTCTTAAAGTTATAATTATTTTTAACATTTATTCAACTAAATTGTTTCATTTTAAAACAATTAAATAAATATTAGACTTGAAACAATAAATTCTTATAATATTAATAGGCATTATTAATTAAAGTTTAATCATGATAATTGTAGAAATTATATATTTTATAATTTCACAAATTATTTACAAATATTATTTTCTTATAAAATATACTAACTAAAGGTTTAGATTAATAATTTGTTATTAATCAAAACGTTATTCTAATTATTTTTAAATAATAAAGATGTATTTACTTATTAAACCCTATCATTATTTATACTTACATTCATTTCTAGAATACTTAAATGAATAGTCCTGTTAATTGAATCAAAACATAAATGATTACGTTAAAAACTCATTACCTATTAAAACCCCATAATTCCATCAAAACCCTAATCCTTATTTGAACGTTAATCTTATTATTAACCTTAAACTTGTAATATATATCAATGTGAGTTTTTCTTGCCCCTTTTACTTTATTTCACACTATTTTGGGGTGAAACATGATACTTATACATCATACACTTATAAACGTTGAGACTTGTAAAGCACTTGCAATTCATCTTTATATTTTGTCATGGTTATTTGGGTGTCGTAAGTGATTATATGAGATACATAGTTTGTTACAATCATTAACTATTACTAGCCTGGCGACGTCTTAGATCTTTGGGCCTAACAAGCCTATTTGGTGCTAAACTCGATGTATTGCCGACTCCTAGGAGCCGTATGCTTGTGCACTAGGGAACCAAATTGTGACACCTCACAATATCAAGCAAAGAACATGGTGGTTTACTGTCACATTAGTGTGACGGTTCAGATGATACAGATGGATTTAAAGAACAAAGTTTTAGAAACATTCAAGATATTCTCAAATCAGAAAGGAAACCTAATATTCTTCTTGTTGAAGATCATGTGGTGAATGTGATGGTGTGTGGCATCTGTCACCAATAGACCGTCAAATCGGCATTAAGCTCGTTAACTCATCGTGTGTATTAACGATCCTCACGTATGTTCATAATCTATTTATCGTGTTAACCGAATTATCTACGTGTTCTCGTTCCGTGTGTGTGTGAACTATCCTTACATATTTATTATTATATATATATATATATATATATATATCGTTTTAGTTGAATTTGTCGTATACACGCTCGTATTAATAATAATAATAATAATAATAATAAAAATAATAAAAATAATCATAATAATATTAATAATAATAATCATAATAATAAAAATAATAATAATAATAATAAAATAAAAAATAATAATAATAATAATAATAATAATAATAATAATAATAATAATAATCATAATAAAGTCCAGGGGGCAATTTGTCAATTCTGAAACTTCAAAAGAAGTTTAAAAACATAAAATAATAAATATTAAACCGCAGGGACCAAAATGTAAATTTCCAAATTACAAAATCAACCCCCCGCCCATTTCCCTTTCGATTTTCCGGCCAAAATTCCGGCCGAAGTCCGGCAACACTCCGGCGACCGCCAAAAACACATAAAAACCCAATTTTTACAGCCCAAATTACACCAAACCGCTTCGTGGACAAGAATCGAACTCAATGCACACACAAAACGCGTAGAAATGGTCGATTAACGGCTAAAACCTTTTTCACTTTATTTTCCGAAAGTTCAACGGCTAATTCACCCACTAAACACTAATATAATCAAATCTAATCGACACACTCGAACTTTATCAGCCTATAAATCAAATGTAACCCGTAATTCTAATCACAAACACATAAACAAGCAGATTCGATCATCACCTCTGTTCGAACCTGCAACTCAATCAACCGTCATTCTCCGACCCATATACACTGCAATTAACATAGGGCTTTCAATCATTAGCCTCATTCGAAGCTGTCCGTGCAATCAATTTGATTTTCATCCGTGTTTGATCATCACTCGTATTCAAGCTAACTCGCGACTTGTTCTTCACTGTTCTTAGCATCAAATCAAACCAAAACAGGTAATTAAACACTCCAATCTATTCGTTTTTATATAAGGATTAAAAGCCCCATGAAATTGTTCATTAACAGAATCGAATCGAGGGTCAATTTGACCCAAATCGAATTAGGGTTTATATCAATTTGGGGAAACGGGTCAACCATGTTTAAAATAAAAGGAACCGAGAGTTAACGCGGCTGAGGCCTTTGGTTCACTGGTACACGGGTGAGTTTATGAGTTGGAGGTCCCGGGTTCGAACCCGACTACCTCAACTATTTTTTAAGCCATTTTAAGCCTCAATAAAATACAGAAAAATTCTTAAAAATTATAAAAATAATTTTTATAAACTTTCCTTATTTAAAATACTACATAAACATTTTCTGTAAATTAATTTTATTTAAAAACCTTAATAATCCTTATAAAATAATATTTATAAATAATATAAATAATTATTTTTATAAAAATAGACATTAAATCGTGTTTAATTATGAAATATTCACCAGGATCATAGAAATTACACAACATATAATTTCACAAATTATTTACGAATATAACTATAAGTTATTTCTTATAAAATATATTTTAAATTAATTAAACTTAAATATACAAATCACTAAATTTATAATCCCACTCAAATATATATATAACTAATCGTGGGCGTCAAACCGAACCGACTCGAATTCAATCAAACATATCTATTCGCGCTGAATATGTTTTAAAGGCTTAGTTATAATCAATAATAGGTATTGATCGTGTTTGATCGTGCCTTGCTTTATTCTGTGAAGTCTTTGTGCATTACATCAATTCAAGGTGAGTTTCGTGGCCCTTTTTATGCTTATACAAGTTTTAATGTTTTCAATCAATGGGGGAAAAGTATGCTCACCCGTTTTCAATGTTGTACATCATATATTCAATATTCATACTTGGAATCAACGTGATACTGTTTTGCATACATACATGGTGTTATTCTATGGATTCTTACAACCATTAATTCCCGGTTTGGGAACCCGCGGTTAGGTATTGGTAGTACTACCGGGTTGACACCCCACCCTTCGACGATTGGTTAACTTGTGAGTTACCAACACAGCTGCCAGCAATCAGGCCAAGGGTGAATATATTCCGTCTAATTTATATGCATAACGTCATTAGGTTTGGTTGTCTAAAAGACATGTTATGTGGTTTTGCTTGCAGTATGATTCCACATCAAATTCTATACAACATCAACTACATGTTTTCAATTTAAACCTGCGGAACTCACCAACATTATGTGTTGACATTTTGAGCATATCTTTTCAGGTGATCATAATCAGAGAGGATAGCTAGAGCAGATGCCTTAGTAGAGACCCTCAGGATTTCAATAGATTTACATTAGTGATTGTATATCATTTGTTTTCATTTGTGAACTCCGTGTATTTTGGATTTAGAATCAATAAGACTATGATAGTCGTGGAACTGACTAACCACGACACAAGTCACCATTGTGTCGGGCGACATCATGACACGAGGATTTTGCATATATTATGTCTCTGTAATTATACCAAGTGTTATGACGATCCCGTCCGTCGCATCCTCGTGTTTCCGCTATAAGCGAGGGTGTGACACAAATACACTTAGCCAATCTTATATACTTGTAATCAAGTCGAGGTTTGATTGTAAAGATATGTGTTCTATAACCTTACTAGCTTATAACCTATGTCATGAATTGCTACTTGTAATCTTTTATATTATGTATGAAAACCTTGGAAACTAACCAACTATTTATAGTTGACCTTTTATTTTATCATGTTTCAGGAAAACCCCCAAGTATGCGTTCTACTCTTGAAGCTTATCACACTTAGGATTGGACTTAGAGAAATAAACGAATGATCTTGTTACTTTTATTCTGGATGTATCTTTGTTTGAACTTTTACTTGTAGTGTTACAATTGAAACTTAATTAATATATTTAGAATTAATAATAGCGTTATGTGGCTGTGAACAATCGTAATTCTCACATCTCGACGATTTCGCCGTCAAGGTTGGGGTGTGACAGATTGGTATCAGAGCCCATAACTATAGGGATTTAGGTTATTAGACATGGTGACCTAGATTATAGTTGCATGAACCTCATAGAAAGATCCTTATACTTTTTGTTTACATAATGTTTGCATGCTACATAATGCTATGCCTTTTGTACAACTTGATGCCTTAGCATAGGATTGCCTTATGTATGCTTAAACTTTGTTACATGTCTTCCTAAACTTAACTTTGACTTTTTGACTCTCCCCGATAAATGAACTTCCTAAACCTATTCTTAACGACATGTGGAATATACGCTTATTGTCATGGGTTCAATTCCTTAGACTTTATGTCTAATCTATGAAAATCTTATCAAGGTTTTGATTCTATGAACCAAAGAAACTTGTGTGACACATAGACACCTGTATTCTGGATTTCCTGGCAAAGGCCTTCGGGCTAAGGCAAGCATATCGTATAAATCTCATTGCGAGACCAGTTATGCTTACCTGGGGATTTCTGGGATGAGTGATAAACTATGGTCAATACACAAGTCTCTAAGGCAAATGGGTCAAATTACCTTGACATGTCAACGATTCCAAATGGTAATGCGTTACCAAATGGAACCATCCTTTTTTAATCTTAGAAATCCTTGAATCCTTGAACTGGTTTATCACCAAAGTTTTAATATCTTCTCATTCCTAACCAACATAATGTTCCTGTTAATATTGAACCCATCCTACATTTCAACTCTTATGTTTAAACATCGTTACACGTTGGAAGTTTCATGTAACTATTTCTATACCTTGATCGACGTGAACATGGATCTTAATATACCCAAAGATATTGGGAATCTAAACCGAATGGTCTTCAAAACTTTAAACCGTTACTTGTTGTTCTAAAATCCTCTTAAGGATGTGTCCCATAACTAAGAACATGCAAAGCTATAGGTGGAAGTCCTACATCTCGGGATACTGTGTCTAGGCAAAGTGTAAATAGTGATCTGATTTGATCATTGAATCTGTTTACTTGACTCGAAACCCTTGAGATGATTAATCATTTATAAGTACGCGTGTCTTCAATAAGGTTATAGCTGACCTCATATCTTGAGAAGTCCATGTAGTTCCTTTCGATTGTGAATCGAATGTTCACATCTCATTATGGTGTTGAATTATCCTTGTCCTTGATTTCGTCTTCCCGATTTAAACCATCCAAGATTTGAACACCATCATAACAAATCCTGTTACCTCGAACTTTGATCTTAAATTTTGCAAGCATGATTTTCCTTAACTTGAAATTTTCTGAATTGATATACTTTTCCTTTCGTAGTTAAGTCGAATCTTGAACCGTTTGCACTGTGGGAGATGCAAGAGTTTGCAAGTCAACCTATGACTAAGAACACTCGTATCTCCTAAATAATTCTAACTCATCAAAACAGGGGTGATTCCCTTACTTTGATGGTTCTCTATTCGTTTTGATAAATGGTTTCCAATTGTGTGTTTTATGAAATTTCATCCTCTGGATTAGGGCAAATTCCTCATCCTGAGGATTGACTTCAATTATTCTCATTGGAACTTGCACTTCACAAATGACATGATCTCACCAAAATAGGATTGAAACCCGTACTTTGGTGACAAATGTTAATCCTTGATTGTTTTCTTCTTATTATGAAGCTCAATCATCAAGATAGACGTAAATTTCATACCTTGATGATAATTTCATTTTTATGAATTGTATTTTCTCAAATGAAACGATCTCGTCAAAGTAGGAGTGAATTTTAGATTTTGATGAAGAAGTTCATCCTGTTATATTTTGTTTTTGTAAAACTTCACCGTTAAGATAGGAGTGATTTCCCTTACCTTAATGGTGAGTTACCTCGTCTTATTTATATGGATCCTCAGCAATGAGTTGGGATCGAACTTTTTGATTGGAAGGTTAGTTGTCATACATTGAGAGTACACCATCAAGTTAGGGGTGAAAAACATACCTTGATGACTATTCTCATTTCTTGATCTTCAACTTTCCATGGTTGTAGTCAAGTTACGAGAAGCATGTAGTAACTTGACGGGTGGAACAATATTAGTGTTTCAATCTATCAAGCCAAAGCATGATCTCTGAACTGGAAAGGTGACCCGATCACTTTAGGTTGATTTTGATTCTGAGCTTGGAGCTTGTGAATTCTTAAATCGATTTCTTTCCCTTTATGTTCATGTTTTGACTCGATCTAGCTACATCGAACCATTTATTCCTTACTTATCAACTTTCATTTGAGATATCATCAACACCTGATTACGTGATGGTAGTCTTCCTAAACAATCTTTTGTCAAATAAAGACATTATCAACTTGTGATTATGTCTTTCTAGTCATACGAATGTTCTCGACTATACTTATGGGTTTGATGAATTACGTATGCAATCTACCTTTGGAAATATGTTATCTTGCAAAACATGTTTACAAATACCTATCTTATTGTTTGCGTCATTTCTTGAATCGTTTTTGAATCTTTAACCTTAAAAATCATTGAAATTCTAACTTGGTTTTGAACAACAAGACTCGTTATTATCCTCATTGCGATGTGGGTATAATGGTTCATAAACCTTCATAACTTGTAGTTATGGGTTTGTGATGCGGTGTGAAAGTATATATATTTTGATAAGGGTTTTTCGCACAAATTCAGTTTTAAATGGTTATTACTAATACTAACTACACACACAAAAGGCAAGTGTACCTATCGTGAGGTAATATAGTGTTGGTAAGAACCGAGTGTCAATCCGTGGACACACTAAGACTACTCAACAATCCTTATAATTGACTATCAATTTTTGTTTAAGAGAATGATAAGTTGCATTGATGTAAATTATGGTTTCTTTAGGGTTTTAGACTAACAATAAAAATAATAAATAAAGGAAAACAAGTTGAAACTTTTGGATTTAAAATCAGGGAATAAAGGCTATCATCCTAACTTGGATTACGCTTATGTAATTGTGATGAAGTGGTGGTGTGATTAAAGATATTGAATAAAGTAATTGTGTTAACGTTTATAAAGATGAGCTGGCGCGATTTCTCGTCTATCCGCTCCGTAGTGACCAGGACCAACACAGGTTAAGATTTACTGCTTAGGTCAAGGCCCTAGTGATGTAGGTAAATCTTTTGTGTCCTTTTTGACATACGATTTCTGAAAACATAACTTAATGTAAGAAGAGAGTTGATTAAATTCTATTCTAACATACCATTAATTTTAGAAAACCATAACAATTACTGTAGATTTCTCAGACTAATAAAAGGGAACCCGTAAATGATCAGAAAGTTAAGGTCTTATGATTTCTAATAACCATCTCTAGTTAATTAGCCATAGTTGTTATGAATAAATGTTGATCATACGTTTTCAACCGTGTATGACAATCACAATTACAAACCATAAACTTATAACCCCCCGTTCAAATGTAGGTGCTACCCATCGAAAGTTTTCCCAAGACCACCATAACATTAACACACTATTTATCACACCATTAATTCATCACAAATTACATAAGTTTCATCCAAGTAGGATGATAATAGGATTTTAGCTTATAACGAGCTGTAATATAACAAACAACATAGAAGATAGATATGGATTCATTTATAAAATAGAACAATCAAACCAATGATTCACAATGGATGGTGTTTAGACAATCCCGAGCTTTTCCAAGTGTTGTATGCACCTCCCGAGCCTCCAAATGGTCTTTAAAGCTTGATTCCTGAGAGAATTCTGAAGAGTATCCCTTCCACCAAAAGCTTGCAAAATGAAGAACTTGGCCCTCTATTTATAGGCTTCTCGAAGTGTTTAAGCACGGCCCCGTGACAAAAAGGCACGGCCCCGTGTTAGTACAATGCTTACGGAAGTTGGTCGGATCGTACGCGCAGGGGTTGTCGGGCACGGCCCCGTGACAATTTGGGCACGGCCCCGTGAAATGGGGGATCACGGCCCCGTGGTCATATGGGGCACGGCCCCGTGTTGACTTTTGGGGGACGATACTTTTGTCCTGTCAGATGTCCAATCACGGGGTTGTGCCAAATTAGCACGGGGGTGTGTTTTAGGCAAGGCATGGGGGCGTGCTTAATGAGGCACGGCCCCATGCTTGGAGCTTTAAGCTTGGATTTCTTCAATTTCTTGTCCATTATGCTCCTTTTGTCCATCTTGCCCTTCACAACACCTGAAAACACAATTAAATGATTTTAAGTACATAATCACCATTTTTCGGGAGGAATCAAGGAATAAATGATGTGCTTTTGATAGTGTTTATATGTATAATTTGAAGCACATCAGTTTGGCATAAAGGAAAAGACGTAACTTGGCATGTGTCCAAGTGTCTTACCTTTACATATGACAAAATCTAACCTCCGTGCTCCCGTGAATCTCCTGTTTAACTTTTCATTCACTAAATGCTTCTTATTTTAAAAGGTCATGATGATAATTGGTGCATTGTAGACCGATTGGCTAATTTCATATTGACTTATGTGGGATAACGAGTCGAGAAAATTACTTGTATCTGATTCAAATATTCGTATACCGTGGTATGACGTAAAACGTCGATTGTTATTTTGGATGACCGGTTCATTTTCTGTTTTTAATAATATTCTTAACCATCGTCGTGAACTCATTCCAAGATCTTCCCATAGCGTATTATTCTTAGACCGATGGTTGGTCAAAGAAGAAATACATATTCACAAGATACGCGTTAAGGTCGTTTCATATGGTGACGTTTGGAATTCTTAAATTCCGACGGTTAACCTTTCTTATCGTTGTTAGTTTTTTATTGATTTCTAGACATCACCTTACCACGAAATTATATTCTGAAAGTTGTGATTGTAAGTCTAACATACCATGGTAACTCATCATCATTTCCAATAAATAAATAATCACCGTGATAATAATAGCCATGATAATTATAATAATCATAATATAATAAGAACAACAACAATAATAATAAAAATAATAATAGTAATAATAATAATAGTAATTATAATAATAATACAATTAATAGTAATAATAATAATAATAATAATAATAATATTAATAATTATGATAATTTATAAAAACTATTTAAACTTAATAATGTTAAAACTTAAAATTAATTAAGTTAGGGGGGTTAGTTGGTCAATTTACAAACTCTAAATGGAAGATTGGGCATAAAATAATAGAACTTAAAACTACAGTGACCATTTGTGTAATTTATTTAAAACTACCCAAACCGCCCCCCTCTCCCCGTCGGTCTCCTTGCCGCCGGCCACCGGCTCCGGCGAGCCCACGACACCAAAAACCAGTCGATTTTAACTAAATTAAACACTCCCGACACACTCACGTGATAGATACGAACCTATGCCCCACTTTAATTTGAAAATTTGAATCGTTCAGTGCGATCTAGAACCGCTCCGCTTTCGGCCGCTTTACAGGCTATCGATCGCACTAACCTCTATTATAATCCAATTAATTGAACCTGAACGATTGTATATCTATCTGTAATCGTTTAACCATTTCAATTCATATGAAACACACACGAAATGTAACGCCCCGAAATTTCCCGAAACAAGCCATTTAATAATAATGGGCTTTTAAGGGTTAATTTAATAAATAAAGGGGTAAATTAGTGGGCTATGGATCAAACTAGCCTTAATGGGCTAGACTTGGTGGGTTTAAGGGCCCTAATCAGCCCTTAAACATGCATAATCAGTCCCATTCCATCACATTACAACCCTAGCCACCAAATTCGTAGAGAGAGAAAGTAGAGAGAGAAAGTGAAGAAATTCAAGATTTGGAACTTGAAGGTTGGAAGGATTGAAGTTCTGGTGGATTGGAGCATCAAAACACAAGGAAAGAGCATCAAAACACAAGGAAAGAGCAACAAAACGAGGTAAGAATCGGCCTCTAAGGCCTTCTGTAGATCAAACCCGAATTCTAGGGTTTTGGGTTTTGAAAAGTTTAAAGAAACACATAAAACAAACAAACAAATATACCCAGTAAATCCCACTCAAGAGCAGGGTCTGGGAGGGGTAGGTGGTGGCGAGTCTTTCCTCTATCTTGGGAGATAGAGAGACTGCTTCCGGAGAGACCCCCGACTCACAAACAAAATCAAATAACAATCACAATCATAATAAACGGCAGAAAACATACAGGTATAAGTCCTATAGAAACATAGAAAGTGTGTACAACAAATAAGCAGGAAGAATCACGGTAGATTAAGGAAAATAGGGGGCCCGTAACAATTCTACATCTACCCTTCCCACCCACAGGTCCAACTAAAGTCCTTAATTTTAATTCTACGCCTCCACTCACTCCTATCCTCGATCATGTGCTCAAAGAGGTGCAGGTCTATCATATCTCGCCTAATTATGTCATCCCAAGTCAGCCTAGGTCTACCTCTACTCCTCCTTCCCTCCCTCCACGTTGATGTTCTCTGCTGCTCTAACGGGTGCTACCATCGACCTTCGTTTTACGTACCCAAACCATCTTAATCTCCCCTCTCGTATTTTATCTGTGATACAAGCAACCTGTAGCCCCTGTCGAAATACGTCGTTTCTTATTCGATCCAATCTTGTGTGTCCACCCATCCAAGTATAAAGGTCGAATTTTTACGTATAAAAACGTGTAAAAAGCTTAGATATGGTTTCATGGAAGGTAAACTAAGGATTTAGACGTAAAAAGTTAAGATTTTGGGTTAAAAATGGGCTGACTCTGAGTTTCTGTTCATCCAGTGAAACTGGGCCCCTATCCAGCGAATTTAAGCATTCAACCAGCGAAACTGCACATTAGTTCAGCGAGACTAGGAGAAATTCCAGTGAAACTACAGTTTCTCTGGGGCGCTAAGACCCAGACTGACCTATAGGCTTTGCGAGACTAGGGAATTCCAACGAAAGTTGGGCGCTCAAGGCAGCGAATCTGCCTAGCGAAACTAGCAGAAATGCTGCCCAGCGAAAATGGCAGCGAAACTGTAGTTTCGCTGTAGCAAAACTATGGGCGAAACTATGAAGAAAATGACGTTATTGCATGTTAACTTTCGTGCAGCTAGAGTATTCAGGATATAGCCTAAGTGACTTAGAATTTAAGCTACTTGGACGAGTTCAGGTGAGTTCTAGGTCCCCTATTTTATACATGCTTTAAATGTTTTGGGGCGGTATGCATACTAATATATATACTTTTATGACCAGTTCTTTTAAAGTAAAGTTTTACTTACTATCTTCTATGGGAAACGGGATTTTCTAACAAATTGATAACGTGTTTTTCCTTATTGAGATATAACCTTGTAGTGATGGATTGCCTTCGAGATGTGTTGTGTTATATTACATATATATAACTTAAATAAGAAAGTGAAACGTAAAGAAAGGTTATGTGGCCCATAACGTGTACCTGGATAATGTAAAGTCTTGCAAGTAAAGTCCTGCAAGCAAGGGATAAAGTAAAGACTTGCAAGCAATGGCTAAAGGAGGGTTGCATTTGTTTTGCCCTCACCCGGATAAAGTAATGCTCGAACAGGCAGGTCTGTAAGCCCTGAATTGGCATGACAATAATGGCCCGATCGAGTACGACTGTAAGCCCTTAATTGGCGTGTCGGTAAAGTCCTAGGCGAGCCTAGGCACCGATTGTGACAGAGAATTGACGGATAAAGAAGAGTAATAAATAACGAGAAATGAAAAGTAATGATAAAATATCGATAAAGTGATAGCCTGTATGTATTGATGCTTGATAGACGAGAACTATTTTCAACTGCTAAAGATAATACCTTTACAATAGTATTTACAAAGAAAACCTAGAATTCACTCAGCGAAGCTGACTTTTGTATGCATATCAGTTGACAGGTAAGAGTTAGAGCTACGGAATAGAGGCATGGGACTGAAGCTTCTTGGCACTAGAAGACTGGCATCCCGGATGAAGAAAAGCTAAACAAAGAACTCCTAAATAGTTTTTGTGGATTAAAGACAATGTTTATATTTTACTTGTAATGAATTGAAATGACAGTATTTTTCCGCTGCAATATATATTTTATACGTATATGAGTAAATGACTGTTTTAAATCGATGTTTTGCTGTGAATGACCAACTGTGAGGCTTCCCTGAGAAAGGTGGGCCTTACAAATTGGTATCAGAGCCAATGTTTAAGAGATTTGGGAAAACTGTTTTTGTAAACCTAAACTTAAACAGATAATGGGACCAAGTGTCAAGGATGCCAGTCCAAGAAGCTCCATGCCAAGAGGTAACAAAGTATGTTGTAGGTGTTATTCCGAGGGATAGTGCCTTCTTATTTAAGTAAGAGCCGAGGTAGAGTATGATAAAGTTATCTGTGACACCTATCTGAATTTATGTGACTTATACGTGCATAGAATAGGTATAGTAGGTTCTAGTGTTAGTGTGGTTTAGGATAGGAAAGTTTATGGCACGAGGAGTTCTGTAAGTAGTTAATCACAACTGGCCACTGTTATTAAAAATTTACAAAACTTGTCGTGAACTGAACTTGCCTTGAAAGACCATATTAACACTCGGAATCTTATAGTAAGTAGGAAGAATGGCACCAAAGAAAGAAGTTCCAACCATGGTCACCCGAAGAAGCACTAGGGGAAGGCCCCCGACTAGGGCAAAGGAAACTGCAAGTGCAACTGTGAAGCCAACAAAAGGGTCAACCAGGAAGCCGGCTGAGAAACCGGTTAAGGAGGAGGAGGTTGAGTTAGAAATGGGAGCCGAGGGGCTCACTACTGACCAGGCAAAACTGAAGGAGACAGTAAAGGAAGCTATTGCCCAAGAGGTGCACCAGGTCCTCTCTGGAGTGATGCCCGCTCTGCTTGCGGAATTTGTGGAGTAGGTTAAGGGCGACAGTAAGAAGAGTACAGCTTCGAGAAGGTGGATAAGAAGGGAGCGGTCAAGACTGAGGAGTTGAGCGATGAGGGAGATCGTCTGGGTAACCATGACGGTCCCGAGGTGGAAGAGAGGGCGAAGGGGTGCAGCTACGGGGATTTTCAGAGGTGTAAGCCCCCGACGTTCGATGGTACTGGTAACGCTGCCACTGCCCAGCGTTGGATCAGGGAAATGGAGGCCGTACAGAAGATCAGTGAGTGCCGTGAAAACCAAAAGGTGAAGTTTGCTTCCCACTCCCTTTTGGATCCAGCACTGTGTTGGTGGGATAACATTGTTGAGTCTTACGGAGAGGAGGCAATTGAGAGTATGAAATGGCCGGAGATGAAGAAATTGGTGATAGAGGAGTACTGCCCGGAAAGAGAGCTTGACAAGATTGAGCAAGAGTTCGTGAGTTTGGAGGCTGGAAATATGACTCACCAGGAGTACACTACAAAATTCAATGAAATGGCACATCTGGTGCCTGACTTGGTGACTCCTGAATCCAAGAGAATCAAGAGGTACATACAAGGGTTGCCTCTGGACATTCGTAGGGACATGGTCACGGCCCGACCTGGTACTTTTAGATTAGCGGTGGACCTCAGCGGAAGGTTGTACGATCATCGCAGGCCGGTGATAGTGGGTGAGACGAAGAAGGCTTGGAATAACAATGGGAAGAGATATGGAAGTGGTTGCCACCAACCGGGAACAAGAAAGCAAGGGTGGATGCAAAACAGATGGTTGTGAAGGGGGTCGAGGAAGTTAAGAACTGTGGGAAGTGTGGGAGGAGGCATCCCGGAGAGTGCCGATTGGGTAGCCATGGGTGCTACCGGTGTGGGAAACGGGTCACATGGCTAGGGAGTGCCCGGAAGTAAACGAGTGCTTTAACTGCCATGAGTCGGGGCACTACAGCAAGGATTGTAAGAAAGCTAAGCCAGGAAGCTCGGGAACGAGCAGGGGTGATGACAAGGGGATGATGGAAAGCCCAAGGTCAAGGCAAGGGCTTTCACCATGAACAAGAAGGAAGCAAGGAAGGACCCGGATGTAGTGTCAGGTACGTTCCTTGTCAATGATGTTTGCGCCTCCATATTATTTGATAGTGGTGCCAGTAAGAGTTTCGTATCTGGATCCTTCTGTGCTACACTAGATGTCCAAACTAAGGAAATAGATGATGCCTTCGAAGTAGAAACAGCCGATGGTAAGTCCATTAGAATAGTCAGGATGATAGATGATTGCCACATTAAACTAGGAGGCCATTACTTTCCCGCACGATTGTTTGTTATGCCCTTAGGAGGTTTCGACGTCGTACTAGGGATGGATTGGCTAGCGGCCCACGATGCTAACATAGTATGCCAACAGAAGATGATCCGATTAACGGCTCCAGATGGTAGTTCGGTTACGATCTACGGTGATAACGATTGTAAGGTTCCAAGGATCATTTCCATGATCAAGGCGGAGAAATGTATGAGGCGAGGGTGCGGAGCTTATCTAGCGTATGTCATGGATGTTAAAGATAAAGCGAAAGAGTAGCCCGATGTACCAGTGGTGCGGGACTTTCCTGACGTATTCCCGGAGGATCTGCCCGGAGTACCACCAGATAGAGAGATAGAGTTTCAGATTGACTTACTGTCAGGAGCCCAACCCATTGCCAAAGCACCCTACCGCCTAGCTCCGTCCGAGATGAAGGAGCTCATGTCATAACTGCAGGAACTCCTTGATAAGGGATTCATTAGGCCCAGCATTTCCCCATGGGGTGCTCCCGTGCGGTTTGTGAAGAAGAAGGATGGCAGCATGAGGATGTGTATAGATTACCGGGAATTAAATAAGCTGACTGTGAAGAATCGATACCCTCTACCCCGGATAGATGATCTGTTTGATCAATTGCAAGGGGCAAGCTGGTTCTCCCGAATAGATCTCCGATCTGGATATCACCAACTAAAGGTAAGGGATCAAGATATCCCGAAGACGGCTTTCCGAACACGCTACGGCCACTATGAGTTTCTGGTTATGTCCTTTGGGCTAACCAATGCTCCTGCGGCATTCATGGACTTAATGAATCGCGTGTGTCGGCCGATGTTGGATCGATCAGTGATAGTCTTCATTGACGATATTTTGATATACTCAAAGAATGAAGGAGACCACGCTTGTCATATTAAGGAGGTGTTGGAGACTTTACGAAGGGAGAAACTATACACGAAGTTCTCTAAATGTGCCTTCTGGCTACGGGAGGTGCAGTTTTTAGGGCACGTTATAAATTCCAAGGGAGTAATGGTTGATCCAGCGAAAGTTGAAGCAGTTACGCAATGGAATTCCCCGAGGACGCCATCCGAAATCCGTAGTTTCTTGGGATTGGCTGGTTATTATAGAAGGTTCATCAAAGATTTCTCGAAGATAGCTTCCCCATTAACAAGGTTAACGAGGAAGAACGTGGTATTCGACTGGGGGAAAGAACAGGAAGATGCGTTTCTGGAATTGAAGGATAGACTGACCAAAGCTCCTATACTAACCCTACCGGAGGGAGATGAAGACCTAACGGTATACTCCGATGCTTCTTACTGCGGGCTAGGCTGTGTGTTGATGCAAAGAGGGAAGGTTATAGCTTACGCATCCAGACAGCTAAAGGACACGGAGGTTAACTACCCGGTTCACGATCTGGAACTTGCCGCAGTAGTGTTCGCATTGAAGATCTGGAGACACTATTTGTATGGAACTAAGTGCGCCATATTTACCGACCACAAAAGTCTGAAATATTTCTTTGAGCAGAAAAACCTAAATATGAGACAGAGGAGGTGGTTGGAGTTGATAAAGGATTACGACTGTGAAATCCACTATCACCCGGGTAAGGCGAACGTGGTAGCCGATGCCCTGAGCCGAAAGGAAGAATATGAACCAATCCGGGTGAAGGCGTGCCAACTAGTAGTGACCCCAGATGTTATGAGGATAATAAGCAAAGCTAAAATGGACGCTTTAAAAGAGCAGCAAATCAATAAGGAAAGGATGGTGGGAAAAGTGGATGAATTGATAGAGAACACCTTGGAGTTAAGACCTTCCATGGCAGGATATGGGTTCCGAAGCATGGTGACTTGCGGGAAAAGATTATGGATGAATCGCAAAAGACCCGCTACTCAATACACCCAGGCGCAAATAAGATGTACCACGATTTGAAGAAAGATTATTGGTGGCCTGGGATGAAGAGAGATGTGGTTGCGTATGTAAATAAATGTCTCACGTGCCTACAGTGAAGGCTGAGCACCAAAGACCTTATGGTTATGTTCAGCCGTTAGAAGTGCCAGAGTGGAAGTGGGAACATGTTACCATGGGCTTCATCACCAAACTACCCCGCACGACAAAAGGCCGTGACGCGATATGGGTGGTCGTCGATAGACTGACTAAAAGTGCGCACTTCCTGCCAATCAAGGAAGCAATTAGTTCAGAAAAACTTGCTGAACTATTTATCTGAGAAATTGTGGCGCGACATGGTATGCCCGTATCGATTGTTTCAGATAGGGATACGCGGTTCACCTCCAAGTTTTGGAAAAAGTTCAATGAAGAGATGGGTGCGAGGTTGCATGTAGTACCGCATACCACCCGCAGACCGATGGGCAATCGGAGAACGATCCAGACCCTGGAGGATATGCTTCGTGCATGCGTTATCGAATTTGGCGGTAACTGGGATGATCATTTGCCACTAGCCGAGTTCTCGTATAACAACAGCTACCACGCCAGTATTAAGATGCCCCTATATGAGTTACTGTACGGTCGACGGTGCAGAACTCCTATTTGTTGGGGTGATGTCGTTCAGAAGAGTTAGGAAGCTTAGAAGTCGTGGAAGCCACAACAGAAAAGTTGGAGAAAATCAAGGCGTGTATGAAGGCTGCAAAGGATAGACAAAAGTCATACGCCGACAAAAGAAGGAGACCAATAGAATTCAGCGTGAGTGACAGGGTAATGCTAAAAGTGTCACCATGGAAGGGAATCATCCGATTTAGGAAGAGGGGGAAACTGAGTCCCAGGTTCATCGGACCATTCGAGGTACTAGCACGAGTTGGGGATGTAGCTTACAGGCTAGACCTTCCAGAAGAGTTAAGTGGGATTCACCCTACCTTTCATGTGTCGCACTTAAGAAAATGTTTAGCACCGAATGAGGCAGTCGTACCTCTAGATGACATCGAGGTGGACGAGAAGCTGAACTATGTAGAACAACCAGTGGCTATACTGGACCGGAAGGAGAAACAATTGAGAAATAAAGTAGTCAAACAAGTCAAGGTGCAATGGAAACACCGAAAGGGGTCGGATGCCACCTGGGAATCCGAGGAGGAAATGAGACGCCAATACCCCGATCTATTTAATGACGAGTCAGGTTTCGAGGACGAAACCTAAATAAGGGGGGGAGACTTGTAACGCCCCGAAATTTCCCGAAACAAGCCATTTAATAATAATGGGCTTTTAAGGGTTAATTTAAGAAATAAAGGGGTAAATTAGTGGGCTATGGATCAAACTAGCCTTAATGGGCTAGACTTGGTGGGTTTAAGGGCCCTAATCAGCCCTTAAACATGCATAATCAGTCCCATTCCATCACATTACAACCCTAGCCACCAAATTCATAGAGAGAGAAAGTAGAGAGAGAAAGTGAAGAAATTCAAGATTTGGAGCTTGAAGGTTGGAAGGATTGAAGTTCTGGTGGATTGGAGCATCAAAATACAAGGAAAGAGCAACAAAAAGAGGTAAGAATGGCCTCTAAGGCCTTCTGTAGATCAAACCCGGATTCTAGGGTTTTGGGGTTTTGAAAAGTTTAAAGAAACACATAAAGGTCGAGTTTTACGTATAAAAACGTTTAAAAAGCTTAGATATGGTTTCATGGAAGGTAAACTAAGGATTTGGACGTAAAAAGTTAAGATTTTTGGTTAAAAATGGGCTGGATCTGAGTTTCTGTTCATCCAGCGAAACTGGGCCCCGATCCAGCGAATTTACATTCAACCAGCAAAACTACACATTAGTTCAGCGAGACTAGGAGAAATTCCAGCGAAACTACAGTTTCGCTGGGGCGAAACTATAGTTTCGCCAGTAATCTCGCTAAGACCCAGACTGACCTATAGGCTTTGCGAGACTAGGGAATTCCAACGAAAGTTGGGCGCTCAAGGCAGCGAATCTGCCTAGCGAAACTAGCAGAAATGCTGCCCAGCGAAAATGGCAGCGAAACTGTAGTTTCGCTGTAGCGAAACTATGGGCGAAACTATGAAGAAAATGACTTTATTGCATGTTAACTTTCGTGCAGCTAGAGTATTCAGGCTATAGCCTAAGTGACTTAGAATTTAAGCTACTTGGACGAGTTCAGGTGAGTTCTAGATCCCCTATTTATACATGCTTTAAATGTTTTGGGGCGGTATGCATACTAATATATATACTTGTATGACCAGTTCTTTTAGAGTAAAGTTTTACTTACTATCTTCTATGGGAAACGGGATTTTCTAACGAATTGATAACGTGTTTTTCTTTATTGAGATATAACCTTATAGTGATGGATTGCCTTCGAGATGTGTTGTGTTATATTACATATATATAACTTAAATAAGAAAGTGAAACGTAAAGAAAGGTTATGTGGCCCATAACGTGTACCTGGATAAAGTAAAGTCTTGCAAGTAAAGTCCTGCAGGCAAGGGATAAAGTAAAGACTTGCAAGCAATGGCTAAAGGAGGGTTGCATTTGTTGCCCTCACCCGGATAAAGTAATGCTCGAACAGGCAGGTCTGTAAGCCCTGAATTGGCATGACAATAATGTCCCAATCGAGTACGACTGTAAGCCCTTAATTGGCGTGTCGGTAAAGTCCTAGGCGAGCCTAGGCACCGATTGTGACAGAGAATTGACGTAAAGAAGAGTAATAAATAACGAGAAATGAAAAGTAATGATAAAGTATCGATAAAGGTAGCCTGTATGTATTGATGCTTGATAGACGAGAACTATTTTCAACTGCTAAAGCTAATACCTTTACAATAGTATTTACAAAGAAACCTAGAATTCACTCAGCGAAGCTAACTTTTGTATGCATATCAGTTGACAGGTAAGAGTTAGAGCTACGGAATAGAGGCATGGGACTGAAGCTTCTTGGCACTAGAAGACTGGCATCCCGGATGAAGAAAAGCTAAACAAAGAACTCCTAAATAGTTTTTATGGATTAAAGACAATGTTTATATTTTACTTGTAATGAATTGAAATGACAGTATTTTTCCGCTGCAATATATATTTTATACGTATATGAGTAAATGACTGTTTTAAATCGATGTTTTGCTGTGAATGACCAACTGTGAGGCTTCCCTGAGAAAGATGGGCCTTACACGAAACACACCAATCATCACCTCCTTTCATCGTGACCTGCAACCTATTCGAAGGCCCTGTTCTGAGCTTTCTAACTTGGAATTTATAAAGGCTTTTTCATCAGTGAAGCCATTTGAAGCTTCCTGCAAGTTTAATTTGATTATCATCGAAGATTGCTCATCCTTTGTGCACCTACGGCCGTGACGGTATTCATTATGTAGGTGGAATTCCTACATCTTGGGATACTTTGTCTAGGCAAAGTGTAAATACTGATTTGATTCGATCATTGAATCTGGTTATTTGACTTGAACCTTGAGATGAGTGATCACTTATAAATACGCGTGTCTTCAATAAGGTTATGGCTGGCCTCATGTCTTGAGAAGTCCATGTATTCCCTTCGATTGTGAATCAAATGTTCACATCTCATTGTGATGTCGAATCATTTTTGTCCTTGATTTCGTCTTCCTGATTTAAACCATCCAAAATTTGAACCCCATCTTAACAAATCCTATTACCTCGAACTTTGACCTTAAATTTTGTAAGCATGATTTTCCTTTTGGTTACATTGATGTAACTTGAAATTTTCTGAATTTCTAATTGATATACTTTTCCTTTCATTGTTAAGTCGAACCTTGAACCGTTTGCACCATGGGAGATGCAAGAGTTTGCAAGTCAACCTATGATTAAGAACACTCGTATCTCCTAAATAATTCTAACTCATCAAAACAGGGGTGATTCCCTTACTTTGATGATTCTCTATTCATTTCGATAAATGGTTTCCAAATTGTGTGTTCTATGAAATTTCATTCTCTGAATCGGGGTGATTTCCTGATCTTGAAAACTGACTTTAATTATTTTTCTTGGAACTTGCACTTCACGAATGACATGATCTCACCAAAATAGGATTGAAACCCGTACTTTGGTGACAAATATAATCTTTGATTGTTTTCTTGTTATTATGAAGCTCAATCATCAAGATAGACGTAAATTCATACCTTGATAATAATATCATTTTTATGAATTGTATTTGTTCAAATGAGACGACCTCATCAAAGTAGGAGTGAATTCTGGATTTGATAAAGAAGTTTATCTTGTTATATTTTGTTTTTGTAAAACTTCACCGTTAAGATAGGAGTGATTTCCCTTACCTTAATGGTGAGTTACCTCGTCTTATTTCTGTGGATCCTCAATAATGAGTTGGGATCGAACTTTTGTTCGGAAGGTTAGTGGTCATACCTTGAGAGTACACCATCAAGTTAGGGGTGAAAACCATACCTTGATGACTATTCTCATTTCTTGATCATCAACTTATCAAGAAAACCATACCTTGATGACTATTCTCATTTCTTGATCATCAACTTATCAAGTGTCACACCCTCAATTTCCACAAACGGGGTTTTACCGTTAGGCGTGTGACATACCAGGATCTCAGACACGGTCATATCAAACGACACTATATGAGTTTAAAAATAAACGTTTGACTTAAATCAGAGTACATAAAAGAAATGAATAACAGTGTGGAAGCGTAAAACTGAAATGTAAACAATACTGAAAGTCTGAAATGTTATGCCAAACAAATATTCAATGCAACTAAATGAAACTAATGAATGATGTCCTAAGTGCGTCCTTAATCGGGCATCATGAGATTAAGCGTTCCTGTGACCTGAGAAAACATGCTAAAGTGTGTCAACATAAAGTTGGTGAGTTCACAGGTTATCACAGATAAAAATGTTTGTAACTGTTTGAATATTTGTAACTGTTCGACTGTTTGTAACTGTTCGACTGTTCGAATTGTATAGTAATTAAAGCATATCGATAGGTAGATAGCCTATAATCATGTTACTTAGCGTTTCGAACCGAAGCTGACTGTTTGCATGTCCAATATGGTTGTGTTTCCCCGTCACGTCTCGCAAGACAGTGACAAATGTTAGGTCAATAATGCACCCGTTTGACCTCCAATCAAGCTAGCGCGACTAGCCGGGCGGGGTTGGTCAGACCCAATAGTACTACTCAGAATTACCTCGCTACACATTACTAACGGTTCGAGAATGTTGGGACTGTTTGTATGTTTGCACTAACGTAACAGGCGATATCAATAATACTAAAAACCATTTATAAATATGTTTGCATGTTTTCTCCCCAAAAAGGAAAGAAAGTAAAATAGGGCCGTGAAACTCACTCGAATACGTTGCAACAAAATGTATGCATAAAGGATCGGGTTTCAATAACTTGAGTTTCATTTAATATTTCATTGAGATTAAATATTAGTAATGGAATTAATTATTCGGAATAGAATGATATGATTCACGATCACGGTTCGTTACGGTGTCGGTCATTGATATTTTCCCATTCTCAAGTAACACAGTCAAGCACAACACGCACCCGATGAAAAGGACTCGGTTATCACGTATAAAATACACTTTAGTTACGTGGCCTATTTATAATAAAACTCATACTTAACACACTCATGACATTTATGTATAAATTTAGTCACCACATGATATTTCTTATTTTAACCCACTCTCACGGTACGCATTTGTAGACTATAAATAATCTACATATACAATATATATATTACATATAACATACATGCATAGCACATAATGTATTAAACACACATTCCATACATATGTATATATTTCAAACACTCATATACTTATTCAAATACACACACAACCCATGTGATCATGCTTATATTTATATATTATATCTACTAACATACATTAAACAAATAACAATAACAACCATTGGTTGTTGCTACCAGGCATGGAAACATACATACAATCGCATACATACATATAATCGCATACATACATATATCTGCACTTCCTGCCCCCGTGCGCCTAAACACTTTTGATATATCTATACATCGCACAAATATATATATACTTACATATATGATTCGCAGAAGCATTCGGATACATACATTCACATCGCAGAAACATACATATACATACGCACGAACACATACACAAATCTACATCCATACGCAACACACAACAGTTACACATTCATATATACGTGAACCCACAACACATCCCAACCGATTAAGCAATCCGATCACCCTACCCTTACACCACATATCGCAACAAAACACCCACTATCATGGATCTACACCGTGTGCATTACACGGTTCACCCACAACAGCCCCCCGAACATTCGAAGTCATACCCGTAACCGCCACCGAGTCAGGTGTTCTACGCATCCGAACACACGAACCCAATCAGATAGACACTCGACGTGATTGTGAACATGTGTATCGAACAACCGAAACCATATCGAATATGAACACGTAAGACGAGTGAGGACATACCGTACGGGTTGCTCGGTTGATTTCGCGACGGCCGGTGGTAAGTTGCTCGTCACAAGGTGTTCAATCGACACCGCCGAGTGGAGGGGAAGAATGCCGAGAGAAGCACGAATAAGGATGGTTGCCGTGGACGCTTGAAGAGCCTAAAATTTGATCTATGGAGTTGGTTTTGTGAAACAACCGAGGGCTGGAGTTTTAAAGAATTTAATTGTGTATTTTATATACATGCACCTAACCCACTAACATATAAATAATATTACATCTTTATGGGGGACGATGGGTGGGGTGGTTGGCTATTTAGACGGATTAGTTTTCAATAATATTACATCTTTAGTCCCTCATCTTTGAGGGTGTTTCTCAATATATATATATAATACAAGTATTTTTGTTACTTGATGTTAAGTTTAAAGTTAATTAATAATAATAATAACCTTTATCCTTAATTAGTAATAACATTGACTATATAATTTACCGGGAGTAGATAAAGGACGACAGTGTTAACCTGTAAATCACGGGTTGTCACATCAAGGTTGTAATCAAGTGACGAGAAGCATGTAGTAACTTGAAGGGTGAAACAATGTTAGTGTTCCGGCCTATCAAGCCAAAGCTGATCTCTGAACTGGAAAGGAGACCCGATCGCTTTAGGTTGATTTTGATTCCAAGCTTGGAGCATGTAAATTCTTAAATCGATTCCTTTCCCTTTATCTTCATGTTTTGACTCGATCTAGCTACATCGACCATTCATTCCTTACTTATCAACTTTATTTTGAGATATCATTAACATATGATTGAGTGATGGTAGCTTTCTTAAACAATCCTTATGCTAATAAAGACGTTATCAACTTGTGATTATGTCTCTAGTCATACGATGTTCTCGACTGTACTTACGGGTTGATGAATTACGTATGCAATCTGCATTTGAAAATTTGTTACCTTGTAAACATGGTTACAAATACCTTTCTTATTGACTGTGTCACTTCTTGAATCACTATCGAACCCGTAACCTTGGAAATCCTTAAACTCTATCTTGATTTCGATCAACGAGACTCGTTTTACTTACATTGTGACGTCGAGGTTCATAAACCTTCGTAACTTGTAGTCATGGTTTTGGCATAAAGGAAACGTAACTTGGAATGTGTCCAAGTGTCTCACCTTCACATATGACAAGACCTAGCATTCGTGATTCTATGGATCTCCTGTTTAACTTTTCTTTCAACTAAATGCTTTTTTATCTTAAGAGGTTATGAGGACAATTGGTGCATTATAACCGATTGACAAATCTCATATTGATATGTGAGATGACGGGTCGAGAAATTGACTTGTAATCTGTTTCAAATATTTGTATACCGTGGTATGACGTTAAAACATCGATCGTTATTTCGAATGATTGATTCATTTTCTGTTTTAATATATTCTTACCATCCTCGTGAACTCATTCCAAGATCTTCATATAGCGTATTATTCTTAGACCGATGGTTGGTCAAAGGAGAAATAAATATTCACAATATATGCGTTAAGTTGTTTCATATGGTGACCTTTGGGATTCTTAATTCCGACGGTTAACCTTTCTTATCATTGATGGTCTTTATTGATTTCTAGACATCACCTTACCACAAAATTATATTCTGGAAGTTGTGATTATAAGTCTATATACCATGATAACTCGTCATCATTCCAATGTTTCCTCTCAAAACGTCTTGTATTTCACTGGAAGAGTTCAAGTTGGCATATATTATGTCAAGCGACTTGAAGGTTCCCTACAGTGAAACATCTCATCTGTATCAAACGTCTATCACTGTTCGTTTGTACACTTATTTTTCATTTAAACCCTCTTGTTCGTTTAAGTTTCATTCTTAATTTCGGGACGAAATTCTTAAAAGTTGGGGAGACTGTAACAATCCGTATGTTTTCATATTACTTCTGTTATGTTTTATTAATAATACAATCACGGGATTCAATTATAAAGCTTAGGATAATTAATAATAATAATAATAATAATAAACTAATAATAATAATAATAATACCTAATAATAAACAATAAATAATATGATTATAATGTTAATAATAGAATAATAACAATAAACATTATAACAAAAAATAATAATAACTAAGAATATAGTAATAATATAACATTGTTATTAATAATAATGATCTGTAAAAAAATATTAAAACTTAGAAAAGTTTAAAACTTGAATTGATAATGTCAAGGGGGCCTAATGTCATTTTAAAAACTTAAATGGAAGTTCTTTCATCAATAACAACCACCCAAAACCTTAGGACCAGAAATGTAATTTTATAAACCCCTGTAGAACTATTCGATAAGCTTTAGACAAGATATAATGGTGGTCCCCAGCCACTATATAATACAATATAATTGAAGAAAAAGGAACGAATCTCATTAAAAAACATATCTTTGATAGTGCGTTATCTTTAAAAGATTCTCACTACTCGAATAAGATATCTCACGAGTACTAAAAAGGAGAACTCGGAAGGGTTAGTTCTCACCCTCAACTCTCCTACTCTAATAATACTAAGCGAACGAGTCTTCAGCATCCTAGCTACTAAAGCAACTGTCCGGTGCTTGTAAAAGATCCGTTGGAGCATCGTTAATTCTTATAATCCTCTTATATACTTATACGTCATTGTGAGTTTTCCTTGCCCCTTTTTACTTTATTTCACACTATTTTGGGTGAAACATGATACTTATACATCATACACTTATAAACGTTTGAGACTTGTAAAGCACTTGCAATTCATCTTTATTTTTTGTCATGGTTTTTGGGTGTTGTAAGTGATTATATGAGATACATAGTTTGTTTACAATCATTAACTATTGCTATCCTGGTGACGTCTTAGATCTTTGGGCCTGACAAACCATTTTGGTGCTAAAGTCGAGGTATTGCCGACTCCTAGGAGCCGTATGCTTGTGCACTAGGGAACCAATACACTTAGCCAATCTTATATACGTGTAATCAAGTCGAGGTTTGATTGTAAAGATATTTGTTCTATAACCTTACTAGCTTATAACCTATGACATGAATTGCTACTTGTAATCTTTTCATATTATGTATGAAACCTTGGAAACTCACCAACTATTTTATAGTTGACCTTTTATTTTTATCATGTTTCAGGTAACCCCCAAGTTTAAAGTGGTCTTTTGAAGCTTACAATAAAACTAGGACGTGGACCTAGTTAAATAAATAAAATGTTATGTTATGTTTTGATTTATATTTGAACTTATTTCATGGTTGAGACTTTATTTTTGTATTCCTGTTGAAACTTATAATATTAATATTTACATTTAAATATAGCGTTATGTGGCTGTGAACTATCGTAACTCTCACACCTCGACGTTTCCGCCGTCAAGGTTGGGGTGTGACGATAAACATGAGTTCTTTTAAAATAACTAAATATTATTTATGTAAAATTTAACTTGAAACAATAATCTTTATAATATTAATAGGCATTATTAATTAAAGTTTTATCATAATAATTGTAGAAATTATATATTTTATAATTTCACAAATTATTTACAAATATTATTTTCTTATAAACTAAGGTTTAGATTAATAATTTATGATTAATCAAAACATGTAAGGCCCACCTTTCTCACGGAAGCCTCACAGTTGGTCATTCACAGCAAAACATCGAGTTAAACAGTCATTTACTCATATGTTTATAAATATATATTGCAGGCGAAATACTGTAAATTTCAATCCATTACAAATGACATATGAACATTGTCTGTAATTCTTAAAATCTATTAAAAGTCCTATTAATCTTTTCTTCATCAGGGATGCCGTCTTCTAGTGCCAAGTAGCTTCAGTCCCCTGCCATGCTCTATTCCGTAGCTCTAACTCTTAACCTGTCAACTGATATGCATACAAAAGTCAGCTTCGCTGATGAATTCTAGGTTTTACTTTGCTAAATAACTTTCGTAAGAGTATTAGCTTTATCAGTTGAAAATAGTTCTCGTCTATCAAGCATCAATACATACAGGCTATCACTTATCGATACTTTATCATTGCTTTTCATTTCTCGTTATTTATTACTCTTCTTTATCCGTCAATTCTCTGTCACTATCGGTGTCTAGGCTCGCCTAGGACTTTACCGACACGCCAATTAAGGGCTTACAGTCGTACTCGATCGGGCCATTATTGTCATGCCAATTCAGGGCTTACAGACCTGCCTATTCGAGCATTACTTTATCCGGGTGAGGGCACAACAAATGCAACCCTCCTTTAGCCATTGCTTGCAAGTCTTTACTTTATCCCTTGCCTGCAGGACTTTACTTGCAAGACTTTACTTTATCCAGGTACATGTTATGGGCCCAATAACAATTCTTTAAGTTTTACTTATATCTTTAGTTTTCATATACACTTAACACATAATAAGAAGCAAACTCTTAGTCTAAGCATTCACATTTCATCAATCATAAGAGATAAACTAGATAATTGACCCTCCGCGGGACAGCGGGGGTTCGGGGGCGGCAGCCCCTGATAGCGGGTTCTAGGGGCAGCAGCCCCTAGTGGGGTCCAAGGGCAACGCCCCTGGCTGGGGCCGGGCTGCCAGGTCAGCGCGCCCGAGAATTATTTTGAACAATTTATAGGGCACATTTTACTTTAGGAAATTTTATTTTCTTGATAAAGGTCTTAAAAACCGTCATCATAAAAGTATGTAATTCAGTATGCATATCACCCCAAAACATTAAAAACGGGTAAAGGAGGGGTCTAGAACTCACCTGAACTCGTCCAAGTAGCTTAAATTCTAAGTCACTTAGGCTATAGCCTGAATACTCTAGCTGCACGAAGTTAACATGCAAAAACGTCATTTTCTTCATAGTTTCGCCCATAGTTTCGCTACAGCGAACTTCAGTTTCGCCTGCAGTTTCGCTGGGCAGCACTTCTGCTAGTTTCGCTAGACAGATTTGCTACCTTGACGCCCACTTTCGTTGGAATTCCCTATTCTCGCAAGGTCTATAGGTCAGTCTGGGTCTTAGCGAGATTACCGGCGAAACTATAGTTTCGCCCCAGCGAAACTGTAGTTTCGCTGGAACTTCTCCTAGTCTCGCTGAACTAATGTGCAGTTTCGCTGGTTAAATGCTTAAATTCGCTGGATCGGGGCCCCAGTTTCGCTGGATGAACAGAAACTCAGATCCAGCCATTTTTAACCCAAATCTTAACTTTTTACGTCCAAATCCTTAGTTTACCTTCCATGAACTCAAATCTAAGCTTTTTACACGTTTTCATACGTAAAAATTCGACCTTTATATGTTTCTTTAAACTTTTCAAAACCCCAAAACCCTAGAATCCGGGTTTGATCTACAGAGGGCCTTAGAGGTCGATTCTTACCTTGTTTTGTTGCTCTTTCCTTGTGTTTTGATGCTCCAATCCACCAGAACTTCAATCCTTCAAACCTTCAAGCTCCAATCTTGAATTTCTTCACTTTCTCTCTCTACTTTTCTCTCTCTACGAATTTGGTGGCTAGGGTTTGAAATGGTGAAGATGGAGCTGTTCATGCATGTTTAAGGGCTGATTAGGGCCCTTAAACCCATTAAGCCTAGCCCATTAAGACTAATTTTATCCATAGCCCACTAATTTACCCCTTTATTTCTTAAATTAACCCTTAAAAGCCCATTATTATTAAATGGCTCGTTTCGGGAAATTTCGGGGCGTTACAAAGCATTATTCTAATTATTTTTAAATAATAAAGATGTATTTACTTATTAAACCCTATCATTATTTATATTAAGTTATTTCTAGAATACTTAAATGAATAGTCCTTTTAATTGAATCAAACATAAATGATTACGTTAAAACTTATTACTTATAAAAACCTTAAATTCTTATTGAAACCCTATTTCACGTTACAACGTTAACTATTATTAACCTTAAATCTTGTAATATACATTTAGGTGCTTGTAAAAGAATCCGTTGGAGCATCGTTAATTCTTATAATCCTCTTATATCTTATACGTCATTGTGAGTATTTCTATACCCATTTATTATTTTCATACTTTTGGGTGAAATATGTTACATTATAAACATTGCACTTGTAAACACGTTTGATTCTTGAAAACTTATGGCAATTTACTTGTGTGTTGTGGTTAGTTGGACCTTGTAGCTACCATGTAATATCGAATATATGTACAATCATTAACTATTGCTAGCCTGGCGACGTCATAGATCTATGGGCCTGACAAGCTGCTTGGTTGATCCAAGTACACTTAGCTAATCGTATATACTTTTAACGTTTGAGACTTGTAAAACTTTGTCAAGGTTTGATTGTGCATTCTGTCTTACATCCCTAGTTACTTTGTTCTCTAATTTACAACATGAATTGCCATCTTTTATATATACTTATGTATTGAAACTATGGAAATCTCACCAACATTTTTATGTTAACCTTTTATTTTTAACATGTTTCAGGAAAAACCCCAAGTATGCGTTCTACTCTTTGATGCTTATCTCACTTAGGACTGGACTTAGAGAAATAAACAATGATCTTGTTACTTTGAACCTTGTATTCATGATGTATCTTTGTTTGAGTCTTTTACTTGTATTGTTACAATTGAACCTTGATTAATATATTTGGAATTAATAATAGCGTTATGTGGCTGTGAACAATCGTAATCCCTCACATCTCGACGTTTCCGCCGTCAAGGTTGGGTGTGTGTCACACCCCCGCTGATAGCGGAAACACGAGGATGTAACGGACGGGATCGTCATAACACATTGTTAAGTTAATAGAGATGTATTAAATGAAGAAAGTCAATGTGTCATGACGTCACCCGACATAAATGGAGACTTGTGTCACAGTTAGTCAATTCCACGACAAACATAGTCATACAAACCAAATAAGTATAAGTCCCACAACCCGGGAACAAATAAACATAAGTGAATAATGAAATCAAGCAACTGTCACAGACATCCAATGAGTCTAAGTAGTGCAATCCTAAGGTCGTCGCTAAGGCAGCATCCCTAGCTATCCTCAATGATTGTTACCTGAAAAGATATGCTCAAAAGGTCAACATATTGTTGGTGAGTTCACAGGTTTGAATTGTAGACATGTAGTGTGTTGTATAGTGTTTGTAGTGGAATACCGTGCATACAGTTATAAGCAAGCAAAATCACATACGATGAGTTTTATACAACCAACCCTAATGACGTACACACAGCAATTGTCGAAATATATTCACCCAAGGCCGGATTCCTAGCAGGTGGGATGGTACTCACAAGTAACCATCTGTCAAGGGTGGGGGTGTCAACCCAGTAGTACTACCAATACCTATCCGTTGGTTCCTACCCGGAATTATGGTTGTAAGAAGAACCACACACTAACATCATGTATGCATCAGATAAGTACTCACAAAACAGTATCACGTTGATTCCAAGTATGAAAATTGTATGTATGTTGTACAGCATTGAAAACGTGTGAGCATACTTTTCCCCCATGTTTGGAAAAGATTAAAACATTGTATAAGCATAAAAAGGGGTCGTAAAACTCACCTTGACGTATAGGTGTATAAGATGATAATAAGGATTTAAACGATGTTCCAACGAATTCCTTACAAGACCTAACTGTATATATTACAAGATTTTAAGGTTAAGGTTAACAATACGATTAACGTTCAATAAGAATTAGGTTTTTATAAGTAATAAGTTTATAGAATAATTATGGTTTGATTCCATTAGAGGAATTATATATGTATATTTAAGTTTTTAGAAACGAATTTAAGTATAAATAAAAAGATTCAATATAATAATAAAGCTTTATAATTATTCAATATTAATTAGAATAACGTTTTGATTAATAACAAGTTATTAATCTAACCTTTAGTTGGTATATTTTATAAGAAAGCAACATTTGGATCAAAAAGATTTATTATTTATTATTTGAAACAAATGATAGTTAACAAGTTAAAATAAAAATAATCCAATGTATTATTGAATATGTAATGTTTTAATGAAATAAACAATATTAATCTATTTTATAAAATTAGACTAATATATCATTTGTTTTAAAAGATAATACTAAAATAAATAAATAAATAATTAATTAATGTTAAAATAAATTCTAGAAAAATAATTAGATGATTTTAAAAATATTGAAATTTTATAAAAAGAATTTTATATTTAATCTTATTTTTTTACCATTTATTTAAAGGCTAAAAGGCCTTAAAATAGGTGAGGGAGCCCAGGGTCGAACCCGGGACCTTGTGAAGTCATTGGATCGGTAAACCTCCGAGCATGTTCTTGAAGGAAGGATAAAAACCAAAAAACAAACAATAATACGAACAATAATCGAATGATTTCATTGATAAAACCTAACGATTATAAGCTCGTTACAACATAAGAATCAAGACTTTTGGCAAGGGGAGATCGAGCATGATCTCCCCTCTCATCCGGCAGCGCCTGGGCGCCAGGAAAACTATGAAAAACCCTTAGGTTTCTACACATTGAAACTGGTGTATATAGGCCTCGGCCCATATTAGATGTGACTGTGCCCATTCGTGCGATTGGACCATACGTATGGTTCAATCGTACGACTGGACCATTCTTATAGCTCAGTCTTACGAATGCCCCAATCGCATCTCTCAGTCGCACGACTTGTCCATTAGCATGGCTCAGTCGTACGACTGAGTCTCATTCGCATATGCTCCTGCGAATGATCCAGTTTCATGTGTTTACAAGGTGTATAACATTAAGCCTAGACTATTCGTCAAGCGACGGACACACTATATATGACTATATATGCTCCAACAAATTCCCCCTTGGACGTTGCTTGCGAATAGTAGATAACACCTCTTACACTCTTCAGTCAATCTTTGCCCTGGTTTCCAATAGAATCAAACGAACAACCATATTAGCCAACATTGCCGATCCGTCAGGTTACCACAATATCCCTGAAAATGAATTTAGGCACAATAGCTTTCGTTTACTTTGCAGAACACCATCATAGCAGTAAGATTCCCCAAATGACTGATTTTTCCAGATAATGACATGACCAGTTTTCCATTGCTTCAATCTTCACACAGTCTAACCTGTTTAACATTTCCAACTGTAGAAATTCCCCTCACGTTCAGCATATCCCAATATATATACATTGTGCTCTCCTGTCGTCTTCATACGATGTATTGGGCAATAGGTTGAAGGTTCCATCCACAGCTGACAATATCAAACAAATCAGCATGCATGTAGATTCATCATCTAGAAAACTGCTTACATCATCACTTTCTGATTGCGTCTTCAATCTCTCTATACATGGATTCCCCCTAAGAATGAGAATCCTCTCTGTGCGGATAAATATAACTTGATTGGCCCATAAATAGTCAGATGCTCCTGACTACCCCACAAAATCAGCACCGACAGCTGACATCTTCTCTTCTCTCTTTCGTGTTCTAACAACATTCACCGATTCTGGAAGTCTAACGAATAATGGGGTATCCATCGAACTTGTTTGACATAAGAAACTCAGGGTGAATGTGCTTTGCTCATCCTCAGCTCTTGCATAGACTCTCCAGGAAAATCTTCACTATTGACCCGAAAATGAACCGAAAAGGACCCGATAATTTTCCCAAAAAATTATTTTACCAAAATTTTTCAGAAGGCTTCCCGACTGATAAAAATGGTTTAGGGAAAAAATTTGTGCAAGAAGCTGTTCCAGACTCTTTTTTTTTTTGGTCTGGTACAGCTCATTCGTGCGACTGAAACAGACGAATGAAGACATACGTGCGAATGGGTGATTCGTGCGAATGGACACTCCGAATGGTTCAGTAGTACGAATGGATAACACGAATGGGTTAGTCGGGCGACTGAAGTACACGAAAGGTCAGTCGTGCGAATGAATGTTCATTCGTACGAATGGACATACGACTGGGTTAGATGTACGAATGGACCATACGAATGGTTCAATCATGCGAATGAGGCCCAGCCGCATGGCCCAATCGCATGAACGAGTCACAACACAGATAACCAGATCTGCAGCCACCACAAGGCTGAAAAACCCTAATCCGATGATTTGGATGAGACACAGCACAATAATTGTACCACCGGATTCGTTTTTATGATCTGAAGAAGATTTCGAGTCCGCTTTTAACAAATAAACATCACGAATGAGATTTGAGCAAACAAGATGAACATGAAGTGGGTTTAACGTCAAGATCTGAACTTTGATCCAGAAATCAAGAGCTCGGGTTGCTAGAGTGATTGTTAGATCATTTTAGCAGTAACCGGCTCTGATACCAATTGTTAGGACCGTGTACGGACGGAGTACTAACTGATTCTTTGTTATACCGGATCAAATAGTGCGGAATCCTATTTGATTGGCGATCCAATCAGGGAGAACGTAATCAAGATCAATCCTAACGATTAGAAAACGTAAAGAATGGACTAGGAATGATCTCAGACGTTCTATGAAGTTGGAATTGACGAACAGGGCGCTCTGGGTCGACTAGGGTTATCAATATTCGAAGTGTTACGTTTTTCCACGAACTAGGTGGTATTTATAGGTAAGGGTTTCTCATTCGGGCGACTGAACCATTCGCATGATTCAGTCGTGCGATTGAGCTATGCGATTGATCCATATGCACGACTGAGCCTTCAATCGTACGACTGGTTCAATCTCATGCTTCAGTCTTCCGACTGATCCAGTCTCATGGTTCAGTCGTGTGACTGAGCCATTCGCATGAAGTTATTCATGCGTATGGTCCATTGGCATGGCCCATTCGCATGATAACTTCATCATATTAAGTTTGAATGTGTTAATCATTACAACATTATGCATATCAATTCAAACAACCACAAACCTATATAATTAATCATTACACAATCCATTAATGAAATATATAAACATTATAACATAAACAGCTAAATGTATTTCATTAATAAACATTCAATTACATATAATCAAGACATTAAAAGATATTACATTCAGCTCAGAATCTAGGGACATATGTATCAACACTTGTAAACGTTGAGAACTTGTAAACTTTGTCAAGGTTGATTGTGCTTCTGTCTTACATCCCTAGTTACCTTGTTCTCTAATTTACAACATGAATTGCCATCTTTTATATACTTATGTATTCAAAACTATAGAATGCTCACCAACAATATGTTGACCTTTTATTTTTAACATGTTTCAGGCAATAGCGTTATGTGGCTGTGAACAATCGTAACTCTCACGCCTCGACGATTCCGCCGTCAAGGTTGGGGTGTGACATTAATCGTCGGAATTTAAGAATTTCAAACGTCACCATATGAAACGACCTTAACGCATATCTTGTGAATATGTATTTCTCCTTTGACCAACCATCGGTCTAAGAATAATACGCTATGCGAAGATCTTGGAATGAGTTCACGACGATGGTTAAGAATATTATTAAAAACAGAAAATGAATCGGTCATCCAAAATAACGATCGATGTTTTACGTCATACCACGGTATACAAAATTTGAATCAGATACAGTAATTTTCTCGACTCGTTATCCCTATAAGTCAATATGAAATTAGCCAATCGGCCTACAATGCACCAATTGTCATCATGACCTTTTAAAATAAGAAGCATTTAGTGAATGAAAAGTTAAACAGGAGATTCACGGGAGCACGGAGATTAGATTTTGTCATATGTGAAGGTAAGACACTTGGACACATGCCAAGTTATGTCTTTTCCTTTATGCCAAACCCATGACTACAAGTTATGAAGGTTTATGAACCATTATACCCACATCGCAATGAGGATAATAACGAGTCTTGTTGTTCAAAACCAAGTTAGAATTTCAATGATTTTCAAGGTTAAAGATTCAAAAACGATTCAAGAAATGACGCAAACAATATGTAACACCCGTAATTTCTTATTAAAGGAATTAAAAGAATAAAATAGAAAGAAAAAGGAGAAAATAAAAGTCAACTAAAGAGGAGGGGCCAAAAGGGCCAAATGGGTAAAGTTATTATTTATTTTGTACAAAAAGGGAGGCATGGACGCCCATGATGCCTGCATTCCCTATCATTCGATATTTTAGAGAGAGAGAGCAGAGAAACCTTCGGACATTGAAGAACAAGAAGAAGAAATTCGAGTTTAAGGTAAGTTGAGTATTTTGAGTTGTTTTTGCTAACTTAGCCTCGGTTAAATGCTTATTTGTGTTTTTATGTGTTCCAAATGTGTGTTTAGAAGGTTTCCAGGTGTTAGAATCGATTAAAGGAGCTCTGGTGAAGAGTCTTAAGATTTGAAACAACTAAGGTGAGTTCTAGGTCCCCTTTTTACTCGTTTTTAGAATGTTTTGGGGCTGGAAATGCATGTAAGTATGTTTTTATAAAATTTAGGTTGATACCCGTATGAAATGAATGTATGTATGTTTATGTTTATGTTAGATTTATGCCTAGAATCATGTGTATATGTTTAGAACTAGGCATTATGATGTTTGGGACTTGGACTATGAATTAGACACATGAACAGGTTACTAATATGTCTGAAATTTGGACTTAGAATAAATAAGTACAAGTTGATGAGTCCACTAGTGCTCATACGACCAACAGTGTGGTCGTATGACCAGGTGATATATGTTTCTAAGTGTTGAAAAGTCTAACAGGACTCATACGACCAACAGTGTGGTCGTATGACCAAGTGATTTTTTCTAAGTGTTGAGTCCAACAGGACTCATACGACCAACAGTGTGGTCGTATGACCAAGTAATATTTTTCTAAGTATGTTGAAGAGTCCAATAGTGCTCATACGACCAACAGTGGGGTCGTATGACCAGATGATAATTCTAAGTATAAGATGAAAAGTCCAGCAGTGCTCTTACGCCTAACAGGGCTCATACGCCCAGAGGGCTTATACGCCCAACAGGGCTCAAACGCCCAGAAAACTTAGAATTTTACAGAAATTTCCTGTAAGTCCGAAGTTCAAGGTTTTGACCAGGGTGACTAGGGTTAATAAATAATGATGTCTCATGCATGTAATGATGAGTATGATTAACCCTTATTATTACTAATATTATTATCAGTGTATTATTATTGTTAACAATATTATTAATAAAATATTGTTAAGTATGGTATGATGCTATGAATGATGATAAATGTATGAAGATGAATGCATGATGATGAACGTATGATGAGTGTATATGTTCCTTGTAATTGTGTATGCTAACTTTCTGGAACTTTACGAATAACGAGAATGAATTAATGAAGTATTATGTATCGTAAAGTGAAAGATAATGAAAGAGGAACATGATGATGGATGCATGTATTAACGAATGAACGCAAAGAAGAATGATGATGAATACATGCATTAATAAATGAATGAATGAACGAAAGTCTTGCATGGTCTAAGGGGCACAAGATGGAATTGACGGTTAAGAAGTCTTGAAAATGGTGCTTGGTTCTAGTAACTAGGCCTATTACGAGCCTTATGGTAGATTATGGACAGTGAGCCATAGTTGCCTTAAGAACAACGGGGCAGTGTCTTTGTGACCTGTCACGGGATAGTTGTTACAGCAGGAGTGGTGACGATCACTCACGGGGTTAACGTGACCCCGGATGAGACGTTGTCGGTCTATGGACAGAGAGCCATAGGGGCAACGAGGTTGTCGGTCTATGGACAGAGAGCCATAGGGGCAACCAGGTGTCGGTCTATGGACTGAGAGCCATAGGGGCACCAGGTGTCGGTCTATGGACTGAGAGCCATAGGGGCACCAGACGGATACGATATGCTCTGTCGGCTCATGGGTTGGAACCATGGGGGCAGAGAAGGAAGGTGACCCTTAGAGTTTTGCATGCTTGACGAATGAAAGTTAAAGAACGTACGAATGAATGTAAAGAATGTATGTATGAACGTGAATGAGAACGATGAATGGTACACGAATGAAAACTAAAGAACGAATGATGAAGATAACAATGATATTACTTATGTGTACGTACGATGTGTGATCACATATGCATAACAAATGGGTTGAAATGAGAAGTAAACTATTTTAATTACAAAACTAGGACTCACTCAGCAACGCTGACTTTTATGTATTTTCCAGTTGGCAGGTGACAGGTTGCTGAGGATGACACACAGGGGTGGCTACTAGGCGGGCAAGACTGACATCCATTATGTTTTGACGATACTGTTGTTTTGTAATTCATTCAAATAAATATTTTGTGACTTAGAAACTAGAATGTATTGCTTAACAACAGTGTTTCAAATAAACAGATGGTTTTGTTTAAATAATTCCGCTGCTTAAATTATTAATATGTATGTTTTATGCTGTGAATGACCAACTGTGAGGTGCCCGGAATCGGGGCCTTACAAGTTGGTATCAGAGCTAAAGTTTAAGTGAAACGGGTAAATTTTCAAAATAAACCTTAGCTTAAACTGAGAATGGGACGGAAAGAGGGATGTCAGCCCGAGTAGCCATGTGCCATCAGGTATTGTTTTTCTTAAGAGTTAATCAGTATTATGTGCGTGTGCTATGTGATTTATGTGTTCTTAGTAGGTTTAGATGCTGATGTAGTCAGGATAGGAAGTGCTTGGGGTGTGAAGAGTAAAGTAAGTGGCTAATCACAACTGGCCACTGTAATTAGGGACTTACTATACTTGACATAAACTGAGCTATTCCTTGAATGACTGTTTTAGTGTTTGAATCTTATAGTGCATAGGAAATGGCTGGGAAGAAACCTTCTAAGGCTGCTAGAGGTAGAGGTCGTCCGCGTACGACTAGGAACAGTACTAAAGCTCCTAAGACGACTTCCGTGAACCCCGAGGTTCCTGACCGGAATGAAGAAACAGAGAATGCTAGTCTGAATGCCTCAGCTAGGGAGGCGATTGCTGATGAGGTACACCAGGTCCTACAGGCAGTTATGCCATCTGTAGTGACCGATGTTATTCGAGCTATAAGGAACGAGGAAAGGAAGGAAAAGGAGGACAGGAGAGGGTCGACTGAAAAGGAGAGCAAGGAAAGGGGAACGACCGGATCCTGAGATAGTAATATCTGATGAGGAAAGGGATGATGTAGTAGGGGTGACGACCAAGGGGTGCAGTTACGGGGCATTTCAGAGGTGCAAGCCCCCGACTTTCGATGGCAATGGCACTGCTGCAACCGCTCAACGATGGGTAAGGGAGATGGAAGCGGTACTCGAGATCAGCGAGTGTCGTGAGGATCAGAAGGTGAAGTTTGCCACCCACTCCTTTACTGACTCAGCATTATGCTGGTGGGACAATATTGTCCAAGCTGAGGGTTCCAGGGCCATCGGGAAAATGAAGTGGTCCGAATTGAAGAAGCTAGTAATTGAGGAATTCTGTCCTCACAGAGAACTTGATAAGGTCGAGAGGGATTCCTGCAACTCGAGGCAGGAACCATGACACACCAGCAATACACCACCAAATTCAATGAAATGGCGAGGCTGGTGCCGGATCAAGTGACACCGGTATCTCGAAAGATTAACCGGTACATTCAGGGACTGCCAGCCGACATCCGCAGGCACTTGATTACTGCCCGACCAAGCACCTTTAGGTCGGCAGTAGACTTAGCTGGGAGGCTCTATGACGAGAGGGAAGTGATGGTGGTGGAATCAAAGAAGGCCGGTGGTGACCGAAACTGGAATGGAAAGCGGTTCGGGCGTGGTGGCTTTACCCCGAATAACAAGAAGGCGAGAAGGGATAACCGTAGGATGGGGTCATCAAGCTCGGGACCCAAAAGATGTGACAAGTGTGGTAAGGAGCACGGTGGTGAATGTAGATGGGGGTTAAACGTCTGTTTCAGGTGTGGGAAATCCGGTCATATGGCTAGAGATTGTAAGGCTGCGAGGTGTTTCAACTGTGGTGAAGCGGGTCATATGAGTAAAGATTGCAAGAAGTCGAGGGCTGAGAGTTCCGGAGGAAAGAAGGTGGCAGGGACTGAGGGGCAGAAGACGAGTGCCAGAGCTTTCACTATGTCCAGGAGGAGGCTAGGACGGACCCCGATGTTGTGTCAGGTACGTTTCTAGTAAATCAAACTCTTGCTTCTGTGATATTTGATTCTGGTGCTAGTAGGAGTTTCATTTCTGCCACTTTCTGTGATAAATTGTCTGCTAGTAGTAAATGCATTGATGAGCCCTTTGATGTAGAAACCGCTATTGGTAAGTCCACTAGAGTTACTGATATGATAGAGGACTGTACCATAGAGTTAGAAGGCCATAGGTTTGCTGCCAAATTACATGTGATGCCCCTAGGAGGATTTGATGTAGTGTTAGGGATGGATTGGTTAGCAACCTACGAAGCGAACATCATGTGCCGAAAGAAGATGATTAGGCTGGCGGCGACTGACGGAAGTCCGGTGACAATATATGGCGATCGGGTTACGACGATTCCGAAGGTGATCTCGATGGCGGTGGCGGGAAAGTGTATGAGGCGCGGATGTAGCGCCTACTTATGTTATGTAAAGAATGTAGAGACGCCAACACCACAACTATCTGATGTACCAGTTGTGCGTGACTTTCCGGACGTGTTTCCCGAAGACTTATCGGGATTGCCACCTGACCGAGAGATCGAATTCCAGATCGACCTGATACCCGGTGCCCAACCTGTTGCTAAAGCACCGTATCGATTGGCTCCGACTGAGATGAAGGAGCTGATGGAGCAACTGCAAGAGTTGCTTGACAAGGGCTTCATTAGACCGAGTATCTCTCCTTGGGGTGCCCGGTCTTGTTCGTGAAGAAGAAGGACGGTAGCATGAGGATGTGTATCGACTACCGTGAGTTGAACAAGTTGACCATAAAGAATCGGTACCCGTTACCGAGGATCGATGACTTGTTCGACCAGCTCCAGGTGCCAATTGGTTCTCAAGGATAGATCTTCAATCTGGCTACCATCAATTGAAGGTAAAGGAGCAGGACATTCCTAAGACAGCTTTTCGGACGCGTTATGGACACTATGAGTTTCTCGTTATGTCATTTGGTCTAACTAACGCGCCAGCTGCTTTTATGGATTTGATGAACCGAGTGTGTCGGCCAATGTTAGATAAATCAGTGATTGTGTTCATCGATGATATCCTGATTTATTCGAGGAGCGAAGAAGAGCATGCCGGTCACATTCGGGAAGTATTGGAGACTTTGGGAAGGGAGAAACTGTATGCTAAGTTCTCCAAATGTGCTTTCTCGTTACGCGAGGTGCAATTTCTGGGTCACGTGGTAAATGCAGAGGGAATCATGGTGGACCCAACAAAGGTTGAGGCTGTGATGCAATGGAAATCACCAAAGACGCCATCCGAGATTCGTAGCTTCTTGGGTTGGCGGGCTACTATAGGAGATTTATTCAAGACTTCTCCAAGATAGCCTCACCTTTGACAAAATTGACTCGCAAGGATGTAAAGTTCGTGTGGGGTCGAGAACAGGAGGATGCTTTCGAGGAATTGAAAACGAGACTGACACAAGCTCCTGTCTTGACATTGCCCGAAGGAAATGAAGACTTGGTGGTCTATTCGGATGCATCTTATTCTGGGCTAGGTTGCGTGTTGATGCAACGTGGAAGGGTAATAGCCTATGCGTCTCGACAACTGAAAACCCACGAAGTCAACTATCCCACACACGATCTAGAACTAGCTGCGGTGGTTTTTGCGTTGAAGATATGGCGGCACTATCTATACGGGACGAAGTGCACAATCTTCACCAACCACAAAAGCTTGAAGTACTTCTTCGAGCAAAAGGACCTAAACATGAGGCAGAGGCGGTGGTTGGAGCTAATAAAAGATTATGATTGTGAGATCCATTACCACCCAGGCAAAGCCAATGTGGTGGCTGATGCCCTTAGCCGAAAAGAAAGGCCTGAGCCGATCCGGGTGAAGGCTTATCAGTTGATCATGACCTCCGACGTGATGACACAGGTTAAGGAGTTTCAAGACGAGGCTTTGAAAGAAGATCGTCTTAACTCCGAAAGGATGAGAGGTCTAGTGACGGAATTGGGTGAGAACACTCTAGGTGTTAAGACCCTATTTGGGCGAATGTGGATTCCTCGATACGGGGATCTACGTGAAAGGATTATGGACGAGGCCCATAAGACCCGATACTCCATTCACCCCGGTGCTACCAAAATGTACCACGATATGAGGAAAGACTATTGGTGGCCGGGTATGAAACGCGACGTGGTGGAGTACGTAAGTAAGTGCTTGACTTGCTTACAAGTGAAGGCGGAACACCAAAAGCCTTACGGGAAGATCCAACCGTTGGATATACCCGAGTGGAAGTGGGAGCACATCACCATGGACTTCATTATGAAATTACCACATACCCCAAAAGGGTATGATGCCATATGGGTTATAGTTGACCGCTTGACAAAGAGTGCCCACTTCCTACCGATCCGTGAAACGTACTCATCTGAAAGATTGGCGGATCTGTTCATCAAAGAAATTGTAGCTCGTCATGGTGTACCGGTGTCTATTGTGTCTGATCGTGACACCCGGTTTACCTCTAAGTTTTGGAAGAGAGTTCATGATGCAATGGGGACGAGGCTACACATTAGTACAGCATATCACCCTCAGACAGACGGTCAGTCTGAGAGGACGATCCAAACACTCGAAGACATGCTTCGGGCGTGCGTGATCGATTTTGGAGGAAGTTGGGATGATCACCTGCCGTTAGCAGAATTCTCGTACAACAACAGTTATCATGCCAGCATTGGCATGCCACATTACGAGATGTTATACGGTAGGAGATGTAGGACGCCCGTGTGCTGGGGAGACATTGGGCAGAAAGAGTTGGGAGGTGTTGAGGTAATTGAAGCAACGACTGAGAAGTTAGAAAAGATCAAAGCCTTCATGAAGGCGGCAAAAGATAGACAAAAGTCGTATGCTGACAAGAGGCGAAGACCATAGAGTTCAAGGTTGGTGACCGAGTCATGTTGAAGGTCTCGCCCTGGAAGGGAATCATTAGATTCAGGAAACGAGGTAAGCTAAGCCCGAGATATATAGGACCTTTCCGAATTGTCGCACGAGTAGGAGAGGTGGCCTATCGGCTTGAATTGCCAGATGAGTTAAGTGGAATTCATCCCACATTCCACGTATCCCATCTAAGAAAGTGCTTAGCTGATGAATACATGGTTGTACCACTGGAGGATATTGAGGTGGATGAGAGGCTCAACTACGTGGAGCAACCAGTGGCAATCATTGATCGTAAGAGAAGAGGTTGAGGAATAAAGCGGTTCCTCTTGTGCGTGTACAGTGGAAGCACAGGAAGGGATCCGAGTCTACGTGGGAGACTGAAGAAGAGATGAGGCAACACTACCCACATCTGTTTGAGGAATAACAGGTTTCGGGGACGAAACCTATATAAGGGGGGTGGACTTGTAACACCCGTAATTTCTTATTAAAGGAATTAAAGAATAAAATAGAAAGAAAAAGGAGAGAAAATAAAAGTCAACTAAAGAGGAGGGGCCAAAAGGGCCAAATGGGTAAAGTTATTATTTATTTTGTACAAAAGGGAGGCATGGCCGCCCATGATGCATGCATTTCCCTATCATTCGATATTTTAGAGAGAGAGAGCAGAGAAACCTTCGGACATTGAAGAACAAGAAGAAGAAATTCGAGTTTAAGGTAAAGTTGAGTATTTTGAGTTGTTTTTGGCTAACCTTAGCCTCGGTTAAATGCTTATTTGTGTTTTTATGTGTTCCAAATGTGTGTTTAGAAGGTTTCCAGGTGTTAGAATCGATTAAAGGAGCTCTGGTGAAGAGTCTTAAGATTTGAAACAACTAAGGTGAGTTCTAGGTCCCCTTTTACTCGTTTTTAGAATGTTTTGGGGCTGGAAATGCATGTAAGTATGTTTTTATAAAATTTAGGTTGATACCCGTATGAAATGAATGTATGTATGTTATGTTTATGTTAGATTTATGCCTAGAATCATGTGTATATGTTTAGAACTAGGCATTATGATGTTTGGGACTTGGACTATGAATTAGACACATGAACAGGTTACTAATATGTCTGAAATTTGGACTTAGAATAAATAAGTACAAGTTGATGAGTCCACTAGTGCTCATACGACCAACAGTGTGGTCGTATGACCAGGTGATATATGTTTCTAAGTGTTGAAAAGTCTAACAGGACTCATACGACCAACAGTGTGGTCGTATGACCAAGTGATTTTTCTAAGTGTTGAGTCCAACAGGACTCATACGACCAACAGTGTGGTCGTATGACCAAGTAATATTTTTCTAAGTATGTTGAAGAGTCCAATAGTGCTCATACGACCAACAGTGGGGTCGTATGACCAGATGATAATTCTAAGTATAAGATGAAAAGTCCAGCAGTGCTCTTACGCCTAACAGGGCTCATACGCCCAGAGGGCTTATACGCCCAACAGGGCTCAAACGCCCAGAAAACTTAGAATTTTACAGAAATTTCCTGTAAGTCCGAAGTTCAAGGTTTTGACCAGGGTTGACTAGGGTTAATAAATGATGATGTCTCATGCATGTAATGATGAGTATGATTAACCCTTATTATTACTAATATTATTATCAGTGTATTATTATTGTTAACAATATTATTAATAAAATATTGTTAAGTATGGTATGATGCTATGAATGATGATAAATGTATGAAGATGAATGCATGATGATGAACGTATGATGAGTGTGTATGTTCCTTGTAATTGTGTATGCTAACTTTCTGGAACTTTACGAATAACGAGAATGAATTAATGAAGTATTATGTATCGTAAAGTGAAAGATAATGAAAGAGGAACATGATGATGGATGCATGTATTAACGAATGAACGCAAAGAAGAATGATGATGAATACATGCATTAATAAATGAATGAATGAACGAAAGTCTTGCATGGTCTAAGGGGCACAAGATGGAATTGACGGTAAGAAGTCTTGAAAATGGTGCTTGGTTCTAGTAACTAGGCCTATTACGAGCCTTATGGTAGATTATGGACAGTGAGCCATAGTTGCCTTAAGAACAACGGGGCAGTGTCTTTGTGACCTGTCACGGGATAGTTGTTACAGCAGGAGTGGTGACGATCACTCACGGGGTTAACGTGACCCCGGATGAGACGTTGTCGGTCTATGGACAGAGAGCCATAGGGGCAACGAGGTTGTCGGTCTATGGACAGAGAGCCATAGGGGCAACCAGGTGTCGGTCTATGGACTGAGAGCCATAGGGGCACCAGGTGTCGGTCTATGGACTGAGAGCCATAGGGGCACCAGACGGATACGATATGCTCTGTCGGCTCATGGGTTGGAACCATGGGGGCAGAGAAGGAAGGTGACCCTTAGAGTTTTGCATGCTTGACGAATGAAAGTTAAAGAACGTACGAATGAATGTAAAGAATGTATGTATGAACGTGAATGAGAACGATGAATGGTACACGAATGAAAACTAAAGAACGAATGATGAAGATAACAATGATATTACTTATGTGTACGTACGATGTGTGATCACATATGCATAACAAATGGGTTGAAATGAGAAGTAAACTATTTTAATTACAAAACTAGGACTCACTCAGCAACGCTGACTTTTATGTATTTTCCAGTTGGCAGGTGACAGGTTGCTGAGGATGGCACACAGGGGTGGCTACTAGGCGGGCAAGACTGACATCCATTATGTTTTGACGATACTGTTGTTTTGTAATTCATTCAATAAATATTTTGTGACTTAGAAACTAGAATGTATTGCTTAACAACAGTGTTTCAAATAAACAGATGGTTTTGTTTAAATAATTCCGCTGCTTAAATTATTAATATGTATGTTTTATGCTGTGAATGACCAACTGTGAGGTGCCCGGAATCGGGGCCTTACAAGTTGGTATCAGAGCTAAAGTTTAAGTGAAACGGGTAAATTTTCAAAAATAAACCTTAGCTTAAACTGAGAATGGGACGGAAAGAGGGATGTCAGCCCGAGTAGCCATGTGCCATCAGGTATTGTTTTTCTTAAGAGTTAATCAGTATTATGTGCGTGTGCTATGTGATTTATGTGTTCTTAGTAGGTTTAGATGCTGATGTAGTCAGGATAGGAAGTGCTTGGGGTGTGAAGAGTAAAGTAAGTGGCTAATCACAACTGGCCACTGTAATTAGGGACTTACTATACTTGACATAAACTGAGCTATTCCTTGAATGACTGTTTTAGTGTTTGAATCTTATAGTGCATAGGAAAATGGCTGGGAAGAAACCTTCTAAGGCTGCTAGAGGTAGAGGTCGTCCGCGTACGACTAGGAACAGTACTAAAGCTCCTAAGACGACTTCCGTGAACCCCGAGGTTCTGACCGGAATGAAGAAACAGAGAATGCTAGTCTGAATGCCTCAGCTAGGGAGGCGATTGCTGATGAGGTACACCAGGTCCTACAGGCAGTTATGCCATCTGTAGTGACCGATGTTATTCGAGCTATAAGGAACGAGGAAAGGAAGGAAAAGGAGGACAGGAGAGGGTCGACTGAAAAGGAGAGCAAGGAAGAGGAGGAACGACCGGATCCTGAGATAGTAATATCTGATGAGGAAAGGGATGATGTAGTAGGGGTGACGACCAAGGGGTGCAGTTACGGGGCATTTCAGAGGTGCAAGCCCCCGACTTTCGATGGTAATGGCACTGCTGCAACCGCTCAACGATGGGTAAGGGAGATGGAAGCGGTACTCGAGATCAGCGAGTGTCGTGAGGATCAGAAGGTGAAGTTTGCCACCCACTCCTTTACTGACTCAGCATTATGCTGGTGGGACAATATTGTCCAAGCTGAGGGTTCCAGGGCCATCGGGAAAATGAAGTGGTCCGAATTGAAGAAGCTAGTAATTGAGGAATTCTGTCCTCACAGAGAACTTGATAAGGTCGAGAGGGATTTCCTGCAACTCGAGGCAGGAACCATGACACACCAGCAATACACCACCAAATTCAATGAAATGGCGAGGCTGGTGCCGGATCAAGTGACACCGGTATCTCGAAAGATTAACCGGTACATTCAGGGACTGCCAGCCGACATCCGCAGGCACTTGATTACTGCCCGACCAAGCACCTTTAGGTCGGCAGTAGACTTAGCTGGGAGGCTCTATGACGAGAGGGAAGTGATGGTGGTGGAATCAAGAAGGCCGGTGGTGACCGAAACTGGAATGGAAAGCGGTTCGGGCGTGGTGGCTTTACCCCGAATAACAAGAAGGCGAGAAGGGATAACCGTAGGATGGGGTCATCAAGCTCGGGACCCAAAAGATGTGACAAGTGTGGTAAGGAGCACGGTGGTGAATGTAGATGGGGGTTAAACGTCTGTTTCAGGTGTGGGAAATCCGGTCATATGGCTAGAGATTGTAAGGCTGCGAGGTGTTTCAACTGTGGTGAAGCGGGTCATATGAGTAAAGATTGCAAGAAGTCGAGGGCTGAGAGTTCCGGAGGAAAGAAGGTGGCAGGGACTGAGGGGCAGAAGACGAGTGCCAGAGCTTTCACTATGACCAGGGAGGAGGCTAGGACGGACCCCGATGTTGTGTCAGGTACGTTTCTAGTAAATCAAACTCTTGCTTCTGTGATATTTGATTCTGGTGCTAGTAGGAGTTTCATTTCTGCCACTTTCTGTGATAAATTGTCTGCTAGTAGTAAATGCATTGATGAGCCCTTTGATGTAGAAACCGCTATTGGTAAGTCCACTAGAGTTACTGATATGATAGAGGACTGTACCATAGAGTTAGAAGGCCATAGGTTTGCTGCCAAATTACATGTGATGCCCCTAGGAGGATTTGATGTAGTGTTAGGGATGGATTGGTTAGCAACCTACGAAGCGAACATCATGTGCCGAAAGAAGATGATTAGGCTGGCGGCGACTGACGGAAGTCCGGTGACAATATATGGCGATCGGGTTACGACGATTCCGAAGGTGATCTCGATGGCGGTGGCGGGAAAGTGTATGAGGCGTGGATGTAGCGCCTACTTATGTTATGTAAAGAATGTAGAGACGCCAACACCACAACTATCTGATGTACCAGTTGTGCGTGACTTTCCGGACGTGTTTCCCGAAGACTTATCGGGATTGCCACCTGACCGAGAGATCGAATTCCAGATCGACCTGATACCCGGTGCCCAACCTGTTGCTAAAGCACCGTATCGATTGGCTCCGACTGAGATGAAGGAGCTGATGGAGCAACTGCAAGAGTTGCTTGACAAGGGCTTCATTAGACCGAGTATCTCTCCTTGGGGTGCCCCGGTCTTGTTCGTGAAGAAGAAGGACGGTAGCATGAGGATGTGTATCGACTACCGTGAGTTGAACAAGTTGACCATAAAGAATCGGTACCCGTTACCGAGGATCGATGACTTGTTCGACCAGCTCCAGGGTGCCAATTGGTTCTCAAGGATAGATCTTCGATCTGGCTACCATCAATTGAAGGTAAAGGAGCAGGACATTCCTAAACAGCTTTTCGGACGCGTTATGGACACTATGAGTTTCTCGTTATGTCATTTGGTCTAACTAACGCGCCAGCTGCTTTTATGGATTTGATGAACCGAGTGTGTCGGCCAATGTTAGATAAATCAGTGATTGTGTTCATCGATGATATCCTGATTTATTCGAGGAGCGAAGAAGAGCATGCCGGTCACATTCGGGAAGTATTGGAGACTTTGGGAAGGGAGAAACTGTATGCTAAGTTCTCCAAATGTGCTTTCTCGTTACGCGAGGTGCAATTTCTGGGTCACGTGGTAAATGCAGAGGGAATCATGGTGGACCCAACAAAGGTTGAGGCTGTGATGCAATGGAAATCACCAAAGACGCCATCCGAGATTCGTAGCTTCTTGGGGTTGGCGGGCTACTATAGGAGATTTATTCAAGACTTCTCCAAGATAGCCTCACCTTTGACAAAATTGACTCGCAAGGATGTAAAGTTCGTGTGGGGTCGAGAACAGGAGGATGCTTTCGAGGAATTGAAAACGAGACTGACACAAGCTCCTGTCTTGACATTGCCCGAAGGAAATGAAGACTTGGTGGTCTATTCGGATGCATCTTATTCTGGGCTAGGTTGCGTGTTGATGCAACGTGGAAGGGTAATAGCCTATGCGTCTCGACAACTGAAACCCACGAAGTCAACTATCCCACACACGATCTAGAACTAGCTGCGGTGGTTTTTACGTTGAAGATATGGCGGCACTATCTATACGGGACGAAGTGCACAATCTTCACCGACCACAAAAGCTTGAAGTACTTCTTCGAGCAAAAGGACCTAAACATGAGGCAGAGGCGGTGGTTGGAGCTAATAAAAGATTATGATTGTGAGATCCATTACCACCCAGGCAAAGCCAATGTGGTGGCTGATGCCCTTAGCCGAAAAGAAAGGCCTGAGCCGATCCGGGTGAAGGCTTATCAGTTGATCATGACCTCCGACGTGATGACACAGGTTAAGGAGTTTCAAGACGAGGCTTTGAAAGAAGATCGTCTTAACTCCGAAAGGATGAGAGGTCTAGTGACGGAATTGGGTGAGAACACTCTAGGTGTTAAGACCCTATTTGGGCGAATGTGGATTCCTCGATACGGGGATCTACGTGAAAGGATTATGGACGAGGCCCATAAGACCCGATACTCCATTCACCCCGGTGCTACCAAAATGTAACACGATATGAGGAAAGACTATTGGTGGCCGGGTATGAAACGCGACGTGGTGGAGTACGTAAGTAAGTGCTTGACTTGCTTACAAGTGAAGGCGGAACACCAAAAGCCTTACGGGAAGATCCAACCGTTGGATATACCCGAGTGGAAGTGGGAGCACATCACCATGGACTTCATTATGAAATTACCACATACCCCAAAAGGGTATGATGCCATATGGGTTATAGTTGACCGCTTGACAAAGAGTGCCCACTTCCTACCGATCCGCGAAACGTACTCATCTGAAAGATTGGCGGATCTGTTCATCAAAGAAATTGTAGCTCGTCATGGTGTACCGGTGTCTATTGTGTCTGATCGTGACACCCGGTTTACCTCTAAGTTTTGGAAGAGATTTCATGATGCAATGGGGACGAGGCTACACATTAGTACAGCATATCACCCTCAGACAGACGGTCAGTCTGAGAGGACGATCCAAACACTCGAAGACATGCTTCGGGCGGGCGTGATCGATTTTGGAGGAAGTTGGGATGATCACCTGCCGTTAGCAGAATTCTCGTACAACAACAGTTATCATGCCAGCATTGGCATGCCACATTACGAGATGTTATACGGTAGGAGATGTAGGACGCCCGTGTGCTGGGGAGACATTGGGCAGAAAGAGTTGGGAGGTGTTGAGGTAATTGAAGCAACGACTGAGAAGTTAGAAAAGATCAAAGCCTTCATGAAGGCGGCAAAAGATAGACAAAAGTCGTATGCTGACAAGAGGCGAAGACCAATAGAGTTCAAGGTTGGTGATCGAGTCATGTTGAAGGTCTCGCCCTGGAAGGGAATCATTAGATTCAGGAAACGAGGTAAGCTAAGCCCGAGATATATAGGACCTTTCCGAATTGTCGCACGAGTAGGAGAGGTGGCCTATCGGCTTGAATTGCCAGATGAGTTAAGTGGAATTCATCCCACATTCCACGTATCCCATCTAAGAAAGTGCTTAGCTGATGAATACATGGTTGTACCACTAGAGGATATTGAGGTGGATGAGAGGCTCAACTACGTGGAGCAACCAGTGGCAATCATTGATCGTAAGGAGAAGAGGTTGAGGAATAAAGCGGTTCCTCTTGTGCGTGTACAGTGGAAGCACAGGAAGGGATCCGAGTCTACGTGGGAGACTGAAGAAGAGATGAGGCAACACTACCCACATCTGTTTGAGGAATAACAGGTTTCGGGACGAAACCTATATAAGGGGGTGGACTTGTAACACCCGTAATTTCTTATTAAAGGAATTAAAAGAATAAAATAGAAAGAAAAAGGAGAGAAAATAAAAGTCAACTAAAGAGGAGGGGCCAAAAGGGCCAAATGGGTAAAGTTATTATTTATTTTGTACAAAAGGGAGGCATGGCCGCCCGTGATGCCTGCATTTCCCTATCATTCGATATTTTAGAGAGAGAGAGCAGAGAAACCTTCGAACATTGAAGAAGAAGAAGAAATTCGAGTTTAAGGTAAAGTTGAGTATTTGAGTTGTTTTTGGCTAACCTTAGCCTCGGTTAAATGCTTATTTGTGTTTTTATGTGTTCCAAATGTGTGTTTAGAAGGTTTCCAGGTGTTAGAATCGATTAAGGAGCTCTGGTGAAGAGTCTTAAGATTTGAAACAACTAAGGTGAGTTCTAGGTCCCCTTTTTACTTTTTTAGAATGTTTTGGGGCTGGAAATGCATGTAAGTATGTTTTTATAAAATTTAGGTTGATACCCGTATGAAATGAATGTATGTATGTTTATGTTTATGTTAGATTTATGCCTAGAATCATGTGTATATGTTTAGAACTAGGCATTATGATGTTTGGGACTTGGACTATGAATTAGACACATGAACAGGTTACTAATATGTCTGAAATTTGGACTTAGAATAAATAAGTACAAGTTGATGAGTCCACTAGTGCTCATACGACCAACAGTGTGGTCGTATGACCAGGTGATATATGTTTCTAAGTGTTGAAAAGTCTAACAGGACTCATACGACCAACAGTGTGGTCGTATGACCAAGTGATTTTTCTAAGTGTTGAGTCCAACAGGACTCATACGACCAACAGTGTGGTCGTATGACCAAGTAATATTTTTCTAAGTATGTTGAAGAGTCCAATAGTGCTCATACGACCAACAGTGGGGTCGTATGACCAGATGATAATTCTAAGTATAAGATGAAAAGTCCAGCAGTGCTCTTACGCCTAACAGGGCTCATACGCCCAGAGGGCTTATACGCCCAACAGGGCTCAAACGCCCAGAAAACTTAGAATTTTACAGAAATTTCCTGTAAGTCCGAAGTTCAAGGTTTTGACCAGGGTTGACTAGGGTTAATAAATGATGATGTCTCATGCATGTAATGATGAGTATGATTAACCCTTATTATTACTAATATTATTATCAGTGTATTATTATTGTTAACAATATTATTAATAAAATATTGTTAAGTATGGTATGATGCTATGAATGATGATAAATGTATGAAGATGAATGCATGATGATGAACGTATGATGAGTGTGTATGTTCCTTGTAATTGTGTATGCTAACTTTCTGGAACTTTACGAATAACGAGAATGAATTAATGAAGTATTATGTATCGTAAAGTGAAAGATAATGAAAGAGGAACATGATGATGGATGCATGTATTAACGAATGAACGCAAAGAAGAATGATGATGAATACATGCATTAATAATGAATGAATGAACGAAAGTCTTGCATGGTCTAAGGGGCACAAGATGGAATTGACGGTTAAGAAGTCTTGAAAATGGTGCTTGGTTCTAGTAACTAGGCCTATTACGAGCCTTATGGTAGATTATGGACAGTGAGCCATAGTTGCCTTAAGAACAACGGGGCAGTGTCTTTGTGACCTGTCACGGGATAGTTGTTACAGCAGGAGTGGTGACGATCACTCACGGGGTTAACGTGACCCCGGATGAGACGTTGTCGGTCTATGGACAGAGAGCCATAGGGGCAACGAGGTTGTCGGTCTATGGACAGAGAGCCATAGGGGCAACCAGGTGTCGGTCTATGGACTGAGAGCCATAGGGGCACCAGGTGTCGGTCTATGGACTGAGAGCCATAGGGCACCAGACGGATACGATATGCTCTGTCGGCTCATGGGTTGGAACCATGGGGGCAGAGAAGGAAGGTGACCCTTAGAGTTTTGCATGCTTGACGAATGAAAGTTAAAGAACGTACGAATGAATGTAAAGAATGTATGTATGAACGTGAATGAGAACGATGAATGGTACACGAATGAAAACTAAAGAACGAATGATGAAGATAACAATGATATTACTTATGTGTACGTACGATGTGTGATCACATATGCTAACAAATGGTTGAAATGAGAAGTAAACTATTTTAATTACAAAACTAGGACTCACTCAGCAACGCTGACTTTTATGTATTTTCCAGTTGGCAGGTGACAGGTTGCTGAGGATGGCACACAGGGGTGGCTACTAGGCGGGCAAGACTGACATCCATTATGTTTTGACGATACTGTTGTTTTGTAATTCATTCAAATAAATATTTTGTGACTTAGAAACTAGAATGTATTGCTTAACAACAGTGTTTCAAATGAACAGATGGTTTTGTTTATATAATTCCGCTGCTTAAATTATTAATATGTATGTTTTATGCTGTGAATGACCAACTGTGAGGTGCCCGGGATCGGGGCCTTACACAATAAGATAGGTATTTGTAAACATGTTTTGCAAGATAACATATTTCCAAAGGTAGATTGCATACATAATCTATCAAAACCCTAATTAAGTAATAAAACGTTAATCTTATTATTAACTTAAACCTTATAAAATGTATTTTAGGTACCTTGTAAGCGAATTCATTGGAACGTCGTTAAATCCCTATCATCACCTTATACACCTATACGTCAGGTGAGTCTTTCTATACCCCTTTTTCATATTTTCACACTTTGGGGTGAAACATGTTACTTATTAACCATTGCACTTGTAAACACGTTGAATCTTGTAAACTTATGGCAATTTACTTGTGTGTTGTGATTAGTTGAATCTTGTAGCTACCATGTAATGTCGAATACATGTACAATCATTAACTATTGCTAGCCTGGCGACGTCATAGATCTATGGGCCTGACAAACCTGCTTGGTTGATCCAAGTACACTTAGCTAATCGTATATACTTGTAAACGTTTGAGAACTTGTAAAACTTTGTCAAGGTTTGATTGTACATTCTGTCTTACATCCCTAGTTACCTTGTTCTCTAATTTACAACACGAATTGTCATCTTTTATATACTTATGTATTCAAAACTATAGAATGCTCACTAATAATATGTTGACCTTTTATTTTAACATGTTTCAGGCAATAGCGTTATGTGGCTGTGAACAATCGTAACTCTCACGCCTCGACGATTCCGCCGTCAAGGTTGGGGTGTGACAGATTGGTATCAGAGCCCATAACTATAGGGATTTAGGTTATTAGAAATGGTGACCTAGACTATAGCGTATGCATGAACCTTATAGTATTATATTCTTATGGTTTGCATGCTACATAATGCTATGCCTTTTGTGCAATTTAATGCCTTAGCATAGGATTGCCTTATGTATGCTTAAAACTTAGACTCCCTAAACTTAACTTCGACTCTTTGACTCTCCCCGATAAATGAACTTCCTAAACTTATTCCCAACGACATGTGGAGACTACACTTATCGTCGTGGGATCAATTCCTTAGACTCTATGTCTAATTTATAAAAATCTCGTCAAAGTCTGTGCCCCACCACTGAATACATGCAATACAGGAAGAGTAAGATGCCTGTATCTCGAGGTGTTCTGTCTAGGCAAGGTATTCGTATAAATCCAAATCAGCCGATGGATCTGTCTACCTTACCTGGGAACTCTTGGGATGAGTATCTGCTTATAGGTACGCAGGTTTTCAACAAAGTTGTGGTTGACATAATACTTTGATTAGTCAACGTACTCGCTTTGATTTACGAATCAAACGATTACACTCGGAACATCTCATTGTTATTATGCCAAATTCCCGATTGTTGTTTTCATGTGGTATAACTCCTATTATCCAATTCTCATAAAATATCTTCATGATATTCCAGAATGTCTTCTCGTCAAATCCGTTCATGGTCCAGAAACTCTGGCTGTAAGATTTCTACTCTTGTAGCCCGGGAGGTTGCTGCAGTCATACCAACTCTCCTAACTCATCTGAATCAAGGTTTGATTCTACGAACCAAAGAGACTTGACATATAGACACATGTATTCTGGATTTCCTGGCAAAAGGCCTTCGGACTAAGGCAAGCATATCGTATAAATCTCATTGCGAGACCAGTTATGCTTACCTGGAGATTTCTGGGATGAGTGATAAACTATGGTCGACACATAAGTCTCTAAGGCAAATGGGTCAAATTACCTTGACGTGTCAAAGATTCCAAATGTTAATATGTTACCAAATGGAACCATCCTTTTTGTATTTTAAAAATCCTTGAACTGGTTTATCACCAAAGTTTAAATATCTTCTCATTCTTAACCTACATAATGTTCCTGTTAATATTGAACTCATCCTACATTTCAACTCTTACATTTAAACGCTCAACGTGTAACATGTAACGTATTGAACTCAGCGTTACAAGTAACTATTCCTATACCTCGACCAACGTAAACATGATTCTTAATATACCCAAAGATATTGGGAATCTAAACTGTATGGTCTTCAAAATTTAAACCGTTACTTATGGTTCTAAAATCTTCCTAAGGGTGTGTCCCATAACTAAAGACATTAAATGCTGTAGGTGGAATTCCTACATCTCGGGATACTTTGCTAATTGAATGTTAACTTTGTTAACTCAAATATTATAAGTGGTCACTCACCTCAATAATCAAATAAACTAATTATAATTTTGTTACCACTTAAAAATACGCGTGTCTTCAATTAAACTATGGTTGAGCTCATATCCTGAGAAGTCCATGTATTTCCTTTTGATCGAATGTTCACATCTCATTATGGTGTTGAATAATTACTGTCCTTGATTTCGTCTTCCCGATTTGAACCATCCAAGATTTGAACACCATCATAACAAATCATGTTACCTCGAACTTTGATCTTAAATTTTGTAAGCATGATTTTCCTTTTAGTTACATTGATGTAACTTGAAATTTTCTAAATTTTTAAGTGATATTCTTTTCCTTTCGTTGTTAAGTCGAACCTTGAACCGTCTGCACCATGGGAGATACAAGGGTTTGTAAGTCAATCTAGACTAAGAACACTCGTACCTCCTAAACAATTCTAACTCATCAAAACAGGGGTGATTCCCTTACTTTGATGATTCTCTATTCGTTTCGATAAATGGTTTCCAATTGTGTGTTTTATGAAATTTCATCCTCTGGATTAGGGCAAATTCCTCAACCTGAGGATTGACTTCAATTATTCTCATTGGAACTTGCACTTCACAAATGACATGATCTCACCAAAATAGGATTGAAACTCGTACTTTGGTGACAAATGTTAATCTTTGATTGTTTTCTTGTTATTATGAAGCTTAATCATCAAGATAGACGTAAATTTCATATCTTGATGATAATATCATTTTTATGAATTGTGTTTTCTCAAATGAAATGTCCTCGTCAAAGTAGGAGTGAATTCTGGATTTTGATGAAGAAGTTCATTTTGTTATATTTTGTTTTTGTAAGAACTTCACCGTTAAGATAGGAGTGATTTCCTTACCTTAATGGTGAGTTACCACGTCTTATTTATGTGGATCCTCAATAACGAGTTGGGATCGAACTTTTTGATTGGTAAGTTAGTGGTCATAACCTTGGGAATACACCATCAAGTTAGGAGTGAAAACCACACCTTGATGACTATTCTCATTTCTTGATCTTCAACTTACCATGGTTGTAACCAAGTGACGAGAAGCATGTAGTAACTTGACGGGTGAAACAATGTTAGTGTTTTGACCTATCAAGCCAAAGAATGATCTCTGAACTTGAAAGAAGACCCGATCGTTTTAGGTTGATTTTGACTCCAACCTTGGAGCACTTAAATTTTTAAATCGATTTCTTTCCCTTTATTTTTATTGACTCGATCTAGCTACATCGAACCATTTATTCCTTACTTATCAACTTTCATCTTGAGATATCATCAAACCCATAAGTATAGTCTTCCTAAACAATCTTTTGTCAAATAAAGATATTATCGAATACCTCTCTTATTGTTTGATGAATTACGTATGTGATCTGCATTTGGAAATTTGTTACCTTGCAAAACATGGTTACAAATACCTTTCTTATTGTTTGCGTCATTTCTTGAATCGTTTTTGAATCTTTAACCTTGAAAATCATTGAAATTCTAACTTGGTTTTGAACAACAAGACTCGTTATTATCCTCACTGCGATGTGGATATAATGGTTCATAAACCCTCGTAACTTGTAGTCATGGGTTTGGCATAAAGGAAAACACGTAACTTGGTATGTGTCCAAGTGTTTCACCTCCATTTATGACAAAACATAACCTTCGTGTTCCCGTAAATCTCCTGTTTAACTTTTCATCCACCAGGTGCCTCTTATTTTAAATGTCATGATGACAATTGGTGCATTATAGACCGATTGGCTAAAAATTCAATTCGACCCATTATCTCACAACGTCGAGGAATTGACCTGTATCTGTTTCAAATATTCGTATACCGTGGTATGGCGTTAAAACATTGAACGTTATTTTGAACGATTGATTCATTTTTCTGTTTTTCTGAATCATCATTGTGAACCTATTCCAAGATCTTCGCATAGCGTATTATTCTTAGACCAATGGTTGGTCAAAAGAGAAATACATATTCACAATAAATGCATTAAGGTCGTTTCATATGATGACGTTTGGGATTCTTAAATTCCGACGGTTAACCTTGTTTACCATTGTTGGTCTTTTATACACCTTACCAAGAAATTATATTCTGGAAGTTGTGATTTATAAGTCGAACATATCATGGTAACTCGTCATCATGTCCACTGTTTCCTCTCAAAACGTCTCGTATTTCACTGGAAGAGTCAAGTTGGCATATATTATGTCAAAGAGACTTGAAGGATTCTATAAAGTGAAGCATCTGTAATCAACGTCTATCACTGTCCGTTCGTACACCTACCCGTATTTGTTTGTTTAGTTCATTTTTAATTTCTGAACGAAATTCTTTAAAGTAGGGGAGACGGTAACACCTTATATTTATACGATAATTAACATTCATTCTTAATCAACATAAAAGCTTATAAGGCTAATTTGAAGCCACACACTTTAGACTCTCTTTTTACCTCTAATGGCTCTGCCATTACACATAAAGTAAACACTAAAGCGGTCCGCTTAATCGATGATGAATTTTCTTCTTTTGATACCGTATCAAAACCCGAAAGTTCCTCAAAGTGTACCTCGGAAAATGAAAACACAAACTACATCAAGAAAGAAAAAGAGAATCACTATGATCTATCTGTGGCTTCATGCTCACCGTCTGATTCACCTGAGAGCGTGAGTACTAAATGAAATCCAAGCATCCGCATCTTTTCGTCTCAGCCTCCTCGTGAACAAATTTCGGGACGAAATTTCCTAAAGTAGGGGAGACTGTAACATCTCGTATTTTACGACGCGATAATAATAATTTTAATAATAATAATAATAATAATAACAATAATAATAATAATAATAATAATAATAATAATAATAATAATAATTATAATAATAATGTTAATGATAATAATAATCTTAATAATAATAATAATAATAATAATAATTTATAAAGTTATTAAACTTTAAAAATGTTTAAAACTTAAAGTTAATTAAGTCCAGGGGGTTAATTTGTTAATCTTGAAAGTTTAAAATAAATGTTTTGGCATAAAATAACAAAAAGGAAAACCGTAGGGGCTAAATGTGTAAATATTAAAAACTCAACTGCTTCTCTCACCTTCCCCTCGATTTTCCGGCGAGAGTCCGGCGACTCTCCGCCGATCTCCGGCGAGGGTTAAAACGCCCAAAAATACGCGGTTTCAACCTAAATCAAATGCCCCGACAGGCTCGCGACCAAGATCGAACCCTATGCGTTTAATCATTGAATAATTCGGATCCAAAGCTCACCACCTCGAATCCACTTTATTCCCGACCGTTCAACGGTCGGTTAACCCACTCAAACATTAAAAATGATCAAATTAATCGAAGTGGAACGACCATTTATATGTTCTTAATCTGTTAACATTTTCAATTTCATCAAAAAACCCCGAAATCACAGCTGCAACCATCCTCTCTGTCGCGGACCTGCAACTCAACCCAATCTATTGTACGAGCATCCTTAATCGAATTTGATTGACGGCTTTCATTCCTCGTCACTACACGAAGCTAACCTCAAAGTTAATTGAGTTATCATCACCGTTTGCACCCCGAACCCATCCCCTCTCTGCCGCGTCTGTCCGTCGATCTGTTCATCCTCAATCCATCACCAAATTGGGTAATTAAACACACCTCTTTGCTCGAAAATACATGGGGAATCAAAGCCCCATGATCCTCTCTGTAATCATTGTCGATTTGCTGTTCGATTGGATCGAAATCAGTTTTAAGGTTCTTGAGATTTGGGGGATTTATTGAAGGCTTGTTTTTAACATTTAAAATCCAACTCATATCGCGGTTGTAAGCCTTAGTCTACTGGTTAAATCACTCGCCTCCCCTACATGAGGTCCCGGGTTTGAACCCGGGCAACCTCATGTATTTTTTTTAAGGCTTTTAGTCTTAGTTTTTAAATTCAGAAAATTCCTAAAAATTATAAAAAATCATTTTTATAAACTTGTTTATTTTTAAATCATCAAATTACTTTCTGTAATTTTTCTTAAATTTAAATAATTAAATATCTTTTAATAAAACATATTAACAAAGATTATTCTTGAGTTATTTCTATTAAAATAGATTTTAAATAATAAATTAATAAATTATTATTGGTCCAAATGCTACTCCCTAAAAACATAATTATTATTTTTATGTTTATTTAACTTTTATGTATAAATGGGTTTCTTTTAAAATAATTAACTAGTTATTGGACTTGAACAATAAATCTTTATAATATTAACGGACACTATATTAATTAAAGATTTATCATGATAATCGTAGAAATTATTTATATTTTATAATTACACAAAATATTTAAGAATATTATTACTTATAAGTTACATTTTAAACTAATGGTTTAGATTAATAATTTGTTATTAATCAATACGTTATTAAATACTTATAAAGATTTATTTATACTTAACTTCATTTCTAAAATTTAATGACTTGACAAATCCCTTTAAATCTATCAAAACCCTAGTTAAGTAATAAAACGTTAATCTTATTATTAAACTTAAACCTTATAAAAATATATTTTAGGTACCTTGTAAGCGAATTCATTGGAACGTCGTTAAATCCCTATCATTACCTTATACACCTATACGTCAGGTGAGTATTTCTATACCCCTTTTTCATATTTTCACACTTTGAGGTGAAACATGTTACTTATTAACCATTGCACTTGTAAACATGTTGAATCTTGTAAACTTATGGCAATTTACTTATGTGTTGTGATTAGTTGAATTTTGTAGCTACCATGTAATGTCGAATACATGTACAATCATTAACTATTGCTAGCCTGGCGACGTCATAGATCTATGGGCCTGACAAGCCTGCTTGGTTGATCCAAGTACACTTAGCTAATCGTATATACTTGTAAACGTTTGAGAACTTGTAAAACTTTGTCAAGGTTTGATTGTGCATTCTGTCTTACATCCCTAGTTACCTTGTTCTCTAATTTACAACATGAATTGTCATCTTTTATATACTTATGTATTCAAAACTATAGAATGCTCACCAACAATATGTCGACTTTTTATTTTTAACATGTTTCAGGTAATAGCGTTATGTGGCTGTGAACAATCGTAACTCTCACGCCTCGACGATTCCGCCGTCAAGGTTGGGGTGTGACATTAATCGTCGAATTTAAGAATTTCAATCGTCACCATATGAAACAACCTTAACGCATATCTTGTGAATATGTATTTCTCCTTTGACCAACCATCGGTCTAAGAATAATACGCTATGCGAAGATCTTGGAATGAGTTCACGACGATGGTTAAGAATATTATTAAAAACAGAAAATGAATCGGTCATCCAAAATAACGATCGATGTTTTACGTCATACCACGGTATACAAATATTTGAATCAGATACAAGTAATTTTCTCGACTCGTTATCCCACATAAGTCAATATGAAATTAGCCAATCGGTCTACAATGCACCAATTGTCATTATGACCTTTTAAAATAAGAAGCATTTAGTGAATAAAAAGTTAAACAGGAGATTCACGGGAGCACGAAGGTTAGATTTTGTCATATGTGAAGGTAAGACACTTGGACACATGCCAAGTTACGTCTTTTCCTTTATGCCAAACCCATGACTACAAGTTATGAAGGTTTATGAACCATTATACCCACATCGCAATGAGGATAATAACAAGTCTTGTTGTTCAAAACCAAGTTAGAATTTCAATGATTTTCAAGGTTAAAGATCAAAAACGATTCAAGAAATGACGCAAACAATAAGATAGGTATTTGTAAACATGTTTTGCAAGATAACATATTTCCAAAGGTAGATTGCATACATAATTCATCAAACCCATAAGTATAGTCGAGAACATTCGTATGACTAGAAAGACATAATCATAAGTTGATAATATCTTTATTTGACAAAAGATTGTTTAGGAAGACTACCATCACGTAATCAGGTGTTGATGATATCTCAAAATGAAAGTTGATAAGTAAGGAATAAATGGTTCGATGTAGCTAGATCGAGTCAAAACATGAAGATAAAGGGAAAGAAATCGATTTAAGAATTTACATGCTCCAAGCTTGGAATCAAGATCAACCTAAAACGATCGGGTCTCCTTTCAAGTTCAGAGATCATGCTTTTGCTTGATAGGTCGAATCACCAACATTGATTCACCCTATAAGTTACTACATGCTTCTCGTCACTTGATTACAACCATGGTAAGTTGATGATCAAGAAATGAGAATAGTCATCAAGGTGTGGTTTTCACTCCTAACTTGATGGTTTATTCCCAAGGTATGACCACTAATTTACCAATCAAAAAGTTCGATCCCAACTCATTGTTAAGGATCCACAGAAATAAGACGAGGTAACTCACCATTAAGGTAAGGGAAATCACTCCTATCTTAACGATGAAGTTTTACAAAAACAAAATATAACAGGATGAACTTCTTCATCAAAATCCAGAATTCACTCCTACTTTGACGAGGTCGTTTCATTTGAGGAAATACAATTCATATAAATGAAATTATCATCAAGGTATGAAATTTACGTCTATCTTGATGTTTGAGGCGTGGTAACTTGAAAATTTTAGATCGAAACATAAGATGGAAAATTTATAAAATATGAATAGTATAGGGGACGAAAGTTGAAAATAAAAAAATTAGGGGTAAATTATCAAAGATGTAAAACTAATGACTTAAAATAAAATAGTTAAAGATTACAAAAAAAAAGATCGATACAACGCATTAAAGCACATTGTACAACCCATAATAGTATTATATATAATTCTATTGGTGCTACACAGGTGATGTTCTCGGGTCCAACCTGACTTGAACCCGAAAATTTTACACGGGTTTAGCCTGAAAGTTGTATCAGAAGTGTTCTATTTTAAATTCTTAAATTTTAAAATAAAACACATAAAAATTTTAATTAATGACACAAAATATATCCAAAAAAGATAAAATACATAAAAAATTATTAAAAACGGGTCAACTTATGAACCCATCGGGTTGAACCTCAACCCGACCTGTTTAGCTAAGTGGGTTGTCACACCCCCGCTTAGAGCGGAAACACGAGGATGCGACGGACGGGATCGTCATAACACTTGGTATAATTACAGAGACATAATACATGCAAGATCTTCGTGTCATGACGTCGCCCGACACAATGGTGACTTGTGTCGTGGTTAGTCAGTTCCACGACTATCATAGTCTTATTAATTCTAAATCCAAAATACACAGAGTTCACAAATGAAAACAAATGTTTATACATTACTAATGCAAAACTATTGGAATCCTGAGGGTCTCTGCTAAGGCATCAGCTCTAGCTATCCTCTTTGATTATGTTCACCTGAAAAGAAATGCTCAAAAATGGTCAACATAATTGTTGGTGAGCTTCGCAGGTTTTATGTATTGATGATGATAACAGTAAGTTCAATAAGCGTTACCGCGACTACACTTATGTATAGGCGGTTTACCAGTTTTTAATAGCTACAGCCAAACCTAAACATTGGTTCCACATGGGAATTGATGGCCGAAAGGAAAACATTCCCAAGTTTAAATAGTTTATTAAGACGTAGCAAGATCCACACAGCACATACGTATAGGGTATAACCAAACCAGTCCTTAGGTCCCATTACCGGGATTAATGGTTATGTAAAAAGGTTTTCCATAGCATAATAAGTTTAATATGACGTAGCAAGATCCACACAGCGCATACGTTTAGGTTACAACCAAACCAATCCTTAGGTCCCAATTACCGGATTAATGGTTGTAGTGGATGCTCGGCAAAGAAGAACCACAAAGTAGACCCACAAAGAAGAACCACACCGCCGAAAGCATCCAAGATCAATAGCATTCACAAGTAATCATCACACCACATATAGCATCAAAGTTATAGCGCATTATAATATAAAGCCACCAAATAACATACAAGGTAGCAACATAGCATAGAATCAAGAGTCATAATAACATCGTTCAATAAGAATAGCAATATAAGTTAACCATAAATGTTGAAGCAGACTTCCACTAGGGAAGGTGATTGAAAGTAAGTGAGCATTCTTTTCCCCTAAGTTTAAAATGTTTAAAAGTTATATAAGCGTAAAAAGGGGCCACGAAACTCACCTTGGATTGATGTAATGTATATGAACAAGAACTTCAACGAATTAGGCAAAGCACGATCAAACACGTTCAACCCTATTATTGATTGTAGTTGAGTCTTTAATACGAATGAATATGTTTGGTAAGGTTTGAGTTGATTTGGTTTAACACGTGTCACACACGTAATTAGATATGTATATGTTACAATGTTTTTATAGATTTATATATGTATTAATAAGTAACTATCAATAAGTATTAAGTTTTACCAAATAATTATTTACATTTTGATTTTATTAGAAGGGTTTCATAAGTGTATTTATATATTTTTGGAATTAAATATAAAATGATGTGGTTTAAATATATAATTTATAATTATCCAAAGATAATTACAAATAAGGATAATCACAATTATAGTATTTTGATTAATAATAAGGTATTAATCTAGACTTTTAGTTAAAATATATTTTACAAGAAATAACCCACAATTTTATTTGTAAATAATTTGTGAATTTATAAAATATATTTAAAGATAATATAGCGTTTATCTTATAGAAATAATTATTTATAATATTTATAAATAATATTTATATAATTTTCATGATTTTCATGATTATTTCATAGTTAAACTTGATTTAGAATTTATTTTTAAAAATAATATTTTTAATATTTTTAAATAATATTTTATAAAAATCTATTATAGTTTACAAAAAATTATTTGGTATTATATAAAATAAGGAGAATATTTAGAATTTATTTTTATAATTTTTAAAAATTTTTGTATATTTAAAAAGTGGTTAAAAAGTCTTTAAAAAAGTAATTGAGGTCCCCGGGGTCGAACCCGGGACCTTACCCTTACACACCCATGAACCGAACCAGTGAGCCAAAGCTCTAATCCGCGATAAAACCCGGCCCCAAATGCTTTTAAACATAGTTTCAGAACCTCCCCCAAACCGAAGAACCCTAATTCGATTTCGTTTCAATTGAGCATGAATTTGATGTTAATAGTAAAATTAAACTTAGGGCTTTTATTCCCCACTTAAAATAGAGCATAAGGATGTGTTTAATTACCAGAATCGAGTTCGAATTGATGATGAATACTACGAAGAACAATCGTGACCTGTTGAAATCTGTTCGTTGCTTAATTGTTGATTATAATCGAATTGATTGCACAAGAAGCTTCTATGGATGTTAAGGATGAATGCCCCTCTATCAATTTCGGTTTACAATGGTTCTAAGTTTGATTTCGAGTGTGTTGCAGGTCGCGGAGATAGATAGAATCGAATTGAGGTTTTTGTGTGTTATGTGGTGCAATTGAATGCATAGACAGGTTAGGTTCATTTATAGCATTGTTAGGGCTGAGTTAATTTGATTATTGTTAAGTTTTTGGGTGCGATTTGCACCTGTAAAGTTACCGACAATCACGTGGGTCGGTTTGGGATCGATCGCACTCCATTTTGTTCGATTTTTGTGGGTGTCCAGTTCGAATCTTGCACGTGGTGATGTTGGGACGGTTTAATTTGGTTAAAATCGAGTTAAATTGGTGTTTTTGGCCTCGCCGGAGGCTTGCCGGAGGTGGCCGGAGACAGTGGCCGGAAACACGGGGACGGTGAGGGGCCGGTTGAGTAATTTTCATAATTACACTTTCGGTCCCTGTGGTTTTGTTTTTATTGTTTTTAGTTTTAAAACTTCTTTTGAAGTTTCAAAATTTGCAACTTAACCCCCTGCACTTTATTATTACTATTATTATTATTATTATTATTATTATTATTATTATTATTATTATTATTATTATTATCATTATTATTATTATTATTAGTATTATTATGATTATTATAGTTTTTGTAAAAATTGGTAACGTATTAAACTTAATTGTTTTATAAAAATACGGGATGTTACATGGGTTCATGGGTTCGTCCCAACCCGTTTATAACAAACCCAAACCCGTGAATTTCATGTTAGATTCATGTCGTGTTTTCGAGTCGTGTCAGATTTTCAAACCCCTATATAATTCCCTCTAACCAGCCCATCATCCATTATGTCTCCACATCAGAACGGGCATCCCGACTGCAAAACAGGTTCTTTAAACCCACGATGAGCAGTTCAAATGAAACTACGTGTATAAATTGGGTCGATATGAAGGTTTAGATGAACTTACGATGGTTCGCACGAGCATAAACATGTTTGAACAAGCTTGCGAAAGTTCGGACGAACATAAACATGTCCTTCAATTCGTAACAAACCTACTTAAACACGTGTATTTATCAGAGCCGCTCATCTTGAATTCGGATGATCTTGTTTTATGGTCAGAGACGACTTTGTTAGGTGAATATATTTTTAAAAATTGCTTGGTCAAATGGATATTTTGAGCGAAAAATATGATAAAAGGACATTTTCAAAATTTTCTTAATTTTAAAGGCTTATGACCGGCTGGAATAAGAACAACTTAAAGTAAGAATGTAGCACAGAGTTACAAATGGAATATATTTGAAAAAACATCCATCTATCAACAAATTTCATATTTGTAACGTTTTAATTACTTAGTTTGAGATGTTGATATTAGTCTGGTCAAATCATTTAACTAATTGAGATTTACTTAATATCAAATGAAAATCTGGTTAAACATCTATATTACCTATTAGATATGACTTGCATGTTCGCTCAAGAATAATCGAACTTTCGGCACCAAGAAACCTTGAAGGTTCAAGTGGGTAACGCCCCACGATATGTGAAAATTCGATTTCATACTCAAAATTCTCCAAGGTTGCTCCAAATCAGCCCGATTGATTGATCCTTGATAACAGTTGCACATTATGTTATTAACTAAGTTACTACTTACAGTGAGTCGTTCAGCAAAACTAACCAAATTACAATTGACAGTTTCTGTTGATGGTATATGAATTAACCATCAACTATTTTAACAACAAAACACATTTTTCACACGAAGTTATGTTATTTAAACTAGACGTAGACATTGTTATGGTTTCTCAACTATAAGAAGAAAGTCATTGGCATATTTCTTGTACAAAGTTTTAAAAGATATATATATATATATATATATATATATATATATATATATATATATATATATATACACGCACACACACATATGGAAGGGTTCCTAAGAAAACCAATAGTTATGCGAAAACTAAAGAAAACCACACGTAGCACTAACATAATTTATATATTTTTTGTTCATTTAAATGTTAAAAGGGTTATTTAAGTAGTTGTTATATATATGTTAAACATAAATACGAGAATGAATAGGTTACGTATACGTAACACTATATCCAATGAAAAATTGTTACGTATACGTAACCTATGTGAGACGTATATGTAAAACTACGTTATGCTTTTTATTTCATTACTACGCTTATCTATATATACACATAGACATATATAAAAAGTGGTGATAAAAAAATATAGATTATATGGTCCATTTGGTTTTCTCTAGTTTTTATATAACTATATGGTTTTCTTAGGATATATATATATATATATATATATATATGTATATATATATATGTATGTATGTATATATATACACACACACACATATTTATATACACACACACACATATATATATATATATACACACACACACACATATATATATATATATGAATTTTTTTTAAAATTGGGTATTTTGGAGAGAGAGAGATGACAAGAGGGTCAAATCTTGGCAGAATGGTACTTTAGGGGTACCCGCCCCTGCCAAGGGCGGGTTCTTCCCCTCGGTCAACACACCCTCTGCCACTCTGTCAACCTCTGTCAACCATGAATGGAGAACTCGCCCATACCAAGGGCGGGTTCTCCAACCCCTTTCATCCGTCCGATTTCAGCCAACATCTAGTCTCCACCGTCCAATAGAAATGGAAAAGCAACCTACTTCGCAGGAGACCACGCCCTTGGCAAGGGCGGGTTCTCAGATTTGTCAGCTAACCTAATTTTTCACCACACATTCAAGGAACCCGATCACCTATAAAGCATCGAGTTTAATTTTTGATGCATTCGCACAATATTTTTGTATTCAATTCGCACGCGTGTTTGATATTTCATATTTTCATATTCAATCTCAATATTCAATCTCATTATCATGTCTCGGCCTTATTTTTTACAAATATATTGGGGTGGTGATATTTCATTCGAAAATGGAAATATCATATGTGATGTTTCTACAAGAAGTTCTACCGTTATTCTTCGTAATAGAGTGTCATACGAAGAATTCGTTGATTTAATTTATAATCATCTTCAGGTTCAAAAGAGTATTATAATTTGAAACTAAAATTATACTACTCATATGGTGGTTTCTCTCAAGATTCTGAAATTTTTAATGACTCAAGTCTAGAAGTCTTGTATTATTTGGGAGAAAATGTTGAAAATTTCCGAGGAAATGTTTACGTTATCATTGAGCCGAAAATGCCTGTACAACAATCCAATTATATGGATCTCGTACGCGGTTTCTCTGTATCAGAAGCACCCGATCCGTCAAGCAATTCTCATCATCAAGGATATGTAAGATCACACGATTATGAAGCCGGTCCATCAACCAATTCTCATCATCAAATCGATAATGATAACGGAGGTTTTGATAAGTCAGATGATGGTACTTCAGACAGCAGTGAAGATACTGAACTCATTCCATCACAAGAAGAATCCAGTGATGATGACAACAACAGCTATGGAGTTTCAAACAATTATAATTCTGGTGTTAATCCAGGATCTTACGGAGAGGTGAATTATTCTGAAGATCCTCAGGAGTTAAGAGATTATGAAGCTGCTGATTTTGACAATGAAGACCATATGGATATATGGAATGAAGAGTCAAAAGAAATCCATGTTGGTATGTACTTTAAATCGAAAGATGAAGTGATGCATGCAGTGCGGTTATGGAATCTTGAACGTAACAGAGAGGCTGTAGTAGTTGAAAGTAAACATACAAGATGGAGAGCAAAGTGCTACAGCACTAGCCCTAATTACAACAATAATCTTCATAATGGTCCTCCATGTACATGGTATGTTTATGCTTCCAAGAACCATGATCATCACATGTGGAGAATTTCAAGATGGGTGAATGCGCACAACTGTTTTGGTACTGTTATTGGTAACAACAATAGAAGTTTCAAATGCCGAGATATTGTTACCCGTATTATCCATTTTAATCGTCAAGATATTGCTTTTCCCATCAAGCACATTTAAAAGACACGTTGAATGTTGATGTTTCATATAATAAAGCCTGGCGAGCTAGAAAAGCAGCCATTGAGAATATTTATGGTAGCTGGGACAGTAACTTTGAACAGTTACCTACGTACATCAACGCATTACAAGAGCAGAACCATGTTATTATGGAATGGTTACATCATCTGACCGGTACATCTGCTTATTACACATTTAAATATGTGTTTTGGGCATTCGGTCCAATAATTAACGCATTCAGGTATTGTCAGCCGGTGATATCTGTTGACGGCACTTTCTTGAAAGGTTCCTACCGTGGAAAAATGTTAATTGCAGTTGCCAAAAATGCAAACAACTACGTAATGCCGGTAGCTTATGCAATTGTAGATGAAGAGACGGTAGAAAGTTGGAGTTGGTTTTTCCAACAATTCTGGTCACACATTGCAGTTCACCACAATTCTATTGGTTCGGGAAAAAAATTGTGTGTTATTTCTGATAGGCACAAAGGAATTATTCATGCTATGAATACTCTTGAAGAATGGAAAAATAATGTTGTTCATCGATTTTGTCTCAGACATGTTCGAAGTAACCTCATGCAAAAGTTCAAGGTTTCTACCTTAAAAAGGCTATGTTGGTCTATCGGAAGCACCACCCAACAAAGAAAGTATAATTATTGTGTAAGTCAAATGACAAGCGTCAATCCTGAAGCGTGGGAATATTTAAAAGCTATTAAAGAGAGTAAATGGACGCTTCTACACGATAAAAATCATCGTCGTTGGGGTAACCTGACCACAAACATTTCCGAAAGCTTCAACAATACTTTGCGAGGTGTCAGGCTTATGCCAATAAAAGCTATTATTAATTGTACGTTCGAGAAAACAGTCGAACAGTTCAGAAAGCATACTGACATCGCAGCCAACTGCAACACCGTGTTACCCCCTCGCATATGGCGTTTGTTTAATGCACGTGATATTAACTCGCAAGAGCATATCATAACCGAGTTTGATTACAGGGAGGTGAGATATAGAGTTATGTCAAAGATCCAAACAAATGAAGCTGGTGGAAATGATTATACTGTGGAATACAAAAACAGAACGTGCACGTGTGGTAAATGGCAGATGCAAAGATTCCCATGCTCACATGCAATTGCAGTTTGTCGCCATAGAGGTGAATCACCTCATAACATTGTTCATCAGGTTTATAGTACTGTTCTTTATCAAGAACAGTATAACGGTCATTTTTACCCGCTTCGTCACATTGATTATTGGACGAACCCGGGTTGGAGGATAAGAGGCGATCCATCAAAAATCACCACGTCACGAGGTAGGAGACGCACGAGAAGGATACACAATGAGATGGATGTTCATCATCCAGATGCACCTGTTATACGTAGATGTTCAATATGTAGACAAACAGGTCATAACATGAACACTTGTCCAAACTCATATTCATGAGAAGATTGTTGTATATTAATTCTATTTGATGTTTAATGGTTATTATTGTTTTAATATTATTATGTTTGTTTTATATTATAAAATATAAATATTAAATATTAAATATTAAATATTTTATTCCAAATTCACCTCCCTTCTCCTATAAATACAAGCACACTTCTCCTCAAAATTCACCAATTTCATCTTTCATAACTTCCCTTCCAAAAAACACTACTATAAATGGCACACCATCCCGGTAAAGAACCAGCTCATGAACTCCGATCGACGAGTTCAATTCTTCAAAGGTTGAGGCGGCCTAAGAAGCAACGTGAATCATCTTCGTCAGAAAACAACCCAGTGCATACAACATTTTTAGTTGCAGATGAAGAAGAATCTAAGAACTGGTCAAAAGATGCTATTGACTTCTACAACAACGGGGATGCGCCATATTATGTTTCAGTTCTGTTTGGTGGTGAGTGGCTTGGGAAGGATTTTTGGGGTGCTTTATTAGGCTACGAACGCGACGGTCGTCTTTCTCCATTGGTAAAAAAGTTATATATTTTTTAGTTAAATAATTTAGTTTTATATAATAATTATCAGATGTTAATACTTTATATCACAGCATATAGAAGGTTGGGTAAAACGGATGATGCGGATGAGACGTGAAAAACTTGCGAAATTTGGACCATCAGGGTTGAATTGGACAATTCTACCACCTCAATTTCGGGATGAATTATGTGTGTGGGAAGATGTGAAGCCTGTCAAATATGGCAACGGAACTCATGAGTTGTACCCTCCATTTTGGGAGGTGCAATATATTTATATTCCAATACTTATAAAAGCAGTAGAAGATTGGTTACTTATCAGAATTAACTTGCATACAATGGACATCCTTCAGTATTGGTCAAATAACTTATATCGTGAACTATATCATGAGTTATTTCTCCCTATTTTAGATTTTATTCCATGTAATTTTTACTGTCTGATGGAACAGAATGGTTACTGGAAAAAAAATTATACTGGACCATTTATTCATCGTGATAAAAGGGAAGACATGTCTTTTACAACTACTGAGGAGTACTTGCCTAAGGACGGGGGTGATCTTGGTGGTGATTCAGGGGTTTTTGTTTGTATGTTAATGCAAAAACTAGTTCAAGGAAAAACCTTAAGTATGGAGGGAGATTTTAAAGACACGTGTGCAAGATATCGACACTATATGGCAAAAGAGTTTTATCAGTATCGTTATGCATATAGTCACCCTGAATGGTTTACAGAAAAGGTAATCAAACGCAAGACCCACAAGTGACCTTCTTTATTGTATTACTGCTTTACTTGTTACTTTTATTGTACTACTTGTTAGTTTTTGGATGCTTGTATTTTATAATAAAATTTCATTATATAATAAAATTGCATTATAAAAAATATAAAAATTACATTAATATATAAAAGAAATAATATCTAACGAGTGTCATCATTATCATTTGTTGCTTCATCATTTAAGTCGAATGGGCAAGGAGATGCATTAAAAACCGGTCAACTGATTGAGCCGTCTCTTGAAATTGAGGGTAATAAGGTAGCGGGGAAGAATGGTGAGATGATTATTGGTAACCAGTATTAGGGGTTTGATAAGGATTTGACGGGCCCCCTTCTTCAAAATTTTGGGTACCCATTTGACTAAAATGTGGAAACTGAGTACTTGAGGTACTACCGTAAAAAAAATCTGGGTTGCTCATTTGGCTTAAAAAGGGGGAGTCGAACCGTTGTTCCGTGGAATCCCTTTGTTCTATCATATTCTGTTGCTCCACATTATCATCAACAACTTGTCGACCTACCCGCCCTCGTCCTCTACCCCTTCTGCGTAAACGCTGTGTGACAGGAGGAAGTTGAGTATCATCAACATTCTGTGTCACATGCGTTGGTAGATAACTTATATGGTTTGCATGTGCAAATTCCATATAACGGCTCGCCATATTCCTCCCCGTTTCATCCCCAGGTCTTTGATAAAACTGACTCATCCCATCCATCTATAAATAATAATAATAATGATATTAATAACAATAATAATATGAATAATAATAAATAATCATTATAACAAATAAATTAACCATACCATCATTCTTAATCTTTGACCATCATTTTGGAAGCCATGAGGGTTCGTGTCTTGATGAGCCGGGTTTGTTGTATACATAACAGTACGCTCTAAATACCACCTCATGTATGCTTCAGAAGCAATTAGCGAATCAGTGTATGGTTCATTAGCAACTGAATTATGCCGAGACGCCCATGCTTGAACAAAGATATTATGATGTTGTAACCAGTTTTTATTTCTACCACCTTTACGAGCAATCGAATGTAGATTTATGTGTTGCTCCCGGGTTAGTAACACACTTGTAGGGATTGGTTGAAACATCCCAAATTGTCTTAAAACCCTACTTGGAATGTGAGGCTCAACAAGTTCCCAACATATAAGGTATATGTCACTTCTCCAGCTTTGATATCCACTTGTGCAGATATCAGGTAGAAGGTGAATAATATTATCATAAGGTCTCCAATTAAACTGAAAAAAAATATGAATTAATATGTTTTCATAATGTTAATATATACAAAATAATTTTAGATTAATACCGTGGCCTCGCTTAATGAATGCAGCTGAGATCGATACGCGCTCAAACAATGCGGAGTGGTGTTTACATAACTAAGTTCACCATTCCAACTGTAATCATGTTTTCAAATATACCCGTTAACTAGAAAAATATAAGATTACTAAAAAATAGTCATACATAAGCTTTCTTAACATACCGTGCACCATATGGTAATCTGAAATCAATAGATCTCGTATTCCGGGGACAAATAGAAGGTAATCTTTCCCATGCCCATAATTGCAACAAGAATAAAGGCCCACCAACCTCTCGATTTGTGACACTCGTTGCCTTACATAATTGTCTATACAAAGATGCTAAAACTGCACTTCCCCAACTAAGTCTACCACGGTTATTTAAATTTTCAATATGACTTAAATAATTTATGTGCACCCAATTGCTAGAAGTATCAGGAAATAAAGTGGCACCAATCATAAATAATATAATTAATCTAGCTCGTTGGATGCATTGAAAATCTGTGGCATTATTAGGGAGTGGTTTTATTATTTGATCTAAAATAAACCTTAGGTTTAACTTATAACCACTTACAGCGTTTGTAGCGAGTGTACAGCCGGTTAAATACTCAAACCTCATTATAATTTCAGATGCATTCATAGCATAATCAATGCCAGAAACAACATCACCTTCAACCGGCAAACCCCACAAAACTTGTACATCTTGAAGGGTTACTGTGGTTTCGCCAACCGGTAAATGAAATGTGTGTGTCTCCGGCCTCCATCTCTCGACCAAAGCTGAGATGAGAGCACGGTCAAGTTTACGATAACCACACTCGATCACACCCGCAAAACTAGCCAACCTTATGTATCTCATAATATTTTCAGGGATAGGCACTTCATCAATGTAATCCCAAAAAGCTTTATCACCTCGTCTAACACGTAAAATTCCTTCATCGCTTTCTGGTTCTCGAAAATAATAATCAGCCCTACGTTGACCACCTAAAAATAACAGATCGTTATTTAGTGGACCCGGTGTAATTCTCCAGCTCATTTTGATTTTTGAAATGAAGTATGATTTGAACGAATAGTAAGATTTTTTAATGGAGTTGATAAACGAGAGAAAATTTTTGAGTAGAAAAGGATCGATCGTTTCACATATATATAAATAAAGGGTTTGTAACAGAAATAAATGAGTTGCAGGCGGTTTGGTTAAAAATTGAAAGGTGTGCTTTTCTGAGAACCCGCCCCTCCTATGGGCGTGGTCTCCTTGGTAGGTAATATTTATTGTGTGGTTTGGATTGGATTTAAAATTTAATCGGAGGGTGTATATGAATTGGAGAACCCGCCCCTCCTATGGGCGTGGTCTCTCTTGCAACATCACATCAATTTTAATCAGATTGTATTTATTGTGTGGAATTTATTGTGTGGCGTGGATTAATTAGAGAACCCGCCCCTCCTATGGGCGTAGTCTCTCTGCTGCAAGTTATCACATCAACACATCAACCAACATTTCGTTGACCGAGGGGAAGAACCCGCCCTTGGCAGGGGCGGGTACCCCTAAAGTACCATTCTGTCAAGATTTGACCCTCTTGTCATCTCTCTCTCTCCAAAATACCCAATTTTAAAAAAAATTCATATGTATACGTAACCTATGTGAGACGTATATGAAAAATTGTTACGTATACGTAACCTATGTGAGACGTATATGTAAAACTACGTTATGCTTTTATTTCATTACTACGCTTATCTATATATACACATAGACATATATAAAAAGTGGTGATAAAAAAATATAGATTATATGGTCCATTTTATTGGTTTTCTCTAGTTTTTATATAACTATATGGTTTTCTTAGGATATATATATATATATATATATATATATATATATATATGTATATATATATGTATATATATATGTATATATATATGTATATATATATACACACACACACATATATATATATACATATATATAGATATATATATATATATATACATATATATATACCTATATATATAGATATATGGTATGGTTCTATTAAGAACTCATATTAATTGTAAGAACTCATTAACTCTTTGTAGGCCATTGATTATATTTTAGAACCATAAGATGATGACAAGTGTCCATAATCCTTTTTTAGTAGAAAAGGTCATTTTTGACATTTCACTCATACACAAAAGTCAGCTTTTAATTTGATGTTGACAAGTGTCACCACCTATTTTAAAAAGATTCCATCTACTTTTTTATAAAAGTTTACCCCTTTTATTTTTAAAACTTATATAACTTTTTTATGCATTATGATTTTTTATAAAAAAAATCACACCATTAAACTCGTCTCATTTTTCTCTTTAAATCCAATATAGTTTCGAATTTTTTTAAAATTTATTCTCAGTTGTTACTTATTACATTACTGTAACGTGTAGACAAAATATAAAAATAGAATTAAACTTAAAAACATACTTATATCTAAACAAAAGACAAAGAGTTTCTTATAACAAAGTTAATATATGAGAACCTTTACAGTGATTTAAAAGCATGTTTTTTTGAATGTACATCGTAATTATTATCGTGGATTACATCATTTTGTAATTACTTACAATATAAAAAACAATAATCTTACAACCAGACAACATTACACCATGTAGTATTGCAAAAAAAATCTAGTAACAAAAAGTGGATTACACTGTTTTACACTACTGTAGTATTGCAAAAAAAATCTAGTTACACTATTAATGTTATACTAATGTAACATTTAGCATAGTTGTAACGAAAACATCTACTTACACTATTAATTATATGATATTACACCACTCCAACTAATAGTGACACAATCATGAAAATATATAAATTTTATAATTACAATAATGAAAATTTAGTCTCGAAAAAAGTTTAAAAATTTTCCGAACGTTAGATATTACAATAAATTACATCATGTTTATATGATATTACATCTACTTACACATAACAAAGTTACATCATATTACAATAAATTAATATGATTTTAACAATGATTTAGCACAATGTCCTAATGATGTAGTTACATTACACAATGTCCTAATGATTTAGTACTACATCCGGAATAAAACAACTCAAATATTAACCAATGGAAATCAAAAAAAGTATTAATCGTACATAGTTACATCAAGTTACACTGTTATATTACAGTAACTTATAACAAAACTGTCACGAAACCACCAAACTGTAAACCAATGTAAACTATTGTAACCCAATGTAAACTGATGTAAAATGCAGTAACTTATAACAAAACTGTCACGAAAACGGTCTTATTGTAAAGGTTTACATTTTTTTATGTTTTGTCTACACGTTACAGTAATGCAGTAACTTACAGTAATACCGTCATTGCAATAACCTTACAATCAAATGACATTAAATCATGTAACTACGCCACTGTAACCAATTTTTAAAACTATAAAGAAATCAAATAAATAAAACTACACAACTGTAATAAAAATTAACCTAATGTAAAACAATCTATAAAACAATGTAAAACAATCTGTACACTATTGTAATTACATCACTTATATTTTTAATGTAAACCACTGTAATTAAAGAAAAAACAACATTTTCTCTTGTGTGTCTTCTACTACTCTATAAACATGCTTGAAAAGCTTGGACGAGAGATTGAAAACTCATTTGGGTTTCTGTTTTGAGAGAGAGACTTACTTTTTATGGAAAACCCACTTCTAGGTTTCTTTTTCCTTCATTTTTAACAAAATATGTCTTCTTCTTTTAAGGGAAAATCCACTTCTATTGATAAACCCAAATCCTGACCATAGTGTGAACCCACTTCTGGTTGCTCATGGTGTCGGCTAGAGGTGATGGTGTTGTGCTGCCAGATCTGAACCGTATTATGAACCCAGATCTGAATGATAGTGTCGTAGTGGTGGATTTGTAAGGTGGAAATTTCGGTATTTGATACGACATTACAAAAAAGAATCGATGGTGAATGGTGGTTGGTGTGTGACGGTGGGGCGGCAGTTGATGTTGCGATGGGGTGGGGCGTGGTGATTAGAGGTGATTACATCACATATTTCTTCATTTTTTTGTGCTCGTGACTAAAGGACTAGCGACGGATTAGAGGCGAATCTTGACGATGGCGGGAGTGTAATCTGGAGGTTTTATGGTTGTAGAAGGAGTGTGGTGGTGATGGAGTTAGATATGATCTGGGTTTTTTAGGTAAAATATTGAATTTATGGGTGTAATTGAGAGAGAGTACAATAGTATAGAGATTGAGATTGAGAGATAGTACATTGGTAAAGTAAATCTTGCATATTTGATCAGAACAAGTACATCATAAGAGATTACAAATTTACCCTTTATCTAATCTTAACCATTTAAATGGAATATTCCATTTTAATGCTAAATCAAAGGTGATTAATTGGGTTAAAGGGTTTTGACAAAAAGGAAGAGTTCTTATATGAACTTATCCCTATACATATATATATATATCTATATATATATATATATATATATATATATATATACACACACACACATATATACACACACACACACACACATATATATATAGGGTTAGGATCATTACAGAACCACTTTTTATTTTCAGAACTACAGAACCATTGATTTACATAAATGTATATTAAGTCTGGTAATAATTGACCTGTTTTACATATGTGTATATCAGACATGAACAATAAACTATAAAAAAAACAACTAAATATCATCAGGTTTAACTTACATCTATGTAAACCAATGGTTTATAATTTACATTTATGTAAGTCAATGGTTCTTTTAGTTCTGAAAATAAAAAATGGTTCTGTAATGATCCTGATCCTATATATATATATATACACACACACATATATATATACATATATATATATACACACATATATATATATACATATATCTACTACTATATATATAAGCATCTCTTTAGGGCAAAGTTGTCATTTACTTAAAATTTAAGAGTTTTACAACTCTTGAGGCACAAGGTACAACTCTTAAAGCATAAGAGAAGCCATTCAACTCTTAAAGCATAAGAGGACAAAAAAGTCTTTCTTCAACCCCCAATTCAAGCTGATATCGAACCCGCAAAAGATTCTTAAAGCATAAGAGGGCAAAAGCAGTATCAGAGAAGCCCATTGACCACCATACGCGATATCGAACCCGTTCAAGGTACCATCACCATCACAATCAGAGTTGCTTTCGGCAACCATGTATATATTGGAGTTTCTGCACCCCTTCAGCCCTTCCATCAGAAGAAGAAGCTTATTACTTCTCTTTTCTTACCTAGAACCCTACATAGCATGAGAAAGGAAATGGATCTTGTCTTCTTCCTCAAGGGTTCCGTGCATAGTCAAGGTGAGATGGGCTGGTGATTCAAAACTTAAATTTCTCTTCGTTGGTAGGTTGTGCTTTTGAATTTGGGTTTGCTTACCATCTTCACCTCGAGGTAATTTCTGCTTATAATTTCTGTTGTGTTCGAATATGGGTTTGCTTACCATTCATCTTCTTCAAAAACATTCAACTAGGGCACCCTTTATAACACACAAACATTCATCTTCTTCAAAATCGTGTTTATCGCAGTGAAACCATCAGCATATAGCCGCCGATCGAACCATGGTTCAACGTCTCACGTATCGCAGATGCCACAGCTATGCCATCAAATCCAACCAGCATCGGGTCATCAAAACCCCTGGTAATCTTCATCACCATTCATCTCTGATGTATTATCGCATTTTCTTCATCTTTCAATAACTTCTAATTGGATATCTCATTTTCCGATTTTGCGTGAAATTGGATGGATCTACTGCTTGAAACGGGTGTTAATTTGGTTTTTGTTAAATAAATAGGTGGGAAGCTTGTTTATCAGACCACTAAGAAGAGGGCTAGCGGACCTAAATGCCCCGATACTTGCAAAAGAATCCAAGGGGTACATTTGTTTGATTTTGTTTTAGCTAGATTAAACTTCAATTGTTCTCGCTTTTTCATCTCATCTTCGAAGAATAACAACCCCGACCAACAGTAACAAGAAGTAACTCGAAGGTATATAATCCATCTGTTATAAGTTAATCTGAGAATGTTGATGAATTGTTCAATTGGTTTACTCAAATTGGTGGTTGATTGCAGAGAGGTTATATTGAGGAGCAGCGGATTAGCAGTCATTGGTGCCATTTTTCACTTCAGGTCGCCATTGAATTATTGATGTTTTGAGTGAATTAGATTATTATCGAATTTTCCTGTTGATTGATCGCGAAAGTAGTTATCGATCCCAAATTATGAAAAGCCTAGGGAAATCAATCGAGTGATATACTTTCAGCTACAAAACTGATCGATTGAGACCTAATTAGCACCATATAAATCATGTGAAGTTTATGCCATTGGCCCATTGCTGTTCCTGATTAATTTTTCAGCTCATGTTTACCTGTTTTATACCGAATGAAATCAATGATATACTTTAGGGCTTATAAGATTCTCAAGTTGATTCGAATTGGTCACTGATTCCAAAATGTTTGAAATACAACTGCTATAGAATTAACTTTTTAAAGTTTCACATTCTCATCTGTTGGTATTTCGTGTGTTTGATGCAGTGGAACTAAACCTAATTACCTTGATGTACAGAAGAATCCTCCTTCTTTAGCTTTATGCCCTGCAACAAACAAATGTATTTCAACTTCAGAGAATATCAGTGATCTTGTTCACTATGCACCACCTTGGTAAGATATCGTATATAGTCTACTTTCATTTCCAAATTTTGTATGGATGTAGTTAATTTATGAGGAGGATCAAGAACTGCATCAAAAAGTATAATAACTATAATAAACTAAGACATTTTGTCATACAAATGTAAAAGAGATATAAATAGATCATAATTTGCTTTCTACAGGAACTATAATCCACCAGAAGGACGTGGAAGTAAGAAACCTGTGAGCAAAGAAGTGGCAATGGAGGAGCTTCTTGAAGTGGTCTTGTGGCGTAACATTATATGTAATGCTTGTGGGAGCAATTGGTGACATTGTTTTATGAAATCAAATTCTTAGTTTTTATGCATTTATTCAGACTTACAAAAGTATATTATTCAGACTTTAAGATCTCTACGTTATCATTTTTAATTTAATTTTTAGTTTTTATGCATTTATAGTTGAAAGAAGACAATTGGTGACATTGTTTTATGAAATCAAATTGCAGATGTGTGGTCTTGTGGCGTAACATTATATGTAATGCTTGTGGGAGCTTACCCTTTTGAGGATCCTGAAGAGCCGAAGAATTTTCATAAGACCATACAGGTAACATGCATCTTCCGGAACATGTTAAACAAATTGGACCAGGTCGGGCCGGATTGGATTGAGTCACTAAAATTTGTCCTTTATTTCATTTCAAAAGGTTGTTATGATTACCAAAACAGTATTTACAATAATAATAATCTGAATCTTGGAATAAAGTGATGTAGGAGGCTGATATGCATTAAAATAGTTTTTGGGCAACCCATTTGACTGTTCCCTTTTAGCTAAATTTATGATTGACCAAATCGACCCGTTCAACATAAGAGTAATACCCTATCAACAGTAGATTAAATTGGTACTTTTTTTTAACTTTGTGCAGCAAATCCTCAATGTTCAGTACTCAATTCCACCTTATGTTCATATATCTCCCGAGTGTCGCCATTTAATCTCCAGAATTTTCGTTGCTGATCCTGCTAAGGTAATCATGTTTACAATCATTTTTTTGCACGGGTCAAACTTTATTACTTTGGTTTACAGATTATAAAAAGTTGAAAATAATGATGATACACTCGAACAGAGGATAACCATGGATGAGATTAAAAGCCATGAATGGTTTGTGAAAAACCTCCCAGCTGAACTCACAAAAGACAATGCAATGGACCAGTTTGACGGGCCCGATCAACCGACACAAAGTGTTGATGAAATCATGCAGATAATTGTTGAAGCCACGATCCCACCCGCTGGGGCCAATAATCTGAACCAGTATCTTACTGGTAGCCTGGACATCGATGATGACATGGACGAGGATCTCGAGAGTGATGCTGACCTGGATATTGATAGCAGCGGGGAGATAGTATACGCGATGTGAGTATTTGGAAATTCAAGTGTATTTCATGTTGTATTGTTTTTTCCATATACTTTTATAAAAAAATGTTGTGGCTGTATCTTTATACTATATATGGGTGTTACTGTGGTTTTAGTATAATGTGGTTCCCCCTTTGTTTTTGTTCTTTTATTATGGAGATGTTACTTGTTAGTAATAAATAGGGTGTAACCGTATTATGAATTGTTGAATTGTTCTGTTAATAATCTTTTCTTGCTTTGTTTCCCTTTAATAGCATGTAACCAATTAATGAAAATTGTTAATTTTATTTTTCTTGGGGATTATTTACTTAGTGTATATTGGTAGACTTAAGATTTTGAATTGGTGCTTTTTTATATGTTATTTTTATGCAAATGCTATATTTTTATGGTCAAATATATATTTTTCGTCGCAATTGGCATCATGAACTAACCATTTAGAAGATCATCAAACTGAAGCCCCTGCGGTGAGTAAATAACAGAGCAGCGGTGAGTAGAGAAACCAAATAACTAACACATAACTAAAATAACCGACCCTGATTAACCAAAGTAAATGAATAATCGATCGTTCGGTTTATGAGAATTACCAAAGCTGCGGTTTAAAGTGTTTTTTTACAAGCACAAGTCCCTTGGTGCATGTTTGCTTGGGGGTGAAGGAGGTTGGTTGTTATTTCAACTTAAGTGTTCTTTTACAACAAATAGTAACATTCAGGAGCTTTTAGACTATATTATAGTATAATGAAATCATGTAAAGTTAAAATATTTTATTTATGTTTACTGTTTGAAAACGATTTAAACAAAGCACCAAGTTGAATATAAAACTTCATGACTGTTTGGTTTTCTTCAAACATTTTCGTGATTTATATTCTCAAAAAATATTTAAGTCAAAAAGAGCGATTTGGTTCGATTAACTTGCAGAACATTTTCCAGAGGTAAAACATTTTGCCTCATGTGTTACTACTTAAATCATTTTTAACCACCAATCATCAACGGCTTAAAAGTGCTTATGTTGTTAATCATATATATAACCCTTAAAATGCTATAGTTAACACGAAAACGTAACTCCTCACTTCAATAAGAGCATCTTCGATATCCACCCCGTTCATAATATTTGTAGTCACATACTCACATATTTTTTCCTCTCTTCTCTACATCGACTCCACCAGGCCCACATATTTCCAAAAGCGAGCCGTTGGAAGTGCTCTAAACCAATAATAATCTCACACACAAACGAAATGAACGAAACCGAAAATTGTATATCCAAAAAGGATGAATGATTTATTCCGAGAATCAAACAAATCAACAAAAGAAACATCTATAAAACATGAGTACTGTTCTATCAAATACATAGACCATGGTAGAAATTTTCGGGGAGGGATGGTAATCATTTACATGGTGAATAAATAAAGAAAATAAGAATATCATTTACAATTATGCACGCGTGCATAAATACTAATATGTATTTGAAATGTTAAACAGTTTTAACTTCTGCTGAAGCAAGTATCCAAATGGTAGGAGTCTAAAAAATGATTCGTGGGTGAAGACGAGAGCACTTTGGATCATTGTGTAAAACATAGTTAAAAACAACACCATTGTGAGCTTAAACCAAAAGTTCAAGTATTGAATTATAATTAGGGGAATGAGCAAACTAAAAAAACTCCTACTACATAAAGTATTCACAACGCTAAACCAAACCGTGAAAAATGTCAAACGCATCAAAGTGCATTCGATTGAGTTATAATTGGTCAAATTTGTTAAGCCGTAAGCTATTAAAATTCGATTTTAATATATAGATAGCGAATCAATGCTACGAAAAAAAACTAACTGAAGTACTATACAATGTATCATCGAACGATTGATAAACTAATAGAAAAGGAGTATCGTGATGTTAATTGTTGCCGCCGCCGCATCGCGCGGGTTTCTTACTAGTATATATATGTGTGTGTGTGTGTATTCTCGTTCTTTATTATATGTTTCTTAATATCAAATCAAGATTTCGCAAGAACCATTGATATACATTAAGACTGTGATTAAACATGATTAAATTACGAACCAGGAAACTTACTAATGATTCTTCCAAATCATTGATGATACCATTAGAACAGAAGCATCGATCACTACAAGATTGTGGAATTTTTTCACACTATGAATCAAATAATAACTTGTAATGCATCAATGTATTTATGAAATATTTGAGTTTAAAGTAACGACTTGATTAAGATATCATTTGACGGACACTAAGTCACTAAAATCTTTTAACACTTAAACCCACCTCAACTCCTATAACAAAGCAACTACATAACACTTCCCAATCCACCATAATTTACGGTTCTTAGCTTTGCTTCCTCTTTACCTGTTTTAAATCCCAAACAAAACTCGTATATCACCATTCTTAACTAATTTTAAACGTTTAGCTTGTCATAAAGCTCAAAACCATATTATGAAAGGATAAACTCTCATCCAAATCCACCCCTAGTACCTTAAACTAAATGCATGTTTAGTCCGGCGAGCGCCATTGAAGAACACAAGGAAAGCAGGAGCTCGGGTATCGAGACATTCCATCAAGAGAAAGGAGGCAGCCTAGAAATAAGGCCGACCACATAGGGAAAGAAAATATGATAGATTTCATAATGTAAAATCGAGATGCAAACATATCCACGAGCTCCTATTACCATACCTAACCCATCTTTTGACTTTGATCAACTTATAGTAGTGGATGTCATGGGTAGTTGTTAGTTATTTCCATTTTGAATTCTCTGTAAAAACAATGGCAACTCAAAAATGAGATGGCAGAGAATTTTAATGAAAACTTTTTGTTAGTCTCCTGCAAAGTGAGTTCTAATTATGTGTCCTAGCAAACCCGTATGGCAATCGAGTGGTGATCAAAAGATCACTGGGTGGTGTGACTTTAGCTGGAATGCAAGACCATCACCCAACACTTGGTGTGGTGGTGTGTATGTATCCTTGTTAGCCGTTGTCCCTCCCGAATACTACCAAAACCCACCTAGTTCAGTGTTGCTTCAATATTTTTTATATAATTTCACTTCAAAATTTATAGAAGTTACAATATATTTATGCCAGAATCAATTTATATGTATTTGTAAGCGTCCCAAATGATTTGCACAAAATTTACATATTCAAAAATTTTAAATTTTAGGGATAACTTTATTCCCGTCATTGTGAAGTTTGAAATTCATATATATGCCAGAAACATCTATATGTATCTAAAGTTCAAAACCTACAAGTGTATTTAAGCTTTCTAACATTTTAAATGTTATATTTAAACACAGATTGCATCAAACTATACCTTTGATCTGATTTGAATCTAAATCATATTCATACAGCAAAGATACAACGCCATCTAATCAAAGTTTTATTTATTAACTTTGATTAGATCACATTACCTATTTTGGATCCACTTTCCTTCTAGAGTGTTGATTAGAATATTCAATTCACCAATGTCATATCGAAAGAGGAAGAACCTCGAACTCCATGGGCACAAGCATATCTGCTTTGAATGTTCAAGGCACGAGTATTTGTCAGGTGAACATGGACAGCCGGCAGCAGAAAGGTACAAGTCATAGAAGCATATGATGCATTCCTTTTTTACTGAACAACCAAAATCTTCGTCCATTTTGCGCGACTGTGAAGCATTGCATAAGAATTCCCTCTTGAAGCTTTCTTGCTTGACACGGGACTGTTACATAGAAACAAACATTAGTAAGTGTAAGGTTGACTTGGGTTATGTTATTCTCAAACGGGTCAGCGGGTCAAATGAGAAAATCAGCTTATAGGGAAACGGCTCAAACTGATTAACCTTTAGGGCTCTTGTAAGCCAACCATCTTTTCCACACGCGTTATGCCACCCTTGCATTCGAAAGTCCCACGATGATTTGGCAGCATGTCTGACACCTTCCATTAATAGTCTGTCATAGGAGATTGTTGTCTTTCTATGTAGCTCACTGTAAATTTCTACCGTCAGCTGTCCATGCGGCAACCAATCAAGGGGTGCAAGGTTGACTTTCTCGGATATACTGAAACCAGTATCAAATCCTGAATAATATGCCCCGGGAAAGATAAGGACAAACTGTTTTGGATGTTGAACACAACGATAGACAGGTATACCCTCAGATTTCAGGGTAGAGGGCGAAAGTTGGGTAACCTGTAGAAGTTGATGGAAAGTCATCTGAGTTGATATAATATATCATGGAATATTTTTTTATCTAATCCTTGTATTTATTTCTCCATATCATGAAACTTGATATTTCTATTTGAGCAGATTTATGGAAAGACGTTCATTTATTGGTTACAACCATAATACAGAACTTCAACCCATTTAGTTTAGGACGAGTTGATTCATGCTATGTTTCATCCTCTTAAGGGTCAAAAGATTAACAGAAAAGTTTTAGCTAGAAGGGAACAGGTCAAATGAGTTGATCGCATTTGATGCACTTGTTATTTACAAAAAAACAAATAAAAGATTGAACAAAAAGGGTTTCAAGATTACCAATAAATTACTTTTTTTGGACTAAAAACCATTTGACCTGTTACCCAACCATCTGACCCACCTTTTTCCCCAATTCCTAATAGAATATAACAAAATACAAGTAAAAGTGTTTATGGTTTAGAATTCTCTGCCCTTCATTCATTCAATCAAAGCCCTTTAAATAGGGAGAATACAATAACCAACTTTCCACTATACTAGGAAACCAAATCATAAACCAATTACAAGAGATTATACTTATCTAGTCACAAGAATAATGCATATCTAAATAAATATGATATATAGTAATTTATATCGGCTAATACTCCCCCGCAGTTTGAGCGGGCGGTGGACCGACGCTCAAGCTGGAACGAAATGACTGAAATAACTGTCGAGCAAGTCCCTTAGTGAAAATATCGGCATATTGGTGTGCTGAAGGAACATGAAGGACCCGTATGTGGCCAACGCGAACTTTCTCACGAAGGAAATGAATATCGATCTCAATATGCTTGGTGCGTTGGTGCTGAACTGGGTTGTCGGACATGTAAACGGCAGAGACATTGTCGCAGTAGATCACGGAAGCTCGGCAAAGAGGGATGTGCAATTCAAGCAGTAAGTTCCGTACCCATGTAGCCTCAGCCACTGCATTAGCGACCCCGCGATATTCGGCCTCCGCGCTGGACCTAGAGATGGTGGGTTGGCGCTTTGACGACCAAGAAATCAAGTTGTCCCAAAGAAAGACACAGTATCCACTAGTGGAACGTCGAGAATCGGGGCAACCTCCCAGTCGGCATCCGAATAAGCCACCAACGAGTGGGTATTGGAGCGAATCAGACGTATGCCATAATCGAGCGTGCCCTGTAAGTATCTCAAGATACGCTTGAGAAAAGCGAAGTGTGGTTCCCGTGGAGCATGCATGAACAGACAAACCTGTTGGACAGCGTAGGTAATGTCCGGGCGGGTAAAGGTGAGGTACTGTAATGCGCCGGCGAGGCTACGATACAACGTAGGGTCGTGGTAAAGTGGGCCATCCGAAGCGCTAAGCTTAGCGGCTAAGTCGACCGGAGTCACACAGGGTTTGCATGAAGACATAGATGCCGGGAGAGGATGTCTTTAGCGTACTGCGACTGGTCGAGAAACAAACCTGTGGATGTCTTAGTCACCTTTATCCCTAAAAAATGATGTAATTCACCGAGATCTGTCATGGCAAATTCGCGTGAGAGCATGTGAATAATATCCTGTAACAACCCATCTGAAGAAGCGGTGAGTATAATATCGTCAACATAAAGGAGTAAGTAGGCAGTTTGATCACCGTGAGTGTAAATAAAGAGGGTGTTGTCGCACACACTGCTGCGAAAACCGTGAGACATGATGTAAGTGGCAAAACGGGTGTACCATGCACGAGGTGCCTGTTTCAGGCCATACAGAGACTTTTTCAGTCTGCAAACATAATTGGGAACCCTTCGATCAATGAATCCGGGGGGTTGGTGCATGTACACGGTTTCGTTCAAGGTGCCATGAAGGAAGGCGTTCTTGACATCTAACTGGTGAATGGGCCAAGAGAGAGAGAGACGGCAATAGATAAAACAGTCCGGATCGTTGCCGGTTTGACGACCGGACTGAAAGTGTCCTCACAATCAATGCCAACTGTTTGAGATTTCCCGTTGACGACCAGCCGTGCCTTGTAGCGTTGTAGGGACCCATCTGCTTTGAATTTGTGCCGAAATAACCACATACACCTAATGACCGGTCGGTCGTGTGGGCGAGGCACGAGTTCCCATGTATCGTTGTCCTGTAAAGCACTAAACTCAGCCTGCATGGCTTGTAACCAATGAGGGTCGGCGAAGGCTTTGGCATAGGATTTGGGGATGGGGGAAATGGTCGTGGATAAGAGTGCAGTATGGGTTTTGGAGCGGGTGGTCATGGGGTGGGTGTTGGTGGATTGATTAGGCCGTGAGGGGGGTGGTTGTGGGGCAGGCGTGGGTGCGGGGTGAGGGTTGAGTGGTGGTTTGGGTTAGGAAGGTAGAACCCGAGGTGGTGCGGGTGAGGGTTATGGGAGGTGGTAGTGTGTTTCGGGCGGCGGGAATAGGTAACAGTAATCGGGGGCTTCGGTTGGGGCGGTGGGGTGGGCTGGATAGATGAGTGGGAGGGGTTGGAGAAAGTGAAACCCGGGGGAATGGTGTCGTCAAGGAAGGAGTACGAGGCCGGTGGGGTGGTGGTAGTGGACGGGAATGAGTGTTCATCAAAGGTAACATGACGAGAGATGATGACACGGCGTGTGTTGGGGTCAAAACACCGATAGCCTCGAAAATCAAGAGGGTACCCTAAAAAGATGCAACGGATGGAACGAGGGTGTAGCTTATGGGGTTGAGTGGCCGATGTGTTTGGGTAACAGGCACATCCAAATACCCGCAAGTGGTCATAGGTGGGATGGCGTAGGTATAAGGCAAAGGTAGGGGTAAAGAAGTTGAGGCGTTTAGTAGGGAGGATGTTGTGGAGGTAGGCTGCTGTGTGGAGGGCTTCCACCCAAAAGGGCGGTGGTAAGCGAGCGTGGATGAGGAGGGAGCGGACAATGTCGTTGAGACGACGGATCATACGCTCGGCGCGGCCGTTTTGGGAGGAAGATTGTGGACAAGAGAAACGAAAAAGTAGGCCGTGTTGGGTGGCAAAAGTTTTAAAGGCATGGTTGTCGAATTCTCCCCCTAAGTCACATTGAAACGTTTTGATGTGTCGGTTAAATTGGGTGGCGATAAGGCGGTGAAATTTGGTGAATGTAGTAAAGGTTTCGGATTTGTATTTAAGGGGGTAGATCCAAACAAAATTCGAGAAATTGTCAATTAAAACCATGTAATATTTATAACCGGATTGGCTTATTATGGGAGACGTCCACAAGTCACAATGTATAATATCAAATGGTGAAAACGTAAAACAATTGGATTCATAGAAAGGTAAACGTTTGCTATTGGATAAATGACATGAATTGCAAAAAGTAGAACGTTTATTTGAATTACAAAATAAACCAAAATGTCTAGTTAAAACATCAAAAACTTGTTTGCCGGGATGTCCGAGGCGATCATGCCATGGTGATGTTGGAGATGTAACGGAGCAAGCTTGTGGTGGTAGGATGGGTGGTGAGACCGGATAAAGATCACCCGTACTGTTGTGGCGGGAAAGTAGCCGTCCAGTTTTGAGGTCCTTCAAAGAAAAACCAAACGGGTCAAATTCAACAGAGATATTATTATCACGTGTAAAACGACGGACGGACACTAAGTTTTTAATAATGTGTGGGCTGTAAAGTATATGGGGTAGGATATAGTTTCGGGTGAGAATGGGAAGGTAACCGGTGCCCGAACCCTGAATTGGTATACAATTGCCGTTGCCAACTAAGAGTTTAGTATTTAAAGGAAACGAGTCATGGTGTTGGATCATACCTTTGTTGTCGGTGACGTGGCGTTCGGCTCCTGTGTCCATAATGAGGTTCGGGTCGGTGTAGTTGAGTTGCATGGTGCTGAAAGCTTGGCTGAGATCCGAGGGGCTCAAAGCATCATACCCGGGTGCAGATCCAAAAGAAGCGGGGCCTGGAGTTGCTGTATAGTGGGCCGCAGGAGGGTTGGGGGGCTGATTGGGCCTCCAATTGGTTTGGGTCGGGTAAGGACAAGGTGGGGTGTTCCACCAAGCCGATTGGGGGTAGGATTGTTGGTTTTGAAAAGCCCAGGAGGCGCCTGGATTACCTCCCAGATAACCGCGACCTCGGCCGCCCCTTCCTCTGAAGGATTGGGAGTTGCGTCCGCGACCCGTCCTCAATAGGAGGGTGGAGGCGGGCCGTGTGGTGCGGCGGTGCTGCTGGGAGGCGAAGAGGCGGGGTTGGAGGTTTGTGAGGACGATTGGGTGGTAGGGGCAACCAAAACCGATGAGGTATGCTGCTGTCGGGCTTCTTGGCGGAGGACTTCATCAGTAAGCATGGCGCGAGCCAAATCCCAGTCGGGCTGCTGGGTATTGATGAGGGATGCAGTGGTATTGAATTCGGAGGAGAGACCTCGAACCAGTTGAAGCACGAGGCGTGATTCCGAGACAGGTTGGTCGACATCGTTGAGTTGGTTTGCAAGGTTTTTGAGTTGTTTGCAGTAGTCGTCCACGGAGCTACATGCGGCGAGAGTAAGATTCACGAATTGGGTCTCGAGGGCAGCGGCTTTGGCTTGTTTATTGCTGAGAAAGATCTTTTCCAATTTGGACCAAGTCGATCGAGCGGTGGCCTCGGTGTCCAGGATGCGGGTGAGGAGGTCATCGGAGACGGTGCTGTAGATCCACTGCGAGACCAGGGCGTCCACCTCTTTCCAGGCCGGGTATGCGGGATCTTTAGGATCCGGGGGGTGAGTTATCAATGTGGTCTACAACTCGATACGCAACTGCGTGAAATTTGAAAAGTTTCACCCATGATGAGTACGTGATCGAGGTGCCATCGAGGGTGCGAATTTTAGATTGGATGTTGGTGAGAGAGTAGGCAGGGTGTAAGGCAGTAGGAGTTTTTGGGTTTATTGGTGCGTCCGGGCCTGGGGTCAGTGGCTCATCGTCGGGTTTGGTCATGGTGCTGCCGAGGCCAAAGAGGAAAAACAAGGTAGATTTCAGAACCGAGGCTCTGATACCATAAAAGTGTTATGGTTTAGAATTCTCTGCCCTTCATTCATTCAATCAAAGCCCTTTAAATAGGGAGAATACAATAACCAACTTTCCACTATACTAGGAAACCAAATCATAAACCAATTACAAGAGATTATACTTATCTAGCCACAAGAATAATGCATATCTAAATAAATATGATATATAGTAATTATATCGGCTAATAACAAGAATCTTGCCGATCCAAATCATCGACCAAATTCTTAAAAAGAATTAACCAATAGGTCACTGTTTCAAAAAGAATGTAACTGCTGAAATTTTCATGGTAGGAATCATAAGGGATCGTGTAAAGAAGAGAACAAATGTTTTTCCAATCAATACTAACCGTGTAGTATCATAAATGTGGAACTCTTTTATTTCCACCAAAACTAAACATTTGATGATAAAAAGGCATATAGATACTCACTAGCTTATGGAACAATTCACGATGTCCTGATAACTCTGGGAAGGTTTTCTTCAGTAGTGCTTCACATTTTAGACGATATTTAGCAGGAATTCCATACGAGATTCTAGAAGCCCCAAGGTGCAAGTAACTAAGAGAGTACAGGTGATGCTCTTCAACTTTCTGGAAAACAAAAAAAAAAAAACAAAGCAGAATTTAGACATCTATAACTGAGTTGCTAATCACAGAAAAATAGCACATATTATAATAAAAGAAATTCAAATCTTACCCAACAAATGGATGAAAAGCACATTCCTACATCTAGACGTGGGGTCAAAAGGGCAGAATTGTCGCAATCAAAAGCAAGAAGAGAACCAGGGAGCTTTGGGGTATTATTTAAATTCCAATGTGATTTCATGTATTCAGTTTGATTATCATCATCATCAAGTGATGAGAAAGGAAATCCACTGCCAAGAACTTTTGCCTCCAAATTATGGCCAGATAGCACCTATGATGGAAGTCAAGATTAAGAATTAAGGTATTGATCTTTCAAGGGGCTAGTACAGTATACTCTTTAGGTATGACTGTTTGTATATATACCGGAATTTGATCAGTTGGATTCTGAACAATTCGCCAATATTCTCCCTCAACATTCTCCCAATGCTTAAACTCGGTAAAAATATCTTTTTTCTGAAAATACTGGCGTCTAAATTGATCTGCGTTTGCCTTGAATGCTCGCAGAGTTAACTCAGGACCACGTTCAAATTCAAATCCATTAGGCCCGTGATTCAATTCAGTTAATTTTTCTCTTTGAATGATTTCGTTAAGTTTTCTCTTTGAATGTATATCTTTAAGTTCATCAATCTGTTGAACATAGGTACCAAGTCTACATTCAAATTTATTCCCTTGTATAATAGGCGGTGGCTTCCAGGAATCAGGAGGTATAATACGACAAATTCCATATTCCTCAGCTTTTGGTCGTATTTTGGCCACATATTGATAAATGCCTTTAAATTCCTGTCACAAAAGGTCAAAGGTCAGTGATAAATATAAATGAGTGCCTAAACATTGGGAACAATAAAACTTTTCAGAACAGTTACCTCTTCAGATGGTTGAAAGACGAGGGTATATTTTATTTCAGGCCTGCAGGATTCTTCTGGACGCCAGCATGCAACAACCTGTACAAGTTTTAAGTAAAAGGTTGATTAAAACGAGTGAGAGGATGTTATATATACCAACTGAAATATGTTGAAATGGTACTTAAATTATCGCATAACAAATTGAAAGAAATGATCTCAAACCTTCTGGCAGTTACTGCAATCTGAACACCCTCGAATCACTCCTTTTGGAAGGCTATTTTCCGTGAAGGTATTCTGCAAAAAAAATAATTACCGACTGCTATAAAGGAAATCACCAAAGTACTGCTAATCTTCTAGTAAATCAATAGTTTTCTCATTTAGTAATGTATAAACAACATTCGTATTAATTATATAGCATACCGATTACTGTGTTCTAGTTTAACACTTTTAGTTTTTTAATATTCTCAAAGAAGACCATTCTCACTTGTATTAGCTATTCGGCTAATCAAACAATAATCAAATCCATAAAACAGCATATAAAACTTTTACATCTAAGAGAGTGATGTCAAAGGAGATAGATAACCGTTTTAAGATGTTTAGCATCCGGTTTTTCCAGATTACTGAGTTGATCATCAAGTATCCATGCCCTTTGCTTGACAGACTTCTGCAGCTTTTCAACATCAATGTCACTTTGAGTACCTGCAAAATTACTAGATTCATCATTTCGTTTCGTCTTCTTCAGTGTGAAAGATGTGAGCGATGCAAAGCCTGGTGGAGCGGGCCTTTCGTCTTCTGCATTCATCCTAGATCATATGTCTTTGGCTGTCACTGTTACTGTGTAAAAACAGACAGAAATTAAGCAAATAAATTTGATGCTGTTAAATCAAAAGAACATGATAGCACACCAAGAAGAAACTAAAGCAACCTAAGAAAGAAAACCACAGAGAATATTTGCAAAATGATAGGCTGATAGCAAACAATTAATGAAGATGCTATGAAAAGCTTCACAAATCACAAACACAAACATAAAGAAAACCGTGCTATCACTCTTCTATTTAGATCAGTGAACCAAAAACAGGCATTCCACTACATCAAGCACTAGATTACTATCACAGCAAATTAATCAAGAAAAGGTATGATTCACCAGCCATTTGTAGGGCAAATGGTCAATACTCAATAGAACAAATTTCAGCAAACATTTAGTGATGAACAGTACACATAACCTAATAAACAATATACATATGCGAGAAGACCAATCAAATTACAACAAACCTAAAAAAACTAAATGCAAATGGCACAATATATATTAACCCAATCGGCCTGTAACAGACAATATTAATTAATCCACACTAGAAATTCAAAAATCAGGCTCTTAGATAGCAAAATATATGATTAAATGAGGTGGTGTGAGTACGATCGATACTGTTGGTGGTATATAAACAGTAGAAAGGTGATTTTTTTCATGCTTGAATTGTAGAGTTTGTATACCGTACGGATGACGCTGTGAATTGATGTCGGTATCGGTGGCCGTGGTGTAGTTACGTGGGAGTAGTGGCTGTGCCGGTGGTGGTGGTGACGGTGACGGTGGCCAGTGAGTTGAGAGAATAAGCTGCTGTTTTATTTTTAAAATTTGGGAGTTAATAAGCTTTTACTCACCGAGTTTTAATAAATAATTATTTTTCTCAGCTAATAAAATAATAAAAAATTTTAAATACAAAGTGTATTTTTTACTACACAGTATTTTTGCTACAAAGTGTATTTTTGTTACAAAGTGTGAGAAGACATATTGAGCCATAAAAATCACAAAAAATTATATCTCACAATCTAAATCGAATTTCAAAAAAGTAATTCCGATCTTTTGTTCCTCTAGCCGTCCTCACTAAGAAAATAAATAAACGAAAAATAAAAAATAAAAAAATTAACTTTTTTTTGTTGTGTCGTTTATGAAAGACACAATGACATCATTTATGAAAGACACAATGACGTCATTGTGAAAGACACCATCAATTTTTTTTTCTGAAAGAGGACGACGAGAGGAACAGAGACTCCGAATTATTTTTTTGAAATTCGATTTAGATTGTGAGATATATTTTTTTATGATTTTTTAGGCTCATTGTGTCTTCACACACTTTGTAGCAAACATACACTTTGTAAAATAACCGCACCCATAAAATAATTAGTTTCTAAAGTTTCATTAATTGTTTTTTTTAGTCCAATTTACTTTTAAATATGAAATTTTTGATTGAAATTAAATAAATTATAGAACTTTTGAACTGAAATTGATGATTTTAAATTTTTAAAGAAAATTTATTATATTTGTCAAACCTTAAATAGCAAAATCGAATTTTAACTCTAAAATTTATGAGTATTTAGTACTTGTCTCGTATAGGCTCTATGAAGAACGGGCAAAAATGGTTGCTGGGAATTTCGTATCTTCATCGTAGTTAGAGTGTTTAGGTCATCACTAACAAGGCTTGAACTCTCTTATTATAGTGTTTGAATTTTGAACTGTGTTTTGTTTTCTTTTTTTTCTCATCTCACATAACTAGCCAAATGTAACTGTAAATATGGATTTTTCACTCCCTATCTCCTCACCCATGGCTTCCCCCATCATGCGCACTCTTTCATACCGGTCATGGATAAGATCACAAACGTTATGTTGGTGCTGGTTATATACATATTCTTTTAGAAATTTGTTATATAACCGACTATTAAACTCTCATTCTGAATCTCCTTACATTTATCATATACTACATTGTACATTATATGATGGTTGTGATTTTATTCCTAAAATTGTTTCTACATTAAATTAAATTATAAATTTACCTTTTCTCAATGTCTATAGCGACATATATGTAATAATACACACATTATATTAATATGATAGTGATTACAATCTTAATGTGATAGCTAAAAGAGTCAAGTCGTGCATCATTTATTATACATAGATTATTTATCATCATTTAGATGTGTGTTTATTATATTATAACCAATACAAGTTTTAGATGATTAGTTTAGAATATAAGAAATACAATGATTTTTTTATCATCTTTGTTTCTCTTCTAGTAAGCATGAGCATTGTTTATACACTACTTACAATTGTTTATACAACAAATGAGCAATGTTCATACACTACCTACAATTGTCTATAAGGTTCTTATAGCTCTTACCGAAACAAAACTTCTGTAACATAACATGCCCCAAAATTTTCATCTTTAACTATATAATTCTTGGGACCGCCATTATCAAAATATTTGGTTAGTTTTAACAGCTAATATTTAACAAACAATAATAACTTATTAAAAATAACTTATTGATAACAAGTATAAACAAAAGAAGTGCATGGAAAACAAGTCCTGATTATCATCGAAATAACTAGTCCCACACACCCACCTAAAATACGATTTAATATTAATTAATACTAAAAAAAAGATGTAAAGAGAGTTAGATGCATTACAAGACCAAACTCAATAGTCAAAACTGAACTCTAATTTTAGGACCTTTTTTTCTAATTGGAATCATGAGCAAATACCAGTTAACGACTATAAAGTATAATCATGATTCAGCAACAGTGTATCACCATGTCTAATACTTGTATAACTAACAGCATCTAATTGGTGGGTTTTATTCAGGCTGATTTTAGCTTGGCTGATGTTGAAGCAAGGTGGGAAAGAGTTCTGTGTCCCACAAACATCAAGAATATCCCTATAAGCCCCAAAGTTTTCAATGTGGTGAAAAGATCCAACTGTGGCCAGTAAAGAAAACAAACATAAAACATGTCAACACTACAGCTGACAGAAAACTAAGATTTTTCAGTTGATTGGAAAACTAAAAATAGAGGCATACCTTCAACCAGAAGAGCACGTAGAGAAGGAGCACCGCTGCAATGCCACCGTGGAAGAGGATGGCAAATGTGGCAGGAATGGGTGACATGGGGAAGTTCTTTAAGTTCACACCAAGACGTAATAACTGCAATAGTAGAATAAAAAAGGATATTTTTAAAATGAACGATTAGGTAACACCGTAAGGATAGGTGGTAATTTTGATTAGTTCACAGTTAAATAGATTAAGCTGTTGGAGTCGGGCTTTTAGTGAGAGCGACATCTCTGTCCCCTGGGATATAGAAAAGGTTTGCCCTGAAGTCAGCCCAACCCGTCTATCTGACACCTCTATTTTCCACTATCTCACTTGTTTTTTTATTGCAAAGAAATCATCACACTTGTGTAAATGTCAAAAGAACACTATAGTTTGCAAGAATAAGTATTTTGGACATATCGTGGATATGCAATTAAATACAAACCATTTTGTTTGGCACTTTTTGAGTTTTTGTCCATTGTGGTTTATTCTTGCTAAGCCTAGTTTTTTTTCCTTTTTTGCATTTTTAGAATACCAGTTATTCCTATTCACTTTAACAATATTAATAGCTTCATAATTTTTTATAACAAAAATAAAAAATGTTAAAAAATAAGACTTACCCCAACCAAGAATGCCAGGAATGGAACAAGAACCAGACCCAAGAAAGCAAAAGACACCTCTTGAGGAGGGCGTTTTTCTGGAGCCCGGAAGATATGGGCTATCTCTGCTTTGGGCCCATATCTTATGTAAGGATTAACAGCTTGTGGAGGAGGCTGGGGTGCGTTTTCAGGTGCCTTGGGCAGTTCTAATTCAATAGATCCGAGAGGTTGCAAGAAAGAGTTCTCCTGAGACATAAATGGGATCAGAATTGACCAACGATATGTGGATGGAAATTTTAGATATATTGAATAATTTACCATGACGGCATCACCCACTGTCAGCTCAATGTCATATTGGCCAGAGAGATAGAAAAACTTCTCAACAAGACCAAGAAAATCCTGAAATGAAAATGTTTTCAAACAGTGAAAACGTTAAGTGCATTATATAATAGGAACAAAAAATAGAGGTTTTACGTTCATATATGCTCAAAATTCTAGAAAAGACTTTTCCCAGCACAAGCATTTCTAGTCCAATGAAAGTATAAGTGTATAACTATTATTACAGTGGTCACATTAGGTTTAGTACTGGTGTCCTGGAAACAGAACCCGTTTCTCGTAGATAGTACATAAAACGGGAAGTGAAAACTACCAATCAATCAATTTCCTTACGAAAAAACCACTTTAGGTTGTGTGTAGTCTTCAAGTGGGTCAAATAAAAAAAATTAGAAAAAAAGGGAATAGTTTAAACAAGTGTAAAATCACCCAAAGTCAATTTTTATATATCAAGCCTCCCAAATTGTCTTGAAGAAAACTTATAATATTATTATAGGAATATTATTTTGGTAATCATAACTACCACATTTAGGGTGGGTGGTGTCGTCCCGCCTTCACCTCTTGGCAAACACCTGAATTCACCGATCGGCTTCCTCCCTCACTCTCATCATCCTGGCTTCATCGGGCTTCAACACCCGCCTAATCCATTCTTCTACCTCCCTCACTCTGGCAACCTCGCCCAAAGTACCCTCCACCTCACCCTCCCCTCCTTGTTCCCACAATGACACCCCCCACCCTAATTACCTATACTAGTACTCAGGCCCATAACCAATAAATAAACAATAAGGTGCTAACGGATCCGATTTGACCCGTTTTGACATGTTACCCAACTCATTCAACCCACCTGTCTGCAATAACATAAAAATAGAAAGAAAATAAACGTTACCAGAGTTATCTCAAAGCGCCTCTTAGAGTATTCCACAACAAGATTATGCTCAACTCCAGTTTCATGCCTCAACTTTAATAAGGCCTGCAAGTCAATAGAAAATAAGTTAAGAAGAGAAAAGGACTGATAAAATGCAAATAGTCGAGAAGCTGGTCAAAGACCTGATGAGGCTTGAATGGTTTCCCAAGTGGGGTTGTCAAGAGAAATGATAAGTGCAACTTTTGAAGGTGGTTTGCTGAAAGTGCCAAATCATTCTTTCCAGGTAAATCTAGCCTAAGAAAACAAAGATTCAGATGACGCAGATACAGAAAAAATGTCAGATTCCATATGCAACAATGATTATCAGATTAAAAATCTTTTTTGTATTATTTTAACTCAAGTGAAGTAGCATACTTCTTTTCAGACTCAACAATATCGCCCTCAAGCACTGCAGCTTTTGCGTCATCAACTTTAACGACTCCTGTAACATAAATGGGCACTTTTGTTCGGCCTCCTGTTGCAAATTTTCTTTTATGTTCTGGATCTGAAAGCACAACCTATAAGAAAAGAAATTGATTTTGATGACAAATACACATATATTTGGAGAACATTATGGTAAATCTGAAGCGTGAAAGGTAACAGATTTTGGATAAAAATGTAGTACCTCAAAGGCAAAAACATACTCCCCGATATCTACACCTTCTGGTAAAGCATCTAAAGTATGAATTGCTTCTTTTGGATCAAAATGAAGTTCCTAAAGTTATAAAAAGAAACCATAGCAATTAAAGCTAAGAACTCAAGTTTAAAGATATATAGCAATTGTTGATTCTTAGAAGACCTGTCTAAGAACTGAAGCATCTTTTGAACCAGAGCTGAAAACTTGCATCAGTTTTACTGACAAAGGAGGAGCAGTAGATCCCAGCACGGTGTTCACTTTCACCTGTTAGCAAAGTTTAGAATTAATGATCTAAAACATTACTCTAAATGAAAATTTGTATTGGAAATTTTATTCAGATGATCATCAGGAATGACTTCATTATCTGTTCCAAATCTCATTATACTGCTGGAAGTTCAGAATGTAGGTGCTTAAATAATCACAAGTTGAAAACAAACAGCTTAGAGAAATAGGAAACAACACACACCTTGAGTTTATCTTTATTGGTCAATGAAAGCACGGTAGCAGGAAGTGATAAAATTAGAGGAACTGATACCCTGCAACAATATATGATTTGATATTATTTGATATTATTTGACTGAACAAAATGAAAAATTCAGTAAGTGACCAGATTCAACTTGCCTATTGTTTTCCAAGTGAGACAGAGTATCAATTTGGTAATAAAGGTCCTTGCTATTTCCAGGAACTCCAACTCCAAGAAAAAATCTAGCCAGGCCCAAAATCTTGTCCTCGGGTATCTGCAAATTTTGAGCAGCATTAGGAATAAATATTATTAAAAGAAAAATGAAGCTGCCTGTTGCAAAAGAAAAGAAAAATAAAATAAAACATGAGTGTGTCACGTTTAAACTTTCAGAAGCAGATGCAAATGCTGTCAGTCCTCGAACAATGGCAGAGGTGGCAGAAAGCGGGCCCTGATGTCCACTAGCATCAATGTGTTTGTCATCAAAGTAATAAGACCCATCATCTGGAAAACCATATTGAAATCATGAATCATCAAGACAAAATTTTTCAGTAGATTCAGGCTGCATGGAATAATAACCTCATAATGCAAGTGAAACTTTGCCCTCATGATGACAAAATCCATGGCACTCTTAGCAAGTACTCCAAAACCACACTAGACTCTCATATTCTTTTTTGTTGTGTATCAACAAAATTATCTCGGTGCATATACATAGAATCAAAGTCACAATACACTCCTATTTCTTCCTAATTAAACATTATACTCACTAAAGTTGATCACCAAAATCCATACACGTTAAAACATGTTAATTGACATTTCATATACATGTGACTTCATTACCAAGTTACCAACTATTAAGCCAATACAAAAGAGGTCATTTCTATCAGTTAGCCTCACTTCTTTGATGACTTGAGCAAGTAGACCTAAACGAGTTGCAAACATACACGCAACTCGTTGAACTTAATTAATTTCACAAACATATATTCAAATAAGCCTAATAACATACATCTAATCAATGTAAAAGCATCAACGAGTTGCAAACACACACAACTCGTTGAACTTGTAAGCTGGCAACTAGTTGTATCCAAGTTCAGTAACTCCAGCAGGTTGGAATGGCATACGATGGTCTCAGATTTCTCAAAAAGAAGCCACATCTCAAAAGAAAATATTAAATTGAAATTACAAATATTGTATGGGCAACTGTAGTTATGCCACTCAGTGTCCAAACATAAGCGCAGAGACAATTGATGAATGAATTATTAGGTGGAAGAAAAGTTGAAAAGCACCCTAAAATATTAAGCATAGACTATGTGACAAAACGTACTAACCATATTTCTCAATACTGTCAAAGAGCTTCACGATATCTTTTTTCAGGGTACCAATCTGCAAAAAGGTGCTTAATAGTTAGATAAGAGCATGAGCCTTGCATGCTATAGTCAGTAAAAGAAAGAGAACAAACATCACAAGTGTTTACTTTAACAAGAAGATGAGCAGGTACAATAAGCATCAAGTTCAATGGCTAAAAAAAGTCCTACAAAACCACAGATATTTTACTGAAGACAGACCAACTACCAGATCATTTACTTATATGTGCATGTGAGAAATAAGAATAACATAAACAGCTAAAAACGAATAATTGTTCTCTACTCCTCACAACATTAACCATATTGCGTATGACAGTAACAGCAGAACTAGCTAACTTTAACATCAGCAGCTGAAGTTCTATTCAAATGACTGAAATACAGTATCTCTGACAACCCATTCAACTATCCATCTGAACACCCAGATAACAATTAACAAATAGAAGTACAAGGAATGACTTGGATGATACACATCTGCATAGGTACACTAATAGATAAGAAGGTACAATGGTACAAAGAAACTGAAACATCACATTACTCAACGAGAGATTTATAGCTAAGTTGCATAAAGTAAGTGATTTCAAAGTTCAAACAGACCATCAGGCAGAATGCAAAATTAACTCACCAGATTTTCATCGATCGCAGAAGCTGCTAATGATATGACTCCAGAAATGGTTTCAAATGCTAATCCTGAGTCATGTTATTATATGTAGTGAGTAATCAAGCAAATAAAAACTACTTTTGATGCTTAACCAGGTTGACCATCACCAGTCTTCATGAGGTAAAAGAGAACACAGACGTAAAAGAGAAAAAAATCTTGTATATGATATTTTACCAATACCATAATTATTGATCTCATCGAGAGTAAAAGGCCTACCTGCAGCATAAGTACTAGACTCAGGATTGTTAGAGCCATAACGCCACCTTCCATCACTTTGGCTAAGAGCCTGAAAATAGATACGAGGACATCTAATTGTTAAGGCACCTTGCAAGTAATAGTAAAATAGTGAGAAATCTGCTTTAGGAAAAAACATTGCCCTTTACTATAACAATATAGGTAAGACCTTTATGGAGCGTAAAATCCCATCAGCATTTTCAAGAAGTACATCTACTTCAGAACGTTGATCCTGCATGAGATATAAAAGAGAAATCAAGCTATGAGAAAAAGGTAAATGCAAAGCTGATATTTATACAACAGAAGGGTAAATTTTTAGATAAACTGCCCCATAATTTTCCTAATGGACGGTAAAACAGATATTTGTAGACATAACAAATCGTAAATAACATAGGCAAAATTAAGCACTGATCTTTTCCAAGTTACCTTAATGAGTAGCAAACCTCCTACTGAATGATAATAATCTAGAAGAGATGTTGCATCTTTGACAGCATCTTTAAGTCTTGATATAATGCCCTAAGAAGTAAACAAATAGTATATGGAGCACGTAAAAGATAAAAAACAAAGAGAATTAAAAGTTATTGGTAAACCAGGGTGCATGATTAAGCATACCGTTAAAGCTTCCTTATTGATCTTGCATTTTAGTAGTCCATTAACTCGTAATGCATGATACAAGTCCCTTGAGTTTGAAGACACCGAAGAAAGAGTATCCACCACAGAATTACAAGTGTGGTCCTTTACATCAGGTTTCTTTTCTATTCCAAGGACCTCGAATGTCCTTAATGCTTCATAGGCTTCTTCTAAACTGAAATGGACAGCACTTAATCAGATGTCTATATAGCATTGCAGCAAATATAATTTCATTCTTTAAGCACATGCTCCTACTAAATCTGATGGAAAGAGTACTACAGGGATGGTATTCTATTTTGGTGGTGGTCCTGTGAGCTGGGTGAGCCAAAAGCAGGCCACAGTGGCTCTGTCTTCTTGTGAAGCAGAGTTCATGGCAGCTACAGCCACAGCTCAACAGGCTGTGTGGCTTAAAGGCTTGCTAGAATATTTGACAAATCAAGAAATGGGTCCTATTCTGTTGTGTGTAGATAACAAAGCTGCTATTCAATTAATGAAGAATCCTGTGTTCCATGGCAGATCTAAACACATAGATGTGAGGTACCACTATATTAGGGGATGTGTAGAGAAGAACCTAGTGGTGGTAAAGCATGTTAGTGGAGAGGAACAAAAGGCAGATATGTTAACCAAAGCTTTGTCAAGGGTCAAGTTTGCTGAAATGAAGTCAAAGCTTGGAGTTGGAACAATACAAGAATTAAGGGGGTGAATGTTAGTTAATTCACTGTATTGTTTAGAGTTTAAAGTTTTTGTTTTGTGTACTTTGTGTTTACTTTGTAATAGTTCATAGTATAAGGACTAAGAGTGTAAATGTGTAATAGTTAGTTAGATCTACTAACTGCTATAAATATGCAGTATTACATGTAAGTGGGTTAACACCCTTTCAATAATAACAGCTTACCGTTATGTTCTAAGTGTATCAAGGTACACATCTAGTTTCCAGATCAAAGACAGACAACACATTTGAAAAAAAATGAGAATGATTTTTTAAAGGAGTAATATCAAGTCCTTGATAGAAACAATAAGATAGACAAAAGATTGGGTGGCATCTGTCCTATTGAAACAATAACAAACTCACAAAGAAGAAGCGTAAATTATCCAGAGAGAGTGTGATCAGTGATGTCAGGCACTTGTATGGCCATAGAAATGCATAAAGAAGAAGGGCTTAAGGGAAAACCCCAAAAAAGAGACAAAGACTATGATACTGTAACATTTAGCACAATGATAAATCTCTTAGTATTACATAATATTCATAAAACTATGAGTCCTGCAAAAGTATATCACTGTAGTCCACCAACATTTCCAAAATGAGATTTACCAAAAAGAACAGCCAAACCATAAAGTAATAACGTCATAACGATTAAGGATAAGTACAACTACTAGAAATCTCAATAAACTCACTTGTAGTTGATCATGTAGAAGACAAACAACAAAAAAAAATTCTCAACCAATATTATTTTTCTAATGCAAAATAATTATGTCATACTCCGCTTTCAAGCACAAGAATTGTACAGATAAATATATATAATTAACCTCAATCATTTACAGCCAATTTAAGTGTTTGTAAATTCTAACTTATGTCTGGTAAAATAGCTAAAAAAAACAGCCGCTACATATATTAACACTTTTGTTTACTAAACAATTCACAGGTAATTTGGATGCATAATAACGAAACCACTAAACCTAATCTATCTTCAACAAATCATTTCAAAGCAAAGAATGACATTAACGTTTCCATTTTTCAGTTCCTCGGCCAAAACACTGTCTGTAACGAAGTGCAATGACTCCGTGTGTGTATAGTTATTTCACATCCACCAAATCCTAAATCGATAGATCCATGTACTTACTCAATGCATACATACAACAACAAACTTGAAGCAGAAGTTTAAATACAAATTAAGCAAACCTCGAAAACGATCCATCAACGGTGGAAAACAACTCTAACGCAGCGGACCGGTGAGATTCAGAAATCGGGTAAAATACCGCCGCCGCTTCACAGATCGACGTTACTGCTAGCAGTACAACAATAATCCCTACGTTTCTCATCATTGCCTGTGCTGATTACAGAACAATAAAAATGAAAACAATTACAACAATCGAAGAACAACAAATTTGATCATTGATCGGAGCTAATAAATTGAGATTGACACAAGATCTTACGAATTTGATCGGCCGTCGGAGATGCACGAGTTCTCGAGATCGTTAGAGCATGCGACACCAGTTCGAGAAATTGAGATTGACACAAGATCTTACTGTAATGGTCTTCGGCCGGACTAATTTCAACGCCTGACTGCAGCTTAGGTATTATACGGGCAATATTTTTCCGTTTTTTCACTCTTCCCCTTAAACTTTTATTTCCTCCAAAACCAGTCCTCGAGACTAATGTTTTTAAAACCGGACCGGACAGTGAACCGGACGTTTTACTGGTGCGCTGGTCAGACCGCTTCAACCTATCGGACTGTATATATAAACTGGATAAAATTATAATTATTTTTTATAAATATATGTAAAAATTACAAAAAATAAAAAATTATACAAAAAACGGTTCAACCGGTCCGGTTCGCGGTTCAACCGGTCCAGTTCCCGGTCCGACCGCCGGTTCGACCGGTTCAACCGGTCTGACCATTGGTTCAACGTTACAACGGTTTTAAGCACCGAACCGGACCGGATTGGAGTCTGGTTCCCGGTCCAACCTGTCGGACCGGCGGTCCGATCCGGTTTTCAAAACCATGCTTGAGACACTTGGACTCTCGAATTAACTAGATATTAAAATCGTACGTTTAGAAGGCAGACCTCACTATGTATAGAAGAAAAAGTTTTGTTTACAGTATCATACATATTATTATATACTACAAAAACCAAGATAACAGGACGTCGAACTAATTTAATGGTGTCCTACATGAATTAACGTTGATTACCTGCTCCCACGTGTGCACATTTCATCCTCCCATGTGTCTCTTGATTCTTCCTAAACCGTCGCCTTCTCTCTTTTTTACTCAGTTTCCTTCCCTCTATCTCGCTTTTTTCTAATATTCTTGAACCGCCTTATGGTTTGTTGTTTTCTTCAACTGCCTGTATGTTTCTCGCACATTATATATACATATTAATCCCGTATGTTGGTGGCTACAGTGCCACCGACCTCCCCACCTCACAATGCATTCAGTACAAATAAAACCCTCCAATTCAAGATCATGATGTTCGTCAGAACGAGATCTGTAAACGAAGTGTGGTAGTGATGCGATGGTGGAGAACGGGAGGCCTAATTTAGGGTTGGAGTGATCGGAGGAGGTGGTGTCGATGACGATGAAGCGTTGGTGGAGGAGGAGGAAGAAGAGGATCACCGGGAGGAGGGAGATGATGGCAGCAACCATCACATTTGTGTCGTACGAGATAGTTGTACGGATGAGGCGACTGAGGGTGGAGGTGGTGGCGGTGGCGGTGGTGGTGGACTCCGGTGGCGGTGGCGGTGGCGGAGAGATTGACATTGTAAGATGGTGAAGAAGATGGAGTGCGGTGGTGGGGGTTTAGTTTTTAAGAGGTACAATTGTGTCCAATTAATTTAGTTGGGTTCTCATTTTTGGGTCGATGATTTATTGCATAGTTGCTTTGGTTTTATAGATCTTTGGTTTGATTTTTTGTGTTTGATTACTGTTTGTGTATTTAGTAATTATTGATTTCACTTCTATTGGTGAATGACCCCAAATTTCGCCTTTGCTCAATTGACTAATTTCTTATTTATGTACACTGTCAACACATATAGGTTTGGATTGAGATTGTATTTACTAAGCTTTTGAGGTTTGTGTCACACCCTCAAAATCCACAAACGGGATTTTACCGTCAGGCGTGTGACATACCAGGATCTCAGATAGCATCAGTTACACCAAACACAATAATTACAAAACATCACATTAACTAACTAGACTTTTAAATCAATAATAAGTGTTTCAGATTTGCGGAAACGTTTCGAAAATAGAAATCAACAGTGAATCGTTTCAACATGCGTTTTAACCATAAGAATCAATAGCGTTTCACAAATTAAACCAGTTGAGTAGTGATGTATGCCATGCATGCATCCTAGCTGAGTTCTTAACCTTGTACGTTTCTGTGACCTGAGAAAACATGCTAAAAGGTGTCAACATAAAGTTGGTGAGTCCACAGGTTTAATCAACAGAAATGTGTCAGAAAAGTGTTTCACATGGTTTAATCAACCAGAAGCGTTTCACATGGTTTAGTATATAAAGCATATCGATAGGTAGCGAGCCTATAAACAAGTTAGTTAGTGTTACAAACCGAAGCTGACTGTGTGTGTTTAGTGCCTTTCCACCACGTCTTAACCGACTGTGGCAATCGTTATAGGTCAATTTAGCACCCGTTCGACCTCCAATCAAGCTAGCGCGACTAGCCCGGGCGGGGTTTGTCAGACCCAGTAGTACTACTCAAAATTACCTCGCTAATCGCGTTACTAACGGTTTGATACTGTAAGGACTTTCAAATGCGTTTACCACTAACATAACAGGCAATATCAATAATACTGGCAACCATAACAAAAATAGTGTTTGCATGTTTTCTCCCCCAAAAAGAAAAGAAAGTAAAATGGGGCCGTGAAACTCACCTTGAATGCACAGCAGAGAAAAATGTTCGATCAACGGTTAAGGTTTCGGTTAACCTGTGTTTCATTCCGTGTACATAAAATTAATATAAATTATTAATTTAAAATATAACAACTGTTCGGTTTCGCGTCCGCGTCTCGGTTCGGTTACGGTGTCGGTTAACGATTTCCTTAATTTACAAATACGCCTACATGATTTCCCATGTCCTTAACGTGCATTGATGACTATCTATAGTTTACATCTTTGAACTAACTTATACATATCATACAACCACACAAATGCAAATCTTCATATAATACTCAAACAAACACATAATGATACATCCCATACCCACATGCAGAACCACCCCACGTGATCTTGGTTTAAAAAGTCAATACCACATACAACCCACATGCACATGCATAAAGTATTATTATTATTTTATTACAAACACACACACAGTAGATGCATACATACATACAAGTACATACGTGCGGATTACTTATATATATACATACAAATGATCCGGAAAAAAAATGCATATACACAACAGCCGAAGGCTGCTGTGTTCCTTTCGGTACACACACACACGCTGCACGCATACATACATCATATACATACACACACAGCAGCACACACTTTACACGCACGTATACATACATCATATACATACACATACCGTCACGTATATATATACATATATATATACACACGCACACAGCAGTATACAACATATATATATACTTTTCAATTATATATACACTCTCATCATCATCTATACATACATACAAATGTACAAGGCTGCTGTATTTTGCTCCTCTTGTGCGACACACACCTGCACAGTATGTATATATATACACAGCAAACACACATATATATACACTTACATATATTATTCGCAGAAGCATACGTATACATACATACACAATAATTCCACAACCGTTTATATATATTCATAGCATCGCGCCATGGACACACAAAACATGTACATACATAGACATAAACATATGCATACGTACACAAACATATACATACACATGCACAGAAGCTTTTGCGCAGCCCCACATGTATATATGTGCACTACGCAACACACACACACTTATATTTCATGCTTCTGCCCCCCCCCCACGTGCGCCTACCTACATGTTACTCTAACAACAAATGCATACATACATACACCGATTACATGCATAAACACAAAATTTGTCTCATGCGCCTTCTGCCCTCCTGCTCCCAATATTTATACATCGCACACATATATATGTACTTACATGTATATTTTGTAGAAGCATTACGGTTATATACATTCACATCGCACAAGATCGAACACATACATACATATACATACGCAGAAAGCATTCACGGTCAACCCTACATCAACATATACGCGGCCATATATATATATATATACGAAACCGTACACGCACCGAAACCGTACGCGAAGAACAAGGTAAAAAGCGAATGGATCGTACCGTATGAGGTTGTCTAGTTAACCAACACGCGGGTGTCGGGTGTGCGTCGATCGCCGAGGGTTGCGGTGACAATTGCGGTTACGGTTTGGCCGAGAGATAAAATCCTCTGGACGATGTTCTTACGGTTGGCGGAGAAGAGACACTCGCAAGAAAGGGAGATTGCCGCCGGTTGAGAGGGGATCGCCGGTGGTGAGTTGCTTGTCACAAGATGCTCGATCGGAACCGCCGAGAGAAACTTGTATTTGCGGTTGAAGGTCGACTGCAGTATGGTTTCAAGAATTTTTCAAATTGCCGTGAAGGGGACGATAGGGTGGTTACAGAGTGGAGAGACAGTCGAGAGGAGATGGAGAGAGGAGTTGGGTTGGTTTCTGATGTGCTGTCGAGAGCTTGCTTGTGTGCATATAATATGTTTATGTAGTCATTGTTGTGTGGTAGGGACACAGCTTTTGTGTCAAAAGAATCATTCATTTGGCCGAAAACATGGAGAGGAAAATCAGGAGAAGTGGGTGTCTTCGAGAGGGAAATCAGGAAGGATAAGTGGGGGGGGGTTGGGTGTTTTGTAAATTTTCACAAATGGTCCCTGGGTTTGTAGTAGTTAACAATTGTAAATCAAAGTTTGTTTAGTTTTAAATAATTTACAATCTATCCCCTGAAGTTTGAAAGGTTATTATTTTTTTTTTGTAAGAAGGTTATTAATTATAGGCTTTAATATAATTAAATTTATATTTTATTATTATTATTATTATTATTATAATTTTTTTATTGGAATTAACATCATATTAAACTTAATTGTCTATAAAATTAACTTTTCATTAATAAACATACGGGATGTTACAGTCTCCCCTACTTTAGGAAATTTCGTCCCGAAATTTATTCATGAGGGGGCTGAAACGAAAAGATGAGGATACTTGGATTTCATTTGATCCTCACGTTCCCAGGTGAACTCTGGTCCAAGCTTTGAGTTCCATCGGACTTTGACAATAGGGATACGACTGTGTTTGAGTGTCTTGACCTCTCGGTCCATAATTTCCACTGGTTCCTCGATAAAGCGTAGTTGTTCGTCACATGTTACCTCGTCTAACGGAATGACGAGAGTCTCATCTGTAAGGCATTTCCTCAGGTTCGAAACACGGAACACATTGTGTACTCCACTGAGTTCTTCGGGTAGGTTCAGTTGATAGGCTACGGGACCGACCCGTTTGACAATCTCAAACGGTCCCACGTATAGACAGCTCTTGTAGTTCATTCGGAGCTAATCTGTATGGTGCTCTTGCGATAGGTGCGGCTCCAGGCACCAAATCGATCTGGAATTCGACTTTACGATGCGGTGGGAGACCAGGTAGGTCTTCGGGGAAAACCTCAGGATAATCACATACAACAGGGATATCTTCAATCTTCTTTTCCTCAGTTTCTTTTTCCGTGAGCATAGCAAGGAAAGCTGTATGACCCTTATGTAGACATTTCTGGGCTTCCATGTAGGAGATGATTCCAGAGACTGTACCACTCTTCTCGCCCTGAACTGACAAGACCTCGCCACTAGGAAGTAGTACACGAACGATTTTCTCATGACAGAAAATTTCGGCTTGGTTTTTAGATAACCAATCCATGCCAACGACCATGTCAAAACTACCAAGTGTGACAGGCATCAGATCTATATCTAGATCATGTCCGGATAATCCTAATTTACATCCCTTAATGATGTGAGTTGCCTCAATTAGTTTCCCATCAGCTAATTCTACAGTGTAACTAGGTTCCATATCAACTAAGGTTACATCTAGGAGTTTAATAAACTTGTTGGAAACAAAACTCTTGTCAGCACCGGTATCAAACAGTATAGAAGCAAAGCGACCATTCAGAGGAAACGTACCGGTAACCACATTCTGATCATTTCTTGCCTCACCAGAGCCAATCACAAAAGCTCGACCTTTGGCGCCATTTCCATTGTTGTTGTTTCCATTATTGCCCATGTTGCCATTCTTCAGTTGTGGGCAATCCTTCCTGTAGTGGCCCTCCTTGCCACACTCATAACAAACCTTAGGTGTTCCTCCCGGTCTTTGTTGTTGAGGTTGTTGCCTAACCATCAGATCACCCCTGCAATCCCTAGCAATATGACCCGTCTTGCCACATTTTTGACAACGAAAACGAGCACACTGACCATAATGATGGAAGTTGCACTTGTTACACTTTGGGTTATTACCAACATAGTTGCTCGATCCCTGGCCATTATTGTTGTTGTTGCTGTTCTGGTTGTTGTTGGTGAAGTGTCTTGATGAATCAAACATTCTGATTGGTTGTTGCTGGGTGTTATTGGAGCTTGAAGACTTACTGTTATTACCATCCCATTTCCTTTTGTGTTCGGATGGTCCAGAGGTGGTGCCACGTTTAGGTAGGATACCCTGTGCCACTGCCTGATCGATGAGCTTATGAGCTAGCCGGATAGCCTGCTGAATAGTGACAGGATCAGCAGCCATAACACTAGCTTGGATTTGAGGAGCTAGACCATCAATATACTTCTCAATCCGTTTGTAAGCCGGGGTCACCATCTGAGGACATAAAGCAGCCAACTCGTGTGAACGAGTCGTGTATTCCTCAATTTCAGAGCCGACCATTTTAAGATTCCAGAATTCGCTCTCCAGCTTCTGGACTTCATTCCTCGGGCAGTATTCTTCCTTTATTAGTATCTTGAAATCATCCCAAGGCATACTGTTAGCAGCATCAAGTCCTAAGGTTTGGACCTGTGAGTTCCACCATGTCAAAGTTGGTCCTTCCAAAGTGCCGGAAGCATACTTGACACGGTTTTCTGCTGTACAGTTACACATTGCAAAGGCGGATTCCAGCTTCTCAATCCAACGAAGGAGGGTAAAACACCTTCGGAGCCTTTGAAGGAATGAGGTTTGCAGTCCATGAACATCTTGAAAGTGCAGACTGCTTGACCTGGAATGAGTGGATACGTATTAATGATTTAAGGATTGTTACGTAGAGTATCAAGGATTTGATCCAAAAGATCTATTTGATAGAGGTTTACCTCCTTGGTTTTGGTTCTGGTTGATATTGTTGTTTTGATTTTGGTTCCTGGTCTGTTCGAACGCCTCGAGCGCTTCAGCAACACGCTCATTTATGATGGCATCGAGTTCAGCTTGTGTTAGATTAATGTTTCCTTGTCCACGTGGGCGCCCAACTCTTCGTCCAGACATGATTCTACGTATTCACAATACACAACAGTCACTATCGAATAATAACTATTGATAACAATAATCTGTTTCATACTAGTAGAAATGGAGGATTTGTTTGCTTATCGATAGTGAGGTTTTATGAGAACCGAGACTTTATGTCTCCAAGTATAGAAACGAAAATTTGTACTGACTATGACCGTTATCACCTAATAGAGTTACTAGAATTCTCATGCACGACAAATTACAATTACGTGTGCACCCGTGATTCTAATTTGCTTTGCATGGTCACTCATGGTTCCTCCCATTCGTGATAACATACCTTGTCAAGTACTGAGTGCTATCTGTTAAGACTAGCGGAGATGATAGGGCATGTTGGAAGTAGAGTACGATAGAGTTTGCTGTGGTGTTCAAATCTTGGATAGTTTAAACCGGGAAAACGAAATCAAGGACAAGAATTATTCAACATGACAATGAGATGTTCCGAGTGTATTCGTTTGATTCGTGAATCAAAGCGAGTACGTTGACTAATCAAAGTATTGGGTCAATCACAACTTTGTTGAAGACATGCGTACCTATAAGCAGATACTCATCCCGAGAGTTCCCAGGTAAGGTAAACAGGTCCATCGGTTGATTTGGATATATGCGAATACCTTGCCTAGACAGAACACCTCGAGATACAGGCATCTTACTCTTCCAGCATTGCATGTATTCAGTGGTGGGACACAGACTTTGACGAGATTTTGGAATCCATCAATAACAATCGAGTTTTAGAGTTTGAAATCACTTGAATTAGGCACTCAAACCCTCCCGTATGTTAAAGTAAAAGTTTTCAAGCATCCAGATTAAGTAACATAGCTTAAAAATCTATGTGTGTGTAACTAATGCAAATCCAGCTATAGTCTAAAATGCAATGCAAATGAGATGCAAAGTCCATTTTAGTTCGCTATAACTAATGCTCTGATACCAATCTGTCACACCCTCAAAATCCACTAACGGGATTTTACCGTCAGGCGTGTGACATACCAGGATCTCAGATAGCATCAGTTACACCAAACACAATAATTATAAAACATCACATTAACTAACTAGACTTTTAAATCAATAATAAGTGTTTCAGATTTGCGGAAGCGTTTCGAAAATAGAAATCAACAGTGAATCGTTTCAACATGCGTTTCAACCATAAGAATCAATAGCGTTTCACAAATTAAACCAGTTGAGTAGTGATGTATGCCATGCATGCATCCTAGCTGAGTTCTTAACCTTGTATGTTTCTGTGACCTGAGAAAACATGCTAAAAGGTGTCAACATAAAGTTGGTGAGTCCACAGGTTTAATCAAACAGAAATGTGTCAGAAAAGTGTTTCACATGGTTTAATCAACCAGAAGCGTTTCACATGGTTTAGTATATAAAGCATATCGATAGGTAGCGAGCCTATAAACAAGTTAGTTAGTGTTACAAACCGAAGCTGACTGTGTGTGTTTAGTGCATTTCCACCACGTCTTAACCGACCGTGGCAATCGTTATAGGTCAATTTAGCACCCGTTTGACCTCCAATCAAGCTAGCGCGACTAGCCCGGGCGGGGTTTGTCAGACCCAGTAGTACTACTCAAAATTACCTCGCTAATCGCGTTACTAACGGTTTGATACTGTAAGGACTTTCAAATGCGTTTACCACTACATAACAGGCGATATCAATAATACTGGCAACCATAACAAAAATAGTGTTTGCATGTTTTCTCCCCTAAAAAGGAAAGAAAGTAAAATGGGGCCGTGAAACTCACCTTGAATGCACAGCAGAGAAAAATGTTCGATCAACGGTTAAGGTTTCGGTTAACCTGTGTTTCATTCCGTGTACATAAAATTAATATAAATTATTAATTTAAAAATATAACAACTGTTCGGTTTTGCGTCCGCGTCTCGGTTCGGTTACGGTGTCGGTTAACGATTTCCTTAATTTACAAATACGCCTACATGATTTCCCATGTCCATTAACGTGCATTGATGACTATCTATAGTTTACATCTTTGAACTAACTTATACATGTCATACAACCACACAAATGCAAATGTTCATATAATACTCAAACAAACACATAATGATACATCCCATACCCACATGCAGAACCACCCCACGTGATCTTGGTTTAAAAAGTCAATACCACATACAACCCACATGCACATGCATAAAGTATTATTATTATTTTATTACAAAACAAACACACAATAGATGCATACATACATACAAGTACATACGCGCGGATTACTTATATATATACATACAAACGATCCGGAAAAAAAAATGCATATACACAACAGCCGAAGGCTGCTGTGTTCCTTTCGGTACACACACACACGCTGCACGCATACATACATCATATACATACACACACAGCAGCACACACTTTACATGCACGTATACATACATCATATACATACACATACCGTCACGTATATATATACATATATATATACACACGCACACAGCAGTATACAACATATATATACTTTTCAATTATATATACACTCTCATCATCATCTATACATACATACAAATGTACAAGGCTGCTGTGTTTTGCTCCTCTTGTGCGACACACACTTGCACAGTATGTATATGTATACACAGCAAACACACATATATATACACTTACATATATTATTCGCAAAAGCATACGTATACATACATACACAATAATTCCACAACCGTTTATATATATTCATAGCATCACGCATGGACACACAAAACATGTACATACATAGACATAAACATATGCATACGTACACAAAACATATACATACACATGCACAGAAGCTTTTGCGCAGCCCCACATGTATATATGTGCACTACGCAACACACACACACTTATATTTCATGCTTCTGCCCCCCCACGTGCGCCTACCTGCATGTTACTCTAACAACAAATGCATACATACATACACCGATTACATGCATAAACACAAAATTTGTCTCATGCGCCTTCTGCCCTCCTGCTCCCAATATTTATACATCGCACACATATATATGTACTTACATGTATATTTTGCAGAAGCATTACGGTTATATACATTCACATCGCACAAGATCGAACACATACATACATATACATACGCAGAAAGCATTCACGGTCAACCCTACATCAACATATACGCGGCCATATATATATATATACGAAACCGTACACGCACCGAAACCGTACGCGAAGAACAAGGTAAAAAGCGAATGGATCGTACCGTATGAGGTTGTCTAGTTAACCAACACGGGGTGTGCGTTGATCGCCGAGGGTTGCGGTGACAATTGCGGTTACGGTTTGGCCGAGAGATAAAATCCTCCGGACGATGTTCTTACGGTTGGCGGAGAAGAGACACTCGCAAGAAAGGAAAATTGCTGCCGGTTGAGAGGGGATCGCCGGTGGTGAGTTGCTTGTCACAAGATGCTCGATCGGAACCGCCGAGAGAAACTTGTATTTGCGGTTGAAGGTCGACTGCAGTATGGTTTCAAGAATTTTTCAAATTGCCGTGAAGGGGACGATGGGGTGGTTACAGAGTGGAGAGACAGTCGAGAGGAGATGGAGAGAGGAGTTGGGTTGGTTTCTGATGTGCTGTCGAGAGCTTGCTTGTGTGCATATAATATGTTTATGTAGTCATTGTTGTGTGGTAGGGACACAGCTTTTGTGTCAAAAGAGTCATTCATTTGGCCGAAAACATGGAGAGGAAAATCAGGAGAAGTGGGTGTCTTCGAGAGGGAAATCAGGAAGGATAAGTGGGGGTGGGGTTGGGTGTTTTGTAAATTTTCACAAATGGTCCCTGGGGTTTGTAGTAGTTAACAATTGTAAATCAAAGTTTGTTTTAGTTTTAAATAATTTACAATCTATCCCCTGAAGTTTGAAAGGTTATTATTTTTTTTGTAAGAAGGTTATTAATTATAGGCTTTAATATAATTAAATTTATATTTTATTATTATTATTATTATTATTATAATTTTTTTTATTGGAATTAACATCATTTTAAACTTAATTGTCTATAAAATTAACTTTTCATTAATAAACATACGGGATGTTACAGTCTCCCTTACTTTAGGAAATTTCGTCCCGAAATTTGTTCATGAGGGGGCTGAAACGAAAAGATGAGGATACTTGGATTTCATTTGATCCTCACGTTCCCAGGTGAACTCTGGTCCAAGCTTTGAGTTCCATCGGACTTTGACAATAGGGATACGACTGTGTTTGAGTGTCTTGACCTCTCGGTCCATAATTTCCACTGGTTCCTTGATAAAGCGTAGTTGTTCGTCAACATGTACCTCGTCTAACGGAATGACGAGAGTCTCATTTGTAAGGCATTTCCTCAGGTTCGAAACACGGAACACATTGTGTACTCCACTGAGTTCTTCGGGTAGGTTCAGTTGATAGGCTACGGGACCGACCCGTTTGACAATCTCAAACGGTCCCACGTATCTAGGGTTTAGTTTTCCACGTTTCCCGAAACGAATCACGCCCTTCCAAAGTGACACTTTCAACAGTACTTTGTCACCAATCTGAAACTCCAATGGCTTACGACGCTTGTCAGCGTAACTCTTTTGTCGGTCACGTGCTGCTGCCATATGGTTACGGATCTGCACGATCTTCTCAGTCGTCTCGTGCACGAGTTCAGGACCGGTAAGTTGACTTTCCCCAACTTCCGCCCAACAAATAGGTGATCGGCACTTACGCCCATATAGTGCCTCAAATGGAGCAGCTTTGATCGACGTGTGATAGCTATTATTATATGAAAACTCAATTAACGGTAAGTGAGTTTCCCAACTGCCGCCAAAATCAATCACACAAGCGCGTAACATGTCTTCCAAAGTCTGGATCGTACGCTCACTCTGGCCGTCAGTCTGCGGATGATATGCAGTGCTCATATCCAACCGCGTTCCCAATGCTCATTGTAAGGATTGCCAGAAGTGTGAAGTGAATCGAGCGTCACGATCAGATATTATGGAAATTGGCACCCCGTGCCGAGAGACTATTTCCCTTAGGTAGATACGTGTTAACTTCTCCATTCGGTCAGTCTCCCGGATTGCCAGAAAATGTGCGGATTTCATTAAACGATCTACAATCACCCAAATGGTATCGCATCCGCTGGGTGTTCGAGGAAGTTTCGTGATGAAATCCATTGATATCTGTTCCCACTTCCATACTAGAATTTCTGGTTGTTAGAGCAAACCGGATGGCCTTTGATATTCCACCTTAACCTTAGAACAGGTTAAACATTTACTTACATAAGTGGCAATACCAGCTTTTATATTTGGCCACCAGTATAGGGTCTTCAAATCCTGATACATCTTATCCGAACCGGGATGAATAGAATATCGTGACTTGTGGGCCTTGTCCATTACCAGCTCTCGTAGATCTCCATACAAAGGAACCCATATTCGGTCCATGAAGTAGCGAATTCTGTCAGGTTTGACCTCTAATTGTTTCTCCATGCCTCGCAGTGACTCGGCTTTCAGATTCTCTGTCTTCCAAGCCTCAGATTGAGCAGCTTTGATTTGCACTGGTAAGTCAGAGTGGATAGTCATTTGTAATGCGCGCACCCGACGAGGCTTTAGGGTTTCTTTACGACTAAGGGCATCAGCTACCACATTAGCTTTGCCTGGATGATACTTGATCGCGCAATCGTAGTCGTTCAACAATTCGACCCAATGACGTTGCCTCATGTTCAGTTCCTTCTGTTCAAAGATGTGCTGGAGACTCTTGTGATCGGTGTAAATGGTGCATTTGGTACCATACAAGTAGTGTCTCCATATCTTGAGTGCAAACACCACGGCTCCCAATTCTAAATCATGTGTCGTGTAGTTTTTCTCGTGAACTTTCAATTGACGGGATGCGTAAGCAATCACCTTCTCGCGTTGCATTAGCACACAACCGAGACCTTGAATAGAAGCATCACAGTAAACTACAAAATCGTTTGTTCCCTCGGGTAGGGATAGAATCGGTGCCGTACAGAGTTTCTTCTTCAGAATCTGAAATGCGGATTCTTGTTTGTCACCCCAATTGTACGTAGTGCCTTTATGAGTTAACGCGGTAAGAGGTTGAGCAATCTTTGAAAACCCTTCGATGAATCGTCGATAATAGCCAGCCAACCCAAGAAACTGTCGTACTTCAGTCAGAGTCTTAGGTGTAGCCCAGTTCTTGATGGCTTCTATTTTTGCCGGGTCAACATGTATTCCTTTCTCATTGACCACATGACCCAAGAATTGGACCTCTCGTATCCAGAAGTCACACTTTGAAAATTTAGCATACAATTGTTCCCGTTTCAGCAGCTCCAGAATCAGTCTAAGGTGCTCCTCGTGTTCTTCCTTATTCTTTGAATAAATAAGGATGTCATCGATGAAGACAATGACGAACTTGTCCAAATAGGGTTTGCACACTCGGTTCATGAGGTCCATGAAAACCGCTGGTGCGTTGGTCAACCCGAATGGCATAACCAGAAACTCGTAGTGGCCATACCTAGTTCTGAACGCAGTTTTTGAAATGTCTTCATCTCGAACCCTTAGCTGATGATATCCTGACCTCAGATCTATCTTGGAATAGAGACTCGACCCTTGAAGCTGATCGAACAAATCATCGATGCGTGGAAGAGGATAACGATTTTTAATCATTACTTTGTTCAATTCTCTATAATCAATACACATACGAAAGGTTCCGTCCTTTTTCTTGACAAACAGGACTGGGGCTCCCCACGGGGATGAGCTGGGACGTATGAATCCCTTGTCTAACAATTCTTGCAATTGCTTAGACAGCTCTTGTAGTTCATTCGGAGCTAATCTGTATGGTGCTCTTGCGATAGGTGCGGCTCCAGGCACCAAATCAATCTGGAATTCGACTTGACGATGCGGTGGGAGACCAGGTAGGTCTTCGGGGAAAACCTCAGGATAATCACATACAACAGGGATATCTTCAATCTTCTTTTCCTCAGTTTCTTTTTCCGTGAGCATAGCAAGGAAAGCTGTATGACCCTTATGTAGACATTTCTGGGCTTCCATGTAGGAGATGATTCCAGAGACTGTACCACTCTTCTCGCCCTGAACTGACAAGACCTCACCACTAGGAAGTAGTACACGAACGATTTTCTCGTGACAGAAAATTTCGGCTTGGTTTTTAGATAACCAATCCATGCCAGCGACCACGTCAAAACTACCAAGTGTGACAGGCATCAGATCTATATCTAGATCATGTCCGGATAATCCTAATTTACATCCCTTAATGATGTGAGTTGCCTCAATTAGTTTCCCATCAGCTAATTCTACAGTGTAACTAGGTTCCATATCAACTAAGGTTACATCTAGGAGTTTAATAAACTTGTTGGAAACAAAACTCTTGTCAGCACCGGTATCAAACAGTATAGAAGCAAAGCGACCATTCAGAGGAAACGTACCGGTAACCACATTCTGATCATTTCTTGCCTCACCAGAGCCAATCACAAAAGCTCGACCTTTGGCGTCATTTCCATTGTTGTTGTTTCCATTATTGCCCATGTTTCCATTCTTCAGTTGTGGGCAATCCTTCCTGTAGTGGCCCTCCTTGCCACACTCATAACAAACCTTAGGTGTTCCTCCCGGTCTTTGTTGTTGAGGTTGTTGCCTAACCATCAGATCACCCCTGCAATCCCTAGCAATATGACCCGTCTTGCCATATTTTTGACAACGAAAACGAGCACACTGACCATAATGATGGAAGTTGCACTTGTTACACTTTGGGTTATTACTAACATAGCTGCTCGATCCCTGGCCATTATTGTTGTTGTTGCTGTTCTGGTTGTTGTTGGTGAAGTGTCTTGATGAATCAAACTTTCTGATTGGTTGTTGCTGGGTGTTATTGGAGCTTGAAGACTTACTGTTATTACCATCCCATTTCCTTTTGTGTTCGGATGGTCCAGAGGTGGTGCCACGTTTAGGTAGGATACCCTGTGCCACTGCCTGATCGATGAGCTTATGAGCTAGCCGGATAGCCTGCTGAATAGTGACAGGATCAGCAGCCATAACACTAGCTTGGATTTGAGGAGCTAGACCATCAATATACTTCTCAATCCGTTTGTAAGCCGGGGTCACCATCTGAGGACATAAAGCAGCCAACTCGTGTGAACGAGTCGTGTATTCCTCAATTTCAGAGCCGACCATTTTAAGATTCCAGAATTCGCTCTCCAGCTTCTGGACTTCATTCCTCGGGCAGTATTCTTCCTTTATTAGTATCTTGAAATCATCCCAAGGCATACTGTTAGCAGCATCAAGTCCTAAGGTTTGGACCTGTGAGTTCCACCATGTCAAAGCTGGTCCTTCCAAAGTGCCGGAAGCATACTTGACACGGTTTTCTGCTGGACAGTTACACATTGCAAAGGCGGATTCCAGCTTCTCAATCCAACGAAGGAGGGTAACAACACCTTCGGAGCCTTTGAAGGAATGAGGTTTGCAGTCCATGAACATCTTGAAAGTGCAGACTGCTTGACCTGGAATGAGTGGATACGTATTAATGATTTAAGGATTGTTACGTAGAGTATCAAGGATTTGATCCAAAAGATCTATTTGATAGAGGTTTACCTCCTTGGTTTTGGTTCTGGTTGATATTGTTGTTTTGATTTTGGTTCCTGGTCTGTTCGAACGCCTCGAGCGCTTCAGCAACACGCTCATTTATGATGGCATCGAGTTCAGCTTGTGTTAGATTAATGTTTCCTTGTCCACGTGGGCGCCCAACTCTTCGTCCAGACATGATTCTACGTATTCACAATACACAACAGTCACTATCGAATAATAACTATTGATAACAATAATCTGTTTCATACTAGTAGAAATGGAGGATTTGTTTGCTTATCGATAGTGAGGTTTTATGAGAACCGAGACTTTATGTCTCCAAGTATAGAAACGAAAATTTGTACTGACTATGACCGTTATCACCTAATAGAGTTACCAGAATTCTCATGCACGACAAATTACAATTACGTGTGCACCCGTGATTCTAATTTGCTTTGCATGGTCACTCATGGTTCCTCCCATTTGTGATAACATACTTTGTCAAGTACTGAGTGCTATCTGTTAAGACTAGCGGAGATGATAGGGCATGTTGGAAGTAGAGTACGATAGAGTTTGCTGTGGTGTTCAAATCTTGGATAGTTTAAATCGGGAAAACGAAATCAAGGACAAGAATTATTCAAAATGACAATGAGATGTTCCGAGTGTATTCGTTTGATTCGTGAATCAAAGCGAGTACGTTGACTAATCAAAGTATTGGGTCAATCACAACTTTGTTGAAGACATGCGTACCTATAAGCAGATACTCATTCCGAGAGTTCCCAGGTAAGGTAAACAGGTCCATCGGTTGATTTGGATATATGCGAATACCTTGCCTAGACAGAACACCTCGAGATACAGGCATCTTACTCTTCCAGCATTGCATGTATTCAGTGGTGGGACACAGACTTTGACGAGATTTTGGAATCCATCAATAACAATCGAGTTTTGGAGTTTGAAATCACTTAAATTAGGCACTCAAACCCTCCCGTATGTTAAAGTAAAAGTTTTCAAGCATCCAGATTAAGTAAACATAGCTTAAAAATCTATGTGTGTGTAACTAATGCAAATCCAGCTATAGTCTAAAATGCAATGCAAATGAGATGCAAAGTCCATTTTAGTTCGCTATAACTAATGCTCTGATACCAATCTGTCACACCCTCAAAATCCACTAACGGGATTTTACCGTCAGGCGTGTGACATACCAGGATCTCAGATAGCATCAGTTACACCAAACACAATAATTACAAAACATCACATTAACTAACTAGACTTTTAAATCAATAATAAGCGTTTCAGATTTGCGGAAGCGTTTCGAAAATAGAAATCAACAGTGAATCGTTTCAACATGCGTTTCAACCATAAGAATCAATAGCGTTTCACAAATTAAACCAGTTGAGTAGTGATGTATGCCATGCATGCATCCTAGCTGAGTTCTTAACCTTGTACGTTTCTGTGACCTGAGAAAACATGCTAAAAGGTGTCAACATAAAGTTGGTGAGTCCACATGTTTAATCAAACAGAAATGTGTCAGAAAAGTGTTTCACATGGTTTAATCAACCAGAAGCGTTTCACATGGTTTAGTATATAAAGCATATCGATAGGTAGCGAGCCTATAAACAAGTTAGTTAGTGTTACAAACCGAAGCTGACTGTGTGTGTTTAGTGCCTTTCCACCACGTCTTAACCGACCGTGGCAATCGTTATAGGTCAATTTAGCACCCGTTCGACCTCCAATCAAGCTAGCGCGACTAGCCCGGGCGGGGTTTGTCAGACCCAGTAGTACTACTCAAAATTACCTCGCTAATCGCGTTACTAACGGTTTGATACTGTAAGGACTTTCAAATGCGTTTACCACTAACATAACAGGCGATATCAATAATACTGGCAACCATAACAAAAATAGTGTTTGCATGTTTTCTCCCCTAAAAAGGAAAGAAAGTAAAATGGGGCCGTGAAACTCACCTTGAATGCACAGCAGAGAAAAATGTTCGATCAACGGTTAAGGTTTCGGTTAACCTGTGTTTCATTCCGTGTACATAAAATTAATATAAATTATTAATTTAAAAATATAACAACTGTTCGGTTTCGCGTCCGCGTCTCGGTTCGGTTACGGTGTCGGTTAACGATTTCCTTAATTTACAAATACGCCTACATGATTTCCCATGTCCATTAACGTGCATTGATGACTATCTATAGTTTACATCTTTGAACTAACTTATACATATCATACAACCACACAAATGCAAATGTTCATATATACTCAAACAAACACATAATGATACATCCCATACCCACATGCAGAACCACCCCACGTGATCTTGGTTTAAAAAGTCAATACCACATACAACCCACATGCACATGCATAAAGTATTATTATTATTTTATTACAAAACACACACACAATAGATGCATACATACATACAAGTACATACGCGCGGATTACTTATATATATACATACAAACGATCCGGAAAAAAAAATGCATATACACAACAGCCGAAGGCTGCTGTGTTCCTTTCGGTACACACACACACGCTGCACGCATACATACATCATATACATACACACACAGCAGCACACACTTTACATGCACGTATACATACATCATATACATACACATACCGTCACGTATATATATACATATATATATACACACGCACACAGCAGTATACAACATATATATATACTTTTCAATTATATATACACTCTCATCATCATCTATACATACATACAAATGTACAAGGCTGCTGTGTTTTGCTCCTCTTGTGCGACACACACCTGCACAGTATGTATATATATACACAGCAAACACACATATATATACACTTACATATATTATTCGCAGAAGCATACGTATACATACATACACAATAATTCCACAATCGTTTATATATATTCATAGCATCACGCATGGACACACAAAACATGTACATACATAGACATAAACATATGCATACGTACACAAAACATATACATACACATGCACAGAAGCTTTTGCGCAGCCCCACATGTATATATGTGCACTACGCAACACACACACACTTATATTTCATGCTTCTGCCCCCCCCACGTGCGCCTACCTGCATGTTACTCTAACAACAAATGCATACATACATACACCGATTACATGCATAAACACAAAATTTGTCTCATGCGCCTTCTGCCCTCCTGCTCCCAATATTTATACATCGCACACATATATATGTACTTACATGTATATTTTGCAGAAGCATTACGGTTATATACATTCACATCGCACAAGATATCTGTTCCCACTTCCATACTGGAATTTCTGGTTGTTGGAGCAAACCGGATGGCCTTTGATATTCCACCTTAACCTTAGAACAGGTTAAACATTTACTTACATAAGTGGCAATACCAGCTTTCATATTTGGCCACCAGTATAGGGTCTTCAAATCCTGATCCATCTTATCCGAACCGGGATGAATAGAATATCATGACTTGTGGGCCTCGTCCATTACCAGCTCTCGTAGATTTCCATACAAAGGAACCCATATTCGGTCCATGAAGTAGCGAATTCCGTCAGGTTTGACCTCTAATTGTTTCTCCATGCCTCGCAGTGACTCGGCTTTCAGATTCTCTGTCTTCTAAGCCTCAGATTGAGCAGCTTTGATTTGCAATGGTAAGTCAGAGTGGATAGTCATTTGTAATGCGTGCACCCGACGAGGCTTTAGGGTTTCTTTACGACTAAGGGCATCAGCTACCACATTAGCTTTGCCTGGATGATACTTGATCGCGCAATCGTAGTCGTTCAACAATTCGACCCAATGACGTTGCCTCATGTTCAGTTCCTTCTGTTCAAAGATGTGCTGGAGACTCTTGTGATCGGTGTAAATGGTGCATTTGGTACCATACAAGTAGTGTCTCCATATCTTGAGTGCAAACACCACGGCTCCCAATTCTAAATCATGTGTCGTGTAGTTTTTCTCGTGAACTTTCAATTGACGGGATGCGTAAGCAATCACCTTCTCGCGTTGCATTAGCACACAACCAAGACCTTGAATAGAAGCATCACAGTAAACTATAAAATCGTCTGTTCCCTCAGGTAGGGATGGAATCGGTGCCGTACAGAGTTTCTGCTTCAGAATCTAAAATGCGGATTCTTGTTTGTCACCCCAATTGTACGTAGTGCCTTTATGAGTTAACGCGGTAAGAGGTTGAGCAATCTTTGGAAACCCTTCGATGAATCGTCGATAATAGTCAGCCAACCCAAGAAACTGTCGTACCTCAGTCGGAGTCTTAGGTGTAGCCCAGTTCTTGATGGCTTCTATTTTTGCCGGGTCAACATGTATTCCTTTCTCATTGACCACATGACCCAAGAATTGGACCTCTTGTATCCAGAAGTCACGCTTTGAAAATTTAGCATACAATTGTTCCCGTTTCAGCAGCTCCAGAATCAGTCTAAACTTAATTGTCTATAAAATTAACTTTTCATTAATAAAACATGTTGGCACCTTATGATGTTGAAAAAGCACCCCACCCCACACCATACATATTGGGGGATGAATTGACCGTATTGTGCGACAAAGATATACCCCGTAAACGATTGAATATTAATATACTAAGTTAGGTGTTGTTTGTTTCTGAAGATGTAAAACGTCTGCAGTCTGCAGACCACATCTGCAGACATCTGTAGAAGAAGATGTGGACCAAACCTCTGCAGCCTGTATTAAGAAGACTGTTTGTTTTGTAACGTCTGCAGACTGCTGAAATAAACTGAAATTAATATAAATTAAAAAAATATATTGAATAATATATTTATATGTTGTTGGAATGGGTCAAACTAAAAAACAAAAGTGAACCTGCATCTCTCTCGGTGAACATATTCACTCTCGAACTTTCCCTCTCTCGAACTCTCTCGAACCTAAATTCGAATTCTCTCGAACTCTCCCTCTCGAAGCTCTCACTCTCGAAGCTCTCACTCTCACAATCTCACCCGGTTCTCTGCCTCTCTCTCGGTGAACACAACAAGATTCGAAGTTGACTGAGTTCGGTGGTGGTTGATTTGATGCTCGCGGTGGTCGTGGGTTGCTATGGTGTCGGTCGATGGTGTTGAAGGTTGATGATTGGTGGTCGGGAGTGGTTGATTGAAGGTCTGCGTTGCTATGGTAGTCGATGGTGTTGAAGGTTGATGATTGGTGGTCGTGGGTTGCTATGGTGTCGGTCGATGGTGTTGAAGGAGAAACTTCTGCAGATGGTTCGAAATTGAAGATCGAAGCTGAGTGATCAATCGACAGGGATGGTGTTCGGGAGTTTGAAAGGTTACAATCTATCCCCTGAAGTTTGAAAGGTTATTATTTTTTTTTGTAAGAAGGTTATTAATTATAGGCTTTAATATAATTAAATTTATATTTTATTATTATTATTATTATTATTATTATAATTTTTTTATTGGAATTAACATCATATTAAACTTAATTGTCTATAAAATAAACTTTTCATTAATAAACATACGGGATGTTACAGTTTGATTACTGGAAAATGGTTCATGGAGTATGAATGTTTCCGATTGTTTTATATTTTTTGGTCTTTCAGATCTTTTAAGCTTTAGGTTTCAGAATTTATATTTTAATAAGAGGTTATACTTACTGGCATATGTTGAGCTCTGGGTAAGGGATTTAACTTTGTCTTCCCATTATCTACTTTTGTATACCTTATTTGTTTACTTTCATTGTTTTCATCTTTCTGGGCACTACAAGATCTATTCTAAAAATAATAAAATGTCAATGCAGATGCATCATCAGTTAATGTACAAAGGAACGGAGTCAAAATTATTGGACATAAAATTTGAAAGAAAAGGTGCACAACATGTATTTTGCGTTTATTTTTAAAGATTCTTGTAACGAGTTTGGGTAGAGTAGTGTTAATAACTAAATATACATACTTTGTTTCCGCTCATAATAACTTAGGTTCTTTTTGTAAAGATAAAGTTGATCTTTATGCTCATTTTAATTCATACTCGTAAAGAACTTACTTACACATTCTTATTACCTTTTTAGTTCTTTAATTATGTTTTGGTCAGCAATTTCTCATTTTTGGCTTTGGATTTATGGTTTTTTACAAACTAAGATCGAATTTGGTTCCAAAGTGGGATAATGTCTAGCAACTTGACTTGAACCAGGTCAATCATGATCTCCAGTTTACCACTATCTTTATTAATTAGCATTAGACTGTGATATGACTACACAAGATAGCAAATTCTTATAAATTTTTCATTCTGTTTTGCAGATATATTGAGAAGATTTCCTTTGAGTTCATTTATCAATCTAACAAACAGTATGCAGTCTTACTGAAAAGAATACTAAATTATTTAACTATGTTATTATTTAAACAAGAATTAGCTAATTTACCAATTGAAAAGAAGAGTTGGGAATGCTGGATTGTGGAGTCTGGATGAAACAGATGCTATGAAACCACAATGAGAAGGTGGGAGTCGTACATCTTATATGCTGCTATGAATCTAAATTTTCCTTGATTATATAACTTTAGAGTAAGATTGATCACGATGAAAAACTAACTGATTGTTTTTAAGACTAATAGTTGAAAAGCTTTGTTGCAGATTTGAGTCATGTTATTATTTATGTTAGAAGACCAATAAAAGGTAAGATGGTATTATTTTTCTATGTTAGTAGGTCATCTATCACTTAACAATTGCTAACCAGGTTCTTTAGTATGACCTGCTTTGTAAAAGTAGCTGCTAAAACTATATATAAGCTATGTGAGGTAGTAACAAATGGCCTTCTGTCATTTGATTAAAAGTATGTTGTCAAATATATGTTAACACCTTTACTTAAATGAGTGTGTAATGCACTAATTGCTCAATGTTCCACTGGCATACTCAAAGGATCTACAACAAGTAGTTTGAACTCTAAATTAGAACTATTACACAATGGTCCTACTCTTCACTCTCTACAATCCTAAAACACATTGTACTTATTATTAGTTGAAATTATTAGAAGAATGATTATTGTTATTAGTAGCATGTGACCATTTAGTTCTACTTTGTTGCGTTGCATATTAACTTGATATTTGTATTGATAAGTATATGCTTTTTAATAGATTTTACATGATCAGGGATGGAGAGAATTGTTGCAATTTTAATGAAAGAGGAAGCAAAATTGACAAGACAGGCTGCCAGAGATGAAATAGATGTATCTCTTTGTCCTCCTAATGTGAGGGGTAGCCCAAAGTCACCCCCACTGCAACTGTTCTTGGTGTGCAACAAAGTAAGTTATATAAATCCCTGAGAATTTATAGTAATAATTGTGACCATATTAAGATGCATGCTGCAAAATGAAGGGTCGAGTAGGTTGTTTAGAGTTTCAAAACAGAGAGTTTATTTGTACAAGTTGACATGGGCCAGGATGGGTTGGCCCAAAGCACATCTTGTCCAAAAAATATTCTAGCGTTTTCACAGATAATAAGTGATACAGAAGTTATAAACCTGACTTTTTAACAAATTGATAGGAGGTTTTATGTATTAAAAATAAAAACTTCATTTTAAGCTATTTTTTTGTTTACCCATTAGAGATAGAATATAACCGGATGAACCCATTCATAACAAAAGGGGCGGACGCTAGGAATGCAGGACACGTGGGAAGGAAAAAAGGATACATTTACATGAAGAGAACTATGATAACTGTTAGTTCATCTAATCATACTGGAAATATCTTGCCTCCTATTTTTAAACCCAGATGTTGACTCATATATTGATCTCTTACATTAAACCAGAATTGCTATGCATATGCAGGGTGTCTAATGTTTTAGTGGAAAGATACCTTATATCTTAGCTCCAAAATGATGAGCAAAATTTTCCAAATCAGAGATGTCCTTAATTGAGCATATCCTGCTGCAACACGTGGGTGCATTCAAGTAAGTTTTATGTACACGAAGATCATTTAAAGGTGTTTCACGCCCGATTATTGTTACAACGTTTTCTTTTTTTATTTAACGTGATGTTTGCGCCGCAACGCGCGCGGGCACCCACTAGTTATCCTTTATTCTTCTAATTTCTCCTTGCGCCTGTCAAGAGTGATGCACTGTTAGGCATGTTCACGGTTGCTACACCAAAGTGGTATGCAGTCTTTACTCTGTTCTTGGTTCTATTTGGCTACTTTTATTGACAGATTGTGAATAACCATTGTTGCATGTTATCCAACTTTTGAATTTATGTGTCTCTTATGAGAAATTTAAAGAAACTAAGGGAGCGTTTGGTTGAAAGGAATGGAATGGAATAGAATGGAATGGAATGGAATTGAGAAACTAGTATAATTTTCAAGTAAAATTATGTTTGAGTGGGTAATGAAATGTAAAACCTAAGGGAATGTTTCACCTCAAATTCCCTTGGTTGTGGGATTTCAAATTCCCTCTCTAGGTGGAAGGATTTTGAAATCCCACAACCAAGAGAATTTGAGGTGAAACATTCCCTTGGATTTTACATTTTATTACCCACTCAAACATAATTTACTTGAAAATTATACTAGTTTCTCAATTACATTCCATTCCTTTCCATTCCTTCCAACCAAACGCTCCCTAAGTTTATTATCATGTTTGATGTTCAGGTACTATCTTTAAACGCTTAAATAATCAAATGTATTGGGGTTGTTTGAAGTGGGGATTGTTGTGCTTGATTTTCGAATTGTATCTTTAGATGATTCACTAATCAATAGAGAATTAGGGTTAAGAATTGATAAGCCAAAGCCGTTATGCATATATCAATCAGGCTATTTATTCCCCTATTTGAGTCTATGTTCATATAAATGTGGTGTTTGATTCATTTTTTGTCTAATTACGTTGTAATACGCAAGAAATTGATCAATAATACTGTATTTTCATCCTAAAATTCAAATGAAATCTATTGATAACTTGAAAATGATCTTGCCTCATCCCCACAAGTAATTCAAACTTAAATATCAACTGTTATGAAATTTTATCATTTTGTTATATTTTGATTTTGTTTCCGATCACGTGCTTCTCACGTGCTTTACTTAGAGTTAGTTCAAAGTTAGTTTAGTTATTTAAAAGTTAGTTAGTAGGTTGTTTATGTATTAATACTTTGCTTCCGAGTTAGTCAATTCAATCAATTTCCACATTTCAATTCTGATGGTATCAGAGCTTTAGCTCCGATCCTTTTCCGTTCATCTTCTCAAATCTTTTTCCGATCATCTTCCGATCAAACTTTCGATTCGATTTCTTGTTTTTTTTCACATCGATGGCAACTGCTGCTTCGATGTCATCTTCATCATCTTCATCAATTTCTTCCAATACATCATTCGATTCTTCAAATCCTCTTTATCTACATCCATCTGATCATCCAGGAATGCTTTTAGTTTCTAAATCATTTAATGGATCTGGTTTTGGTGCATGGAAAAGAGCAATGTCAATTGCTTTATCTGCTAAGAACAAATTAGGTTTTGTTGATGGAACTACTCTCTCTCCTACGGATCCAAATCAACTTCGTGTTTGGAAACGATGCAATGACATGGTTATCTCATGGATTCTTAACACTTTATCTTCAGATATCAGTGAAAGTGTTCTTTATACGGATACTGCATCTGCTCTTTGGAAAGAATTGAACGATCGGTATGGTCAATCTAATGGTGCAAAATTATATCAATTACAGAAGAGTATCTGTCAAATGGTTCAAGGATCTGATGATATTGCTTCTTATTTCACCAAGCTAAAATGAAGTTGGGATGAGTTGAACACTTTAAATAGTGTTGTTACTTGTACTTGTGGATCTGCTGCTATACTCTTAAAAGAGAAGCTGATCAGAGGCTAATTCAATTCTTAATGGGACTCAATTCTACTTATGATACTGTTAGAGGTAATATTCTGATGATGAAACCTCTTCCTTCTCTTAATGAAGCTTATGCATTATTAATTCAAGATGAAAAACAAAGAGAGATACATGCGACTCCTCACTTTGTTCATGATACTGCTGCAATGAATATGAATTCTCATAAGTATAATAGTACTAAGAATGTTGTTTGTACACATTGCAACAAACAAGGACATGTAGCTGCTAAATGTTATAGACTTATTGGCTTTCCTAAAGACTTCAAGTTTACCAAAGCCAAGAAGTTCGCTGCTAATGCAATTGCTGCACAACATGACCATGTTGATTCCATTGAGTCTCCTTCATCTACCAATCACACCTTCACATCATCTCAGTATCATGATTTACTTCAGCTCTTGCAGAAAAATATTACTATAAATGACAAGTCTGGATCATCTTCGGATACATCTAATACCATCGACTATGCAAATTTTGCAGGTATTATGAGATGTGATTTTTTGACCTCAAATTCAAAATGGATAATTGACACAGGTACTAGTAATCATATGTGTTTTGATCACACATTATTTTCTGATATTCATGAAGTTCCTAAGCCAATTCTTATCTTTCTACCTAATGGTCATTCTCTCAAAATCACTAAAGTTGGTACTATTCACTTTAATGAGAATTTTCTCTTTCACATGTCCTTTTAGTACCTGAATTCAAACATAATCTGTTATCAGTTCCAAGATTATGTCATGATACATGTCACACCCCAACCTTGACGGCGGAAACGTCGAGGTGTGAGGGTTAAGATTGTTCACAGCCACATAACACTATGTTAAAATGTAAAATGCCATTAATCAATTGTTTCAAACACCACATACATCAAAGTCTCAAAATAAATTAAATGAAAACAAGAATCCAATTGTCTTTATTAAGCCTAGGTCCATGTTCTAGGTTTAAGCATTTCTTCAATCATCACTAAGCTTGCACATTACCTGAAACATGTTGAAAATAAAGTCAACTAACGAGTTGGTGAGTTCTCATGGTTTTATATATAATAAGTATACAAAAACGTGGCAATTCTAGTCAATGGTCACAAGAAAGTAAGTATATAGAACATGCATAGTTACAATCAAACCTCGACTGAACAATATGAATAAGCATGATTAGCTAAGTGTATTTGGTTCCCTAGTGCACAAGCATACGGCTCCTAGGAGCCGGCAATCCCTCGGCTTTAGCACCAAATAGGCTTGTCAGGCCCAAAGATCTAAGACTTCGCTAGGCTAGCTATAGTTAATGATTGCACACGTATGTCACATCTCATATAATACTTAACATATTCAAACAACCACGACTATGTAAAGAATTGCACGTGTGTAATAAGTATCAAAGCGTGTTTTGTAAGTTTGTATAAGCAACATGTTTCACCCTGAAAGGTGTGAAATAATCGTAAAGCGGGGCATAAGAACTCACATGTTTGAATAATAGAAGACTCGTAGATGAAATAAGAGTAATCACGAATAAGATTTTCAACACACGTCACAAGGCACCTAAATGAAATAAAGTAGCGCGTTATAATTTGTTTGATGATTAATTATGTTTTTAGGGTTGTAGGTCTAATAGGATTTAATAATTATTCGTATTTATTACATGTTAATAATATGATCGAGTTAATGGAACGAATGGATTTTTATACTTTGAAATAATTAATTATTTGCGCGTGTGAGAAAGAATAAGTAAAACTTGATTTAATTGTACGTTTAATCGATTTATAATATTGTATATAATAATTATAATAAGTGATTTAGCTATTATAAAGAACTATATATAAATATATATATATATATAGGTATAAGTAACTAAACAATTTAATTGTTTGAATATATATATAAATATATATACTAAACAATTATAATATTGTATATAATAATCATAATAAGTGATTTAGCTATTAAAAGAACTATATAAAATATATATATAGGTATATGTAACTAACAATTTAATTATTTAAATATATATATATACATATACAAGTATTATATTCACACATTTCTTTTGTATTTTTAGAAATAAAATAATGTATTTATAAATACAAAAGTATTTTATAAAAATTAATTTAGTCACAAATTAATTAAACAAAAGTAAGAAAATTAATCTACATTTTATAAAATTAATTTTAGAAATTTTCAGAATTTAAAAAGGTTAAATAAATAAAAAGAAATGAAGAAAAGAAAAGAAAATTAGAAAAGAAAAAGAAAAAGGGAAGGGAAGGGAGCTGCCCGGGGTCGAACCGGGGCCTCCCATCCAACATGGAGCGCATGGACCAGTGAACCAGGGTCGTGGCCTTGGTTCACTCTGGTTTGTTTTGAATTTAAACCATGTCTTCCTGGTTTCCCCCAATTCGAATGAACCCTAATTTCAAAAGAATCAAAATCGGCCCTCGATTCGGTGTTAATCACCTAAATCATCACAGGGCTTTTGATCTTTGAACAAAATCGAGTAGAAAACAGGTTTTAATTACCTGTTTTGATGAGATTAAAGGTGATTTCGAGTTCGGTTTAGGTTTCGGGTGTTCTTGGTTTGGGGTTTTCTGATCGAGAGGTTTTCTTGTGCAATTGAGGGTTCAGGGAGTTTAGGAACTTTAAAATGAATCCGAAACCCCCAATTTATAAGCTTGATTTCATGGTTTACGGGCTTAACACTTTGATTTTTAAACCGCGTTTGAGTTTACCAATTTGAGAGATTCGATCAGTTAATTTGCAATGTTGATTGAATAATTGATTGATTAAGCCGCGTATTAAGTTTAGGTGTGATTGATTTGGTTTAATTTGTGAAATTGGTCAAGATTTGAATTCGGATTTCGCCCGGTTAATCCTCGGCTCGATTTAGGAAAGTCAAAGCGCGGGAAAACGAAATTAGACTAAGGCTCGGGTTCGAATCGTGAGGCCGAGGGGGTTGGGGGTTTTAAGTGGGTCAAATCGATTTTAAAATGGTGGTTTGAGCCTCGCCGGAGCTCGCCGGAGCTCGGCACCGGAAAATCGGGGGGTGAAAAGGGGGGTGGGGGTTTGGTTTGGTTTATTTACACAAATGGTCCCTGTGCTTTCAACTTTTATTATTTTATGTATTAAACTTTATTTAAAGTTTCAGAATGACAAACAACCCCTGCACTTTAATTCTAGGTTATTATTATTATTATTATTATTATTATTATTATTATTATTATTATTATTATTATTATTATTATTATTTTGGTTATTTAACATTTTAAGCTTGACTAAATAATTAAAGGCATTAACAAGCAAATCACCCATGAGTTTCATGAATGACCACAATGGTCCTTATAAGATTAAACGCCTTTAATTAACGTAAAAATACAGGATGTTACAATACAAATGGACTGATTTATTTTTCTGCAACATCTTGTCTATTGCAGGCCCCTTCTCTGAAGAGGCCAGTGGTACTTGGTGAACTTCTCAATGGACTTTACATGTTGCATAATTCCAAGCTTAATTCATCTGCTCAATTGTTTTTCAATTCTGTTGTTTCATGTAATAATGTCATTGACAATAACACTTGGCACTATAGACTTGGTCATTTGCCTCTTTATAGGCTGAAACAGTTACCCATCTTGGTCTATGTTTAATGATTCCATTCAATCTTGTGCAATTTGTCCTAAAGCTAGGCAACATTGTCTTCCTTTTCCTGTTAGTAAAACTACAACAGCACAACCATTTGATCTTGTTCATATTGACATATGGGGACCATATAATACTGCTACATATAATGGTTTTAGATATTTTCTCACCATTGTAGATGATTTTAGTAGAAACACATGGACTCATTGTTGACTACTAAGTCTAATGCTTTTGAGGTCCTTCAAGGCTTTGTTGAAATGGTTTCTACTCAATTTGCATCTAAAATCAAATGCATTAGATCTGATAATGCTTTTGAGCTGGGAACAGGTACTAAGCAGGCTGCTTATTTTTTGAGCAAAGGAATTCTTCATCAAACATGTTGTGTTGGAGTTCCTCAACAAAATGGTATTGTTGAACGAAAACACAAGCATCTTTTGAGACTGCCAGAGCTTTATTGTTTCAATCCAACTTCCAATTTCTTTTTGGGGAGATTGTGTACTTACTGCCACTCATCTTATCAACTTGTTCCCTACTCCTGTTCTTAATGGTAAAACACCTTTTGAAACATTATTTCATAAATCTCCTTTTTATGCTCATTTAAGAAGTTTTTGTTGCTTATGTTATGCTTCCACTTTGAAATCTGGGAGAGATAAGTTTCAGCCAAGAGCTGTTCCTTGTGTTTCATTGGTTATCCCATGGGACAGAAAGGATACAAGCTTTATAACATTGATACTAAAACCATTTTTGTTTCAAGGAATGTTTATTTCTTGAACATATCTTTCCTTCAATTCCTTCTACTTCAAATCATCATTTATTTCCTGTTTTTGACAATTTTGATCAAATTTTTGATGATTTGAATTCCATTTCTTCTTCCACTGATCCTTCTTCCACTCCTTCTTCTTCCACACATGATTCTTCCATTCCTTCTATTCCTCTCCGACGGTCTTCTAGGACTGTTCATCCTCCTTCTCATCTCAATGATTATGTTTGTAATCATGTTCATACTTCTTCTCAGTCTTGTTCTTCTTGTCCCCACACTCTTACTAATGATTGTTTTGCCACTGCCAATCTTGTTTCTTCTGACCTCAGTTCTTCTGCTCAAAGTATTCTTAATACTCTTGATACTATTTCTGAACCCCACTCTTATTCTGAGGCTGCTCAACATCCGGTTTGGCAGGAAGCTATGCAAAAAGAGTTTGCAGCTCTTGAAAACACCAATACTTGGTGCATTGTTGATTTACCTTTGGGTAAAAAGCCTATTAAATGTAAGTGGGTTTACAAGGTCAAACTTAAAGCAGATGGTTCTCTTGAAAGATGTAAAGCTCGATAGTAGTAAGAGGGGACACACAAAGGGAGGGGATTGATTATTTTGAGACATTTTCTCCTGTCATCAAAATGACCACTATTCGAAGTTTAATCAGTGTTGCCACTAAACAACATTGGCCCATGTTTCAACTGGATGTTAACAATGCTTTTTTACATGGGGATCTTGATGAAGATATCTACATGTCTCCCCCTCCTAGTATGGATTTACCATCTAATAAAGTTCTGAAGCTACAGAAGTCTTATATGGCCTAAAACAGGCTTCTAGACAATGGTATGGCAAGTGTCTACATTTTTGAAAGCCCATGGTTATGTCCGATCCCATAATGATCATTCTCTTTTCACTAAACATATGGGATCCTCTATTGTCCATTAGCTGTTTATGTTGATGACATTCTTATTACGGGTAACAATGTGGATGAAATCAATGATTTAAAATCTACCTTGATCTTACTTTCAAAATCAAAGATCTTGGTTTTTTAAATTATTTTTTGGGAATGGAGGTTTTACAAGAATCCAATGGAGTTCTTATGACACAACGCAAATTTGCTGCTGAGTTACTTAGGAATTTGCTTCTCCTTCTCTTCCTATTCATCATTCACCTTTACCTGCTCATCTTCAACTTAAGACAGATGATGGTGATTTGCTTCCTGATCCTTTGATATATCGTCGTTTAGTTGGCAAGATGAATTATTTGACTCACACTAGACCCGACTTGGCATTTGCTGTCCAATTTTTAAGCCAATTCATGACTGCTCCACGTTCCTCTCATTGGACTGCAGCCATGCATACTCTTGGATATATTAAGTTTTCCGCTGCTCAAGGTCTATTTTTCAACAATACTTCATCTCTTGATTTGGTTGCTTATTGTGATTCGGATTGGGCATCCTGTCCTAATACTCGTCGGATTGGATATATCAAGTTTTTAACTTTATTTAAAAGTTTTATGAAGTTTAGTGTGCCAAAGATCAACTTAAAGTACAGTTTATGAAACATAGACGGGCAAAGGGGCAGGCAATGAAAACAAGAAATACATACAATTATAATCAACTAAGTTTTCACAAAAAGCAACAGCAATGAGTTTCCATCTATTATCGTTGTTGATGATATATTCATCATACTGCATGTACTGCATATTTTGGTTTCTTACTGTCATTTATTTTTATATGAATTTATATTCATTATATTGCGTATGGTCATCTAGGATGGAAGAAAAAAAACTACTTAATTACAAATTGATGATGACTTTGTAGCATTCTCAGAACATACTTCTATCTTCATTCTTCATGCTTGCCAAAGAGATGAATTTAGTGAGAAAAAGTATTTAAGTAACTATTTAAACCATGCTAACTTCTAGAAATTAAAGGCCTGAAACATTTTTATGTACATCTGAAACTTCACATTCGTTCTTTTACTCTTTTCGTAGTTGCATGTGCCATTAATACGCAACTTCAATATCAAAAAGAAAAATATCAGAATATTATTGCTTTTGAACCATTGTGCAGGTGGCCTGCAATTTTGTTTGTGTTTTTTGACAGCAAAGCCTGCCCTTTTGGGATTGTTGTTCTGCTATTATAGCCAATTAGCCATTGGATAAGCGCCCTCTTGGATCTGTCGAATCTGCATCGTTGATTTCTTATGTCTGGTTGCAAAACAGGCCGGTGATAGGGCTACTACTATCGAGTACGTTAGGCAGCACACTACCCACTGGGAATTAGATACAAAGAAGTTTTAAATGCAAAGTGGTCGAACAAATCGACATTTTTTCATGATAGTCACGAATCTATTGTTTGTTGATCTCTGCTAGCAATCTTTGTTGCATTCGAAACAAAGTACTGTAAATTGGAGACTGTTGGTAGCATTTAGTTTTGGAGTATGGCAAAAGTCCTTGCCCCAGCCTTCTCATTCTTCCATTTTTAATATCACAAATATTTACACTTAACTACCTTACTAATTACAATCATTGAAGTAGGATCAATAAATCCTAGACTAATATACCCCCTCAGTCTAAGGAGGAGGGTCATGGATGCTTAGGCTGGAACGAAAATCATGAAAAAAGAACTCTCGGTAATCCTTTTGTAAAAATGTCAGCAAAGTTGAATCTGGAAGGTACGTGTAATACTCGAACTTGACCCCGTTGAACTTTTTTCACGGACAAAATGGATATCGATCTCTATATGTTTAGTCCGTTGATGCTGGACCGGATTACCAGAAAGGTAAACGGCGCTAACGTTATCAGTGTAGACCAAAGATGTGCGAGTCGGAGGAAATCCCAATTCAAGAAGTAAATTACGTAGCCAACAAATTTCCGCTACGACATTGGCTACCGCACGGTATTCTGCCTCGGCACTAGAACGAGAGATCGTGGGTTGCCGCTTAGAAGAACAATAAGTAAGGTTGTCACCGAAATAGATGCAATACCAGAGGTAGACCTGCGCGTATCTGGGCAGCCAACCCAATCGGTGTCAGTATAAGAAATAAGAGTGGTTACCGGACCTGGGCGCATATGAAGACCCATGTGGATAGTGCCCTTGACATACCGAATAATGCGTTTCAAGGCTGAAAAATGGCTGGTCCGTGGGGCGTGCATATGCATACAAACCTGTTGAACGGCATAAGAAATATCTGGTCTGGTAAAAGTTAGATACTGAAGTGCACCCGCTAGACTCCGGTAGGTGGTGGGATCATCGAAAGGCTCACTGTCACGGGCACTGAGCTTACCAAATGTGTCAACCGGTGTGTGAACTGGATTACAAGAACCCATAGAAGCCCGAGTGATAATGTCTTGAGCATAAGTACTTTGAGATAAGAAGAGGCCCTGCGCGTGTCGTTTAACCGATATACCCAAAAAATAGCTTAATGGGCCAAGATCTTTCATGGCAAACTCCTTAGACAGTCGAGACATTAAATGTTTCTTGAGAACAGGCGAAGATGTAGTCAAATAATGTCATCAACATATAATAAAAGATAAGCAATATCGGCCCCATGATGATAGATGAATAATGAATGATCGGACGAGCTGTGACAAAACCCCAATGTGGCAACAAAATCAGTGAAACGTTGGTACCAGGCCCGCGGTGCCTGTTTCAGCCCATAAAGAGATCGCTTCAAGTGGCAGACATGGTTAGGATACTTGGGGTCTCGGAAACCTGGTGGCTGATGCATGAAAACTATCTCAGAGAGGTTGCCGTGTAAAAAGGCGTTCTTCACATCCAACTGGCTGATGTCCCAGTTATGGAACAAAGCAATGCTAAGAACGGTCCGAATGGTTGCTGGTTTCACCACTGGACTGAATGTCTCATCACAATCAATTCCAATTTGTTGAGACCTGCCATCACAAACCAAACGCGCCTTATAGCGCTCAAGAGTGCCATCAGATTTAGTTTTATGTTTAAAAATCCACATGCACCGTATAATATTCATGTTAGACCGACGAGGTACAAGCTCCCACGTATATTATCAATAAGGGCATTAAACTCATCCATCATGGCATGGTGCCAAACCGGAGTGGATAAGGCCTCGATGGGGTTACGAGGTAAAGGATAGATGGAACTGGGGGAAGTTGTCGCATTGAGATTATAGGGTTGGCGAGGTTTAGAGTGACCAGTCATACTACGAGTGGTCATAGTGCGGGAAGGGGGAGGGGGTAGGGGAGGTGGTGGTGGGATAGCTGATGGTTGTTGTTGAGGCGGGGATGATGGGAACGGTGGTGAGGGTTGTTGAGGTTGGTTATCGGATGAGGATGATGTAGACATAACAGCAGGGGAGATGTTTAGGGTGGTTGCATGGGTGAGGTTGGTAGGGTTAATAGGTTGTGGTGTTGGTTTTGGTCTACGAGAGCATGTCTTGATAGGTGGTGTGGATGGGTTGGTGGAGGTGTTTGTGACGGAGAGGTGGTGGAGGTAGTGGTGTGAAGATGGTGCCTAATAGAGGGGTGAAGGTCATTAGAGAGGGTATTGTGAAGGAAATCATAGGAGGGGATTGGATGATTATTTTTAGAAAAGGAAACACAGTTTCATCAAAAATATGACATGTCTGGATATGATTATTTTGGGTGGTTAGATCATAGCATTTGTACCCCCTATGATTGGAGGGTAACCAAGAAAAAACTGTCGGATACGGGCAAGGTGGAACAGGCCATGGTGAGGGTGACCAAGTCCACGGTTGTGAAGGTGGCTGCCAATTCTGCTGTGTATACTGCCCCAAATTAGGAAAAACAGACCGATTGCCATAACTATGAAAATTACCTCGAAATCGACCACGATCCGACCCCGACCCTGACCCTGGCCCTGCGACCGCGACCATGCTGAGATGAAAAATCAGCACCGCGTGGGCGGGAACGAGGCTGGGTTGAGTAATCCAGGGTGGCAGAAGGCTGCTGCGATGAAGGGTGATGGCTGGTAATAGGTGGTAGCGGTGGTTGGCCGGCAGTAGGGGCTGAAACAACCGTATACAAGGCTGTTCCAGGGGCTGTTTGCTCCGTTTTTCTGGTTTCTTCCAACAGTAACTTAGAACGAGCCTCGTAGAAGTCTGGGAGCGGATCTAATTGTTGTAGCATCATTGCCACTCCATCGTACTGATCCGTTAGACCTGCGATAAGTTGCAAAACTAGGCGTTGATTGTCGACCGGGGCACCCACATTAGCCAATTGGTCGGCAATGGTTTTAACTTCCTGACAATAAGCAGCAAAAGAAGAGAAAGATGAAAGTTTGATATTAGAGAATTTCTTTTGCAAGTAAATGGCCCTGGAATTCCGATTATCACGAAAAATATTGGACAGAGATGTCCATGCTTGAGCAGCGGTGACATCGGGCTGGAATATGGTATTTAGTAAGTCATTAGAGTATTGTTCCATAAAGCCACTGCAGAACAATAGCATCAAGACGATCCCACTGCTCTTTATCTGCAACCTTGGAGGAAGAAGAAGAAGTGTTTGGAGGGATGATGTGGTCGAGTACAAGATATGCTCTGCAATGAATGATGAATAACTCTCTCCACGTTGTGTTGACCACTATCCATCTCAAGCTTGATAGGAATGCTATTGCGAATGTTGGTGATCGTAGTGGCAGGGTGAATCGGACTAGGGCTTGCAACTGGTGTATGACTTCTGTTTCTTTTGCCATGGTGAAGGATAGTAAGAAGATGAAAGGTAGGGGATTTTAAGCAGGGAAGTCGATCAGAATGTGCAGCAGAAGGGGGAAGGAAGCGGAAGGGTTTAATCAGAGAAATTATGCTCTGATACCATTTTGGAGTATGGCAAAAGTCCTTGCCCCAGCCTTCTCATTCTTCCATTTTAATAGGGTCCTAATAAATAGACACCCATTTTTTTAAATCGACACCCCCCTATACGCCGCGTATGGGTCCATACGCGGCCCATACCCGGCGTATAGGGTACGACCATTAATGCGACATTAATGACTGACAACCGACGTCACATCACTTCACCTATACGGGGCGTATAGGTCCATACGCCACGTATAGGTCAGTGTCGATTTAAAAAAGAATATAAGCTATACGCCGCGTATGGGCCCATACGCGGCGTAAAAAAAAAAAAAAAAAAAAACACACACACTTCAAAAAAAAACACTCTCGTATAGCACTATACTACACGTATTGATCTTCGGCTTTTCAACATCCAGGTACGTATTATTGTTCATACATCATTATTATGTTAATCGTTCATTGATTTAAACGTTAAAGTAGTGTTTTATGCCCCAAAATGCGTGATTTAAAAACTGGAATAAAGAACTATACGCCGGTACAGCCCCGCGTATAGGGCTATACGCAGCGTATAGTTCTTTGGTTGGGGACGAAGACACATTGGTGTGTACCCTATACGCGGCGTATAGATATATACGCGGCGTATAGGGTATTGCAATACGCGACTTGGGGGCCATACGTGGGTCCCCTATACGCTGCGTATAGTCCTATACGCGGCGTATAGGGTCGGATTCGACCTATACGTTGCCCTGTGACCCATACGCTGCTACCCTATACGCGGCGTATAGCCCTATACGCGGCGTATAGGGTAAATATATATATACAAATACATATATATGTATATACGCATATACATATACATATACATATACATATACATATACATATACATATACATATACATATACATATACATATACATATACATATACATATACATATACATATACATATACCTATACATATACATATACATATACATATACATATACATATATATGTATATACACAATACATATACATATATGTATATGTACATATATACATATAACATGTATATGTATATGTGTATACATATACGTATACGTATACGTATACGTATACGTATACGTATACGTATACGTATACGTATACGTACGTGTACGTATACGTATACGTATACGTACGTGTACGTATACGTACACGTACGTATACGTATACGTATACGTATACGTATACGTATACGTATACGTATACGTATACCTATACGTATACATATACATATATATATGTATATGTGTATATATATATAGATACGTATACGTTGTTTTTGACCTATTTGTTCACCTGTGCAGATATGTCTTCCGATTCTGAGATTGAGGCTGACGTTGTTGACCATATTGCCGAGCATCCTTGGCTGCAGTTTGATGCCGGTTCCGTTGAGCACGCTAAGTGCTCAAAATTTATTCGGATGAAGATCGGTCATCAAAAGGCCGTAGATTGGGAGGTGATGGCTGAGTTGGGAGAGCGCGATCGTCTTGCTGCTATTATCGGAGACGATACGCCGTGGAGACGTCTTTTTGAGATCGCATTCTTACCGTCCCACCGTGAGCTGGTAGTGGAGTTTTTATCCACATTTACATATATTCGTCCAGATGAGATGGTGGAGGACGATGAGCGATCGGAGATATCTTTTACGCTTTGTGGACATGCACATCAGATGTCCATTGAGCAGTTTGTAGTTGTCTCGGGGCTTTATTATGAGCCGGAGACTGTTACCCCTCTGTTCACTGAGGGTATTACTGAGATGGAGGAGGGCACATTGAGAGAGTGGTGGCCTGAGATTGCCGGAGGTCCGTTTCAGAGGACTAAGGGCAGGGTCACCGGCATTCGAGATCCTCTCATCCGTTATCTGCATCGGATGATCGCCACGTCCATCACGGGACGTGGCAAGAGTCGGGAGTGGTGTACCATTCCCGACTTATTTTACTTATACTGTTTGATTACGGGGACCAGGTGTAACCTGGCGAGGTGTTTGGCGGAGTATTTTGCTTCGTATTATCATCGCCAGGAGCGAGGAGCGGTGTACGGCGGCGCGTACATCACGTTGATTGCCCGATCTTTAGGTTATCTTCCTCGGCATCTTGGTGACGTGTCTCCGCCGATCGAGCCGGTGAGATTAGATCGTCGTACGCTATTCGGCATGCGTATTATACGCCAGTTTCCGGTTGGCATACGATTCTCTCTTCGACCCGGGGAGATCTGGCAGCCGACACCAGTTCAGCAGCTCGGCATTGTCGATCCACTGCAGCAGCACGGGCAGCCGCATGATCAGCCACCACCCGACGAGCAGCCACATGATCAGCCGCCTCCTCAGCCACATCAGCCGCCTCCTCAGCCTCAGATCCCACGACATATTTATAGAGAGGTGAGACTGCCTGCACGTGTGGAGACATTGTTGCAGGATATGTCTAGGAGCTTACGGCAGCAGAGTCGACGGCTCGATCGCGTTGAGGATCTGATGGAGTGGCAGGTTCAGTCAGAGATGGCGCGGCGTTCTGGTACTGATCCTCCGCCGTTGCCACCGCCTCGAGATTACCCTGACTCCCCGTAGTTTTGTATTGTAATTTTTATTTTGTTATGTAATTTAAAACTTTGTAAATATATTATCAGTTTATGTTTATCTTTTATGTTTATTATCAGTTTATGTTTATCTTTGTAAATATATACAGACATACAGACATACATACATACATACATACATACAGACATACATACATACATACATACATACATACATACATACAGACATACATACATACATACATACATACATACATACATACATACATACATACATACATACATACATACATACATACATACATACATACATACATACATACATACATACATACATACATACATACATACATACATACATACATACAGACATACATACATACATACAGACATACAGACATACAGACATACAGACATACATACATACATACATACATACATACATACATACATACATACATACATACATACATACATACATACATACATACATACATACATACATACATACATACAGACAGACAGACATACATACATACATACAGACAGACATACATACATACATACACAAATACATACATACAGACAGACATACATACATACATACACAAATACATACATACACATACATACAGACATACACACATACATACATAAATAATTTTAATTCAAATTATATATATATTAAAACTCAAAAAATTAAAAAAAACATATACATATATAAACTATACGCCGCGTATAGACCCATACGCGGCGTATAGCTCCTCCACTACAGTCCTCTTGCGACCACGTACAGTGCTAATGCGACCAATTATTTTGTACTATACGTGGCGTATGGCCCCATACGCCACGTATAGTACAAAATAATTGGTGCTCATGCGACCACTACAGTCCTCTTGCGACCAATTATTTTGCACTATACGTGGCGTATGGATCCATACGCCACGTATAGTACAAAATAATTGGTGGTGTCAGATGTACTTTTTGTACCATGTACGATTACATGGTACATACGCTGCGTATAGGATCCTATACGTGGAAGACGTGGCAAGCCTATACGTAGCGTATAGGCCCATACGCTGCGTATAGGATCCTATACGTGGCGTATGGACCCATACGCCACGTATAAATTATTTCGATATGACATGACCCAAGATTCGTTTTCACCTATATAACAACGATTTCGATAACACTTTCGATATGCTTTCGATTCCTGTAAATCCCAAACGTATTTCTCTCTCAAAATATCACACTTTTTATTCGTTCGGTATGTCGTTTTGGGACGGTAACTATTTGTTTGGTGAATATTCAAATGAATATTCGTTCGTGGTGGATAGTAATCAAGATGATGCGTACGTTCAATCTGCTTACGAGACAGGACTGCCAGATTTAAACCAATCGTATGTTCCCGATGATGAAGTTGAGTTTTGCCGAGAGTCAACTTACGACACGCAACAAAATAATATACTCTCGAGTGATGAAAAACAAACGACAAAAGTATCGTTTGAAACATCTCAAAATTTTTTATCTCTCGATGAGCTAGTCTGTTGGGCTGTTAATAGAGGACGTGATAATGGTTACGTTATTATTACACGAAGATCAAAGAAAAAAGAAGGTCAGGTCGTAAAGGTATGGCTTATCTGTGATCGTGCGGCGAACACAAAAGTAAAGCGACAGTTAGACGATCTGGTAGCAAAAAAATCGGATGTCCTTTTAAATTAGTAGGGATATACGACAACAAACGTCGTTCGTGGAAATTAGAGGTGCGAAGTGACGAACATAACCATGATCCTGCTCAACATATGGAGGGGCATCCTTTTGTAAGAAGGTTTTCTCAAAACGAATACAATTTGGTGGAGCAGCTTACTGATCAGAACATGGAGCCTCGTAGCATCTTATCAGCTATTAAAAAGCAAAATCCTAATAACGCATCAATAACCAGAGACGTATACAACGCTCAATATAAGATAAGAAGTGAAAGAAAAGTCGGTGAAACACCAATGCAAGTCTTAGAAAACCTTTTATCTATTAAAAGGTACGTTTATTACACCCGAGGTTTTTTTTTCAATAGACTTAATTAAAATGAATCCTAACTTGTATTTGTATCCTCACTTAACAACATCAATTTTCCTTCCTTTTTCTATTAAAAGGTATGTTTATTACACCCGAGAAGATCCCGATACTAATGTCGTAGAAGATATATTTTTTTGTCATCCTAAATCATACGACACTTGGCGTGCATTTCCGCACGTGCTGATGATAGACGCTACATATAAAACAAACATGTACAAGCTTCCGTTTGTTCAGATTGTTGGTGTGACCTCCACACACAAGACATTTTGTGTTGCTCATGCGTTTATTAGCAAAGAACGGGAAGATAATTTTGAATGGGTGCTTAATAGATTGAAAGATACGTTAAGCAAGTGTATGGAGCCGCGCGTCATAATAACAGACAGAGATCTCGCTTTAATAAACGCATGTGTTAAAGTGTTTCCGAATGCTTCAAAGTGTTTATGCAGGTGGCATATTGATGAAAATATCGCGAAACACTGTAAAGCAAGTTTTACAAAAGATGACTGGAGAAAGTTTAAATATGCATGGGCACGTTTGTGTGAGTCTCCCACGGCGGAGATTTACGAGTATAACTATAACCTTCTTTACGAACGATTAGTTGAAGCGAATCGAGAAAGTAAGTTTTTATTATATTTTAATTATGTTTTATTATATTTTCAATATATAATTTAATTATGTTTTATTATATTTTCAGAGGTATTGTCATATATAAACAGAAACTGGTTAGAGAGTTACAAAGAAATGTTTGTATCAGCCTGGACTAACTTGAACCGCAATTTTGGCCAACGCACAACAAATAGGGTGGAGAGTCAACATGTAAATTTAAAAAGATATCTTAAATCAACAAATAGCTCACTGGATAGACTTGTGGAGTTTGTAGATCAATTGGTGAACGCACAAGAGGTAAATTTAAAAGAAAGCTTTGAGACAAGCAAAATTAAAACCATGAATCATCATAAACTTCCGCTATTTGATTACTTAAGAGGCAAGGTTTCACACATAGCTCTTGATTTATTAGTTGCCGAAAACACTAAATTGCATGTGATGCGCTCTGCAAATGCAACATGTGGTTGTCATCTTTTCACTAGTTGTGGCTTGCCTTGTGCTTGTCGGCTGGAAAAATATGAACATTCTGGTAATAATCGCTCCATCATTATCATTTTTCTATTAAAGTGACAAATTATGTATTAATTTATACTTTATAATGCAGGCACTAAAATTCCATTAGATGCAATTGACGTATTTTGGACGAAGCTTGATAACATTAAGCCATCATATACGGTGGATGAAAAAGTTGATGTTGAAGAAGAAATGGAACGGGTGAAACAACAAATAATGACACAACCCGCAGCTGTAAAATTTAGTTTGGTGGAAAAAATAAAAAAAATTGTGTATCCATGGAAAAATAACAAAAAAGCGCCTGTTGTTCAAACAGATATTCGCGGTCGTCCAACGTTAAAGGTTCAACAACAAAAGTACGACACTCAACAAAGTACGTGCGACATGCCGAGACATAGCTCGTTTATTGCGTCTCACATTTCCGGAAGAACAAGTTCAGCTGTAAAGCCCCAGAAGCCTGCCATGCAACGTAGTCGTTCAACGTCATCTAAAGTATCACGGGGTACTAATGAGTTTTCTTCGATTGTCGGAGATAACCAATTAAACAATATAAACAGGTTAAAAAATTGGATTCCGTCAATCTTTCATCAGTATATTTCACGTATACGAGATGTCCGACCCGATGGGAATTGTGGTTTTCGATCAATAGCTTTAGGTTTAGGGTTTGACGAAAATAAGTGGATGTATGTGCGGACACAGCTTTTAGAAGAGTTGGACAGACATGAATTGGAGTACAGAGAAGTTTTCGATACTTTGTACCCCGGACAGTATAACGAATTACGTCACACCATCGATTGGCAAAGTGTGGAACCTGCACCAGAAGAACATTGGATGATAATGCCGTATACGGGATTAGTGGTTGCTCAAAAGTTTGGGGTTATTCTTCATTTACTAAGCAATAATGGTTGTCAAACATTTTTCCCATTATGGGCTGATCCGAAAACTGTCATGCCTCATCATGTCGTGTCGATTGTTCATGTCAACAACAATCATTTCGTCCACGTTAAGTTAGAAGGAGATTATCCGATGCCAACATTAAGTAATCTTTGGATTTTTAACCGAAGCGTACGTGCTGCAGAATGGGAGATTATGTATAGGATTCGTATCTCGGAATACAACGCAATAATAGAGAATAACCGAGAACCCCCGGCTTATATAAATTTATTTTAATTTATAATTTGTAATATGCGAATTATATTATTTTAATTTTAATTTTATTATTGTATTCATATTGTATATATTAAAATAAAAACTCAAAAAATTAAAAAAAATAAATATATAAGCTATACGCCGCGTATGGTTCCATACGCGGCGTATAGCTCTTCCACGTATGGGTCATAAGTCACGTATGGGTATAAAATGTCAAACCCTATACGCCACGTATGGTCACATACGCTGAGTATAGGGTATAAAACGTCAAATCAACAACATACCCTATACGCCGCGTATGGACCCATACGCGCCGTATAGGGTATAAAACGTTAATCAACAATGTACCCTATACGTCGCGTATGGACCCATACGCGGCGTATAGGGTACAGGGGTGTTGATTTAAAATTAAGGGGTGTCTAAATAAAGGGACCCTTTTAATATCACAAATATTTACACTTAACTACCTTACTAATACAATCATTGAAGTAAGGATCAATAAATCCTACACTAATATTTAGTGTAAATAAATTCATATATTCCTATAATGTCCATTTGATTAATATCTTCATAAAATGTTTTATGTTTGTAGGTTGGTAGTATTTGTTTGTTTTGCCATCGTTTGTCTACTTTAGAAGACTTTGAAAAAGGTCTTTATAGATATCTTATGGCTATCAGTTTTATTTTAAACGCAAAAGTTCACAAAATTATGCCTCCAACTCTTTCAACACTACTTTAAACATAAGTTTCTAACTAACTGTGTAACTTACATTCAATATACTCTTACAACACTACTTTAAACATAAGTTTCTAACTAACTGTGTAACTTACATTCAATATAATATCCCTTATTTTTATTATTTTTCTTACCTATCACACATAATATTAAGTAAATGACAAGTTACAGTGTTAGAGTCCCCGCCGCAACACACGGCAGCGACAACTCGTAATTATACGAATGGTATGTTCATGTTGTCAAAAAAATAAAGTCTCGTTATTTTTATTATTTTTCTTACCTATCACACATCATCGGTGTTGCATTGATGATGCCTTCTTGCAAGTCTCGTTAATTTGCTAGATCTATGGAAAAAAACTTGTTCATTCTTTGGTGCATTTATCATCATGCGTCAATAAAAGTGAAGAATTGTCAAATAGTTTAATCAACTCCATGTAAAAGTTTAGTGGAGTACTAGACTATGAGTAATGGTTAATGCTTTTTAAGGAACATTTTTTTGTCACATCAACATTAGTTAATCATCAATATTTTAGTTAAAAACATGAGTAATGGTCATTCAATATTTATACAATTATTTTTATTGTATCGTTTTTTAAATAAAATAAGAGAAAAAAACTTGATGCCATATTATATTAATACTCAAAGGAAGTACATGATATTAATCAACAAGAAAATATATAAACTAATCATCTTCAATTGTACGTCTCATCCAAGCATGCTCGATCAAATCCGTGGTTAGACAATTATGTGCTTCACTGCTATGCATTGACGTCACATTTTCTAATTTTGTTTCATACTTGTCACCGTTTGTGGTTGTGTTTCTATATGTGATGGGTCATAATTCTAACAATGGTTTTTTCCTTATTCTCCAAAATTATAGTATGCATGATGATACAAGCATACATAACATCACTTAGTTTATCCTTATGCCATCGTGCTTGAAGAAAACCGAAAGCCCTTGCGATATATATCTTCTTGCGGATTCTTGTACTTTTTTAAAATAATTCTTTTTTCGTCAATGGGCTGTCTAAACGATTTTACGATAATCAAATACTCTAGATAAATACCATCAGCTTAAAAGTGGTGTGGGTATGCATTTCCATTGGCAAGAAATGAAGCCACCGGTGTGTTACCAGATATGTGATTTTCCGAGATTGGCGACTATTCCAAAACATTGATGTCGTTATTTGATCTGGCGACAGCAAAGATGCATGGCATATCCATATCTCGTATGACGCAACGACTTGAAGAATAATTGGCGGTCCTTTCTGGTCTCCTCGTGTGTGCTAACCTCGCCAAGCGATTGGTAGTTAGACCAAGACCAATGCGTGCAATTCGTGCTACCAATCATGCCATGTAAACCTTGCACCTCTTCATGTACATCATATATGCATTGTAGATGATTTCATGTCGACTTCTTTAAATGATGTTTACCTATAGCTCAGTTACACTTTTAATGACAAGTAAAAAAACTAATAAATACAAATATAGATGTAATAGATATTTATTAAAACTAAATAATTAAATTATACATTGACTGTAGTGTTCTAAAACTTCTCTCGATATTTTATCGGTCATTTTTTAAGTACTCGTCCCACATGTCGGTTGCGGTATCGTATGTCAATGCACGTACTGCATATGTACACTTTTATATACTTGTGAATCCTAGCAGTCCTCTTGCGTAGGGTATTTGTTGAACATGTTCATACTCTCATTCCAAATCGTGAGATATATGTAAAAATAAGTGTTTACTCATCCGGAAATGACGTCTAAAAACCTTAAGACCATATAGAGGTTTACCAAAAAAATAATATTTCATTAACCGCTCGTTGACTGCTTGACGATCCCGTTTGACTCTTTTCCTTTTCATGATCGGGCGTGGAGAATGATTAACATATGCCATAAACTCTGTCGTGAGATCCTCCGCAATTTTGATTGTCTCGTCAATCTCATACGAATCCAAAGACGTACTATCTTCACTAGTTGATGACGATGAATAACTTTCCTTTTCTTGAACACTTGAAAAGAAACACTTGGAATAAATTGTTATAAATTTTACAAGTATAGATTGAGTTTGAGTTTATTTTTATAGAGAAAAAACAAAAAAGAAAATTAAATGCTCCAACGTTCACTAGCGACGGCTAGTTTCTAGAAACTCGGAATCTTGTGGCGTTTTTACATTAACGCCGGAGAGATTTAATGCCTCACTAACGCCGGAGGGAAAAAGAGCTTTTACGGCAGGTATAATGAGTTAACTTTTATGGGTGCGGTAGGTTTGTGGTAGGTTTGTGTTTGGTATTAAAATCTGCCCTACATCACAAAAAAATTAAAATATCTAGAGTGTGAAAACAATTCTACAATCAAAATCTAAGGTTTAAATATAAGAAGTTAACAGTTTATTCGTTAAAATATTTATCATACTAAACAATGTAAGTGTGAAAACAATTCTACAATCAAAATCTTTCAAATGTTTAAATATAAGAAGTTAACAGTTTATATGTTAAAATATTTATCATACTAAACGATGTAAACTTGAAGTCTCTCAACTTTACTATGTATGAAGTTAACAGTCTCAAATGTAAAGCAATACATTTCATTTTGCATTTCAGTTTCAAATGTAAAGCAATACATTTCATTTTACATTTCAGTTTTTAAATGTAAAGCAATACATTTCATTTTACATTTCAGTTTTCAAATGTAAAGCAATACATTTCATTAAGTGACACGCTAATGTTTTTTATGATGTGAAGATATAAAATGTATAATAACAACATATGAAAACTATGCTAACATACCTTTGACACCAATTGTAAGACATTGATCGGAAAAACCTTATGTTTGGATTTACACATTAAAACCATAGCTCTTAAATGGAATTTCCGTTAATCATGAGCAACAATATATTTAAAACATAACATAATCATTGACATTACACGAGTCATTGGTTATTTGACTAAAAACATTAAACTACTTAAACTAGAACTTTAGGTCTGGAATATATCACATAGCCCTTTAGATTCATGATAAGCTAATTTTTTTCTTTCAAATCATACATGTTCAAGTGTTCAACCTTATGTACACACTAAAAGTTAAATTGTCAAGTGAGTTCTACTTTTAACTTTAACATTACATACTTTAACATAACTATACAGGTTATAACTATACATTAAGTTATACTTTAACTTGCATGTGTCACTTTAGTTACTATCTTTCTCTATCACGACGCTATTATACTTTAACAAATAGATTTACTCTAACATTTATTCGGCTTTGCCTTACTTTAGTGGGTCTCGTATGATCGAGGATTTTAGGGATGGATCATATGATGAGTTGAAACAAATAGGTTAGGTCAACCAGAATTGCTACAGATGGGAAGGGTGTAAAGCTTGAATAGTAGTTATAACATGTTGAGAAGTGTAAAAGTTATACGTGACCAACAATACCTTAAAGTAGGGGCGTGCATGGTCGGTTTGGTTCGATTTTAGCGTAAAACCTAAACCAAAAACCGATATTTCAGTTTCTAGGTTTTTAAAACCGTTTGGTTTCATTTTTTTAGGTTTTTGTTTTTCACTTTGGTTTCAATTTTTTCAATTTTGTTTTTAGGCTTCAAGTTATTTTTAAGTTATTTTTTTCAAATTGATTCAAAGTAATGAATTTAAACTAAAACTTTGAGGTTACATCATTTTGTTGATTTTTAAACATAATCTATATATTCTTATAAATAACATAAAATTAGTTACAACTAATAAAATACAATAACAAAAATTTTAATAAAACAATTTAATCTACCAAACAAAAAAGTTAAAAGATTATTCTAGTAACCTAAATATCTACTATTTTAATAGCTGTAACATTTCGTATTTCGCAAATAATAATAATAATAATAATAATAATAATAATAATAAATAATAATAATAATAATAATAATGATAATAATGATAATGATAATAGTAATAATAATAATAATATTAATAATAATAATAATAATAATAATAACATTAATAATGATAATAATAATAATAATAAAGACCAGGGTCATTTTTGTCAATTTTGAAACTTAAAAAGAAGTTTAAAACATAAAATAACAAAACAGAAACCGCAGGGACCATTGTGAAACTTTGAAATTTCAAATTCAACCCCCGCTCACCCCCGATTATCCGGCCGATCACCGGCGAAGCTCCGGCCACTCTCCGGCGAGGCCAACTCGATTAAAATACATGATTTTAAACCCCGAAACCGTTTCCAATGCATTCTTCGGTGAGATTCGAATCCAAGGCACCATTAAACACGCGTTAATCATCGATTTACAGCACAACATTGGATCCAACTTTATTCCCGATCGCTCAACGGTTAATTAACCCACTCAAACACCACTTTAGACAAATTGATTCAATCAAATTGAACTTTATCACAATATAAATGGAATACAACTTGTAATTCTAATCGAAAACACATAAACAACTGAATTCGATCATCACCCTCTGTCGAACCTGTAACTCCATCGAACACCCCTTTCTGATCTTCTAAACCCAAATTGATAAAGGGCTTTTGTTTGTAATCATCCTTAGAAGTTTTCTGTGAAAATAATTGGAATACCATCAACAAAATCATCTCGAATCAATATCTCCTCTGCCGCGGCTGTTCTTAATCTTGTTCTCTATCGAATTAACATCGAAGCAGGTAATTAAGAGCATCATTGTACTCGATTTTATATGGGGATCAAAAGCCCCATGAATTTAGACATTAACAGACTCGAATTGATCTTCAATTTGGATCATAATCGATCTAGGGTTTATGTGAATTGGGGATGGATTGCAATTGGTGTTTAAAACAATTTGAAACCAAAACATATCGCGGCTGCGGCCTTGGTTCACTGGTTTGGTACGCGTGATGGTAAACAGGAGGTCCCGGGTTCGACCCCGGGCACCCCCTTATATTTTTTTAATGCCTTTTAAACATCTAAAAATTTCAGAAAAATTCTTAAAAATCATAAAAATAAGTCTTATAAACTTTTCTTATTTAAAATGTTACATAGATAATTTCTGTAAATTTATTTTAGTTAAAAACCTTAATAATATTTATAAAATATTATTTATAAATATTATAAACAATTATTTTATAAAAATGGACACTATATCATGTTTAATTATGAAATAGTCCTGTAAATTGTAAAAATTATACATCTTAAAATTTCACGATTATTTAACGTAATTTCTTATAAAATATACTTTAACAATTATTTTAAATTAACAAATTATTATCGAATAAATCAAAATACAAATAATTTCATTACTTGTCAAAACCCCAAATTCCATCTAAAACCCTAGTTCACGTTTAATGTTAAACTTATTATCGAACTTAATCTTGAAATAAATACGTTTTAGGTACCTTGTAAAGGAATTCGTTGAAACGATGCGCGTTATTATTTTCTTATTAATCATCCAATATATACTTAATCGCCAAGTGAGTATTTCTATACCCATTTTATTATTTCACACACTTTTGGGTGAAACATGTTACATTATAAACGTTACACTTGTAAACACGTTGAATCTTGTAAACTTATGACAATTTACTTGTGTGTTGTGGTTAGTTGAACCTTGTAGCTACCATGTAATGTCGAATATATGTACAATCATTAACTATTGATAGCCTGGCGACGTCATAGATCTATGGGCCTGACAAGCCTGCTTGGTTGATCCAAGTACACTTAGCTAATCGTATATACTTGTAAACGTTTGAGACTTGTAAAACTTTGTCAAGGTTTGATTGTGCATTCTGTCTTACATCCCTAGTTACCTTATTCTCTAATTTACAATATGAATTGCCATCTTTTATATACTTATGTATTCAAAACTATAGAATGCTCACCAACAATATGTTGACCTTTTATTTTTAACATGTTTCAGGCAATAGCGTTATGTGGCTGTGAACAATCGTAACTCTCACGCCTCGACGATTCCACCGTCAAGGTTGGGGTGTGTGTAACGCCCCGAGATTTCCCAAAACGAGCCATTTAATAATAATGGGCTTTTAAGGGTTAATTTAAGAAATAAAGGGGTAAATTAGTGGGCTATGGATCAAATTAGCCTTAATGGGCTAGACTTGATGGGTTTAAGGGCCCTAATCAGCCCTTAAACATGCATGAGCAGCTCCATCTTCCACCATTTCAACCCTAGCCACCAAATTCGTAGAGAGAGAAAGTAGAGAGAGAAAGTGAAGAAATTCAAGATTTGGAGCTTGAAGGTTTGAAGGATTGAAGTTCTAGTGGATTGGAGCATCAAAACACAAGAAAGAGCAACAAAACGAGGTAAGAATCAGCCTCTAAGGCCTTCTGTAGATCAAACCCGGATTCTAGGGTTTTGGGGTTTTGAAAAGTTTAAAGAAACACATAAAGGTCGAATTTTTTACGTATGAAAACGTGTAAAAAGCTTAGATTTGGTTTCATGGAAGGTAAACTAAGGATTTGGACGTAAAAAGTTAAGATTTTGGGTTAAAAATGGGCTGGATTTGAGTTTCTGTTCATCCAGCGAAACTGGCCCCGATCCAGCGAATTTAAGCATTTAACCAGCGAAACTGCACATTAGTTCAGCGAGACTAGGAGAAGTTCCAGCGAAACTACAGTTTCGTTGGGGCGAAACTATAGTTTCGCCGGTAATCTCGCTAAGACCCAGACTGACCTATAGACCTTGCGAGAATAGGGAATTCCAACGAAAGTTGGGCGCTCAAGGTAGCGAATCTGTCTAGCGAAACTAGCAGAAGTGCTGCCCAGCGAAACTGCAGGCGAAACTGTAGTTTCGCTGTAGCGAAACTATGGACGAAACTATGAAGAAAATAACGTTTTTGCATGTTAACTTTCGTGCAGCTAGAGTATTCAGGCTATAGCCTAAGTGACTTAGAATTTAAGCTACTTGGACGAGTTCAGGTGAGTTCTAGACCCCTCCTTTACCCGTTTTCAATGTTTTGGGTGATATGCATACCTAAATTACATACTTTTATGATGACGGTCTTTAAGACCTTTTATCAAGAAAATAAATTTTCCTAAAGAAAAATGTGCCCTTTAAATAGTTCAAAATAATTTTCGGGCGCGCTGACCTGGCAGCCCGCCCCCAGCCAGGGGCGTTGCCCCTTGGACCCCACTAGAGGCTGCCGCCCCTAGAACCCCGCCATCAGGGGCTGCCGCCCCCGAACCCCCGCTGTCCCGCGGAGGGTCAGTTATCTGGTTTATCTCTCATGATTGATGAAAAGTGAATGCTTAGACTAAGAGTTTACTTCTTATTATGTATTTGTTGTGTTATATTATGTATAACTTAAACATGACTGTGAAACATAAAGAAAGGTTATGAGGCCCATAACATGTACCTTGATAAAGTGATAAAGTAAAGCCTTGCAAGCAATTGATAAAGGAGGGTTGCATTCGTTGTGCCCTCACCAGTGATAAAGTGATAAAGTATGCTCGAACAGGCAGGTCAGTAAGTCCTGAATTGGCATGACAATAATGGCCTGATCGGGTACGACAGTAAGCCCTTAATTGGCATGTCGGTAAAGTCCTAGGCGAGCCTAGGCACCGATTGTGACAGAGAATTGATGGATAAAAAAGAGTAATAAATAACAATAAATGATAAAGTATTGATAAAGTGATAGCCTGTGTGTACTTATATTGTGATACACAATGATCATTTTCAACTGATAAAGCTAATATCTCTTACGAAAGTTATTTAGCAAAGTAAACCTAGAATTCACTCAGCGAAGCTGACTTTCGTATGTATATCAGTTGACAGGTAAAGTAGAGTTATGGAATAGAGGCTGGGATTGAAGCTTCTTGGCACTAGAAGACTGGCATCCCCGATGAAGAAAAGCTTAAAAGGACCTTTAAATAGTTTTGATGTTTAAAGAAAATGTTTATAATTTTATATTTAACTACGTTGTAATGGGTTGAATACAGTATATTTTCCGCTGCAATATATATTTTTATATATACGAGTAAATGATTGCTTTAAATCTATGTTTGCTATGAATGACCAACTGTGAGGCTTCCTGAGAAAGGTGGGCCTTACAGTGTGACAGATTGGTATCAGAGCCCATAACTATAGGATTTAGGTTATTAGAAATGGTGACCTAGACTATAGCTTATGCATGCACCTTATAGTATCTTTTATCTTGTAAATACATGGTTTGCATGTTACATAATGCTATGCATTCTTATGTGCAATTTGATGCCTTAGCATAGGATTGCCTAAACTTAGTTACTTGTCTCCCTAAACTCATCTTTGACTCTCCTCGAGCATAAAATCACTCAATCTTATTCTCGATGACATGTGAAATCGTATACTTATGATCTGGATCTTTAGACGTATGTCTAATTTATACAAATCTCATCAAGGTTTTGATTTTATAAACCAAAGAAATTTGTGTGACACATAGACACCTGTATCTGGATTTCCTGGCAAAAGGTCTGAAGGCTAAGGCAAGTGTATTCGTATAAATCTCATTGTGAGACCCGTTACGCTACCTGGGGATTTCTGGGATGAGTGATAAACTATGGTCAAAATACACAAATCTCTAAGGCAAATGAGTCAATTTACCTTGACGTGTCCACGGTTTCAAATGGTAATCCGTTACCAAATGGAATCATTCCGTGTACCTTACAAACTTTAGCTTGCCTTTGTCTAAACTACTATCCTTGTTACCCTCATTCCCGTAACTAACACACTTTTAGTATGTCCAGCATGTCTCGTCAATTTGCAAGGCGTGGAAGTTCCAGCCTTAAGCTAGCCGCCAGTATTGCTCAAGAAATGGTTGTTGTCATCCCGAATATGGTGGCTGAACTTAGCAGCACCATGATTGCCAATATCGCAAACCACAATAACAGCCAAGGGGAAACTAGTGCAACCCAAGGCCGTAACAACCAAACTTGCACTTTCAAGCACTTTAGCTCTTGCAAGCCCACTAGTTTTAGTGGCAAGGAAGGAGCCACTGGTCTTCTTGAGTGGTTCGAAATTATGGAAAACACTTTTGTCAATTGTGAGTGTCCCGAGACACTCAAAATTCGATATGCCACTAGTATGCTCCAACAAAGGGCACTTACTTGGTGGAATAGCGAGAAGAGGAATCGAGGAGCCGAGGCTATTCTGGCACTTACTTGGGAAGAGTTCAAAAACATCGCCATCGCGAAGTTCTGCCCGAGAAGTGAACTGCAAAAGTTGGAGGAAGAGTTTTAGAACTTAAAGCAAGATGGTGGTGACCATTTGGCCTACTCAACTAGGCATCACGAGTTGAGTTTACTACTACCCCATATGGTCGACACCGTCCCCCGCAACATTGAGAAGTTCATTAAGGGTGTGCCAGCCCAAATCAAGATGTTGTGGTGGGCAGCCGACCCAACACCTTGGAGGAAGCCATCACTATCACCGCTCAACTTACCGAGAATCATATACGAGCGGGCACCATGTCGGTGAAGGGTGCAGAGAAGGTGGAAAAGACGGCTACTGAGACTGTTAAGGAGACTAAAGCTGAACCGTCTCACAACAATAACAACAACAAGAAGCGTAAGTTACACCAGCACACAACTATGCCGTGGCTGCACCCAAACCACCTAAAGACAACAGTACCTATCACTGCACCTGTGGCACAAGCTCCTATGGCTAGACCCTATGTAGGTCCATACCCCATGTGTAACACATGCAAATACCATCATGCGAGCAACATTCCATGCCGAGTCTGCTCGTTGTGTGGGAAATATGGACACCTGGTGGCTACCTGTCTTAGGGCACCAAACAACGCTGCAAAGCTCAACAACCGAACCTGTTATAACTGTGGCGAGATTGGTCACATTCGTCTGCAATGTCCTCGCAATGCGGGCAACGTGCCACCAGCTCATGGAAGGGCTTTCAATATCAACGCCAACCAAGCACAAGTCAGCAATGACGTTGTGAATGGTATGACGTTGAACCCCGTTTAAATCATTTCTTGTATTACTGATATTTCCATCTTTGTATTCATCGTATCAATAATAGAATTTTTACCAAACAGGTATGTATCTTGTGAATGATCATTATGCATCTGTATTATTTGATTCGGGTGCGGATAAGAGTTTTGTGTCGTTAGAATTCGAGCCCATACTTTCTAAATCACGTATTAATCTGAAAAGACCCTACACGGTCGAAGTCGCCGATGGAAAACTATTGTCGTTGACGTCATAATACGTGATTGCATCATAAGCCTTAACGAACACGAATTCTCCATTGATCTTATTCTGATGAAACTTGGAAGCTTCGACGTCATCATTGGTATGGATTGGCTAGCCAAACATCATGCCGAGATCGTTTGTTTTGAGAAGTGTATCCGTATACCGTTACCATCTGGGGATACTTTGAAAGTGTTCGGCGAGAAACCATCTCAAGGACTCAAACTTATGTCTTGCATCAAGGCCCGCAAATGCTTAAGTAAAAATTACATGGCCTTCATGGCATATGTAGTTAATACGAAATCCAAGGGTAAGGAATTGAAAGACATTCCTGTCGTGCGAGATTTTCCCGAAGTTTTTCCCGAAGATCTTAAGGGTTTACCTCTCGTGCGAGAAGTTGAGTTCAAGATTGATTTAATCCCCGGTGCAAACTCTGTGGCTAAATCATCTTATCGTCTTGCACCGTCTGAAATACAAGAACTAGCTAGCCAACTGCAAGAGTTAACCATAAGGGTTTTATCCGCCCTAGTTCTTCTCCTTGGGGTGCACCTGTCTTATTTGTGAAGAAGAAAGATGAGTCATTCCGTATGTGTATCGATTATCGGGAGCTCAACAAGTTGACCATCAAAAACCGGTATCCTCTTCTCGTATTGACGATCTGTTTGATCAACTTCAAGGAGCTGCTATATTCTTGAAGATTGATCTACGTTCTGGATATCATCAATTACGAGTCCATGATGATGACATCCCAAAGACCGCGTTCCGTACTCGTTATGGGCACTATGAGTTTACGGTGATGCCTTTTGGCTTGACTAATGCTCCTGCTGTTTTCATGGATCTCATGAATCGAGTATGCAAGCCTTATCTATATAAGTTTGTGATCATCTTCATTGATGACATTCTCATCTACTCCAAAACCAACGCCGAGCATGAACTGCATTTGCGACAAGTTCTTGAATTGTTGAAGAAAGAGAAATTGTACGCAAAGTTTTCCAAGTGTGAATTTTGGCTAGAAGAGGTTCAATTCTTAGGGCATGTGGTGAATAGCCAAGGAATTCACGTCGATCCTGCAAAAATCGAAGCCGTGAAAAATTGGTGTGTTCCCACAACCCCAACCGAAGTTCGTTCTTTTCTGGGATTAGCGGGATATAACCGTAGGTTCATAGCAAATTTCTCGAAAATTGCTAAACCATTAACGGCACTAACCCAAAAGAATCGACTCTTTGAATGGGGACCCGAACAAGAAGAGGCCTTCGAGATCTTAAAGCGCAAGTTGTGTAACGCTCTATTCTCACACTTCCTGATGGAAACGATGACTTCACCGTCTATTGCGATGCCTCAAACCAAGGTCTTGGTTGTGTTCTCATGCAACGAGGCAAAGTCATAGCATACGCGTCGAGGCAATTGAAGGTTCATGAGGTGAACTACACAACCCATGATCTTGAACTTGGCGCTGTGGTTTTTGCTTTAAAGATTTGGCGACATTATCTTTATGGGACGCAATGCATAGTCTACACCGACCACAAAAGTCTCCAACACGTGTTCAACCAAAAAGATCTCAACATGAGACAAAGACGTTGGATCGAGTTAATCAGCGACTACGACTGTGACATTCGCTATCATCCTGGAAAGGCGAATGTTGTAGCCGACACGCTGAGTCGCAAGGTCTATAACAAAACCGTCTCACTACAAGAAATCCGAGAGCGAAGACAGTGGTTTCACACGTTAAGAGAATTTGATACCGAGGTTCGTGTGGATGTCAACGAGGCTACTATCATGCTCCAAAAATAAGGATTGATAGTGATCTCGAGTTATGCATTCGCAAGGCTCAACAAGCGGCATTAACCGACGAAGGAAAAGATGAAGATTTGGTGTCTAACGTTCGATCACAACTGGAGGAAAAACCAAACGGACTATGGTACTTTCTGAATCGACTTTGGATCCCAAATCGTGATAACCTTCGACACATCATTTTGAACGAAGCCCATCACACCAGATATTCTATTCATCCTGGCTCCGATAAAATGTACATGGACTTGCGTGGTCAATATTGGTGGCCTGGAATGAAGAAAGATATCGCGGTTTATGTCTCCAAGTGTCTCACGTGTGCAAGAGTCAAAGCCGAGCATCAACGACCAAGTGGTTTACTTGAACAACCTGAAATCCCTATGTGGAAATGGGAACATGTATCCATGGATTTCATAACCAAGTTACCACGTACTCCTCGTGGTCATAATAGTATATGGGTGATTGTGGATCGTTTGACCAAGACGGCACATTTCATACCTATACGAGACACCTACAAGGTTTCAAGACTAGCTCGTATATACATTGATGAAATTGTGAGTCGTCATGGCAAACCATTGCACATCATTTCCGATCGAGATGCTCGTTTCACTTCGCACTTTTGGTCATCTATGCAAGAACTCTTGGGTACTCAATTGGATTTAAGTACGGCTTACCATCCTCAAACTGATGGTCAAACCGAACGAACAATCCAAACCCTTGAGGATTTGCTACGATTATGTGTCCTTGACTTTGGTGGTAATTGGGATACGCATTTACCGCTCGCGAAATTTTCATATAACAATAGCTATCACTCGAGTATTAGATGGCACCGTTCGAAGCACTTTATGGTCGTAAATGCTGATCACCGATCTGTTGGACTGACATTGGTGAAAACTTTATCACTGGTCCTGAACTTATACAAGAAACGACCGATAAAGTCGCTACAATCCGCAAGAACCTTGAAGTGGCAAGAAGTCGACAAAAGAGTTATGCCGACAAGCATCGTAAGCCGTTGGAGTTTCAAGTTGGTGATATGGTTCTTCTTAAGGTTTCACCATGGAAAGGTGTTATTCGCTTTGTAAAGAAGGGCAAACTAGCTCCGAGATTTGTAGGACCTTTCACAATCCTGAAAAGGATTGGGAAAGTGGCTTATAAACTGGAACTACCTTCCGACCTTAGTGGAGTTCATCCTGTGTTCCATGTCTCAAATTTGAGAAAGTGTTTGGCCGACGAGAGTCTGCATGTTCCACTGGAAGACATTCAGATCGACGAGTCATTGCACTTCATTGAGAAACCTGTTGAAATTATGGATCGCATCATGAAGAAGACTAGGACCACAACTACTCCAATTGTCAAGGTTCGTTGGGAGAACAAGTATGGAGCTGAGTTCACGTGGGAGCGGGAGGATCATATGAAGGAGAGATACCCGTATTTGTTTGTTTAGCTCATTTTTAATTTCTGAACGAAATTCTTTAAAGTAGGGGAGACGGTAACACCTTGTATTTATACGATAATTAACATTCATTCTTAATCAATGTAATAGCTTATAAGGCTAATTTGAAGCCACACACTTTAGACTCTCTTTTTACCTCTAATGGCTCTGCCATTGCACATAAAGTAAACACTAAAGCGGTCAGCTTAATCGATGATGAATTTTTTTTCTTTTGATACCTTATCAAAACCTGAAAGTTCTTCAAGTGTACCTCAAAAAAGAGAACACAAACTGCATCAAGAAAGAAAAAAAAGAATCACTATGATCTATCTGTGGCTTCATGTTCACCTTCTGATTCACTTAAGAACGTGAGAATCAAATGAAATCCAAGCGTCCTCATCTTTTCGTCTCAGCCTCCTCGTAAACAAATTTCGGGACGAAATTCCCTAAGTAGGGGAGACTGTAACATTTCATATTTCGCAAATAATAATAATAATAATAATAATAATAATAATAATAAATAATAATAATAATAATAATAATAATAATAATGATAATAATAATAATAATAATATTAATAATATAATAATAATAACATTAATAATAATAATAATAATAATAACAATAATAATAAAGACCAGGGTCGTTTTTGTCAATTTGAAACTTAAAAAGAAGTTTAAAACATAAAATAACAAAACAGAAACCGCAGGGACCATTGTGAAACTTTGAAATTTTCAAATTCAACCCCGCTCACCCCCGATTATCGGCCGATCACCGGCGAAGCTCCGGCCACTCTCCGGCGAGGCCAAATTGATTAAAATACACGATTTTAAACCCCGAAACCGTTTCCAATGCATTCTTCGGTGAGATTCGAATCCAAGGCACCATTAAACACGCGTTAATCATCGATTTACAGCACAACATTGGATCCAACTTTATTCCGATCGCTCAACGGTTAATTAACCCACTCAAACACCACTTTAGACAAATTGATTCAATCAAATTGAACTTTATCACAATATAAATGGAATACAACTTGTAATTCTAATCGAAAACACATAAACAACTGAATTCGATCATCACCCTCTGTCGAACCTGCAACTCCATCGAACACCCCTTTCTGATCTTTCTAAACCCAAATTGATAAAGGGCTTTCGTTTGTAATCATCCTTAGAAGTTTTCTGTGAAATTAATTGGAATACCATCAACAAAATCATCTCGAATCAATATCTCCTCTGCCACGGCTGTTCTTAATTGTTCTCTATCGAATTAACATCGAAGCAGGTAATTAAGAGCATCATTGTACTCGATTTTACATGGGGATCAAAACCCATGAATTTAGACATTAACAGACTCGAATTGATCTTCAATTTGGATCATAATCGATCTAGGGTTTATGTGAATTGGGGATGGATTGCAATTGATGTTTAAAACAATTTGAAACCAAAACATACCATGGCTGCGGCCCTTGGTTCACTGGTTTGGTGCGTGTGATGGTAAACAGGAGGTCCCGGGTTCGACCCCGGGCACCCCCTTTATTTTTTTAATGCCTTTTAAACCTCTAAAAATTTCAGAAAAATTCTTAAAAATCATAAAAATAAATCTTATAAACTTTTCTTATTTAAAATGTTACATAGATAATTTCTGTAAATTTATTTTAGTTAAAAACCTTAATAATATTTATAAAATATTATTTATAAATATTATAAACAATTATTTTTATAAAAATGGACACTATATCATGTTTAATTATGAAATAGTCTTGTAAATTGTAGAAATTATACATCTTAAAATTTCACGATTATTTAACGTAATTTCTTATAAAATATACTTTAACAATTATTTTAGATTAACAAATTATTATCGAATAAATCGAAATACAAGTAATTTCATTACTTGTCAAAACCCAAATTCCATCTAAAACCCTAGTTCACGTTTAATTGTTAAACTTATTATCAAACTTAATCTTGAAATAAATACGTTTTAGGTACCTTGTAAAGGAATTCGTTGAAACGCCAAGTGAGTATTTCTATACCCATTTTATTATTTCACACACTTTTGGGTGAAACACGTTATATTATAAACGTCACACTTGTAAACACGTTGAATCTTGTAAACTTATGACAATTTACTTGTGCGTTGTGGTAGTTGAACCTTGTAGCTACCATGTAATGTCGAATATATGTACAATCATTAACTATTGCTAGTCTGGCGACGTAATAGATCTATGGGCCTGACAAGCCTGCTTGGTTGATCCAAGTACACTTAGCTAATCTATATACTTGTAAACGTTTGAGACTTGTAAAACTTTGTCAAGGTTTGATTGTGCATTCTGTCTTACATCTCTAGTTACCTTGTTCTCTAATTTACAACATGAATTACCATCTTTTATATACTTATGTATTCAAAACTATAGAATGCTCACCAACAATATGTTGACCTTTTATTTTTAACATGTTTCAGGCAATAGCGTTATGTGGCTGTGAACAATCGTAACTCTCACGCCTCGACGATTCCGCTGTCAAGGTTGGGGTGTGACAATAGCATAAGTTAAATAAGTAATTTATATTCTAGTCAAGTTTATAAGTGTATGAACATACCTCTAAATTTACAAATTTGGTTTTATAGTTTCGGTTCGATTTTTTCGGTTTCTTTTACAAGCAAAACCGAAACCGAACTGAAAAATCAGTTTTTTTAAAAATCATCAAACCAAACCCATTGATTTCTTGGTTTCTTGTTGGTTTCTTGTTGGTTTCTTATTGGTTTCGGTTTTTTCGGTTCGGTTGCGTCGGACTCTTCGGTTGCAGTTAGGCTACCCCTAGCTTAAAGTCATAAAAATGATAAATTTGAAACTACATAGGACGTAGACTACGCCCACCAACATTCTACACTAAATCCTATATTGTTATGCTAGTTGTCTTCTGCCTTACATTGATGTATAAGCACCGTTGTAACATGGTTATTTTTATATATATTTTGTAAATTTCATCCAAAATAGAGTGTTCGTTATGTAAGACCCAAATGTGTATGTGCTTGTTTTGCTAACGTTAATACTTTAATTAGTTGACTTTTTCCGTTGCTTTATCCTTATTTCTAACAACATTTTGATGTGAACTTTAACTGTTTTTATATATAAAGTTCATAATGTTATCAGTGGGCTCGTCACGACCATGGACAAGCAACAATTTAGTTTTTTTATATAAAGTTTGAAATGTTATGAACGACGGAAGTATTTCGTTTTTCTTAACTTTGTGTGTTGGTTAGTGGTAAAACTTCGACCTTAGTTTTTTTTTCACATCTTTACATCTCTGCCGTAACATTTAAGCTTAATTGGTTTTACGATGTACAAATTTGACACAGTAAATTAATGGACAATCAATGATAGTTGTCATGTGACAACCACTTTATGTTGTTTTAATGTTTTTTTTTTGCTCAATTAAAATTTAAGTTAAGTCTAATTAATTACAAATTTTTTTTTTGGACGGCAAGAACATTTATATTAATGAAAAAGAGGCTAGCAAGTAGCTAAGAACCTCAACAATACAAAAGATAAAAGAGAAGGAAATAACATGCATACAATAACACCATCATCCTCTAGGAGCCCATGGAAAGTTACATAGACCCGGTATCGTCTTCCCTCTATTTCTTGTCTTCAACCATAGCGAAACGAGTACGACTATGTCATTTAGTAATCTCAAATTGATGGTCGTTCCTGGCCGAACGTGATTTCATTTCGAAGCTTCCATAAGCACCATGTTGCTGACATGATGATAGCATGGATCGCCTTTTTAAACTCGGTATCTCCTTCTAATAGGTAGGGGATGGTCATAAGATCCCTGAATGAGAAAGCAAATATCTGGTTGATGTTGCACCATGAGCTAATTATGGACCAAACCTGGTTAGCTAGTTGGCATTCGATGAAAACGTGATCTACAGACTCCTCTTCCAACCCGCACAGCCTACAACCCGTATAGGTGATATGAATACCTCTTTTACTTAACGAATCACACATGGGCAACCTATTTAATTCTGCTTGCCAATTGAAGATGTTTATTTTCTTTGGTACCCAATCATTCCAGGGGAACTTAAATTCATTTCCAATATTGCATTTACTTATCACATATCCTTGATATATCTCGTGGAGAAAATTGACTCCGCCCCCTCAGATAGTTTCCATCGATCCTTCTCCCCATCTAAGTTTATTGACCTCACATTTCCATTAGATTACCCAAATCTTCCCTATCTTGGGCTGTGATTACCTCGCTTTTCCATCTCCACCTCCATGTTGTTGTTTGACCATGGACCCATAAGCATTCATTGACTGTAACTTCCTTAGTGTGCTCCAAAGCAAAAGAGAGGGATAAATTTCCATTAAAGGCCTTTCGGCACACCATCTATCTACCCAAAATTCTATCTCCTTGCCATCTCCAACTATTCCAATAAAGATGCGATTCAGATGCATGTCCGATTTTTTGAGATCGTCCCCTATTTTAAAGATATTTCTCCATACTCTCGGGTGAGATAGTCTCACCGGTATTGAATTCCAATCTTTTGATGTATGATGTATGGACCAAATTACATTCCACCATAATGAATGTTTTCATTCTTAAACCTCCACCACCATTTTGATAGCAATGCCATATTCGAGTGTTTAAGAGGTGTGATGCCCAGTCCTCCATTCTCCTTTGGCAGGTTAACTCTCTCCTAAGCCACCCAGTGTATTCTCTGTTTGCTCTCGTCTCCCCCCATAGGAACCTCTTTTGAATTTTTTCCAAGGAATTAAGGACCTGCTCTAGAGCCCGGTATAGTGAGAAGAAGTACAATGGCAATGCTTCTAAAACCGATTTTACTAGCGTAACCCTTCCACCAATCGACAGTGTCTTAGCTTTCCATGTGGACAATCTGCTTTTGAAAGCATCTATCACCGGTGACCAATTCTTAACGAGATTCATGTTCGCGCCTACTTTGAGGCCAAGGTATGAAAATGGAAAAGTACCCGTATTACAGTGTAGCATGGATGCCATGAGGGAGAGCTCTTCTTCCTGAACGCCCACGCCATATAGATAACTTTTCCTTAGGTTCACTTTTAGCCCCGAAACCAAGAAGAATCCTCTTAGTAGCCTTGTTACATTTCGCACATTTTGCTCACACCACTTCCCTGTCAGAATGACATCATCCGCAAATAAAAAGTGTGATATAAGTGGCCCATTATTTGTTATATTTAGCCCCTGAAAGATTCCTTCATGAACCGCTTTCTTCATAATGCACGACCACGCTTCCATTGCGATTATGAAGAGGAAAGGTGATAAGGGGTCTCCTTGTTTTAAACCCCGTTTATATTCGAATTCCTTCGTGGGCAACCCGTTTATCAGTACAGATGCTTTGCTACCTCTCAGAACAGCTTGAGTCCACCGACACCATATAGGAGGAAATTTCATTTGAGTGAGCACCCGTCAATGAATTCCCAGTCTACCGTGTCAAAAGCTTTGGCCATATCAAGTTTCAGGATCATTCCCTGGTTCTTTGTTTTTCTTAACCAGGATACAGCCTCGTTTACGATCAGTGGGCCGTCAAGGATTGACCTTTTTGATACATAGGCGGTTTGTTCCTCCGAAATCAAGCTTCCAATTACTTTTTTGAGCCTGTTTGATAAAATTTTGGAGAGAACTTTATTAACCACCCCAATCAAACTCACCGGTCGGTAGTCGTTGAGTGTAGGCGTATCTTTGCATTTTGGGATAAGCGCGATAAAAGTCGACATGCAGCCTTCGCTAATATAGCCTTTTTCATAAAAGTGATTTAGGAATTCAAGGAAGTCAACCTTCAACAGGTCCCAGAATTTCCTTAGGAAGCAAAAATTGAAACCATCAGGTCCCGGGGCTTTATTGCCATCGCATTCCCAAACCGCTTTCTTCAGCTCCTCAATTGAAAAACGTCTAATCAATCCTTCGGCTTGTTGGCCCGTTAGTTTTTTTATCCCCGGAACGAGCAGTTCCGGTCTGTCGATCTGCTTAGCATCAAACTTCTCCTTGAAGAAATCAGCCGTATGAGTCTTGATAGCGCTAGGATCAGTGAGCCATTCCCCATTGATCATCATTCCATGTATTCTATTGTTTGCTATGTTTGAATTCACCATCCCGTGGAAAAAGCTAGAATTCTCATCACCATTTAAAGCCCAACGAATTCTTGATTTTTGTATCATCTGCTTTCTTCCTATCTTGAATTGTTTTTATCTCGTTAATCACCTTCGCCCTTCTTTGAGTATGATCGTCCATTATCCCGCCACCCATTGCTTCTTGATCTATTAATTGTAGTTGGGTTTTTAGGGCATCCACTGCCTCATTCTCTCTGGTTCAAATGCCTGATATCCATGCTTTTATTCCAGATTTCAGCCACCTTAATTTATATGCTATTTTCTTGTCCGGAGGCCCCTCATATTGAAAAGTAGTGCATAGTCTATTGACCTCCTCGTCCAGTCCTTTGATTTGTAACCATGAGTTAAAAAAGCGAAACGGTGGTGGACCAAAATCTTCTGCATTAGTTTGTAGTAGCAGTGGAAAATGATCTGACCAGCCTTCATTTGGAAGAACAGATAGTGTAGCATCAGGCCATTGATTGACGAAGCCTGCGCACACTAGCATTCTATCAATTTTGCTAAATTTATTCCCATTACCTCCCACATAAGTGAACTTCCCACCACCCATCTTATACTCCGTTAAACCGGCCTCAAAGATGAATTCATTAAAATCATTAGTCGATGTGGGCAGAATTCAGAATTTAATCTGTCTAGAGGCTCCCTAACTGCGTTGAAGTCCCCCATTAACAGCAGCAGTCCCGAATAATTAAAAGTATAACTTAGAAGTTGCTTCCATAGATCCTTTTTGGCTTGAATATCTTGAGGGTGTATACGTTGATAATTAAGATTGGAGAGTTGACTCCAGCAAGGGTGCCCTTGATGATTAGAAAATGTCTTGATTTGAACATGTGTTGTTTGATCAAGACGGAGGGATTCCATATTACTGCTAGCCCTCCAGACCTCCCTACAACATCAACATATTCGACATCATACTTTGACCTTCCCCAATAAGTGTGAAAACTAATCTTTGATGAATCAGCAATCTGCGTCTCCTGTATTGCAATGAACTGCACAGCATGTTTCGCCTTTAGTTTTTTTATCCAATAAGCCTTTCCTGGATTACCTGCCCCCCTTAGATTAATTGATAAGCAATTCATGGCTTACCATTTTCCACACCCTCGTTCCTAATTATCTCATGAATTTGAGATTCAAACCCTTTTAGGTTGATGTTGACGCACGAATTAATTCTAATAGTGCCACTTACTTCCTCCTCCAAGTCAATACCATCATTCTCCATCGCCCCTGTTCCTGATGCCGTATCCTATTGCAGGGTTGATTCATCAGCCAACACATCCACGCTGTTCGTCTCCCTCCTTTCTTCATTATTGTTTAGCCCCTCAGTTGTGGAATCAGTTGTCCCCGGAACCTCCCATTCGGTTTCTTTAATGATCGGATCTGAGTGCGCCTTTGTAGGGCTCTTCTTAGCCATTCTTCTCCTTCCCCCCAATAAGTGTTTGCTAATTCTGAATCTCCGAATATCCCATAAACTTTCATTCAAATCAGGGATCCTCTGTCTTTTTCTTCTTTCCTTTACGCTCCCAGTTTTAGAAGCCCTAGGTTCTCTTGGGGACCCGCTCATCCTCGTTTTTCCATTATTTTTGTTGGAGTTGGGCCTTCGCATAACATTTTCAATAGTCTGGCCCAAATTAAAAGGATCAGAGCCCATGTCATCAATTCCGTATGAGCCCACTGCATGGGGGACTGCATGGGGGGCGGGGTACGTTCCCGAGGGAAACATCCATCATGCGTGAGGCCATGCAATGAACACCGAAGAATGCGCTCCGTCTTCCTCATCGCTTGGCCTTTCAGCTTCTGGCCGGAACTCCGATCGCCGTAGCTTTTCTGCTTCGAAGTTATTTCCGGATCTTATTGACTCCACCGGCATTGGGGTGGAGTATTGATGATCACCACTATCTTCAGGCTGCGAAGGTTTCTCCTGCCTAGTTCCTTCCTTGATGAATTCCGGGGTCCACAAATCATTGTCTTCAATCACCCAATATGAGAACTTTCTTTGGTTATGAGTCATCGTAACAGATTTTGTATCCTTTCCCCTGAGGTAGTAAGTATTGGAACTCTATCATATGATAGGACTCCGTCCATCATGGATGCTTGAGATTGATGGACAACCTTTCCGCATGCCTCCCCGATCTTGTCAAATACGGATCCGTCGAACAAATGTGGGGGTACCCCTCTGATTATTAGCCATGCAATTCTGCTATAAGAGTAACTTGAGTCATCCCATTCTCTTAACGACAAGAAAATCGCCTGCCACGCGTGCCCCATTGAATTCAGATATGATATTGCCTCGACATTAGTAGAAAACAATAGTAGTACTGATAATCCTCCCAAGTATCTAACTGTGCATTCCGGCACTCCCCTTTTTGCTTGTAAATACGTATGCAGATCGTTCAAAATAGTTAAGTTATGGGTTTCTCCTATCAATGATACCGCAGTAAGCTTATTCCCCTGCGGTATTGTCTTCATAAGGATCACTCCTTCTTGTGTGGCTGGACGTAAAACATCTCTATACGATACCGATCTCTTTCTAATCCCATAATCTTGTTTGGCCCCTATTTCCTCCGTGTTGTTCCGTATATGACTCCCTTGATAGCGGATGGCGCTTACAGTTGTGTCTCTCGCAGTGTTCCTCTTCGGGCTGTTAAACTATTACAACCCTAAAATTTTTATTTCGATTATACTAAGTTATATTTGGAAGTTTACGTATGCATTTGCATGCATGTCTATATATTATTATATTCGTATGCATGTGTATTTCTACATTCGAGACTCACACCTATGTGTATATATGTACAAATTTACGTATGCATGTATATATATGCATAGGATTTGCGTGTGCATGCATATATATACGAACACATGAAATGTGTTGTGTACTTATGAATGGTTAAGCATGTATATATGTTTACTTATGTATGTATATGATATAAGTCACTTATGCATAAATCTATGAGTATATATGTACATATTAAAACTAAATTAAAACAAATTCTAAATTTAAAACCTAAAACTAATATCACACACAAAAACAACCTAAATCACTACCATCCTAAAACTATTAACCCAACCCACCCTATATCCCTCAATTTAAACCAATACCCGAATCCACACATATATATATATATATATATAGATCACCTATAGATACGGGTATGTATATGTGTATATATTAACACATAAAAATTTAACTAAATCCTAAAAACTAAAACCTACAACTACCAACCCAAACCACCCAAGAAACATCACTCGAAAACTAACCCAAATCACTACCCTCGTTACCTTTTGCTACACCACTCCCGAAACCACTAAACCACCACCTAAATTACTCATATGACTAGGTAAGCTAGTCTTACTTTTCTTCCTTGCCAAAACCGCCAACAATGTAAATAATTTCTTGCTTTCACACTTTGATAAAGAGGTGGCAGCCCCCTAGCCTCCGTCGGTTTTCTTGAGACATTCACACACAAAACAAGATTGCCACCTTGCATGGCTAGTGGATGATTCATCCAAGCTACCATTTCACCGCCTCCCTTCACCTTAATAAACCTTTCATTCGCAAGAAAACACACACCAAACCATCACCTTGCTCTCTTTCTCTCTCGGATCCTTGTAAACAAACAACCATCACCTCCACCCGATCACCACCATCCTCAATCATCTTCTGCCTTCTCCCTCTCTCGAATACCAACACTAATCACCACCACCAACCTGCCCACAACCCCCTCTCACTATCGGTTACAACATCAACAACAACAACCCTACAACCACAAACACAAACACCCATAAACACACGCACCACCAGCACTTACCATCACCATCCACGACCATCACCACCTTGTTCTCGGATTCAAGAAGCTGAAACATCATCAAGATCATCATCAAAAGGTGATAAAAGGTTTTGTTACATATATGTTACAAAACCTATATGTATACATATTAGTTGGTGTTCAAACACCAAAACTCATTCTTAAAGTTTTGATTCATGAATCATGAGTAATGAGTTGCTAAAACTCAGAAACTTATGATTAAAAACACATGTATCTTAAATTTATAAGTTAGTATAGTAATTTTTAAGAAAAATCAAATAAATATTAAATGAAAGCGATTGTAGGAATAAACATTGAAAAATTATTGTTTTTATACTGAAATATGAAACTGGAAACTTTGATAAAGTTTTGATAAGTGAAATAATTTATATAAATTATTTTATAATGGAAAATAGAGGAAAATATCAAAAATAGAAATAAATTCGGGAAAATTCTAATAAATTTACAGAATGATTCTTTTGAGGTATAAAAGTCTCTGAAATTATTTCAGAATTTTATTCCTTATTATATTTAAGGTATGAATTTTTATACGTTCTGCAGTAAATAAATCATAATAAATATTTAAAGTAAATTATAAATTCTGATAAAATCATAGATGAAATATTAAATCATATAATACAGAATATATAATTTTCATGACTTATGGAACAGTATAAATATTTTTCTAAATATTATGATTATTTTGAAAATTACAGAAACTGTTCTGTTTTGATTTGGACTTTGAGATAATTATATGATGCTTAAATATATATAAGAAATCTTCTTTTAAATTTTGGGAATTTATTTTTAACAGAAGGTATTTTAATCAATTATGTGAATGTTATAAAATTTACAGTAAATAATCTGTGAAGATTTGGATGCTATAAAAATTATGTGATGTTACTGACTTTGTGGAAAAATTTTATGAATTTATGAGGAATTATTGGACAACAGTGGGTATTTTGATGAATATTGGGAATATTGTGAGATTTATATAAAATAATTGGTTGGGAATTTGAAGTTGTAAAATTTATGGGAAGCTACAAACTGTCTAAATTAGATTCTATAAAATTTTAGTGATTTTTGGACTTCAGTAGCAATATTTTGTGATTTTTGAGAAGTTTATGGATTAAAGAATTTTTAGAGGCCCGAAAGTGTTTCTATTAACCGTTTACAGTCAATGAAAACTAGAAAAAAAATATATTTGAAGTATTGTCTAATACTGTGAACTATCTTATTAGGTTCAAGTGGGAAGACACGGTGAGTTCATAGCCCCATTTTCAACCATTTGGTATTCCGTAACGTTTTGGGGGAAAAGTATACTTCTGGGTTGATGTGTTATTTTGAAAATATTTTGTTTGCTTACTGTCATTTGCGACACAACCATTAGTTCGAATGAGGAACCGGTCGATAATATTAGTAGCGCTACTTAGGAGGATATTTGTACCAACCGGATGAGGGTTGCTAATATTTTCCTGCATCTAACCGAATGGGAGTGAGGATGTAATATTATCTGATTCTTATTATTTCGTGACAGTATGATTATGTTGTAAGCAGGTTTGGTTGTAATTTTGGTTAACACATCAATAAAATATTTGTTTGGATTAAACCTATGTTCTCACCAACATTTTTGTTGACTGGTTTAAGTGTACTTTTTCAGGAAATAAGTAACACCTTTGATTTCAGCTTTGAAGTTCATAATGGTTGGGGTTAAGTCGTAGGACGGGTCTGTGTAGATTTTAGACATGCTGTAATTTAGTTGTAATTGATTACATCAATTTTGGTATATTATGTAAGAAAATGTAATCTCGAATATTAAGTAATAAAAAGCATGTCTGTATTATGTTTCGATTATATCGGTGTTTATTTAATATAAACCACTGCACTCTGATAAAAGCTAGTCACATTCCATCCGTCTCGTTCACGCTTCCGCCGGGATGTGACAGGTTGGTATCAGAGCCATTGGTTATAGAGAATTAGTTATTTTAAGTAAATAACTAGACTATAACCATAAGCTCAAAAGATACTTTATGATTTTATGTGAATTTATGTGAATTATGTGAAATTTCATGATTTTATGTTTAAGGTTTTAACAAAACCTTCATAACTATTTGACTAACTCTTTTTGTGAAACCTTGTTAAGAAATTTTGCAGTATGAATCCGGATAGTTATCATTATGAAACCGACCCTTCAGAAGAACCATACCATAGCAGCCCTAAAGAAATAGTGCCTGAATCAGAACCACAGCAGGATATAAATGTTTCCCCAACTGGAATGGAGAATACCTCAAGGTTTTATGTTAGACGTGCATCAGTGCAAAAAGGAGGATATTCCATTATAACTCCTAGGAAAAAGGTAAAACGTGGAAACAGGTTTAGAGCTATACCAACTGAGGATATAGAGACACAACCTCCTGATTCTCCCCTAAATAAAGATAAAGTTATTAAACCAGAGTTAGATCAGGTAAAAACAGCTCGACAGACTCTTAAGAAACTTAAGAAGATACAGCTGGGAATTTGGAAAATCCAAAAAGACATTAAGAAGCTCAAGACACCCAAGCAAAGTCTTTTTACCAGGATGTGGAAATGGTTCGGTAGAAACTAATAGTTATGGTTTAACTTGTTAGAATAAAATGAAATAAGAGCTTAACTGATATATGTATTTTGTCTTAACATGTTTATTTGATCTATGTTAGATAATTTGTGTTAAGATACTTATCTGCAATACTAACATTGAAATTCACTATAGTAAATCATGCCGTTAAAAAGAAACACTCAGCCTGTCAGGAGAACAGCTCGAGTAGGGCGACCCAGGACCAGACTCGGGGAAGAAACACCCGTAAACCCTTATATCAATGAAAATGATAGGATATCACAGATAGTAGCCCAACAACTAGAAGCTACCCTACCTACCCTAATTACCCAACTCCAACAAAATCTGAATATTGGAACTACCTCAAACCCACCAGCAGGACCTGAAAATATGAATCTAGAAGAAAGACAAGAAGAAGAAATCCTAAATGGAATGTCCAAAGGATGCTCCCACAAAACCTTTATGTCCTGTAGACCTCAGGAATTTGATGGAAAAGGTGGAGCAGTACAAGATTTGAGATGGTTAGATGACATAGAAGGAGTTCTGGAAATCAGCAACTGTGCTGAAAATCTCAAAACACTGTTTGCTTCACATTCCTTAAAAGGAGAAGCACAATCCTGGTGGAAAATGGAAATACATACTAGAGGTAGAAATATTATGGATAAGCTAAGCTGGGAAGAATTTAGAAACCTCGTGATAGAAAAATACTGCCCGTACAATGAAATAGAAAAATTGGAAGCTGAATTCCTAGCATTAGAAATGAAAGGATCTGCACACCGGGAATACACTGATAGGTACACTGAACTATCCAGGTTAGTACCACACCTGATAATCCCGGAATCTAAAAGAATAGGAAGGTATATTTGGGGATTAGTGCCACAAATAAGAGGATTAGTGAAGTCTGCTAGAACCAAAACCTTCCAGGAAGCAGTAATCCTGTCAGGAAGTCTGACAGATGAAATGATCAGGAATGGATCATTAGGTCACCAACAGGTAGGAGAAAAAAGGAAATGGACTGAAAACCATTCTGGAAAGAGATTTGGTGAAAGTTCTCAGAAAAGAATAACCCGATCTCCACCAAGAAACTTTTTGGGAACAACTCAAGAAAAGGAAGTAGAAAAACCACCACAGTGCAATATCTGTCAGAGATATCATACAGGAAACTGTATGACAGTGGTGTGTTATAACTGTAAAAGGAAGGGACATGTTTCCCGAGACTGTAGAAACCCTACTAGCAACAAAACCGTCTGCTTTCAATGTGGAAGTGAAAGTCATTTCCGGAACGAATGTCCACAACGAAAGGGTAAGGCTCCAGCTAACCAGAACAACCCTCGGGGAAGAGCTTTTGTGATACAAGCTGATGAAGCTTGTCATGAACCAGAAGTAGTTACGGGTACGTTCCTTATCAATAACCAGTACGCTAAAGTATTATTTGATACAGGAGCAACCCGCAGTTTTATCTCACATACTCTTAGACCACCAATTAGTCTAACGTCTGAAAAAAAAAATTACGTGACATTTATGTGATAGAATTAGCTGATGGTAAGATAATTGAAGCTGATGAAATCATTCCTAATTGCATCTTAAAATTTAGATGAGTACTGTTTTGATATAACTCTGATACCTATTAAATTAGGAGGATTTGATATTGTAGTAGGAATGGATTGGTTAAGTGCAAATCATGTTAAAATCATTTGTGATAAGAAAATGATTAAGGTTCCTTTGAATAAGGAAAACAAAATTCTCTGCATTTATGGTGATAAGCCATGCAATACGGTGAAACTGATTACTTGTGAAAAAGCACGAAAATACCTTAACAAGAATTGTTTAGCATTCTTGGCTCATATTGTTGATACACAACTTGATAAGGAAAATTTGAAAAGTGTTCCTGTTATAAATGAATATGCTGATGTGTTCCCTGATGAATTACCTGGATTACCACCCCCTCGTCAGGTGGAGTTTAAAATAGGATTGATACCAGGAACAACCCCTATTGCCAAAGCATCTTATCGTTTAGCACCAACTGAGATGAAAGAACTTATGACTCAGTTACAGGAATTATTAGATAAAGGATGCATACGTCCTAGTGTATCCCCTTGGGGAGCACCAGTCCTATTTGTTAAAAAGAAGGATGGAACCTTTAGAGTGTGTATTGATTATAGGGAACTTAATAAGGTTACCATAAAAAAATAGATATCCACTCCTTAGAATTGATGATCTGTTTGATCAATTACAGGGATCTAGTTATTTCTCAAAAATAGACTTAAGATCTGGATATCATCAATTAAGAGTACAGGAAGATGATATTTCTAAGACTGCATTCAGAATTAGGTACGGACATTATGAGTTTCTTGTAATGCCATTTAGGTTAACTAATATTCAGATAATTTGATTAATTGCATAGATATTGGGTAATGGGTTTTGGTGAATCATGGAGGATAATGGCTAGAACATTATAATTGCAATAAATAAGCAATGACACCTGATGTATTGCAAAATACATTGGTTATTCATGCATATTTTGTTTAGTTTTTATTTGTTTAGCGTCGTTTTCCTTTAGAATAGATAAACTTTTGTTTTTATTTTATTTTGCAGGCCTTGTGGGTTAAAAAAAGCCTAAATAAACGGAAATACAAGAAGAAACGAGTCGCGAAGCGATACGCGAGATCACAAGCTGAAAGGAAGTCAATATCTGAAACTAGGATCAGCTGGCTGGGCGCGACCCGTTTTACATATCCTCTCGTGGCCCGCGAGAGAGTGTGCAAGAAGTGGGTGTTTGCTTTAACAAGGTGGCGGGTGGCGACCGGAATTATAAAGCCTCTCGCGCCCCGCGAGAGGCCCGTATCTGCAGAAAGGTCGTAATTTTCTTGTTTTTAACCTACTTAAGCCCTATTGAAGAGGGGAAGAACCCTAATCACGAAAGAGGCAGTTCTTGGACGATTGGGAGAGCAAAAATTGAGTCATTTTGAAGTATTCGGAGCATCCGGTTCGAAGATTGAAGGCAAGGAAGCATTCGGGTCGACCTCGTGACGTTCGGGTGTCTTTATTTTCATTCTCTTTTCGTCTTAGATGTTTCGTTTCATTGTTTCAACTTTACTTTTGATTGAAACCGCAATTATGAGCGGCTAGACACTTTGTTACTACCTAGATTGGATGATTGATTGTTAAAGTTATGATTTTTATGGGATTCTTATGAAAACCTTGGTAATCTTTGAATTGTAAGAATAGTTGGCTCTTTAATTGAATGCATATGAGTATTTGAATGAGTTTGGTTGTCGTTTATTTGCTTTACATAACTCTTGGTGACGGTCTTTATCACATAATAGAGTTGTGTTAGGTCTTGAGTTTTGGTGATTGTCTATGTCACATAATAAATTTAGGATCTTTAATGTTGAATGTACAATAGACTTTAAAAGCAATTAATCGGTAATCTTACTAATTCAAGTGTTTTGCTAATCTCATAATCTGTGAGGTGCGAGTTTATTGGTAGATCTAAGTCATTAAGCTGCAAGGCAGGAGCTTCTGTGAGGGAGTGGCCTTTTGATTAATGTCTAGCAAGTTCAATTAATAGAGTTCAACTTACCTTGATTTAGATCCCGTGAAGGAGTGAATCACATAGGTACTTTCATAGACCCATTAGACATCTCGTGAGAGTGAGTCTAGCATCCGGTAGTTACACTAATCTTAGGATGTCACTTTAGTACTCTTGAGAGTGATTAGGAGGCTTTAGGCGTCCCAAAAGGTGAAAACTTTAAGATCCCGGTTCCCCAAAGTTTATAATTTCCCAAACCAATCATCTCTAAACAAAATCAGGATTCCAATCTAGGTAGTGCCTTTCTATCATCCAAGTTAAGTTGTTCTTAATTCGTGCCTTTAGTTATTTCTAGTTTTCAATTACTTGTCTTTTGTAGGAATTGTTAGACAACCCCCCTTTTTTCAAGAACAAAACAAACAGTCCGTGTCTTTTTAGACTAGATCGAGTTAATTATTGCAATACATTAGAGTCTTGTGGATTCGATATCCGGACTTACTTTAGCTATACTAGAGTCGACCGGTACACTTGCCGGTTAGTAGTTTAGTGTCATTTAGTAAGTCTAGAGTATTACTTAGTGTCTAGAATAGGGTTAATTTAAGTCGTTTTTACTAAATTACTTTCTGCACATCAAGTTTTTGGCGCCGTTGCCGGGGACTCTTAGCAATTGCGTTAATTAGCTTGTTCTAGTTTTGTTTTACTATTCTGTGTCTATTTTGTTTGTTTTTCCTTTTGTTTGGTTTATTCTTTGCAATTTTTATTAATTTTTATTACTTTGTTTGCTATTCTTGAGTTGCAGTACATGCCACATACCCGATCGAAGGGACCACCACCGACACATACAGCTGATTCCGCGCTCTCTTCCGTCAGATCAGGGGTAAGTACTTCTACTTCAAGTTTAAACTTTCCTACCTCTATTCCACCCTCGAAACCATCCATCTTTGATAGCACCCCACAAACCTCACCCAAGTCCACACCAAACTCTACACCACCCATTTCCGCACCTACTAGTCCTAAAGCCAATCCTTTACCAATGGGAGACCGTAGAACCATCCACCAGCAATCTACCCAGGGTTTTACAGGAGTTAATTCTCCAATCACTTGCCCTCAGATTGCCAATGAAAACTCTTGGCAAATCCCATCCTACATCATGACTGCGATCACCAATTCATGCCAATTCCATGGACGTGATGATGAGGATGCACCTGCTCATATTGCCGCCTGACCCGCATCTGTGGTACCTTCAAGATTCAAGGTGCCAATGATGATGCAATCTTTCTCCAGTTGTTTCCTTTCTCACTAGCGGGACGAGCAGCCACTTGGCTTGACTCGCAGCCTGCTGGGACTTTCACTACTTGGACAGGCCTTCGCCAAGGGTTTCTGAACAAGTATTTCCCACCTGCAAAAGCATCCAGGCTCCGTGACCAGATCCACTCATTTCGTATGGAGCCAGATGAGCCTTACTATCTTGCTTGGGAGCGGTTCCAAAACCTACTTAGCAAATGCTCCCAACATGGTTTATCTGATTGGGCCCTTGTAGAGAAATTCTACAATGGTCTCACTTATGAAACGAAGGCCCGTTTTGATACTTCTGCAGGAGGGCACATGATGGGAAAGAAAACTGTAGACGAGTGCCTTGAACTTTTTGAGAGTTTTGCCCAGTCTGAGTATGAGCAACGGTCAATTACTAGGAATTTCACTCCTTCCTCGAGCCAACCCTCGTCTTCACGGGGTGTTCACCAAGTCACCTTGGATACTTAGGTGGCTGCTGCTTTAGAAAACCTGACAAGAGAAATGAAAGAGCTTAAGGCTAAGGTTGATAAGTGTGAGATATGTCGGGGAGGTCATGGTACGTTAGAGTGCCCCTTGCTCAACCAGGAGCAAGTAGATTTCATAGGAGGTCAGAACCAAGGACCCACTAACCCCTTTGGTACTCGTTTTAATTCAGGTTCTAGGTTCAACAATAACTTTAGGTCTTCAGGAAACCCCCCCGGATTCCATTCCAATCAACAATATAATTCCGGGCAGGGTCAGTTTGCTCCTAGGAATTCAGGAACTAATTCAAGTGGGGATGGTGGGAACGGTTTGGGTGAAATAAAAGACTTGTTGACACAGTTAGTTGCTAAGGATGCCGCCACTCAGAAAACTCTTGCTGAACATGATCTTATTCTGAAAAACCAACAGTCAGCTTTTCAGGATCTCCAGAGAACAGTAGTCGACCTTGCTAGGAGGATAGACGAGAAACCCCCATGTACTTTTTCATCTAGTTCTAGTACATAAACCCGCATGCACATGTTAAGGCAATCACCACTAGATCGGGTAAGCAGTTAGGGGAGGTAGAGTCACATGACAGAAAGGTAGAAGATATTGGGGAGAGAGAAGAGGAAGTAGAGATAGAGGGTCCTAGGGTCCAGAGCACTATTAGGGATCGCCCACCAATTTTAGACCCAACCCTGAGATAGATCTTTCTAGAGTCCCATATCCTGATCGTGTCCGCCATCAGAAATATTCTAGGGAGTATAGGTACTTTCTTGATTTGTTCAAGCAGATCAAGATAAATCTTCCATTCATAGAGGTTCTCCAATGCATGCCCAAGTATGCTAAGTTCGTGAAGGACATCCTCAAGAACAAAGCAAAGCTTGGAGAACTTTCTAATGTTGATCTTACTGGTGAGTGTTCTGCAGTGGTGATGAACAAGCTTCCAGAGAAGCTGTCTGATCCGGGAGTCTTCACCATCCCGTGTCTCTTTGGTAGCAATATTCATAACCACGCATTAGCTGATCTAGGTGCTAGCATTAATTTGATGCCTTATTCGATTTATGAGAAGCTAGGCCTAGGTGAACTTACACCGACGCGCATGACACTCTCTCTTACTGATAGTTCTGTTAAGTATCCTCGGGGAATCATAGAGAACTTGCTTGTTAAGATTGATAGATTTGTCTTCCCCGTGGATTTCGTTGTTCTAGACATGGAGGCTGATGCGAATGTGCCTATCATTCTTGGACGTCCTTTCCTTCGTACAGCTAAGGCCAATATTGATGTCTTTAAGGGCACCATTGTACTTCACTTAGGAGATGAGGAAGTCACATTCCATGTGACTGACTCTATTAGGAGTCCAAGTAGTGTTAAGGAAGTTGTGAGATCCATTAGTTCTAGTGAGAGTGAGGTAACTGAAAAGTCTAAGGAGTCTGAGTCTTGGGAGCTTGAGTTTGCTGGAGAGTTAGAAGGTCTGCCTGAGTATGTTAAAGAGGGTGAGTTTGATGCTGAGAGAGACCTTGCTGAGTTAGAGGCACTGATGGCTGATATACCTCCTGAGATAGTGAACCTTACACCTATAGAAAAACCTAAGTGTGGGGATGTTTCTGTGGTTAGTAAACCTAGGTCTGATCAACCCACTCTAGAGTCTGAGTCTAGTTTAGATCAGGAGGATGCATTCATTAGAGAGACGTGTTGGGATAGGCTAGTGACTTTAAGAGGTTCTACTGTGATTGATGGTGGGGCTGGTACATGGGATCTATTTGATCCTCCATGATTTTGCTAGAGTTATAGATCTTTAGGAGGATCCCATGTGTAGAGTATTGCATATTATTTGCTTGTTTGCTTTGTCTTATATCTTTTTATTTTGTTCAGTAAGTCTTTTATTTTATTTGTTTGAGTCAGTATTTTGAGTCTTTTTGTGTCAGTGTTATGCTGCTCGGGTTGTGCTTTTGTTTTGGTTATGTAGGTTTGGATACGTACCACCCGTACTCAATCTCCATTCGGGTGAATCTGGAGCTGTTGGCTAGAGTATGAAGGATGATCCGATGCGTGAGGGTGCTAGCTGCGAATGGAATGCTATATAGCTAGTGGGAACGGTTTGGAGGTGAACACGTTCCTTTTATCCTTTTGTGTTTTTTATTTATTTGTTTTAGTGTATTTCTGTCTCTGCATTGAGGACAATGCAAGTTTTAAGTGTGGGGATGGGAAATATGAGTCATAGTTGTTGCTTTGGTTTTTAGCTTAGTGGTTTTAAAATAATAATAATAATAATAATAATAATAAAATAAAAAAATAAAAAAATTTAATATATATTGTTTCTTGAAAGAAGTTTTTTGCATCTAAATGGAAGATGATATAATTACCGGATTTCGTGATCTCTGAAAAGTTAAAACAATCTTGTTTTCTGAAAAAAAAAACAAAAGGGGTATGTGATTAGGATGAGTTGGTAGGCCCAACCGGTTTTGAAAAATCCCCTTAAGTGTTTAATTAATCACACCTTAAGAAATGCTTAGAAATCTCGTGGGTTATCATCTTGGGAGTATACGGTAAGGCTGAAAACTGCTAATATAGTGAAAAAGGGCCATTGAAAGTCCACCCTAGGATTGTGCAATTGGTGAAACATGAAAGCAACACGATAAAAAAAAAAAAAAAAAAAAAAAAAAAATTGACAAAGCCTATGGTGTTGCTCAAGGGGATGGTGACTCAGTGGGCAACAGCCCTCTAGGTGGAGTCTTATGAAAAAAAAATATATATATATATATAAAAATAAATAAATAAATAAATAAAAATAAAAGCATTTCCGGGTCTATGGTGTTGTTCATTGGGATGGTGACTCAGCGGATAACAGCCCTCTAGGACGAGATGTGAAAAACAAATAAAATAAATTGCTCATGAGAATCCATTATTCGTTCCAGGTTGGTATTTAAACCTGGAGGGGTGTGTACAGAAAATGGTAGGGCAGTCCCTGTACCTTATAAGCTTGAAGTGGGACTAGGTTGAGTCGTGTGCGTCCAAGTGTGAGACCCATAGATTTTAAAATCAACGAACTTGAACATAAAACTTTACACGAAGGGGGTTTGATGAGTCGGTGGTTGGGTTTAGGTGGATTACAATACCGGCAATCGTAGTCACATCCTTTATGTGTTTGTTTATCTATATTGTTTGATGTTTGACTTTATAGAGAACTTGCCTTTCCGGTTATGATTCCATTGCAAATTAACTATTTTTCGAGGACGAAAAAAGGATAAGTGTGGGGATATTTGATGTATTGCAAAATACATCGGTTATTCATGCATATTTTATTTAGTTTTTATTTGTTTAGCGTCGTTTTCCTTTAGAACAGATAAACTTTTGTTTTATTTTATTTTGCAGGCCTTGTGGGTTAAAAAGAGCCTAAATAAACGGAAATACAAGAAGAAATGAGTCGCGAAGCGATACGCGAGATCACAAGCTGAAAGGAAGTCAATATCTGAAACTAGGATCAGCTGGCGGGGCGCGACCCGTTTTACATACCCTCTCGCGGCCCGCGAGAGAGTGTGCGAGAAGTGGGTGTTTGCTTTAACAAGGTGGCGGGTGGCGACCGGAATTATAAAGCCTCTCGCGCCCCGCGAGAGGCCCGTATCTGCAGAAAGGTCGTAATTTTCTTGTTTTTAACCTACTTAAGCCCTATTGAAGAGGGGAAGAACCCTAATCACGAAAGAGGCAGTTCTTGGACGATTGGGAGAGCAAAAATTGAGTCATTTTGAAGTATTCGGAGCATCCGGTTCGAAGATTGAAGGCAAGGAAGCATTCGGGTCGACCTCGTGACGTTCGGGTGTCTTTATTTTCATTCTCTTTTCGTCTTAGATGTATCGTTTCATTGTTTCAACTTTACTATTGATTGAAACCGCAATTATGAGCGGCTAGACACTTTGTTACTACCTAGATTGGATGATTGATTGTTAAAGTTATGATTTTTATGGGATTCTTATGAAAACCTTGGTAATCTTTGAATTGTAAGAATAGTTGGCTCTTTAATTGAATGCATATGAGTATTTGAATGAGTTTGGTTGTCGTTTATTTGCTTTACATAACTCTTGGTGACGGTCTTTATCACATAATAGAGTTGTGTTAGGTCTTGAGTTTTGGTGATTGTCTATGTCACATAATAAATTTAGGATCTTTAATGTTGAATGTACAATAGACTTTAAAAGCAATTAATCGGTAATCTTACTAATTCAAGTGTTTTGCTAATCTCATAATCTGTGAGGTGCGAGTTTATTGGTAGATCTAAGTCATTAAGCTGCAAGGCAGGAGCTTCTGTGAGGGAGTGGCCTTTTGATTAATGTCTAGCAAGTTCAATTAATAGAGTTCAACTTACCTTGATTTAGATCCCGTGAAGGAGTGAATCACATAGGTACTTTCATAGACCCATTAGACATCTCGTGAGAGTGAGTCTAGCATCCGGTAGTTACACTAATCTTAGGATGTCACTTTAGTACTCTTGAGAGTGATTAGGAGGCTTTAGGCGTCCCAAAAGGTGAAAACTTTAAGATCCCGGTTCCCCAAAGTTTATAATTTCCCAAACCAATCATCTCTAAACAAAATCAGGATTCCAATCTAGGTAGTGCCTTTCTATCATCCAAGTTAAGTTGTTCTTAATTCGTGCCTTTAGTTATTTCTAGTTTTCAATTACTTGTCTTTTGTAGGAATTGTTAGACAACCCCCCTTTTTTCAAGAACAAAACAAACAGTCCGTGTCTTTTTAGACTAGATCGAGTTAATTATTGCAATACATTAGAGTCTTGTGGATTCGATATCCGGACTTACTTTAGCTATACTAGAGTCGACCGGTACACTTGCCGGTTAGTAGTTTAGTGTCATTTAGTAAGTCTAGAGTATTACTTAGTGTCTAGAATAGGGTTAATTTAAGTCGTTTTTACTAAATTACTTTCTGCACATCAACACCTGGCCACTGTTATTTCTTGTCTATTAATACTATTATGTTCTGGATCATAATCCCTCATGTGATACTAAATCCCTGCTCCCTGCATTGAAAATTTTGGACACAAAACCTATCTAAAAATATCTCCCTCTAAAGAAATCTTTCGGTTTAGGAAATCCAGTAAGTTGAACCCTAGGTACATTGGTCCATTTAAAGTTATTGATAAAAATTTGTCCTGTAGCATATAAGTTGGAATTATCACAGGAATTAAGTGAAGTACACAATATTTTTCACATATCCAACCTCAAGAAATGCCTAAACAACAAACCCTCGAGATACCAATTCAAGAAATACAGGTAGATAGACAACTGCATTTTATAGAAGAACCAATAGCCATTGTGGGAAAGGGAGGATGGAATCAAGAAAAAGTACCCTCACCTGTTCAGAGGTAATACTTAATTAAGTTTTCTAAGCACACTCCACTGAATTTCGGGACGAAATTCTTTTAACGGGGGGAGAATGTGACAACCCTAAAATTTTTATTTCGATTATACTAAGTTATATTTGGAAGTTTACGTATGCATGTTTGCATGCAGTCTATATATTATTATATTACGTATGCATGTGTATTTCTACATTCTAGACTCATACCTATGTGTATATATGTACAAATTTACATATGCATGTATATATATGCATAGGATTTGCGTGTGCATGCATATATATACGAACACATGAAATGTGTTGTGTACTTATGAATGGTTAAGCATGTATATATGTTTACTTATGTATGTATATGATATAAGTCACTTATGCATAAATCTATGAGTATATATGTACATATTAAAACTAAATTAAAACAAATTCTAAATTTAAAACCTAAAACTAATATCATACACAAAAACAACCTAAATCACTACCATCCTAAAACTATTAACCCAACCCACCCTATATCCCTCAATTTAAACCAATACCCGAAATCCACACATACATATATATATATATATATAGATCACCTATAGATACGGGTATGTATATGTGTACATATTAACACATCAAAATTTAACTAAATCCTAAAAACTAAAACCTACAACTACCAACCCAAACCACCAAAGAAACATCACTCGAAAACTAACCCAAATCACTACCCTCGGTTACCTTTTGCTACACCACTCCCGAAACCACTAAACCACCACCTAAATTACTCATATGACTAGGAAAGCTAGTCTTACTTTTCTTCCTTGCCAAAACCGCCAACAATGTAAATAATTTCTTGCTTTCACACTTTGATAAAGAGGTGGCAGCCCCCAAGCCTCACTCGGTTTTCTTGAGACATTCACACACAAAACAAGATTGCCACCTTGCATGGCTAGTGGATGATTCATCCAAGCTACCATTTCACCGCCTCCCTTCACCTTAATAAACCTTTCATTCGCAAGAAAACACACACCAAACCATTACCTTGCTCTCTTTCTCTCTCGGATCCTTGTAAACAAACAACCATCACCTCCACCCGATCACCACCATCCTCAATCATCTTTTGCCTTCTCCCTCTCTCGAATACCAACACTAATCACCACCACCAACCTGCCCCACAACCCCCTCTCACTATCGGTTACAACATCAACAACAACAACCCTACAACCACAAACACAAACACCCATAAACACACGCACCACCAGCACTTACCATCACCATCCACGACCATCACCACCTTGTTCTCGGATTCAAGAAGCTGAAACATCATCAAGATCATCATCAAAAGGTGATAAAAGGTTTTTGTTACATATATGTTACAAAACCTATATGTATACATATTAGTTGGTGTTCAAACACCAAAACTCATTCTTAAAGTTTTGATTCATGAATCATGAGTATGAGTTGCTAAAACTCAGAAACTTATGATTAAAAACACATGTATCTTAAATTTACAAGTTAGTATAGTAATTTTTAAGAAAAATCAAATAAATATTAAATGAAAGCGATTGTGGGAATAAACATTGAAAAATTCTTGTTTTTATACTGAAATATGAAACTGGAAACTTTGATAAAGTTTTGATAAGTGAAATAATTTATATAAATTATTTTATAATGGAAAATAGAGGAAAATATCAAAAATAGAAATAAATTCGGGAAAATTCTGATAAATTTACAGAATGATTCTTTTGAGGTATAAAAGTCTCTGAAATTATTTCAGAATTTTATTCCTTATTATATTTAAGATATGAATTTTTATACGTTCTGCAGTAAATAAATCATAATAAATATTTAAAGTAAATTATAAATTCTGATAAAATCATAGATGAAATATTAAATCATATACTACAGAATATATAATTTTCATTACTTATGGAACAGTATAAATATTTTCTAAATATTATGATTATTTTGAAAATTACAGAAACTATTCTGTTTTGATTTGGACTTTGAGATAATTATATGATGCTTAAATATATATAAGAAATCTTCTTTTAAATTTTGGGAATTTATTTTTAACAGAAGGTATTTTAATCAATTATGTGAATGGTATAAAATTACAGTAAATAATCTGTGAAGATTTGGATGCTATGAAAATTATGTGATGTTACTGACTTTGTGGAAAAAATTTATGAATTTATGAGGAATTATTGGACAACAGTGGGTATTTTGATGAATATTGGGAATATTGTGAGATTTATATAAAATAATTGGTTGGGAATTTGAAGTTAAAAAATTTATGGGAAGCTACAAACTGTCTAATTAGATTCTATAAAATTTTGGTGATTTTTGGACATCAATAGCAATATTTTGTAATTTTTGAGAAGTTTATAGATTAAAGAATTTTTAGAGGCCCGAAAGTGTTTCTATTAACCATTTACAATCAATGAAAACCAGAAAAAAATATATTTGAAGTATTATCTAACACTGTGAACTATCTTATTAGGTTCAAGTGGGAAGACACGGTGAGTTCATAGCCCCATTTTCAACCATTTGGTATTCCGTAACGTTTTGGGGGAAAAGTATACTTCTGGGTTGATGTGTTATTTTGAAAATATTTTGTTTGCTTACTGTCATTTGCGACACAACCATTAGTTCGAATGAGGAACCGGTCGATAATATTAGTAGCGCTACATAGGAGGATATTTGTACCAACCGGATGAGGGTTGCTACTATTTTCCTGCATGTAACCGAATGGGGGTTAGGATGTAATATTATCTGATTCTTATTATTTCGTGACAGTATGATTATGTTGTGAGCAGGTTTGGTTGTAATTTTGGTTAACACATCAACAAAATATTTGTTTGGATTAAACCTATATTCTCACCAACATTTTTGTTGACTGGTTTAAGTGTACTTTTTCAGGAAATAAGTAACACCTTTGATTTCAGCTTTGAAGTTCATAATGGTTGGGGCGAAGTCGTAGGACGGGTCTGTGTAGATTTTAGACATGCTGTAATTTAGTTGTAATTGATTACATCAATTTTGGTATATTATGTAAGAAAATGTAATCTCGAATATTAAGTAATAAAAAGCATGTCTGTATTATGTTTCGATTATATCGGTGTTTATTTAATATAAACCACTGCACTCTGATAAAAGCTAGTCACATTCCATCCGTCTCGTTCACGCTTTCGCCGGGATGTGACAGGTTGATATCAGAGCCATTGGTTATAGAAAATTAGTTATTTTAAGTAAATAACTAGACTATAACCATAAGCTCAAAAGATACTTTATGATTTTATGTGAATTTATGTGAATTATGTGAAATTTCATGATTTTATGTTTAAGGTTTTAACAAAACCTTCATAACTATTTGACTAACTCTTTTTGTGAAACCTTGTTAAGAAATTTTGCAGTATGAATCCGGATAGTTATCATTATGAAACCGACCCTTCAGAAGAACCATACCATAGCAGCCCTAAAGAAATAGTGCCTGAATCAGAACCATAGCAGGATATAAATGTTTCCCCAACTGGAATGGAGAATACCTCAAGGTTTTATGTTAGACGTGCATCAGTGCAAAAAGGAGGATATACCATTATAACTCCTAGGAAAAAGGTAAAACGTGGAAACAGGTTTAGAGCTATACCAACTGAGGATATAGAGACACAACCTCCTGATTCTCCCCTAAATAAAGATAAAGTTATTAAACCAGAGTTAGATCAGGTAAAAACAGCTCGACAGACTCTTAAGAAACTTAAGAAGATACAGCTGGGAATTTGGAAAATCCAAAAAGACATTAAGAAGCTCAAGACACCCAAGCAAAGTCTTTTTACCAGGATGTGGAAATGGTTCGGTAGAAACTAATAGTTATGGTTTAAGTTGTTAGAATAAAATGAAATAAGAGCTTAACTGATATATGTATTTTGTGTTAACATGTTTATTTGATCTATGTTAGATAAATTTTGTGTTAAGATATTTATCTGCAATACTAACATTGAAATTCACTATAGTAAATCATGCCGCCAAAAAGAAACCCTCAGCCTGTCAGGAGAACAGCTCGAGTAGGGCGACCCAGGACCAGACTCGGGGAAGAAACACCCGTAAACCCTTATATCAATGAAAATGATAGGATATCCCAGATAGTAGCCCAACAACTAGAAGCTACCCTACCTACCCTAATTACCCAACTCCAACAAAATCTGAATATTGGAACTACCTCAAACCCACCAGCAGGACCTGAAAATATGAATCTAGAAGAAAGACAAGAAGAAGAAATCCTAAATGGAATGTCCAAAGGATGCTCCCACAAAACCTTTATGTCCTGTAGACCTCAGGAATTTGATGGAAAAGGTGGAGCAGTACAAGCTTTGAGATGGTTAGATGACATAGAAGGAGTTCTGGAAATCAGCAACTGTGCTGAAAATCTCAAAACACTGTTTGCTTCACATTCCTTAAAAGGAGAAGCACAATCCTGGTGGAAAATGGAAATACATACTAGAGGTAGAAATATTATGGATAAGCTAAGCTGGGAAGAATTTAGAAACCTCGTGATAGAAAAATACTGCCCGTACAATGAAATAGAAAAATTGAAAGCTGAATTCCTAGCATTAGAAATGAAAGGATCTGCACACCGGGAATACACTGATAGGTACAATGAACTATCCAGGTTAGTACCACACCTGATAACCCCGGAATCTAAAAGAATAGGAAGGTATATTTGGGGATTAGTGCCACAAATAAGAGGATTAGTGAAATCTGCTAGAACCAAAACCTTCCAGGAAGCAGTAATCCTGTCAGGAAGTCTGACAGATGAAATGATCAGGAATGGATCATTAGGTCACCAACAGGTAGGAGAAAAAAAGAAATGGACTGAAAACCATTCTGGAAAGAGATTTGGTGAAAGTTCTCAGAAAAGAATAACCCGATCTCCACCAAGAAACTTTTTGGGAACAACTCAAGAAAACGAAGTAGAAAAACCACCACAGTCCAATATCTGTCAGAGATATCATACAGGAAACTGTATGACAGTGGTGTGTTATAACTGTAAAAGGAACAGACACGTTTCTCGAGACTGTAGAAACCCTACTAGCAACAAAACCGTCTGCTTTCAATGTGGAAGTGAAAGTCATTTCCGGAACGAATGTCCACAACGAAAGGGTAAGGCTCCAGCTAACCAAAACAACCCTCGGGGAAGAGCTTTTGTGATACAAGCTGATGAAGCTTGTCATGAACCAGAAGTAGTTACGGGTACGTTCCTTATCAATAACCAGTATGCTAAAGTATTATTTGATACAGGAGCAACCCGCAGTTTTATCTCACATACTCTTAGACCACCAATTAGTCTAACGTCTGAAAAAAAAATTACGTGACATTTATGTGATAGAATTAGCTGATGGTAAGATAATTGAAGCTGATGAAATCATTCCTAATTGCATCTTAAAATTTAGATGAGTACTGTTTTGATATAACTCTGATACCTATTAAATTAGGAGGATTTGATATTGTAGTAGGAATGGATTGGTTAAGTGCAAATCATGTTGAAATCATTTGTGATAAGAAAATGATTAAGGTTCCTTTGAATAAGGAAAACAAAATTCTCTGCATTTATGGTGATAAGCCATGCAATACGGTGAAACTGATTACTTGTGAAAAAGCATGAAAATACCTTAACAAGAATTGTTTAGCATTCTTGGCTCATATTGTTGATACACAACTTGATAAGGAAAATTTGAAAAGTGTTCCTGTTATAAATGAATATGCTGATGTGTTCCCTGATGAATTACCTGGATTACCACCCCCTCGTCAGGTGGAGTTTAAAATAGGATTGATACCAGGAACAGCCCCTATTGCCAAAGCACCTTATCGTTTAGCACCAACTGAGATGAAAGAACTTATGACTCAGTTACAGGAATTATTAAATAAAGGATGCATACGTCCTAGTGTATCCCCTTGGGGAGCACCCGTCCTATTTGTTAAAAAGAAGAATGGAACCTTTAGAGTGTGTATTGATTATAGGGAACTTAATAAAGTTACCATAAAAAAATAGATATCCACTCCTTAGAATTGATGATCTGTTTGATCAATTACAGGGATCTAGTTATTTCTCAAAATAGACTTAAGATCTAGATATCATCAATTAAGAGTACAGGAAGATGATATTTCTAAGACTGCATTCAGAATTAGGTACGGACATTATGAGTTTCTTGTAATGCCATTTAGGTTAACTAATATTCAGATAATTTGATTAATTGCATAGATATTGGGTAATGGGTTTTGGTGAATCATGGAGGATAATGGCTAGAACATTATAATTGTAATAAATAAGCAATGACACCTGGCCATTGTTATTTCTTGTCTATTAATACTATTATGTTCTGGATCATAATCCCTCATGTGAATACTAAATCCCTGCTCCCTGCATTGAAATTTTGGAGACAAACCTATCTAAATCCAGTAAGTTGAACCCTAGGTACATTGGTCCATTTAAAGTTATTGATAAAAATTTTTCCTGTAGCATATAAGTTGGAATTATCACAGGAATTAAGTGAAGTACACAACACTTTTTCACATATCCAACCTCAAGAAATGCCTAAACAACGAAACCCTCGAGATACCAATTCAAGAAATACAGGTAGATAGACAACTGCATTTTATAGAAGAACCAATAGCTATTGTGGGAAAGGGAAGATGGAATCAAGAAAAAGTACCCTCACCTGTTCAGAGGTAATACTTAATTAAGTTTTCTAAGCACACTCCACTGAATTTCGGGACGAAATTCTTTTAACGGGGGGAGAATGTGACAACCCTAAAATTTTTATTTCGATTATACTAAGTTATATTTGGAAGTTTACGTATGCATGTTTGCATGCATGTCTATATATTATTATATTACGTATGCATGTGTATTTCTACATTCGAGACTCATACCTATGTGTATATATGTACAAATTTACGTATGCATGTATATATATGCATAGGATTTGCGTGTGCATGCATATATATACGAACACATGAATGTGTTGTGTACTTATGAATGGTTAAGCATGTATATATGTTTACTTATGTATGTATATGATATAAGTCACTTATGCATAAATCTATGAGTATATATGTACATATTAAAACTAAATTAAAACAAATTCTAAATTTAAAACCTAAAACTAATATCACACACAAAAACAACCTAAATCACTACCATCCTAAAACTATTAACCCAACCCACCCTATATCCCTCAATTTAAACCAATACCCGAAATCCACACATACATATATATATATATAGATCACCTATAGATACGGGTATGTATATGTGTACATATTAACACATCAAAATTTAACTAAATCCTAAAAACTAAAACCTACAACTACCAACCCAAACCACCAAAGAAACATCACTCGAAAACTAACCCAAATCACTACCCTCGGTTACCTTTTGCTACACCACTCCCGAAACCACTAAACCACCACCTAAATTACTCATATGACTAGGTAAGCTAGTCTTACTTTTCTTCCTTGCCAAAACCGCCAATAATGTAAATAATTTCTTGCTTTCACACTTTGATAAAGAGGTGGCAGCCCCCTAGCCTCCCTCGGTTTTCTTGAGACATTCACACACAAAAAAGATTGCCACCTTGCATGGCTAGTGGATGATTCATCCAAGCTACCATTTCACCGCCTCCCTTCACCTTAATAAACCTTTCATTCGCAAGAAAACACACACCAAACCATCACCTTGCTCTCTTTCTCTCTCGGATCCTTGTAAACAAACAACCATCACCTCCACCCGATCACCACCATCCTCAATCATCTTCTGCCTTCTCCCTCTCTCGAATACCAACACTAATCACCACCACCAACCTACCCCACAACCCCCTCTCACTATCGGTTACAACATCAACAACAACAACCCTACAACCACAAACACAAACACCCATAAACACACGCACCACCAGCACTTACCATCACCATCCACAACCATCACCACCTTGTTCTCGGATTCAAGAAGCTGAAACATCATCAAGATCATCATCAAAAGGTGATAAAAGGTTTTTGTTACATATATGTTACAAAACCTATATGTATACATATTAGTTGGTGTTCAAACACCAAAACTCATTCTTAAAGTTTTGATTCATGAATCATGAGTAATGAGTTGCTAAAACTCAGAAACTTATGATTAAAAACACATGTATCTTAAATTTACAAGTTCGTATAGTAATTTTTAAGAAAAATCAAATAAATATTAAATGAAAGCGATTGTGGGAATAAACATTGAAAATTCTTGTTTTTATACTGAAATATGAAACTGGAAACTTTGATAAAGTTTTGATAAGTGAAATAATTTTTATAAATTATTTTATAATGGAAAATAGAGGAAAATATCAAAAATAGAAATAAATTCGGGAAAATTCTGATAAATTTACAGAATGATTATTTTGAGGTATAAAAGTCTCTGAAATTATTTCAGAATTTTATTCCTTAATATATTTAAGATATGAATTTTTATACTTTCTACAGTAAATAAATCATAATAAATACTTAAAGTAAATTATAAATTCTAATAAAATCATAGATGAAATATTAAATTATATAATACAGAATATATAATTTTCATGATTTATGGAACAGTATAAATATTTTTCTAAATATTATGATTATTGTGAAAATTACAGAAACTATTCTGTTTTGATTTGGACTTTGAGATAATTATATGATGCTTAAATATATATAAGAAATCTTCTGTTAAATTTTGGGAATTTATTTTGAACAGAAGGTATTTTTAAGCAATTATGTGAATGTTATAAAATTTACAGTAAATAATTTGTGAAGATTTGGATGCTATAAAATTATGTGATGTTACTGACTTTGTGAAAAAATTTTATGAATTTATGAGGAATTATTGGACAACAGTGGGTATTTGATGAATATTGGGAATATTGTGAGATTTATATAAAATAATTGGTTGTGAATTTGAAGTTGTAAAATTTATGGGAAGCTACAAACTGTCTAAATTAGATTCTATAAAATTTTGGTGATTTTTGGACATCAGTAGCAATATTTTGTGATTTTTGAGAAGTTTATGGATTAAAGAATTTTTAGAGGCCCGAAAGTGTTTCTATTAACCATTTACAGTCAATGAAAACCAGAAAAAAATATATTTGAAGTATTGTCTAACACTGTGAACTAAGTATTGTCTAATACTGTGAACTATCTTATTAGGTTCAAGTGGGAAGACACGGTGAGTTCATAGCCCCATTTTCAACCATTTGGTATTCCGTAACGTTTTGGGGGGAAAATATACTTGTGGGTTGATGTGTTATTTTGAAAATATTTTGTTTGCTTACTGTTATTTGCGACACAACCATTAGTTCGAATGAGGAACCGGTCGATAATATTAGTAGCGCTACTTAGGAGGATATTTGTACCAACCGGATGAGGGTTGCTACTATTTTCCTGCATCTAACCGAATGGGGGTTAGGATGTAATATTATCTGATTCTTATTATTTCGTGACAGTATGATTATGTTGTGAGCAGGTTTGGTTGTAATTTTGGTTAACACATCAACAAAATATTTGTTTGGATTAAACCTATGTTCTCACCAACATTTTTGTTGACTGGTTTAAGTGTACTTTTTCAGGAAATGAGTAACACCTTTGATTTCAGCTTTGAAGTTTATATTGGTTGGGGCGAAGTCGTAGGACGGGTCTGTGTAGATTTTAGACATGCTGTAATTTAGTTGTAATTAATTACATCAATTTTGGTATATTATGTAAGAAAATGTAATCTCGAATATTAAGTAATAAAAAGCATGTCTGTATTATGTTTCGATTATATCGGTGTTTATTTAATATAAACCACTGCACTCTGATAAAAGCTAGTCACATTCCATCCGTCTCGTTCACGCTTCCGCCGGGATGTGACATAAACTTTGAAATTGTTATCCATATTCTTCTCCCGTCAACCTTTGTTTCTGCTAGCTTTTTCAAGAGACTCTCCACATCTTTAACGTCCACAAAACGTAGGAACCCAAAAGTGTTCCCCCATTTATCCTTTTTTCTGGGAATGAAGACGTCCATAAGGTTATTATGATGCTGGAATGTTTGCCAGAGTCCGGTCGTCGTGCAGCCGTCCGGTAGATTGGATACAAAAAAGTTTGCCTTGTTAGTATATTCCACTTCAGTCTTGTATCTTCTTCCTCTGTTCTTCACCACCTCCCATCCGTCTGTTGCCTTCATTTTTTCCTCCTTGAGCTTCCTCAGTTCTTCAGCCTTTCTCCACCGGTAGATTGGATACAAAAAAGTTTGTTGTTTTGGCGTGGTAAACGCATCGTTTTACAGCCACAATGAACCATTGTTTCCACGCATTCAAGCTCAATGTGTACAATCTACATCTACATGGATACACTGACAAAATGATGCGTTAGTTTTATTGTAGGTTAACTCCCGCTGCGAATCGTGGTTTGAACGACACTAGTTACTCTTAAGAATCTAAATCAAAAGAACTTGGGATTTAAAGTCGTCACCTTCAAAACAATCTAAGATAAATTGAGGGCAACCGTGTACCACACATCGGCCTACAAACAACAATTATTTAGAATCAATCCTAATCAACATAAGAATTTAAAGGGCCGATTGACACGTACACATAATTAAGGTTGTTTAATAACCGTCAAGCCCAAACAACAAAATGATTACAGTCGTGCCAGGTTAAGCAACACAATCATCGCTCAACACCATCACTGACAAAACACATAAGCAAAATATACACCGAAAGCTAAAAAGTGAAAAGAGAAAAACTCAAACAAAGACCATAATTGAATGCAGAGAGGGCAGTTAGAAAATCATTGTTGTCAGCCTGACATGACACTGCTTAGACTAAATAACAATAAGGCAATAAGATACAAAAAACTAAATATGAGTCAGATAGTATAACAAACCCGGAAACAATTGGTCAAAACGATAAAAATAAAAAGTTCACCATTACTCATCTTTTAAAGAAAAAAAATAAATAATAATAATAATTTGTAACAAATAGATTTTACCAAACAATATATTGTACGCACCAACAAATTGCAGGACCACCACCACGTCGTTAAGACGTGCTTGTGCCGGCCGGGCTTTGAAATTTTCAATAGAATTGCCTCGCAATATAATAAGATATCATTTAAGAAGAAATGGAATATTATCATTTCTTCTAACCCAACATATTTAAACACGTAACCATTAATAATATTTTTATTGAAATGCATATCAAATCAAACTAATATCATATTTCTCATGATTATTAAATTGATTGTTTTTTCACGCAAGCCAAAAGGGGGTGAAAAGCATTACCGAAGGTATATATAGATGTGCATCGAGAATCATTGGAGACGAGTTCAAAGTTAGAGAAACAAACCACGAAAATGGCGGATTAATGCATGTATTTATACGTTAATGACATCCACTGATTTCTATTTTTACATATCTAATCTTATAATCTTCAGTTCTCCAACAATTTCTTCATCGATCGATGTAATTTTGCGTATTCATCCCTCTGGTACATGAATTTCGCAGTGCCTTTGGATTCACATTTTCGATTTCTCTATCGTTCTCCTTCTGGTTCTTCCGTTTGATTCTATTTCGTCAAATGTAAGCTGAAGATATCGAGGAGAAATCCTTCTGTCATCCACGTTGTTTCAAACTTTTAATACATTTATTTCAACGAATATCGATGTTTATCTCGTGAAATCTCAGTTTCTCTGTTGTCATTATAAATCCTTGATATGTTGCGCTGTTGAGATGTTGTTGGATCATGAATGCTATGTAAGTTTGAAAGTTTGAATCTAGTATGTAATGGTAATTGAAAATTGGCATATGACTCAGCAGTTACGGAACTTCGTTTATGACAACAGATTCGTGAATCGTGTTATGTTGTGATCCTCCTTATATATCATGCATTCATGCTTATAGATTAATGGTCTGATGTTGCTTTCTGCTCAAGTATTGATTAAAATTTGTTCCTGTAAACTTTACTGCAGAAGTCTGTTATGTGAATCAACTGCATATATATTTGGGATTCTAGGGCAAAGATTTGTGGTTGGCCATGAATACCTTGGGCTGAGGGAAATTGATGGATTCAGCGAGGAGTTGGTTACATAAGTTTCATCCAAGAGATCGGTTGAGGTCAAATCTCAGAAGGAGGGAGTCAATGGCTGACGGTGAAGATTCAAATAGCCCCGTGACGGATGAAGAGGTCTCAAATATAACAAAGCAGAAGGCTGCTGCAGCTAAGAAGTATATCGAAAACCATTACAAGGAACAAATGAAGAATTTGCAAGAGAGGAGAGAACGGTAAGCTTTGTGCTTAATAAAGTCATGTGGATTTAGGACAATAGCAGACTGCACTAAACAAGATATACAGGACACGATATTTACATGGTTGAATGTATTATGCATGCTATTATTATTATTATTATTACTATTATTATTATTATTATTATTATTATTATTATTATTATTATTATTATTATTATTATTATTATTATTTTAGTTGCAGCGTTTGACCTTTTACTAAGAAGCCTTAAATTAAGTATTATTTATAAAGTTTGCATGGACGCAAAGAATAATTTACGGGATCTTGTAGAAAAATATTAACTCGAATTTTTACTAAATAGGCGAATCCTCCTTGAGAAGAAATTGGCTGATGGTGATGTTTCAAAGGAAGATCAAAACAACTTGCTTAGATTTCTAGAGAAGAAAGAAACCGAATACATGCGCCTTCAAAGGCACAAAATGGGGGTTGATGATTTTGAGCTACTCACTATGATTGGAAAGGGAGCATTTGGTGAGGTAATGGTTTCTCTCCTTTTTATCCCCCTTCTTTTCAAGTTTTGTACTTCTTGTCATGTTTTGTTACCCTCAAGATATTTCTAAGTAGCCATTCATTATAATATATGACGACAATGATTGAAGGTAAATAGTATTGTGAAATCTGCAAACTCGAAAGTAGTCTTATCTAATACTACTGTTTTCTCTCGAACACTCCTCTTCATTTCTATTATATATCTGATTGAACTTTGTATAGGTTACAAGCATTTGATATTCTATATTTAGTGTGTACATTGAAAAAAAAAACTTGCCTCCAACCTTCATTAAGCCGAAGATCCTTTCTGCAAAAGGGTTCTACCTTCTGTAAATGAAAGCATGGAGTATTTACCTATAAATTCTTTGTTACCATAAACACTGCACTATTTTTTCAAGATTGAGAAGGTTTGGCAGATGGTAACTTTCCAATTGATATTGTGGATATATCAGTAAATGTAGACTCTTGATGCCTGTAGAGCTATTTGGGATACATCATTGATTAGATTTCCAAGTATCATTGTTCCGTACTCCTTTTAATTTGAATTTATGAATTCTAATATACTTAAATTTAGAGTTTAAGAATTCATGATTTTATATTGCCATCACATATGTCCCGTGTATATATAATGGAAAGTATTTAACGAATATCATATATTGTAGGTTAGGATCTGCAGAGAGAAGACAACAGGCACTGTATACGCCATGAAAAAGCTTAAGAAATCAGAAATGTTACGTAGAGGCCAAGTATGTGATTTTGTAACATAAAATGATAATCTTGCTTCATTTAGTCTTACTACCAAATTAACTTTTAAGTACATTTTAGGTTGAGCATGTGAAAGCTGAAAGGAATCTTCTTGCTGAGGTGGACAGCAATTGCATTGTTAAGCTTTATTGCTCTTTCCAAGATAATGAATATCTATATCTCATAATGGAATATCTACCTGGTGGAGACATGATGACTTTGCTTATGAGAAAAGATACATTGACTGATGATGAAGCCAGATTTTATGTTGCTGAAACAGTTTTAGCAATTGAATCCATCCATAAACATAATTATGTGCACAGGTATGTTATAGTTAATGTACTTCATTTAAGTTTAATCATGTTATAATAAATCTGACTTATATTGCTATATTGGATTGCAACAGAGATATCAAGCCTGATAATTTGCTACTTGATAGATATGGACATTTGAGATTATCAGATTTTGGACTGTGTAAACCTTTGGATTGTAGCACGCTGGAAGAGAAGGATTTCACTACATTGGATAATGTCTCCAATTCAACAGGCGAGGGGAATTCTGGGGCTCCAAAACGCACACAACAAGAACAGTTGCAGCATTGGCAGAAAAATAGGAGGACACTTGTAAGCAACGATTCTTATTATTACTACTTTCTACGTATTACAAATGATAGATAGCCTATTATGCCTAATTTCTTCTTTTATGTTCTAAATTGGGGGCATTGCAGGCTTATTCAACAGTTGGCACTCCTGATTACATTGCTCCAGAGGTTCTATTGAAGAAGGGTTATTCGTTGGAATGTGACTGGTTAGTAGTTTACGAGTATTCCATTATGGGTTCGTTACGTCCTTTAGAAATGTTTTCATTATTCATAAATTGTGCCAACAATATAGTCATTAGTTTTCAAGTAAATTGATTAGGTTATGCTTAAAACAGATTACTTTCTTCTAATGATCACGTGAGCGTTATTCTTCTTCAGGTGGTCTCTTGGTGCTATCATGTATGAAATGCTTGTGGGATATCCACCTTTCTACTCTGATGATCCGATGTCAACTTGTAGGAAGGTAGTCATTCGTTTTAATTACATAATATCAATCCTTGTGAAATTTAAGCGATATTGGCATGAGTTTTTTTTACAACCCATACTAGTTTATTTCGATCTAGATGTTTTTTCGTCATTGACCAACTAGTTTTATGCATTGCGCCCCTTGTCCCAGATTGAAAGAGTCAGATGAGTTCCATGTTTGGATCCAATTGGCTTTCTAACCTTTTCAAAAATAATTGCTTGTTTTTCATTTAAGAAAGATACATAGTGTGCTTTCTTAAGAATTCAATGCACACTTTGTGAAATTCGTCTCCAAATCGCCAAGGTTTTTGTTGTTTCCAGCAATTGTAGTGTAATGTTCTATTAAAGGTAAAATTAAAATACACGACAATCATTAGAAGGGATTATCAAATATATATGATTTGTTGTAAAGTTAGTTTTGATCTTGAAAAGAAGAGTTGAAATCCTTAACGATCAAGTTAGTTTTCATCCTTGCAGTTTAATGTTTAATAGTTTTCATCCTTGCAGTTTAATGTTTAAGTTTTATGTGGGTTTGAGAACTTCATGAAGTTAGATCATGTTCTCTGGCAAACATACACATAGTCTTATGGGTTATAGTTCTGTTACATTTGTAGATAGTACATTGGAAATCACATTTGAAGTTTCCACAAGAAGCACAACTTTCTATGGAAGCAAAAGATCTTATCAGCAAACTGCTCTGTAATGTCAATCACAGGCTGGGTTCAAAAGGCGCAGATGAAATAAAGGTGTTGTATGGCGTGTCTTATTCTCAGTTTATAAAAATTAATCAGGGAGAAAATTTCACATAACACGACTCTGATTTTTTTTAATTACGTTTCAGGCTCATCCCTGGTTTAACGGCGTTGATTGGGAAAGAATATATCAAATGGAAGCTGCATTCATTCCAGAAGTTAATGACGAATTGGATACTCAAAATTTTGAAAAATTTGAAGAGGTGTTATTGTTTTATTGTTTCTTTCTATCTAATTTGTTTGCATGCATGATGGTTATCTTACTGTACTTTGTCTTCTTTGGCCTTCTCTAAATATTTCAGTCAGAACACCAAAGCAAGAGTTCATCAAGATCCGGACCATGGAGAAGGGTAAATTTTCTATCGTAACCACTGCAAATATTTTCTCCACCATATTTAACTCTAAATTTTATGGGCCATAAATAGTGAAAACCTGTGCATTACCTGCTTCCTATGATTTCCACATGTAACAATGTTGATCAATATAAACTGTCTAATCTGGGCATGTACTTCAGTTTATGACTTATTATATCAATATATACGTGCGAGATTTTGTGCTTTTCCGATTATGTATATTTAGCCCGTCATCATGAAAAAGGATATTTCTTACCTCGGAACTTTTTAAGTTTTTTTCTTTATGTTAATTTCTGGTGTTAATTTGCAGATGCTTTCATCTAAGGATATTAACTTTGTTGGCTACACATACAAGAACTTTGAGATTGTTAATGATTATCAAGTCCCAGGAATGAGTATCCCTCTTTCTCTCTCTGATGCACACACATTTGTATGCTATCACATAGATCAACGTCTAGTTTTTGCGTAATATTATTGTTCAAGTATTTAGTGCTGGTAAAGGTCCTTTCAACACGTTTACATATGAATGGTGGTATTATGCTGTGTTTTATCTATATTGTCAAACTACTAAATAAAATACTTTAAGCTTAAAAGGAAACATGCTAAAAGTCTCCCAAAGAGTATTTTTGATGCATAAAATCATTCAATATACTTTATTAAAAATTAGGCTATTATTGGAATATTATAATTTTTGTAATCGTATTCCACAAATTTTTTGTGCAAGCATTACTTCTGAAAAAGTAAAATTGTTGAAAACTTCATGAAACAGATGGAAGTTTTTAGATTATTATACAGACAGACTTAACTTGATGACGAAATTGGACACGCATAAATGCATTCTTGAGAACTGAAACAGTTTTTGAAGTGTTATAACCTATTAGTTAAATGTTTGAAATTCCCTTCAATAGTTAGAAATGGATAAACTTTGGAGAACCAAACCATTACCTGCAATAGTCTCAATGATGAAAATGACAATTAGGCAATTTTTGGCTTTAAACTGCAACTTAGATAGAACAGAATCCAGATGTAAGACAATACATTTCTAAGTAATATTGCTATTTGATCATATTCCTAGGTTTGTCGCAACTCTTTTTTAATTGCTTTTTTTCCAAATCAAATCCTGGTGCCTAATCGGGTGTATGTTCATGGTTGCAGCTGAATTGAAAAAGAAGAAAACCAAACCGAAGAGACCAACAATCAAGTCACTGTTTGGTAGACTACTATTTCTATCTTTCTATTCCCCTTAATAGAGTATGGTTCCTAAAACAAACCTCAAAATGGCAAATAAGACCGATCAATGTGGCCTAGATTTTGAGTTGTAAATGAGCCGAGCCTATCCAGAGCTCGTCTTAGCTTAAGCTTGGCTCGTGAGTAATTTTTCAAGCTTGAGCTTTGCTTTGGCTCAACTTGTTAATTTAGTTTTAATTGTTTAATTGTTTTATTTATATACATATATAGTTATTTTAATGCATGTTTATACACATAACATAATATATATTATAGAGTTATTTTTTCGTAACTATACATCTCATGTAGTATATTTATTATATCAAACAAAGGTATATGAATAACAAGCAATCAACCTAGTCTGAAATTTTGGTCGAGCTCGTTTGTTAAACTAGCTCAAGTTTAGGCTTGGGCTCGTTTAAGCTTTGCTCGCTTCGAGCCTTTAGCAAGCCGAGCTCAAGTAGCTTGCGAGTTGTTCGCTTATTACATCCCTATGCCTTTCATGGATTAGCATGGTTTGGGAATGACCCAACTAAATGAAATAGTTTGGTAACCAAATAGAACTAAATTGAACCACTTTTTGCTTAAGTGAACTATTTATTTAGTAAAGTAAGTCGTAATTACTGCTAATCGTTGTTATCTTGCTTAACTGTACAGAGGAAGAACCGAGCAAAGAATCATCATCATAAAGGCACTTTTGGAGCTGCTTCTTGCACCATTAAAACGGTTCCTGTTGCTTGGTTACATCTGAAGGGGCGAAAACTCGTTATGATGACCAAATTTGGTTAAAGAGTTGCATAATATTTTGTGAGATTAATTTTCTTTTGGTGAGATTAATTTTCTTTTTGATTTGCTATAAACTTAAATTTAGAGGTCGTTGACTAGTTATTTGCTGCTAATGTTGGGAGATCATTTTTCTTGCTCTTCTTGAGCCTGTAGAAAGCATGTGTACAGGGAGCCAAAGTATTGTACCTTGATTTACCATAGTTAAATTTCTAGCCAAACGTAAATTTCCATTGTTTAAAACTGCAAAATTTATTTTATTTTCTAGAATAAATGTAAGTTTGTACATAATTTTAGTCATTGATTATTTAAATTTACATTGATCTGCCAGTGGTTACAAACTTGGCTTTGTGCCTTGGATTTTGACTTGTGAGTTTTCTATAGTCATTGACTTTTTTTTGCTCCTTGTAACAGTTACTCGTAGAAAACATAAATTGTAAATTTATCAAAGATTTATAGTTTAAATATACATTAAAAAGTGTAATGAGTCATGATGATTTAAATTATAAAATTAGTTTTTAAGGATTTTGATTTTTGGTGATGATTTCTTGAAGACGAATAACTTCATGTGTTTTGTCTCGCTATTAAGGAATAAAGTCATGATTAAATCAAGATCATAATAACCATACTTTCATGGCATTTTTTTATGATTAAGCCCATCCATTTATACCAAAAATTCTCATATCAAAGTCTTTATATATGCAAAATTAATGTTATTAAAATATGTAATGATAATTGAGACGCAAAAGCAACTTTGATTGATATTAAACTAAAGTTGTTGCTTTTATCTTAGAAAAATTAATATTATTGTGTTTCCTCTATTTTTTTTTTTTTTTGGGGGGGGGGGGGGTTTCTATATTTTGTGATCCTAAAAATATTAACTTTCTTTTTTTTATATACATACATTTTTAATAAGGTTTTAGTTTTAATTATTCTGTCCACTTGTTACTTAACTCTTACTTGTCTGCTGGTGATTTACATTGTATTTTTTTTCAACTGGTAGGATCTAAATCCAAAGGTTTGGTGTCGGTAAGAAGTTAACATATAATTATTTCTTGAAAAGTATTAACATTTTGTTTTTACTTATTGAAATTAGATATTTATTTAATATTCAGAAATCAAATAAAACTGTTTAAAATATCATAAATGGAGAAGATGTGGGTGAAATATTGAAATATAAGTATTTATAGTCACATCTAATAATATTCTTGGTCTCCTTTTCAACAGCAAAATTGCAATATCATTAGTCATTAATAATAGATATATCTAAAAGCCTTATACAAAAAGTAAAAACCTAGAAAGTAATCCAGTTTTGTTAGATATTTTTAAAAATTTGGGCACGTGTTTTTATTGAGATCATATCTTGCTTTACAAAGAAATTGTCATAAAATGATATTCAGATACTCAAGAACACCGATCTATCAATAATGAAGATAGATCAAACAACAGATCATCCCAAAGCACTTGTACAAACAAAACAAGTTACAAGATGATAACGAACACAATACAATCTCAATGATACACGAATGGGTCATCAACGTGATGAACCCTAACATCCACAGAAGAACTTCAGAGATGATGCTGATGAGAGACGCTTCGAGAAACAAGAGGAGCGTATGAGAAAAAAATGTGTCAGTCCCAACTGAGAAGACTACCCTAAACATATATGCATAAGTCCAAGCTCAGCAAAGCCCATCAGCAACAACTGAACATAATCAGCAACAACTGAAACATAAAAGAATAAAAATATAAAAAAGTTGAATAAGAAATATAGTTAAGTGTAGAACTGAAATATAAAGGAACGAGAAGGAACGAGCACATCTTTTTAACACCACCCCTCAGTTGTAACACCAAACTCATCAAACAAGCCAAGCTGATCACACAAATCAGCATGTTGTTTAACCAACAAACCTTTTGTAAAGACATCTGCTAACTGATCCGATGACTTTACACCCTTAGTGCAAAGAACACCAGAGGATATTTTTTCACGCAAGAAAAACAAATCTATTTCAAAATGTTTTGTACGCTCATGAAACACTGGATTGGCTGCAATGGATATCGCAGCAGTGTTATCACATGACAAAGAAATTGGCAGCTGAACATCAATCTGCAATTCTCGTAACAAATTGATAACCCATAATATTTCACACGCAGCAGCACACATAGCACGATATTCAGCCTCAGCTGAAGATCGTGATATAGTAGACTGTTGCTTGCTTTTCCAAGAGATAAGAGATGAACCCATGAACAAGCAGAAGCCTGTAACAGATCTTTGTGTATCAATACACTTTCCCCAATCAAAATCAGCATAAGCTGTTAACCGACTAGACTGTCCTTTGGTAAACCTTAGACCTCTCCCAGGGGACAATTTGAGATATCGAAGCAACCTTAAAGCGATCTGTAAGTGAGCTTCTGTTGGTTTATGCATAAACCGACTAAGAAAATGAACTGTATAAGAGATATCAGGCCGAGTGTGAGACAAGTAAATAAGTTTACCCACTAATTTTTGATATCCGGTTATATTAGACAGAGGTTTATCACTACTGCTACATTGAGAGGAAATAACATAATTTTGCTCAATTGGAGTAGACACTGGCTTACAACCAGTCATTCCATACTCATTTAATAACTCAATGCAATATTTTCGTTGAGACAATGAAACACCAATATCAGATCGAATTACTTCAATTCCTAAGAAGTATTGAAGTAACCCTAAATCTTTAATCAAAAAATCAGACTGCAGTAATCTTTTAATTTTAGATATAGTAGACTCACAACTGCCTGTGATGATAATATCATCCACATAGACAAGTAATACAACAAATGCAGACTTAGTTAAAAATGTAAACATGGAATGGTCACATTTACTTTGGACAAACCCAAAACTAAGTAACACACCGACAAGCTTTTCATTCCACATTCGTGGAGCTTGTTTAAGACCATAAAGGGACTTATTTAACTTGCACACTTTAGTCTCAGAATCAGAAACCCTTCGGGTAAACACATATACACATCTTCATTTAAATTTCCATATAAAAAAGCATTATTAATATCTAATTGATATAGAGGCCAATCATTTTGAACTGCTATGTTAATAACACATCTAACAGTAACCATTTTAACCACAGGTGAAAAAGTTTCATCAAAATCCACTCCCTCCTTTTGACTATACCCCTTAGCAACAAGCCTGGCCTTATAACGTTCAATTTCACCAGTAGACTTTAATTTTAAACAGCCATTTGCAGCCAATAGGTTTTCGATTAGGAGGTAAATCAACTAATTCCCAAGTGTTATTCCGATGCAATGCCTCCATTTCTAGATTCATTGCATCTATCTATTTGGGATCAGTAGATGCTTCCTTAAAATTCCTTGGTTCAAATGTTTTATTTAAGTTTGTGGTGAAACAATAGTTTTCTGGAGATAGGTAAGTGTAGTTAACTACTTTCTCTAACCCATATTTAACCTTTCCCTCGACGATAAAATCAGTTAGTTTGTGCGGAAGATTAGATGGTCTAGTAGATCGTCGAAGTATAGCAGGTTCACCTGGTGGGTGAACTGACCCCTCAGAGGTGTTTAATTGATCATTACTTCCATCAACCTCCCCTGCCCCGCCAAGATTAGTGTCCAACTGACTGGGATTATTGTTTAAGGACTCACCCTCAGTTGTATCTATACACACATCTGGCTGCAGAGATCGAGGGACAGAACTTTCATTTTCCCTCTTTCATCATCGGGGATTTCTGCACCTTCGTGTGAAAAAGATTTATCATATAGATCAAAAAAATTAAGATGATTAGGTGAAGTGCTTGATTCAAAAACAGTGTCATATTGGTGATCTTTAAAGGGAAAGATTGATTCATAAAATTTTACATCTCGTGAAAACACCATTTGTTTTTTATCAATACTCCATAATTTGTATCCTTTTTTTGTATTAGAGTATCCCATAAACACACATTTTTCAGCATGACTTGAAAATTTATCTGCGTTATTAAGTATAGTAGAAAAACACAGACATCCGAAGACACGAAGGTGATCAATAGAGGGAGAATGGCCATGGACAAGTTCATAAGGGGTTTTACCTTTTAAAACAGAAGAAGGAGTCCTGTTAATAAGATACACAGCAGTAAGCACACATTCAGTCCAGAATTTAAGAGGAACACCCCCTTGAAACATTAAAGCTCTAGCTACATTAAGCAGGTGACGATGCTTCCTCTCAGCAATTCCATTTTGCTGAGGGGTGTATGCACACGATGTTTGATGACTAATACCATGTGTATTACAGTAATTTTGCATCTGGTTATTTACAAATTCTGTTCCATTATCAGATCTAAACGCCTTTATTGTGGAGTTAAACTGATTCTTTATTAAAGAACAAAAAGTTTGAATGTTTGAGAACACTTCATCCTTTTGTTTCAGAAGAAAGACCCACACAGCTCTAGAGTAATCATCAACCAATGTAAGAAAGTATTTGAATCCTTCCCTACTAGCTACCTTGTAGGGACCCCATACATCAAGGTGAATGAGATCACCTACACACTTTGACTGATGATTACTTAAGGGAAATAGAACCCTATGTTGTTTGGCTCTATGACATACTTCACATGGGTTTAAGTCAGGATTGTTCAATTTAAATTTGTTATTTAATGTAGCTACAGCATGTTCTGCAGGGTGCCCTAAACGAGAGTGCCACAGATTAAACATACTAGAGGTATTATAACACACCTTAACATAGTTAGTCATATCATCAAAGAGGTAGAGCCCATCATATTGGCTACCAGTCACAAGTGTTTTCTTTGTGTGAGAATCCTGTATGTGACAGGAGTGTTCATCAAAGAATACATTTAGTTTGTTATCTCTGGCAAGTTTGTGAACAGAAATTAGATTAACATGATATTCTGGTATAACCAGTGCATCTCGAAGGATGACTTGATCATTAATATTTACATCTCCAATTTTTGAAACATGAGCACTAGACCCATTAGGGTGTTTGACTTTCATATTATATTCGGAGACATCTACAGAATTAATCAGTCTTTTATCAGAATTAACCATATGTTGACTTGCCCCAGAATCTATTATCCAGCCTGACTTAATTGAGTCAGGAACCCCCCACTGAGGCAGTACCCATGACAAAGATTAGTGTTTATAGAGTTCAACGAATTACCAGCAAAGTTGGAAGTAAGATTGCCTTCACAACTTCGTTCACTTAACATACCTAACAACTTAGATACTTGATCAGGTGTTAGAGCATTAGCAATTATGGATACAGGGGAAAGGGATGAGTGGTCAACAGGGCTTGCTCCTGAGTTATTGGACTGAGCAGTCCGTTGACCCTGACCTCCTCTTGGCTTATATCCAGGAGGATATCCTACTAATTCATAACACTTTTCATTTGTGTGACCAATTTTGTTACAATGAGAACATTTCAGGTTTGGATTAGGTCCTCTGAAGTTTTTCCGCTGTTTAGTTTCTGAGTTTTGACTTGTTTTTTCCAGAAATTGGGAAGGTTTAGAGACAAATGCTACAGGTTGAGATTTACTGGAAGTAGAGGAGGAATTTCTATGAGATTCCTCCCTGGAGATGATTGAGAAGGCCTCTTTTATTGAGGGAAGGGGTTCTCTAAGTAGCAGGTTAGTTCTCACAGGTTGGTACACATTGTCAAGCCCCATAAGGAATTGCATTAATTTTATTAAGTGATTAAAGTCGTTAAAGGTTTTGGCAGCACTGCAAGTGCATGCTGGGAGTTGTAGCATTTGGTCAAGTTGTTTCCACATGATATTTAATTTGTGATAATACTCAGACACTGGGCAACCATTCTGAGTTGTACTGTTAATTTTCTGGTAGAGACCAAATACCACAGACCCATCTATTTTGTCATAGGTTTCTTTTAGGTCAGCCCAGATTTCAGAGGCAAGTTTGGAATAAACTTGACCCATGTATAGTTCTTCTGAGATAGAGTTTAATATCCAACTAATAACCACAGAATTACACCTATCCCACTGCTTAGATAAAACTGGATTACTATTATCTTTAATGCATGATCCATCAATGAATCCAAATTTATTTTTACTTCCAGGGCCAATTTCATAGCATTTGCCCATATAGTATAGTTTTGAGACCCTTTGAGTTTTATGGTGATAATAGTTAGATTACTTGTGTCACTAGGATGCAAGAACAGTGGGTTACTGGAATCAAGTTTACTTATTAGGGTTTCTGTGATAATAGAGTTTACGGGGTTTTCATTTTCATGTTCACATTCAGCCATGATTTAAGACAAACAGGTAAGGATGAGCACACAAGCACACGCACAGACTAGACACCAGAGACCAACGCCAGGTTTTCACACCAATTAATTGGCAGATCAAGGATTAGTCTCTGATGTATAATGCAGATCACACAAGACCAAGACCACACAAGTGATGCACACAGATACCCACTAGGGCACAACACCACAGAATACCGGTACTCCTAACCCGGTCAATAATCAGCCTAAGAAGCTAGACACAACCAATAACCGAAAATATAAAAGAGAAGGGAGAGAAAATCTCACAGTGGGTTCACCCAAAATCGGATGAACCAAGATGAATCAGAGGCGAGTAACCTTCAAGGGTTACAAAGACGGCCAAACAGATGAGCAGTCGACGATATGGCGACTTAAGGTTTCCTTCCTTTCAGGCAAGAACCATTATTATCTTCAATAACGATTTAGGGTTTTCCCAATCTTTGATTCTCAACGATCGAAGATTGGCAGAGAAGCGATACCACGGAAGCACACAGAATCAGAGCCGTAGCTCTGATACCATGTCATAAAATGATATTCAGATACTCAAGAACACCGATGTATCAATAATGAAGATAGATCAAACAACAGATCATCCCAAAGCACTTGTACAAACAAAACAAGTTACAAGATGATAACGAACACAATACAATCTCAATGATACACGAATGGGTCATCAACGTGATGAACCCTAACATCCACAGAAGAACTTCAGAGATGATGATGATGAGAGACGCTTCGAGAAACAAGAGGAGCGTATGAGAAAAAAATGTGTCAGTCCCAACTGAGAAGACTACCCTAAACATATATGCATAAGTCCAAGCTCAGCAAAGCCCATTAGCAAAGCCCATCAGCAAAGCCCATCAGCAACAACCGAACATAATCAGCAACAACTGAAACATAAAAGAATAAAAAATATAAAAAGTTGAATAAGAAATATAGTTAAGTGTAGAACTGAAATATAAAGGAACGAGAAGGAACGAGCACACCTTTTTAACAGAAATGTTGATATAAAACGTTGCCTATAAGAAAAGGCGTCAATAAATACAAATTTAGCTATGAACGAAAATACATTTAAAAAATAAATAATATTCCCTTCCTTACCAAATGACTAAAGCTGTGTTTGATTTACACTGATCAAGGGCTAACCACTGACTGGCTGACTCGGTCAGCCGGGTCAGCCGGTCAGGGCGTTTGATTTGTCCGGTGTTGCAACTGACCCGGTCGCTAGGGTCTGACCGAGACCGTAAAATTGACATCGCTGACCCGGTGTTGGCGACTGGCCCGTTGCTCCTGCGAAATAATTTTGTTGTAATTTCTACGAAATAATACATAATTTTTTTATAAGTGATCTAACTTCTTTTACTTTAATGTTTATATATATTTACAACTTTTATAATTTTATCATTTCTTTTTAAAACTGCTAACTTACACACTTATTTATTCTCATCATGATTTTACATACATCTAATTTACATCAATGTGTATAAATGGGTCTCAGATCTATGACATTAAGGAGATTCTCATTGCTCTAACTACAAAAGGTTATTGGAATTGACCTCTATACAAATTTATCATATTTAATTAAGGGTCCGGTTAAATAGACACCCCAAGATTTTAAATCAACACCCCAAAATTTCTATACGTGTCGTATAGCCCCATACGCGTCGTATAGAGGGGGGTCATATAGGTCTATATGTGTCGTATAGGGCTATATGTGTCGTATAGCAATTTGACAGCCCCCTGAATTTTTTCTCGTAGTCAGTGTCGAAAATTCGCTATACGCGTCGTATAGCTCTATCTGTGTCGTATAGGGGGTCGTATAGGGCTATATGTGGCGTATAACAATCTGACTGCCCCCCTGAATTTTACTCGTTTTCAGTGTTTTCGACACTATACGCCGCGTATGGTACCATACGCGGCGTATAGGCGGGTGTCGATTTATCTAAGTTGGTGTTTATTTATTAGATGCTTATTTAATTATCTAAATATAACTAAATGTGTTTAAAGATATATGTTGCATCAAATATCATGATTTGATGTCTTCGTAAAGATGATTGTTTGTACCGAAAATATCAAATTCAATGTTTTGGTAGATTGACGGGGATGTTTAAGAAATTAATTGTTGATGTATTAGATTATAAAACTTTAATTTTGACTAGTTTTTTCTGTGGCACGTTGCTGCGGCTACGCGAGTTTTAACGTAACCCTAAACCAGCAAAACACATAAAGTAAAACACACCAAAACCCTAAATCTATAACACACAAGAATATTTAGAACCCAAAACTAAATCAAAACACAACACTAAACACAAAACAGACGAAAATCAAAGCCGCAAGAAGGCGACAGTCAAAAATAGAAAACCGACGAAAACCAAAGCCCCAAAAAAGCAAACAATAGGAAAACCCAAACCTTAATAGCGAGTACCGTCAGGGTATCGATAACGAAAAAAAGAAAATAGAAACCCAGAGAAAGACAACGACAACGAACATAATCGAAACAAACATCAAAGAGACGTGTCCGGACAAAAAAACCAACAAAAAAAACCTCACCCCCAAACCCCACAAAAAATCGAACCCACACCCAAAACAAACCATATTAAAACACAAAAAAAGAAAAAAAAAGAAAAAGTAAAACATAAACAAAAAAACAAAAGAAAAACTAAAACACAAAAAAAAAGAAAAAAAAATGCCCCCACCGACCAAAGCTGATAATAAGAATAAGAATTTATATATATATTTTTATTTTTTCATTGTTTTACTATTTAACAAAAAAAGTAAATTCAGCGTACATCAACAACCAAAAATTTTAGTTTGATACACACAATTTTTATTATATCAACACAAGTGTTGCCATCGAGACGTGATATGATATCTCATAATTTTGTTAACTTGAAAGTTAAATTCGTTAAATTTTAAAAGGGCCTTTTATGTCAATTGTGTAACTTTGTGAAATTAATATGCTGGATAATTAATTTGGGGGATAACAAATTAATTTAATAAATAATGATAACATGTAAGGCCCACCTTTCTCAGGCAAGCCTCACAGTTGGTCATTCACAGCAAAACATCGATTTAAAACAGTCATTTACTCATACGTGTATAAATATATATTGCAGCGGAAAATACTGTAAATTCCAATCCATTACAAATGAAATGTAAACATTGTCTTTAATTCTTAAAACTATTTAAAGTCCTCTTAATCTTTTCTTCATCAGGGATGCCAGTCTTCTAGTGCCAATAAGCTTCAGTCCCATGCCTCTATTCCGTAGCTCTAACTCTTACCTGTCAACTGATATGCATACAAAAGTCAGCTTCGCTGAGTGAATTCTAGGTTTACTTTGCTAAATAACTTTCGTAAGATATATTAGCTTTATCAGTTGAAAATAGTTCTCGTCTATCAAGCATCAATACATACAGGCTATCACTTTATCGATACTTTATCATTGCTTTTCATTTCTCGTTATTCATTACTCTTCTTTATCCGTCAATTCTCTGTCACTATCGGTGCCTAGGCTCGCCTAGGACTTCACCGACACGCCAATTAAGGACTTACAGTCGTACTCGATCGGGCCATTATTGTCATGCCAATTCAGGGCTTACAGACCTGCCTGTTCGAGTATTACTTTATCCGAGTGAGGGCACAACAAATGCAACCCTCCTTTAGCCATTGCTTGCAAGTCTTTACTTTATCCCTTGCCTGCAGGACTTTACTTGCAAGACTTTACTTTATCCAGGTACACGTTATGGGCCCAATAACAATTCTTTAAGTTCCACTTATATCTTTAGTTTTCAATACACTTAACACATAATAAGAAGCAACTCTTAGTCTAAGCATTCACATTTCATCAGTCATGAGAGATAAACTAGACAACTGACCCTCCGCGGGACAGCGGGGGTTCGGGGGCGGCAGCCCCTGATAGCGGGGTTCTAGGGGCGGCAGCCCCTAGTGGGGTCCAAGGGGCAACGCCCCTGGCTGGGGCCGTGCTGCCAGGTCAGCGCGCCCGAAAATTATTTTGAACAATTTACATGGCACATTTTACCTTAGGAGATTTTATTTTCTTGATAAAAGGTCTAAAAAAAACGTCGTCTTAAAAGTATGTAATTTAGTATGCATATCACCCCAAAACATTGAAAACGGGTAAATAAGGGGTCTAGAACTCACCTGAACTCGTCCAATTAGCTTAAATTCTAAGTCACTTAGGCGATAGCCTGAATACTTTAGCTGCACGAAAGTTAACATGCAAAAACATCATTTTCTTCATAATTTCGCCCATAGTTTCGCTACAGCGAAACTACAGTTTCGCCTGCAGTTTCGCTGGGCAGCACTTCTGCTAGTTTCGCTAGACAGATTCGCTGCCTTGAGCGCCCAACTTTCGTTGGAATTTCCCTAGTCTCGCAAGGTCTATAGGTCTGTCTGGGTCTTAGCGAGGTTACCGGTGAAACTATAGTTTCGCCCCAGCGAAACTGTAGTTTCGCTGGAATTTCTCCTAGTCTCGCTAAATGAGTACGCAGTTTCGCTGGTTAAATGCTTAAATTCGCTGGATCGGGGCCCAGTTTCGCTGGATGAACTGAAACTCAGATCCAGCCCGTTTTTAACCCAAAACCTTAACTTTTTACGTCCAAATCCTTAGTTTACCTTCCATGAAACCAAATCTAAGCTTTTTACACGTTTTCATACGTAAAAATTCGACCTTTATATGTTTCTTTAAACTTTTCAAAACCCCAAAACCCTAGAATCCGGGTTTGATCTACAGAGGGCCTTAGAGGTCGATTCTTACCTTGTTTTGTTGCTCTTTTCTTGTGTTTTGATACTCCAATCCACCAGAACTTCAATCCTTCAAACCTTCAAACTCCAAATCTTGATTTTCTTCACTTTCTCTCTCTACTTTCTCTCTCTACGAATTTGGTGGCTAGGGTTGTAATGTGATGAAGATGGTGCTGTTCATGCATGTTTAAGGGCTGATTAGGGCCCTTAAACCCATTAAGCCTAGCCCATTAAGGCTAATTTGATCCATAGCCCACTAATTTACCCCTTTATTTCTTAAATTAACCCTTAAAAGCCCATTATTATTAAATGGCTCGTTTCGGGATATTTCGGGGCGTTACATAACATTATAAGTATTATAATGTTTACTTATTATTATAAAATTTAAGATGATAACAATCTTAAATAAAATAATTATCATTATTATTATTATTATAATAATAATAACAACAACAATATTAATAATACTAATAATAACAATAACAATAATAATATTAATAATATTAATATTAATAATAATGAAAATATAAGTTTGTTGTATTAAAACTTATAATTAATAAGTTTTACATAAAATAATAACATTTTAAACTTCGGAGGCCAAACTGTAAATTGGCTTAAACTAAAAATTAAACTTTGAAATCAAAATGACAACTTCTAAAACCCCAGGGACCATTTGTGTAACTTTCCAAATCCCAAACCAACCCCCATTTCCCTCTCGTTTTTCCGGCCACCGGACCGGCGGCCCTCTGGCGAGGCGCCGGCAGGGCCAAAACACCCCAAAATCATCGAGATTTCATTCCAAAAACTGTCCCAAGCCGTTCTATAACACAATTCGAACCTGTAACAACATTTAATCGACTGTTACTAGCTTATTCGATCACATAACCGAAACACTATGAAGTGCCTAGCCGTTTGAGCATTAAACTACAATAATAACTCAATTAATCATCACATAAACAATATACTAACTACCTGTAAACCACTACCACTCCGAATTCATCTTAAATTAACACCACTATCGAATTCATTCTCCCACTCTCGGCCGAACCTGCAATCGACTTGAACATCATCAATTCGACATTTGAATCTCAATTGATAAGGGTTTTGGTCTTGAACATTCTTAGAAGCTCCATGTGAAGTTAATTGGATTGTAATCATCATTTGAGCAACAATCAGATTCCACGTTGGTCGCGACTCGTTCATCGTGGTGTTCGACTTTGTGTCATCTTTATTCGGGTAATTAAACACATCTTTAGGGTCGTTTAAACATGGGGAATAAAAGCCCCATGATCTTCGGTGTTAACAACAACGATTTGTTGTTGATTTTGGATTGAACGATTCTAGGGTTCTTGGATTTGGGGGTGTTCAATTGATTTGAGTTAAAACAATTTGGAACCATTACAAACCGCGGCTGTAAGCCTTGGTCTACTGGTTCCCCGAGCACTTGCTACACTTGAGGTCCCGGGTTCGAACCCGGGCACCTTCAAGTAATTTTTTAAAGGCTTTTTCAGCCATATTTTCATTTTAGAAAATTTTTATTAAATATAAAAATAACTTTTGTAAACTTTAAATATTTTCATGAGCACCAAATAATTTTCTGGATTTTTCTATTAATTTTAAAAATTAAATAATTGTTTTAAAATTATTTTAACAAATATTATTCTTGGTTAAATCCTATTAAAAATGGGTTTCAACTAATAAATTAATTTCGGTTCAAACGTTATTCTTTTAAAATCATGGTTGTCTTAAAATATTTGTTTAAATTTTATATTTAAAACTTTTATTATAAATGTTTTCTTTTAAAATAATTAAATAATTATTTATATGCATATGGGCTTGTTACAATAATTTAAAAATCATTTAAAATACTAATGGACATAATACTATCTTTATTCTTTAAAGAATTATTTTTATAATTGTGGAAATTATATAATAATTACATCATTATTATACCTAATTTCATTTCTAAAATACTTAATCATATAAACTTATATAATTCCTTCTAATGGAATCAAAATGTAAATAACTACATTATAAACTCATTACTTATTAAAACCTTAAAACTATTAAAAACTTAATTCTTATTGAACGTTAATCGTATTGTTAACCTTAATCTTTATCTCGTAAATTATATATTTAGGTGCTTGTAATGGATACTTTGGATCATCCCGTAATCTTTATTATCATCTTGAAATGCATATATCTAGGTGAGTATTTCCATACCCCTTTTTCTTATTTTCACACTTTGGGGTGAAACATGTTAACTGTGAATCCAAGGATCTCATTTCAGGAATTATCAGTATTAAATAAAATCAAATTAATGATCGCGGAATTATCATTAATAGTTGTTTAATTGTGTTAATGATTATCGAAGAACACAAACACACGGACACAGTAAATACGAACACAATAATTATTCAAAAGTATTTTATTAATTATCAAGTAATGATTACAAAAGAATAATTATGAATAACTATGAACAATGATTTTCGTGAATCGAATTAATGTTGTTGTTGATGTGACGGCGGATAGGGTTGCCCGATGATGTGATGTTTGACAGCCGTAATATTGCTCGATTGTGTTCTTCATATGTGAAACCTAGAACTCGTATTTATAGGCACGCATGTTTCTGTTAAGGAAACACCGGATCTCTTGGGAATCACACAGCTGTCAGATTGACTAACAGCTGTCACTTTGAAAGTTGACTTGTTGATTAATAAGACTTGTACTCAGAAAAATACAAGTGTTATTGCTTCATGGAAACTTGGTCATCCGCAGATCTTGTTCTTCCGCAGGTGTCTTGATCCTTCCGAAGCATGACTTGTTTCTTCCGAAGATAATGTACCTTCAGTAGCAATCTTGAATATCCGCAGTAGTTCACACTTGGATCTCTTGACTGGTGGATAGTTCATCCGTAGAAGATCTTCGGATGTAATGTTAGTAAGAAATATATCTACGGAAGAACAAAATGTTCATCCGTAGATGTTTCTTACACTTGGTCAATTTTCAAGAAATTGACTAAGTATAATATTTGATCCCGAAATTAACCAAAGTAACACACACATATATATATGGGTTAACCTATATATTCAATGCATACACATATATATATATATACTGATAGTTACAATCACTAATTACAAGACTTGATTAAAGTTCTAAGCCTATACAAAATAATCTAGACCTATACTATCTAGATCCAACAATACTCCCCCTTAGGCTTAGGTCCTTGTAATCAGTCCTTCAAAACTGAAAGCTCTTTGACTCTTGCTATCATCTTATTGTAGAAGTAAGATACAACAGTCTTCTGATCATCGTACTCGTACTTGATCTTCATCTTGCTGATCTTCTTCAGAGTCTCAAAGCTCAAACCCAAAATGTCTTCTTCAGTGGTGAGTGTTTCCACTACACTATCATTATGCACAATTTCAAGCTCATCTTCCTCTGATATTCTGAGTTCTGAAACTTCTTCAATTGTAGATCCTTTTAGCAGCCCAGCTTCATGGCTTCTTCTCTTATATGTCTTTGCATGCAGTTTGTCTATCACTTGAATCATATGCACATAAAGGCAGAGATCATTCTGTGATTTGTCTATCACTTGAATCATATGCACATAAAGGCAGAGATCATTCTGTGCTTTGTCATCTGTTATCCTTGGAAATAATTTGTCATGGAGATATGATGTATAGCTTGGATGAAGCATTTTGATCTCCACTGGGTCAAAAATCCTTATCTTTTCAGCTTTCTTCCCATCAGCATTTCTCAACAGCACTAGTTCTTTTGTTCTTTCAACATAACCTCATTCTGTGATGGGAGAAGAAAATTGATTTCCTTTGAAGCTTTTGATGGACTCTGTGTTTTTGTTCATACATCCAACCCTCTTTAACATGTCATCATCTACAAGAGATGAGACTTCAGCTGTTCTTCTTTTCTTACTTTGTTTGATCTTTTTGTGCTCCATATCATCTCTCTTGGCTTGTCTGAGCACATCATCAATAAATCTAGTTTTCATTCCACTCACATCCATAGAGAAGTCTCTTCCCCTAGAATGGATTGGATAGTTGGAAATGGGTAGGCTTTGTAGATCTTTGATGTCTTGCTCAGGAAGACTCAATAGTGCTTCCACATCATGGAAGTAATGGATTCTTCCAGATGTCCTCTTGATGATTGCACAATCCCAGTCTAGATCATATTTCCAGGCCATAATCCTGTATTCTTCCACAGAACTGGGAGTTGTGATGTGGTCATATAGTTCGATCATAGTGGATTTCTGCTCAGTTATTTCTCTAACTGTTGTTCCCAGAGGCCATAACTTTCCTGGGATAAATGCCCTTGGCTCTCCGATCAGTTTATCTTTTTCCCTGTGTTGATCTTTGCTTTGCACCACAACTGGTTCAGCAGCTATTTTGTTGTGATGTTCAACAGCAGGATTAGGAGCTTCAGTTCTGAATCTGACTCCTGTATCAAGCTCTACTTTCATCACATGTTCCATCATTCTCCTCAGTTCTCCAGTTGTTCTGCCCTTCAGCTCATGTGGTTTATAGTTGTGCCCTTGTAACCAGCAGGTCATATTGTACTTGCTCAGTTTTGCTGTGTCACAATGGCCCAATTTTTCTTGATCTTCTCAACTGATTGATAGATGGTGAAAGCTTCATAATCACAGTTTGGTAGAATGAATCTTGCAAGTTCAAACTCCTTCAGAAGATTCTTCATTTCAGTCAAGTTCATCCTCTCAACCATGTCATATGGGAAACCATGGTTTATGAGGGTCATGAACATAGTTGATTCAGGCCTCTCTTCCATAATATGTTCAGTTGTTAGAAGGTCATCGGCCTTTGATTCTTGTTGTTCAGTTGGTGACTCCATCTTTGTTAGCTCATTCCACTCTTCATCACTTTCATCATCCTTCTCAGAGATGGCCTTCACAGTAGATAAATCTACTGAAGGTGTGTGTTCATGAGAAGTGGGCTTTTGCTTTTTGGGAGAATCTTCTATATGATCACCTTCTGTTCAGTAGCACCCAGGTACTTTCTCTTCCGTGAATAAAGAATTAAGTTCTTTGGAACCTCAGAAGATTGTTTTGATTGTTTGACAGCTGGGACATCCTTTGATTCCAATGCACATATCTTCATTTTCAGCTGTTCAATCTCTTCATCTTTTTGCTTGATCATCTCAGCCTTTTCACACAAATATTCATTTATTAGATCCACTTTTGTTTCCAGCTTTTCCTTCTCAATCTTCTCATACTTTACACATTCTTGTAATTCTTGTTCATGTTAAAGCAGAGCATCAATCACTTCATTATTACTTTGTGCATCAGTTCTAAGCCTTTTCAGACTGGCTTCTTTCTTCCTCAGCTCTTCATCTTTTTCTTTGATTATCCCTTTCTGCTCTTGGATTCTTTGTTTTCTTTTATTTGATTTGAGCACCAACTTATTATACTCAGCAACCAAATAGCTTTTGCTCACAGGGATGTCTTTATCACTCAGATCATCTTCTTGATAAGCAATCACATCCACTTCCTTCTCCTTTTCTTCCTGATGTTTAAGCTATTGCAAGTTCACATTTGGCTGATTTTTAATTGGCGACACTGGTGCAGTGTGATCAGACACAGCTTGATCCTCAGAATGTGTAGCTGAAACAGGAACAGTGCTAGCTTGAGACATCAACTCAGTCTCCCCTGTGTGAACAGAGTTTAGAGACTCAGTTATGCCTATAGGTTCAGTGTTTGCACTCTCAGGAGATGGTTGTTTTGGTGTATCAGGGAGTGGATGAAGAGGAGATTCAATTTGGATTGGAGAAAGTGGTTGTGTGTTATATTAGGATGGATGAGAAGGAGATTGTGATTCTTGTTGCACTGGTGAGATAGGCTGGGTGTTGTTGGTGGATGATGATGATATTTGTTGTGGGGAAACATGGTGATGAATGGGTGAGATTGGTTGGGTGTTTATGCTGGCTGGTGATTGTGGTTGGTGAGTGGGTGTTTGGGTCGGTGAATGTGATGCCTGTTCAGATTCAGCAGATGTCTCTGCTTCTTCATCTATCCAAATCAATGCTTGTGGTATGTCGGCCTGAGCATCCATAACATGAGCAAACATGGGCATGTCTTCACCCTGATATTTGCCACTGATTTTGTTTAGAACAGATTTTCCCAAGTGGGCTTGTACAAACACCTCTCCTACTCTTGCAATCCTTGGGAGTTCAGTATTAATAATCAGTTACAGAAACCGTGAGAACATATACATTTTGTCAGACCTTTGCAATTTCACTTGGTCGCATAGACAGTTGAAGATGTATTTGGAGTAGTTGTAAGTTCTTCCTTCAAATATCCCAATGATTCCTGATGAGATGTGCCTTGAGAACCTATCAAGACCCGACTTCCTGTTTGAGATGCATTTCAGATAGGTGTGACACAGGAATTGATAGGGCTTGCATAACCTCCCCTTCTTAATTTCACCCTTGTCGATCACCATCATAGCCCATCAGATGAAAGACCTTTTCTATGTATTCATTTTCGAATACATCAGGGTGCCCTACTTCTCGATCACCCAACTCAAGAGATCTTCTGATTGTGCATTCATTGATTCGTATTCTTTCAGTAAGGATCTCAGCAACAATCACTTCATCGTCTCCTTCTTGTTCAACTCGAGCCGTGTTCCAGAAATCGATGATGTGTGCTTGATGAATCACAGGCTCTACCGTTAAGGCATAGAAGAGCCTGGACCGTCGAAGATATCTGATGATATCTCGACATCCTTCAGCAGCAGGATCATCAGCATTTAAGAATGCGCACACATTGTGCTCTTTTGCGAATCTGTTTGTCATCTGTAAAACGAAAATCGGTTTAGCATTAGTGTAACTCACATGAATTCGAAACGTTTTAATGACAATCAAGGATTAACCAGTTCCGTACTGAAGATTAGAACATGATTTACCTTCGCGACAATGATAATCGATTACTGAATGATGATGTTAATAATTTTTGGAACGGATTTTGAAAGTTTGAATGAGGGGGGAAGTGTGCGTTTTTCTAGGTTAGAAAACTGAAAAGTGCTCTGAAAAAGTGCTTAATGAATTTATAAGCGGACACATTAATTTCTTTTATTAAATATGTTGGGCCCACCTCCCATTTATCCCTTTCCGTATACCAAGTTTATTCCGTATGTATCACATCTTCCGCAGAACATCTGTGGAACCTTAACATCTGTGGATGTCTTAACATCTGCGGATGCCTTAGCTCATGCAATACCTCTTGTTACTAGCACATCCGTAGTTTACCAATCCTACGATTATGCGGTTACACTGTTACTGTTACTTCTGCTGAAGCAGAAATTTCACTGTTACTTCTGCGGATGAGAAATATTACTGAAACTTCTGTGGATACATAAATTTCACTGTTCCTTCTACGGATGAGAAATATTACTGAAACTTCTGTGGAAATTAAAGTTTTGTTAAAACTTTAAATGTATGATATCTACTAAGTAAGTAGAATCATGTGTTGATACTGGACATTGTTGACGTTGTTTGCATGGCAATTACGTACAAGAAAGCAAGTGTCCTGTATCTATGAATCTAGGCTTCTGCTGATGTTGATCAGTTGAATAATAGCGGATCTATTGCACACCTGATTGTAAGTATACAGATCCACTTAAATTCACACATGAGTTCTGTATCAACTAGGCATGTTGTTTATCATGTTTTGAAGTTTGTTAATCAGAAACTGTCATGTCCTCCACATTCAATTCTCAGTAGAGTTTGTCCTCCATAGGTGAGACAAATCACCACTTTTTCACACTTATTGACTATGTACATTAAGTTATAAGTTCTATCTTGAGACATATTACAGTCTCATTAATGCTTTGATGTTGAAGCTCTTTAAATTGATGTACAGTTGATCACAAGTGATTCTTTTAAGAGCAAAGATATGATCTTCATAGTCACCAGGTATTTACTTTCGTAAAACAGAGGTGAACTTAACCCAGGTCTTTGTTTACACAAAACAGAGGGAGAATGAAGATCACACTCTTTAATCATATTTCCAGGTCTTTGTTCACCCAAAACAGAGGGAATATGACTTTGCAAAGATAGAAAATTATAAAGTATTTTACATAGTGTGTTTTTGTAAGAGATTTGATCACATCAGGAGATTGCTTACTTTCCTGATCCTCAAAATGTTCTCACAGACAGTTACCTATTTCATTTAGTTTGGCATGCTCTTAGCTTAGTTTTCACTCAATATGAACTACTCACATATCAAAATGTTACAAGTCATTTTGAGGTGTAGTTAAAGAAAGCCAAGCATAGTGTACTATCATTTCCCAAACATATGACAGGCACATACATTATATCAGACACTTAACTCATCCCCAAAGATTACTCTACACAAGGTCAGTCATATGCTTTAGATGATTTAGTCTAAGTTAATCATCCCCAAAGATTCTATCAGAAAATTAAATCTAACAGATTCAAAGGCTTTAGTGAACAAATCAGCAAGCTGATTTAATACTATGATGGCTTTGTTGCTTTATATATTTATTATATTTTTTTGTCTGTGATTTGTCTGTCATTCAGCAATCCCAAAGTTGCTTTTTTATTTGATCAAATAACTAAGGAAAAAGAATTTTTATTTGATCCAAAGCAAGCTGATTTGTAGTGTCCACTTTGATTAACTTGATTAAACCCTTTTCTGAGCAGTCTCGCAGAAAATGGTATCTGATTTCAATATGTTTTGTTTTACTATGTTGAACTGGGTTAGCAGTGATAAACATAGCAGCTGAATTATCAATGTGAATTGGTGTTTGAAGGAAATTGTAACCATAATCAAGTAATTGGTTTTGCAACCAAAGAACTTGAGAACAACCAGCTGAAGCAGCTATGTACTCAGCTTCAGCTGTGGACACAGATACATTAGTTTGCTTCTTGCACTGCCATGAAACAAGCCTTGGTCCTAAAAATTGACATCCACCAGTTGTGGATTTTCTGTTGTTGTTTCATCATCCATAGTCACTATCTGAATATAAGAAAGACTGAAATCTCCATCTTTTGGATACCACAGTCCTAGAGCTGGTTTTCCTTTCAGATATCTGAATATTCTCTTGATAGCATTCAGGTGAGACTCCTTTGGATCTGATTGATAACTGGCACATACAACATAACAAACATTATGTCAGGCCTACTGGCAGTTAAGTACATTAAGGATCCGATCATTGATCTATACAATTTCTGATCTACTGATTTTCTAGCAGGGTCAGGCACGAACTTGTCTATTGTTGAGGCAAGTGTCTTGCATAAAGTTGTATCAGCAAGATTGTACTTCTTCAAAATTTGATGAATGTACTTTTCTTGATTGATGAAAATGTCATCTGTTTTCTAATGAACTTGTAAGCCAATGAAGAATGTCAATTCTCCCATGGAGCTCATCTGGAATTCAGATTTCATTAATTCTTCAAAGCTTTGACACAGTTTCTTGTTGGTTGATCCAAATATTATGTCATCTACATATATTTGAACCACCAAAAGATCTTGATGTTCTTGTTTGAGGAAGAGTGTCTGATCAATGGTCCCTCTTTTGTAGCCATTCTTCAGCAAGAAGGAGGATAATATGTCATACCACTTCCTTGGTGCTTGATGAAGACCATACAAAGCTTTGTCTAGCTTGTATACTCTATGTGGATAGTCAGAATCCTCAAATCCAGGGGGTTGAGCCACATATACTTCTTCATCAATTTTCCCATAAAGAAAAGCACACTTCACATCCATTTGATACACTGTGAACTTCTTGAATGAAGCATAAGCTAGAAAGACCCTGATAGCTTCAATTCTTACAACTGGTGCAAAAACTTCATCATAGTCTATCCCTTCTTCTTGAGTATATCCCTGAGCAATAAGTCTGGCTTTGTTTCTCACGATTATACCCCTGTCATCCAACTTGTTTTTGAAGAGCCACCTTGTTCCAATTGGATGCTGACCTTGAGGCAAGTCTACAAGGTTCCACACCTTTTGTTTTCTGAATTGTTGTAGTTCTTCTTGCATAGCCTCAATCCAGCTATTGTCCTTTAGAGCAGCTGTAATATTTGCAGGAACTGTCTGAGACAAGAAGCAGGTGAACAAGCAAATGTTTACCACTCCCCCTTTGCTCCTGGTAGTTCTTGCATTCAGGTCTCCAATGATATTATCTGATGGATGAGACTTGTGAATTCTGCTTGTTGAAATAGTATCAACTTGGATAGTGGACTCCAAATTTGAGAAATCCATTGAAGCAGATGGATTCAGTTGAGATGTTGAGTCTATGAAGTAATCAAATGGTTCATGTTCATTAGGATCAGCTTGAGCTTCAGTTTCTGCTTGGTTTTCTTCCGCAGGAAGTTCTACGGAAGCATTTTGTTCTTCCGTAGGAGTAACAGCAACATCTACGGATGGACATTGTTGATCAGCAGGCAAGTTTTGTTGATTCAACACATCCTCTCCACCCCTAGGATCAGCTGTTGAAACAGTATTTACATCTACGGATGATGGAGGATCATCTACGGATGTATGTACATGAGCTGCGGATGAAGGATTTGCTTCTCCGGAAGTATCTTCATGCTGCTGACTTGATTCTTGCAGTGGTGCAGTTGAAGAATGTGCCATTGGTGGATCAGCTGTCAGTGGCACTTCAAACTTGAAGAATGTGCCATTGGTGGATTTGATCAAATATCCAGAGTTAAATGATTCTGTTAATACATCTATATCAAATAACCAAGATGATCCTTTTACAGTTGTTGTAAACATGGATTCATCAAAAGAAACATTAGGAGTCTCTTTAACAATGTTATGTTCTGGAATATAAACCCTATATGATTTAGATGTGGATGAATATCCACCAAAGAAACATCATAGGCTTTTTCAGAAAATTTTCCCAATTGTTCTTTAGTATTTAACACAGACAACATGACACCTAAAAGCTCTAAGATATCCTATAAAAGGTTTCTTTTTAAATAAGAGCTCATAAGGAGTTTTATTATGTTCTTTGACAATTAAAGTCCTATTTTGAACATTGCATGCTGTATTTACAGATTCTGCCCAGAATGTGATGGGCAATTGAGAGTCAGCTAGCATTGTTCTGGCTGCTTCTATGAGAGTTCTATTTCTTCTTTCAGCCACTCCATTTTGTTGTGGAGTTCTTGGTGCACTGAATTGCCTTGCTATGCCTTTATTCCTGTAAAAAGAATCCAGTTCAACATTAACAAATTCAGTCCCATTATCACTCCTGATAATTTTAACTTTAAATCAAGTTGATTCTCAATCTTGATCACAAAGTCCATTAATGTTTCAGATGTTTCACTCTTATGTTTTAAGAAAAATACCCATGTGAATCTAGTGAAATCATTCATAGTGAAATCATCACTATCACCAAGCAATATTGCCTTTTTCCAATGCTCATCACATTGGTTAGACCAAAAAGGTCCATGTGAAGCAATTTGAGTGGTGTAGTGTTAGTATTGATTAATTTGGATTTATAAGACACTCTATGTTGTTTTCCTTTGTAACATGAAGAACAATGATTTGAACAATGAAATTCTTTCTTTGGTAATCCAATGACCAATTCATTTTTCACCAATTTATTCATGTTCTTCATGTTAGAATGAACAAGCCTTCTATGCCACAATATGATTCATCTTTTAAAGACTTAGATAACAGGCATGTCTCATGGCTGGTGAGTGTTGTGTTGTTCATATCCAAAACATAAGTGTTTCCTTTTCTTGATGTTTTAAGAAGGATCCATTCTGCTGGAACTGCAAAACCTGGCTTAAGAATGTAACAATTAGTGTTATCAAATAGTATTGTGTAATTTTGATCACAAATTTGAGATACACTAAGTAAATTGTACTGCAAATTTTCACAGTAATTCACTTTTTCAAATGTTAACACACCATTTGTTACCATTCATTCACCAACTATTTTACCTCCCCTCTTATCCCCATCAAATGCCACATAAGAGGCATGTTTATGTTTGAAGTCATGGAGAAGAGAACAGTTTCCTGTCATATGTCTGGAACAACCACTGTCAACATACCACTTGTTGTCAGCTCTCCATGATTGTTCCTGCACAGAAAAAGAAATCAATTAGAATTGACAACCCAAGCCTTAATTGTCTTGGGTTTGCCAGCTGTGTCTACAATTGTTACTCCTTCATGAATTAATCTTGAAGTTTCAGTATTAATTGATTCTTTTTTATTTGATGGTGGTGAGGATGATTCTGTTGAAGATGATTCAGATTTTTGGATTTCTTCTTGCTTATCTGATTCTTTCTTCAACTTGTCTTGTTTTAGTTGATATTTTGATTTTAAGGATGCCCCTGAATTTCTGAAAGTTACTTCATCTTTCAATTTGGATTGAGGCACAGGAGTTACTTTTCAAAATTATCAAAGAAATCATCAATCACTTCAGTCTTCTTGTCTGACAGATCCACCTTTTTGTGAGGTGTTTTAGACTGAATTGGTGCTTTCTTCTTCAAAGGCTTATCCGCAGCAGAGGATTTTTGCTTTGATTTTGGTTGATCTTTCTTCACCTTTGATTATTTGTTACTGTCAGAAGATTGAGAATCTGATTCAGATGATTCATCAAGTGACTTCGTAGTGCTCTTTTTCTTGTTTTTCTTGTTGAAATAACATTCCTGAGTTGAATGATTATTTTTGTTGCAAATTGCACAATGTTTGTTAAAGTAGCAATCAGAAGTCATATGATTGTTCATATTACATATGGAACAGTAACTGCTGAAGTAGCAGTCATCTGTATTATAATTCTTCATATCACACCATTTGCAATATTTATCTTCTGAATTGTCTTCAGATTCAGACTTCTTTTTCTTGTTCTTGTTGGCCTTCAACTCCTTTCCTGATGTATCACTTAATTTTTTCTTGCTAGGAGTATCATCACTGATTCTTGTTTACCTTTGGCTGCTCTCTGTTGTTTGACATCCATCATTTTCTGAGCATGTTTGTTGTCAGTTCTTTTTGTCACCTCATCCGGAGATATGGCTTTACTCTTCCGCGGCTTTTCTACGGATTCAGCAGTTTTTTCCCTTCCGCTGATGTTCTACGGACTTGGCTGATTTTGCCTTCCGCAAATATTCTACGGATTCTTCAGATTTTGCCTTCCGCAGATCTTCAACACTTGAATGTTTCTTGTGCTTGGTTGAAGTTTGTTGCTTCTTACCTTTATCTGGATGAGATAAAGGTACCTCCTTACTTGATCCGCAGTGATCAACTTTGTGAAGGTTCAGTTCTTGAAGTCCTTCATTCAGTTCAGTAATCCTTTTACAGATAGTCTTCAGCATGTTTCGTTGCTTTGGAGGATATTGCAGCTTTGATTCTTCAAGAACTTTTGGAAGACCAGTTTCAACTTGAACATTCTTACCAATGTTCAGTTGATCAATATCATGTTCATCAGAATCATCCAAGTCATCACATTTATCATAATCAAAATCTGAGTCATTATGTTTTAGTGATTCTGATTCAGAAGATTCAGTTTCACTCACCTCAGCTTCGTTGTTAATATTTATTTCACTAGTTTTTATGTCAATTTTGGTGCTTGGCACAAAATGATTTGACAATGTGTTTGTTATTATTTCAGGTAGAGTTGTGTAATTATCATTTATAGGTGGTGCAACAGTATTATAACCCAACCCATACCTATTTTTTGATTCAATATGAGAGTTTAACAACTTCTCATATTGCTGAGATGATAGTTGAAACTTCTGAAGTTTCACTTCAGTAGATGCATGATCAGCCATGGATTTTGTTAAGGTTGTGGTCAGATGCTCAACTTGGGCTTTGAGGCTGTAATTTTCAGAAACATATTTTTCTAAATCCTTTTGTAAAGAACTAATTTTGATTTAATATAATTTATGTTCTCCTAAATGGGATTTATTTAAAATCATGGTTTCTTTTACTTTGTCAACCAACTGTTGAGCATGGACTCTATAACGTTCAACTTCCTCAACACATGATGATGAACATAACCTGTCTCTTACCTCTCTGGCTATTGGAGGAACTTTGTTTTCCATATGAGCCATTAATGCTTGATTCTCTTCAAAGACTTCCTTCTCATACATACTCCAGTCACATGTTCCATCTTGAAGTATGATCAGTCCCGACTCCTTTGAATACTCGGTCCTGCTGATTCATTTGTGGCTGGTGGGGATGTATTTGTCAGCTGTGGTTGTCTGAGCAGAGATTTTTGAGAGGTTGGTTGCTGGTGCTGATACTGCTGATGCTGCTGAGGGGGTCTCATCTCCGGAGGTGATTGTTGATTGCATTCTCTAGAAAAGTGTCCATAGAGATTGCACTTGAAGCATCTGACCTTGGACTTGTCAATACCAATCTTTGATGTTTTACTAGCTGTAGCCAGATTCTTGTTTCTCCTGAGATATTGCTTAGCTCTGTAAGCAATCATTGCCATCTGCCATTGTAGATCCATCTCTTCCACTACATCAGGATGTAGTTCTTCCAAGTCTTGTTGGCAGATGTTTGCTGATGTTAGTGAGCTTCCCATGTATGCTTGAAAGCTAGAACTAAAAGCTGCAAAGGCTGCTTTTTGTTCTTCAAAATCCAATATCACAGTGATTGGTTCTGACTGATTGTTTTGTTGAGAAGATTTTGCTGTTGCAGTAGTTGTCTCTCTTTTCTTAGCAGATCTTCCTTTTTTCCTTTTGATTCTTACTTTGAGATGATTTCTTAGAGGGTTTAGAGGCATAGAAACTGACTTCCTCTTCATCATCACTCAAAGTACAAGAGTTATCACCATCGTTATTTGAGATAAATGCACTTCCAGCATTTTTGGTTTCTTTGAAGTGATAAGGTGAGACATGAGTTCTCACACTCTTGTTTCTTGATTGTTCATCTATTTCAAGAGCCTCTACTTTAGCAACCAGTGTGTCTAGGCCATTGTCTTAGATCTATGGTGTTCTTGAACATGGACACAGTCTGCTTCCAACTTTCAGGCAAAGTATGGAGCATTTTCTTATTGAGTTCCTCAGTAGTATACTTCAACTCCAAGATGTTCATCTCAGTAACGAGTTGCATGAATCTATGGAGTTATTGAGAAATTGACTCACCCTCAATATGATGAAAGGTTTCATATTGTGATCTGAGGGTGTCTTTTCTGATGCTTCTGATCTCATCACTCCCTTCACAGAGAGTGTGAAGTATCTTCCACAAGGAGTTTGTTGTTTTATAATTCTCACATCTGATTAATATCTCTTCCGGGCAAACGCCATACTAGCAAGCTATGCTTTAATATCAACTTTAACCTTTTTGACATCATCAGGTGACAAATCTTTTGTGCCGATAGGCTGATTTTTGTCATTATAATCCGGCCCAAGAGTGGGTGGAATATAAGGACTTCAGTAATGGACTCCCACAAGTCAGAATCATGTGTATTTCACATGATTCCTGAACTTGATTTTCCAGGACTTGAAATCAGCTTTTGTTTCCAACTTTGGTGGTTGATATGATCCACCAAAAGTACTCATGTTTAATTAAACGTTATGAAACAAATCTTGAATGTTAAAGTAGACAAATCTATCAAAGACTCAGGTCTAGTATTTAATTGATTTGAATATAGATCTAAATCAATCAAGCAATGAGAGAATGCTTGCTGAAAGATTAGTTGCTGAATTAATTGTTTAACAGAAATTAAACATTTTTAATACTGATAGATCAATTGATCTAAATCAATGAGCACTTGGCTCTGATACCACCTGTGAATCCAAGGATCTCAATTCAGGAATTATCAGTATTAAAAAAATCAAATTAATGATCGCGGAATTATCATTAATAGCTGTTTAATTGTGTTAATGATTATCGAAGAACACACACGGACACAGTAAATACGAACACAATAATTATTCAAAAGTATTTCATTATTATCAAGTAATGATTACAAAAGAATAATTATGAATAACTATGAACAATGATTTCTGTGAATCGAATTAATGCTGTTGTTGATGTGATGGCGGCTAGGGTTGCACGATGATGTGATGCTTGACAGCCGTAATATTGCTCGATTGTGTTCTTCATATGTGAAACCTAGAACTCGTACTTATAGGCACGCATGTTTCTGTTAAGGAAACACCGGATCTCTTGGAATCACACAGCTGTCAGATTGACTAATAGCTGTCACTTTGAAAGTTGACTTGTTGATTAATAACACTTGTACTCAGAAAAATACAAGTGTTATTGCTTCATGGAACTTGGTCATCCGCAGATCTTGTTCTTCCGCATGTGTCTTGATCCTTCCGAAGCATGACTTGTTTCTTCCGAAGATAATGTACCTTCAGCAGCAATCTTGAATATCCGTAGTAGTTCACACTTGGATCTCTTGACTGGTGGATAGTTCATCCGTAGAAGATCTTCGGATGTAATGTTAGTAAGAAATATATCTACGGAAGAAGAAAATGTTCATCCGTAGATGTTTCTTACACTTGGTCAATTTTCAAGAAATTGACTAAGTATAATATTTGATCCTGCAATTAACCAAAGTAACACACATATATATGGGTTAACCTATATTCAATGCACATATATATATATATACTGATAGTTACAATCATTAATTACAAGACTTGATTAAAGTTCTAAGCCTATACAAAATAATCTAGACCTATACTATCTAGATCCAACATTAACTTATATCATTGCACTTGTAAACTTATTCGAGACTTGTAAACTTTATGGAATTCATCATGTAAGTTGTGGTTAGTTGAACTTTTGTGGTTACCATGTTATGGCGTTATATGTACAATCATTAACTATTGCTAGCCTGGCAACGTCATATATCTATGGGCCTGACAAGCCTGCTTGGTTGATCCAAGTACACTTAGCTAATCGTATATACTTTTAACGTTTGAGACTTGTAAAACTTTGTCAAGGTTTGATTGTTGCATTGTTCATAACATCCCTAATCACTTTATTCACTAACTTATGACTTGAATTGCCATCTTTTATATATTCTATGTATTGAAAACTATGGAATGCTCACCAACATTTTTATGTTAACCTTTTATTTTTAACATGTTTCAGGAATAACCCAAGTATGCGTTCTACTCTTTGAAGCTTATCTCACTTAGGACTGGACTTAGAGAAATAAACATGATCTTGTTACTTTCAACCTTGTATTCATGATGTATCTTTGTTTGAGCCTTTTTACTTGTATTGTTACAATTGAATCTTGATTAATATATTTGGAATTAATAATAGCGTTATGTGGCTGTGAACAATCATAACCCTCACATCTCGACGTTTCCGCCGTCAAGGTTGGGGTGTGACAGATTGGTATCAGAGCCCATAACTATAGGGATTTAGGTTATTAAAAATGGTGACCTAGACTATAGCTTATGCATGACCTTATAGCATAATATTAATATATTCTTGTAAACACACATATATGGTTTGCATGCTACATAATGCTATGTCTTCTTATGTGCAACTTGATGCCTTAGCATAGGAATTGCCTTATGTATACTTAAACTTAGTTACTTGTCTCCCTAAACTTAACTTTGACTCTTTGACCCTCCCCGAAGATGAAACCTCTTAATCTTATTCTCGACGACACGTGGAATCTTATGCTTGTGCTTATGACTTAGATCTTTAGACTTATGTCTAATCTATATAAATCTCATTAAGGTTTTGATTCCATGAACTAAGAATTTGTGTGACACATAGACACTTGTATTCTGGATTTCCTGGCAAAAGGCCTTCGGGCTAAGGCAAGCATATCGTATAATCTCATTGCGAGACCAGTTATGCTTACCTGGGGATTTCTGGGATGAGTGATAAACTATGGTCAACATACACAAGTCTCTATGGCAAATGGGTCAATTTACCTTGACGTGTCAACGATTCCAAACGGTAATACGTTACCAAATGGAACCATTCTCTTTGTATCTTAAAAATCTTTGATTCCTTGAACTGGTTTCTTCTCATTTTTATCATACATAATGTTCCTGTGATATTGAACTCGTCTTACCTTTCAACTCCTACGTTTAAACATCATTACATTTAGGCGTTTCATGTAGCTATTTCTATACCTTGATCAACGTGTACATGACTCTTGTTATAACCCAAAGATATTGGAATCTAAACCGAATGGTCTTTAAAACTTTAAATCGTTACTTATGGTTTTCAAATCCCCTTAAAAATGTGTCCCATAACTAAAGACATGCAATGTTATAAGCTGGAATTTCTATATCTTGGGATACTTTGTCTAGGCAAAGTGTAACTAGTGATCTCATTCGACCATTGAATCCGGTTACTTGACTTGAAATCCTTGAGATGAGTGACCACTTATAAGTACACGTGTCTTCAATAAGGTTATGGTTGACCTCATAATTTGAGAAGTCCATGTATTTCTTTTCGATTGTGAATCGAATGTTCACATCTCATGTGGTGTTGAATAATTCCTGTCATTAATTTAGTCTTTCTGATTTAAATCATTCAAGATTTGAATGCCATCATAACTAATTCTGTTACCTCGAACTTTGGGCTTGAATTTTTATAAACATGATTTCCCTTTTGTTACATTGTGTAACTTGAAATTTTCCGAATTTCTAATTGATATTCTTTTTCTTTTTGTTGTTATGTCGAGCCTCATACCGTTTGCACCATGGGAGATGCAAGAGTCTGTAAGTCAACCTATGACTAACAACATTTGTATCTTCTAAATGATTCTAACTTATCAAAACAGGGGTGATTCCCTTACTTTGATGATTCTCTATTCGTTTCGATAAATGGTTTCCAATCGTGTGTTTTATAAAATTTCATCCTCTGGATTGGAGTGATTTCCTTATCTTGAGGATTGACTTCAATTATTTTATTTGGAATGGCATTTCACAAATGACATGATCTCACCAAAATAGGATTGAAACCCGTACTTTGATGACAAATGTCAATCCTCGATTGTTTTCTTGTTATTATGAAATTCAATCATCAATATGCATGAATTCTATACCTTGATGATAATATCATTTTATGAACTGTATTTGTTCAAATGAGACGACCTCATCAAAGTAGGAGTGAATTCTGGATTTTGATGAAGAAGTTCATCTTGTTATATTTTGTTTTTGTAAAATTCACCGTTAAGATATGAGTGATTTCCCTTACCTTAATGGTGAGTTTCTCGTCTTATTCTGTGGATCCTCAACAATGATTTGGGATCGAATTTTTTAATTGGTAATTTGTGTGATCCTCAACAATGAGTTGGGATCGAATTTTTTAATTGGTAAGTTAGTGGTCATACCTTGAGAGTACACCATCAAGTCAGGGGTGAAAACCATACCTTGATGACTATTCTCATTTCTTGATCTCCCACTTACCAAGGTTGTAATCAGTGATGAGAAACATGTAGTAACTCGAAGGGTGAAACAATGTTAGTGTTTCGACATATCAAGTCAAAGCATGATCTCTGAACTTGAAAGGAGACCTGATCACTCTAGGCTAATTTTGTTTTCGAGCTTGGAGCATTTAAAATTCTTAAATCGATTTCTTTTCTTTTTATACTCATGTTTTGATTTGATCTAGTTATATGGAACCATTTATTCCTTACTTATCAACTTTCATTTTGAGATATCATCAACACATGATTGCGTGATGGCAGTCTTCTTAAACAATCTTTCTGCTAAATAAAGACATTATCAACCTGTGATTATGTCTTTCTAGTCATACGAATGTTCTCGACTGTACTTATGGGTTTGATGAATTACGTATGCAATCTATATTTGGAATTTGATACCTTGCAAAACATGGTTACAAATGCATTTCTTATTGTTTGCGCCACTTCTTGAATCACTTTTGAACCTTTAACCTTGAAAATCATTGAAATTCTATCTTGGTTTTGAACAACAAGACTTGTTATTATTCTCATTGCGATGTGGATATAAAGGTTCATAAAATTTCGTAATTTATAGACATGGGTTGGCACAAAAGAAAAGACATAACTTGGCATGTGTCCAAGTTTCTTACCTTCACATATGACAAAACCTAACATCCGTGTTCCCGTGAATCTCCTGCTTAACTTTTCATTCACTAAGTGCCTCGTATCTTAGATGTCATGATGACAATTGATGCATTATAGATCGATTGACTAATCTCATATTGACTCATGTGAGATAATGAGTCGAGAAATTGACTTGTATCTATCTCAAATAGTCGTATACCGTGGTATGTCGTTAAACATCGATCGTTATTTTGAAGATCGATTCATCTTCTTGCATTTAGCAATGTTCCTAACCATCATCGTGAACTCATTCCAAAATCTTCGCATATCGTATTATTCTTAGACTGATGGTTGGTCAAAGGAGGAATACATATTCACAAGATATGCGTTAAGATCGTTTCATATAGTGGCGTTTGGGATTCTTAAATCCCGACGGTTAATCTTTCTTATCATTGTTGGTCTTTCATTGATTTCTAGATATCATTTTACTACAAAATTATATTCTAGAAGTTGTGACTTATAAATCTAAGATACCACGGTAACTCGTCATCGTTTTCCAACATCTCATCTCAAAATGTCTCGCGTTTCACTAGAAGAATTCAAATTGGCATGCATCATGTCAAGAATCTTGTAAGATTCCATAAAGTGAAGCGTTTCATCTGTAATCAAACACTGTTCGTTGAACACTTACCTTTATTACAATTCCCTTGTTCATTTAAGTTCATTCTTAATTTCGGGACGAAATTCTTTTAAGTTTGGGAGACTGTGACATCTCATAATTTTGTTAACTTGAAAGTTAACTTCGTTAAATTTTAAAAGGGCCTTTTATGTCAATTTTGTAACTTTGTGGAATTAATATGCTGGATAATTAATTTGGGGATAACAAATTAATTTAATAAATAATGATAACATTATAAGTATTATAATGTTTACTTATTATATCTATTAAAAGAAGAGAGGAATGAATAGTACTATCATCAAGGGGTATTTTCGGTATTTTATCACACTCCTCTTCTTCTACTCCATACAAACCGACGCCCTCAATCTTCGATCTCTTCGGTCTCCACCTACAAACCGACGCCCGTCTGCCATCCACCACCGCCCGTCTGCCATCCACCACCGCACAGTCGGCCATCCACCACCTCACCGTCGGCCATCCACCACCCCAACCTCTCTATTTGACCTCAACTCTAACCCACCCTTAAACCATCGTCGTCCAACGACGAAACCCTAGAGTTTTGGTGGAGGTGTCGGTGGCGGTCGCGGTTTCATCCTCTCATCTCTGTTGCCATTCGTCGTCGGAGTCGCCGTCGTTAATGGCAGTAGCCCTTGATTCGATACCACCAGCACCACCAACGGCTTCTTCTCTCGCCCCAGGGTTCAGATTTCATCCCACTGATGAAGAACCTGTGCGGTATTACCTTAGGCGTAAGATTTACGGTAAACCCTTTCGATTGACGCTATTTCGGATGTTGAGGTCTACAAAGTGGAGCCGTGGGATCTTCCAGGTCAGTTTTGTTCATTTTTATGTTCAATTTGAGTGTTGATTACAGCTTATGTAAATGAAGTGTATGAGATTGGTCAGATTGTGGTTTTAGGTTTGTGATTTTGTCGTTTTGTTAAAATTGAAGTTTTAATTGTTGATTAGATGTTCGTTGCATGATAATACAGTTTGGATCAAATATTTATTGGAAATTTAGAACCAAATATTGTATGAATATGGGATGATCTTGACGACATAAATGGAAGTTGAAACTCATGTGAATTTAATCGGTTTTTGAGAAATATGGGTTGATGATTATATTAAATGGTCAATTTTGGGTGCAGGTTTGTCCAGACTTAAGACCAGAGACTTAGAATGGTACTTTTTTAGCATCTTGGATAAGAAATATGGGAATGGATTGCGCACAAATCGTACGGCTAATAGAGGGTACTGGAAGACTACTGGGAAAGACCGGGTGTTTACCATAAGTCTCAATGGTTGGCATGAAAAAGACTTGGTGTATCATATTGGTCGGGCACCAAAGGGCGAGAGAACAAATGGGTATGCATGAATACAGACTTATTGATCAGGAGTTGGAAAGAGCTGGAATTGTACAGGTGAGGAAGATGCACTTTATTATAGTACTTATAAACATACATGAACATGTGGTAGATTTGTACATGAAGATGTTATATAGCTTAGGCATCAAAGTAGTGATATGTTTGAAAGATTTAAACTTTAGGGTGTGATTTATCGAGGCATGCTTGATGATTTGTGGATGTTTGAAAGTGTTGACCTCAGGGCATGATTCATTATATGTTTGTATTTTTTTTCTCTTTTATGTTGATGTTTCTGTATCATATTAACTTGTTGTGGATTATGGGTTGTCAGGATGCCTTCGTTCTTTGTAGAATTTTCCGGAAGAGCGGTTCTGGGCCAAAAATGGTGAACAGTATAGGGCACCATTTGTTGTGGAGGAATGGGAGGACGATGAGCTGGTAGTGGTTCCTAAGCAGTACTCTGCTGAAGAATTGCATGTTGTTGATGACGCCTATCTAGATGCAGATGACCTTGAGCAGGTTTGAGCGTTTACATAGTTGTCAATTTTTTTTAACATGCTTCCGTTTGTTCTTACCTTTCTTTTTTGTACACATCATGTTATTAAGATGCCGATTATAGTACGAAGTCTCTTCTTTGGGTAGTGGTTTACATGTCAATGTAATGATGGGACTTAGATAATTAGAAGCATGGATAGTATAGTTAGTGGTATCTTGAGGCTCAAGTTGAATTATATATTTTACATGTCAATGTAATGATGGGACTTGCTAATTGGGACTGAATGTTCCATGTAGCATTTAGAAAAGGGAGGAGGGGTAGGGTGGGAGGAATTTGGAATCTTGACACTTGTCTGATATTTTATGAGCTCATTCTTAGAAATAAACAAATTTTACAGTAAGTTTAATTCTTTGTTTTTGTTTATCTTTTTCTAACACTGTATATTCTTCACTTTGTATTTAAACTTCAGTTAGTTATTTTCAGTTTTGCGAAGCGAGTTTGACCAATCAATTGACTAGCAAGTTATGATGAATAGTACTATTCATCGATGAATAGTAACAGTTACAGTTCCCGCCCCCTTCCCCTTCTTCTTCAACAATGGCATCTTCTCCCTCATTCTCCTACACATTCTGCTCCTCATACCCGCCGGAGTGACGGCAGATCTGTCCTCCGACCGTGCTGCCCTCCTCTCCCTCCGCTCAGTCGTGGGTGGCCGCACCCTCTTCTGGACCACCACGCAGCAAAAACCTTGCGTCTGGGCAGGTGTGCATTGCGACGACACCCTTCACCGCATCACCTCCCTCCACCTCCCTGGTGTCTGCCAACTCCCCCTCGGCATTTTCGGAAATTTGACTCACCTACAAGGAGATGACGAGTAAAGCATACATGATGTGTCATTGCTTTGGAGGCGAGGCAAACATTAGTTTGCAATCATAATGTGCTGTCGTTATGAGCCTTTGAAAATAGAAATTTTCGTTTATGAGCCTTTGAAAATAGAAATTTGCCATGTTTCTACTTCGCAATCATAATGAGACACCTGTTTTGAGCCTTGCTTAGTTGTCAAACCAATTGTTTGTACCAACTGTTTACCGTTACACGTTTAACACTCGCGCAACGCGCGTGTTAGTATCCACCTAGTTATTATAAAATTTAAGATGATAATAATCTTAAATAAAATAATTATCATTATTATTATTATTATATAATAACAACAACATATTAATAATACAAATAACAATAACAATAATAATGTTAATAATAATAATATTTATAATAATGAAAATATAAGTTTGTTGTATTAAAACTTATAATTAATGAGTTTTACATAAAATAATAACATTTTAAACTTCGGGGGGCCAAACTGTAAATTGGCTTAAACTAAAAATTAAACTTTGATATCAAAATGACAACTTTTAAAACCGCAGGGACCATCGAATTCATAAACTACAATAATAACTCAATTAATCATGACATAAACAATATACTAACTACCTGTAAACACTACCACTACCTACTAACATAACGAAAATATGACTAGCCGTTTGAGCATTAAACTACAATAATAACTCAATTAATCATGACATAAACAATATACTAACTACCTGTAAACCACTACCCTCCGAATTTCATCTTAAATTAACACCACTATCGAATTCATTCTCCCCTCTCGGCCGAACCTGCAATCACTTGAACATCATCAATTCGACATTTTGAATCTCAATTGATAAGGGGTTTTGGTCTGAACATTCTCAGAAGCTCCACTCGAAGTTAATTGGATTGTAATCATCATTTGAGCAACAATCAGATTCCACGTTGGTCGCGACTCGTTCATCGTGGTGTTCGACTTCGTGTCATCTTTATTTGGGTAATTAAACACATCTTTAGGGTCGTTTAAACATGGGGAATAAAAGCCCCATGATATTCGGTGTTAACAACAACGATTTGGCTGTTGATTTTGGATTGAACGATTCTAGGGTTCTTGGATTTGGGGGTGTTCAATTGATTTGAGTTAAAACAATTTGGAACCATTACAAACCGCGACTGTAAGCCTTGGTCTACTGGTTCCCCGAGCACTTGCTACACTTGAGGTCCCGGGTTCGAACCCGGGCACCTTCAAGTAATTTTTAAAGGCTTTTTCAGCCATATTTTCATTTTAGAAAATTTTTATTAAATATAAAATAACTTTTGTAAACTTTAAATATTTTCATGAGCACCAAATAATTTTCTGGATTTTTTTATTAATTTTAAAATTAAATAATTTTTTAAAAATTTTAACAAATATTATTCTTGGTTAAATCCTATTAAAAATGGGGTTCAACTAATAAATTAATTTCGGTTCAAACGTTCTTCTTTAAAATCATGGTTGTCGTAAAATATTTGTTTAAATTTTATATTTAAAACTTTTATTATAAATGTTTCTTTTAAAATAATTAAATAATTATTTATATGCATATGGGCTTGTTACAATAATTTAAAAATCATTTAAAATACTAATGGACATAATACTATCTTTATTCTTTAAAGAATTATTTTTATAATTGTGGAAATTATATAATAATTACATCATTATTATACCTAATTTATTTCTAAAATACTTAATCATATAAACTTATATAATTCCTTCTAATGGAATCAAAATGTAAATAACTACATTATAAACTCATTACTTATTAAAACCTTAAAACTATTAAAAACCTAATTCTTATTGAACGTTAATCGTATTGTTAACTTAATCTTTATCTCGTAAATTATATATTTAGGTGCTTGTAATGGATACTTTGGATCATCCTGTAATCTTTATTATCATCTTGAAATGCATATATTTAGGTAGTATTTTCATACCCCTTTTTCTTATTTTCACACTTTGGGGTGAAACATGTTAACTTATATCATTGCACTTGTAAACTTATTCGTGACTTGTAAACTTTATGGAATTTATCATGTAAATTTGGTTAGTTAAACTTTTGTGGTTACCATGTTATGCGTTATATGTACAATCATAACTATTGCTAGCCTGGCGACGTCATAGATCTATGGGCCTGACAAGCCTGCTTGGTTGATCCAAGTACACTTAGCTAATCGTATATACTTTTAACGTTTGAGACTTGTAAAACTTTGTCAGGTTTGATTTTGATTGTTCATAACATCCTATTCACTTTATTCACTAACTTATGACTTGAATTGCCATCTTTTATATATTCTATGTATTGAAAACTATGGAATGCTCACCAACATTTTTATGTTGACCTTTTATTTTAACAGTTTTAGGAATAACCCAAGTATGCGTTGTACTCTTTGAAGCTTATCTCACTTAGGATTGGACTTAGAGAAATAAACAATGATCTTGTTACTTTCAACCTTGTATTAATGATGTATCTTTGTTTGAGCCTTCTTACTTATTGTTACAATTGAATCTTGATTAATATATTTGGAATTAATAATAGCGTTATGTGGCTGTGAACAATCGTAACCCTCACATCTCGACGTTTCCGCCGTCAAGGTTGGGGTGTGACACGTGATCTCTTTAGCATAAATTTTCTATCTTATAAGATAGCGATAAAAGTCACACTTATTTTATATTCTTCAAATCCTACTATCAAAGTCTTATTTTTATCAGGTTGGTTTTAGAAATTATAACTTATACCGTAATACTGGTAGTTTGGTAGTTTTGATAATCAGAGTTTAGATCTTGGCATGAATTATTAGAAGTCTCTCTAGTTTATAAGAGAAAACTAACGTGTGAATCACTGTTTATATTTTTTTCAATAATAATAGTAACTAGTGGTATTCCAAGTTGCGCGTTGCGCGGTATATGAAAACAGCTGACAATGGGAGATGTATTCAACTGCCAACCGAAGGATCACAAACTAGTGCCACGCCAAAAAATAGAGTATGATTTCATCATGGCCTTTGACATGGTAAACAAATCAACGTAACTAACCCAAATAAAACAATACATGTCAATAAGCAAACACAATATGCCATAAAGATAATGTACTAATTTGATTATGGCTCAGAGTGGATATCCGGTTGCGGTGCATGCTCAAATTGACTGCCAATCGGCAAAAGAAAAGTAAACCAGAAAGAGGTAGAGTCTTCAAGGGTTTGACCGGCCGACATGCAACCACCGAGGCCGTCACCGGCGAGAAAGGAGCACAAATCGAAGTTCGAAACGACCGGCCAAACCGTAAATCGAGGGCCGAAACGGAGGCCCGTCGGCTGTTCACTAGCCCCTTTCTCACCGCCACACCCACAAAACCCCAACCTCATCCACCACCTCGATCGCCATTGCCGGAAATATCAGTAAAACCATACAGATCTTGAATTGGTGACGGCGACCACGATAGCCTTTGGGATGTGGTGGGGGCGGTGGCGGAGCGAACGGCGGTTGGCGGCAACCACTGCACCCTAACACACCGGGAAAGAAAATCGGCTGCATACCCAAAATAAAGCCAACCTTCTCTCTTATACTCTGGCGCGCACAAAGATGTTGTACACAACGCTTTACAACTTGTGCCCGCATAAAAGACTTGTACACAATGCATAAAATATCACAAACACTATTCACACTATTCATTAAACTTGGTTTTTAAATATATATATATATATATATATATATATATATATATATATATATATATAGGGTAACTTGTAAAATTTTATAAATAATAAAAACACAAGAAGAATATAACTTACGGAGAGAGAAACAAAACAAAAGACATCCGCCTCTCTTTATTTTCTTCATTCTCCCTCTCACAATATCCTCTCTCATCCCCCTTCTCTCTCTCTCTCTCTCTCATCGGATTTCGTTTTCTCATAGCACAAATACAACGCAATCATCTGCCTATTTCTCGTCCCCTTCATCAATCAATTTTCCCCATTCGATCAAACAACACAAAAAGCCTGAATCTTGCATGCATATGATTCAATTCTCAATCAACGACCCTCGATCACGCGTTTCAATTTCATTTTCCGTTGAAGATTTGCCTTCGCATTATCGTCAATTGATTATGTTTCTGTCAATAGATTGCCTTTTGGTGGTTGGAATTAGGGTTTGTCGGCTTATGTGAAAAAAGTTTTGATTTTTGTTCAGGAAAGTTTTAATCTTGTATAGTGTGTGTCTTGGGTGCCCGGACCGGAATCGATTGTTAATTTGGATCGTTTTTGGTGGGAATCGGGGGTTGATTTGGTTATTATTTCAAGTGGGTTGAGTTTTTACAAACCCTAATCGAGGAATAATTACGTATATATAGATCTGGGTGTTGGTTAGCAGTTTATGTTGACCTTGGGGGTTAATTGAAGCGAAAATTATGGATCGTGTTGTTGGTGGTAAGTTTAAGCTCGGGAGGAAGATCGGGAGTGGATCTTTTGGGGAGCTTTATTTAGGTATGGTTTTGATTGTTTCTATTAAGCTTCATTTTGGGTGTTGTATATTGTTTTTGGTAGTTAATTTCTTTTTTGTTTGATGGTATGCAGGTGTTAATATTCAAACTGGGGAAGAAGTTGCTGTTAAGTTGGTATTGATCTCCTTTCTTCATGATGATTCTTTTGATGTTACATGGTTAGTCTATCGACTGGTTGATTGATACAGGGGATGTTTGGATGTATTCTTGAAAGTTATCATCCAATATTAAATAATTAATAACCATAATGAGATATGTAGTTACCAACAAAATATGTTGGAAGATACAATGTTTGGACATGCTTTGTTAACGTTTGATAATCACTTTTTATGGTGGTCATGTTTTTAAAAATCATGATTGTTTAAGTAGGTATTATTGTAAAGTAAAAGCTTATATGTTATCTCTGCCATTCATAATGAGTTTGTTGCAACGTGTATTAAACTGATTAGTTAACCCGTAATTACTACTATAAAAACTGGTGATAATTAATCACTTCCAGAATGCACATCCACGCACCCAATGTTTATTCTTCTAATAGGATTTTAGGCATGTGATTGTTTTGTGTTGTTGTAGTAGTAGACAAATGCGACTATAATAGTTGTAGTTCACATTTCTAGTATATTCATGGTCCATTAGTTGCCTTGTTCTTGTAATTTGTTCATTGTAAAGGCTGCATGGATTTATAAGTTTACTTCTGCATCATCTGACATTTTCACTACTATAGGTTAAAATAGTGTTCATAATTAGAGCTGAAACCGGGAGTATCACCTAATCAGATCCACGTATACGAGCTTGTCCACTCATTGTATGGCTGACTTTGTTTTAGAACCAAAGCAATGTGAATATGTGATGGTTTCTCTGTGGGCTCTTGCAGTTGATTCACATGTATATTTAATAAAGTGCAACTATCAATGGCTCTTAGCATACCATTATATAATCCCTTCAATCTGTACCATATGTCTATGTATATTCTTTTTGTCTGTTTTTTATTTGAGTATGTCTATCAGGACATCAAGTTTCATGTAAGTGAGCTTTTATTCTTTCTTTTTGTTTATACATTCAAACCAAGTTTGTAGCTTGACAGCTTACCACTTGACCTTCAACACTGTAGTCACAAATTATATAACTTGTAAGGTTGTTGCTTGAATTTTGCATAAAGAGTTGATCTGTGAATTGCAGTGTACATAAGTAAACAGTTTTCTGATATTTCCCCTCTTGGTTAAAAGAATGGAAAATCTTGTGCTGAGGAGCTATTTTTATTAACATATTACTACATACATTGTCACTAATTGAACATTTTTACTTAAACTTTATAAATCCCAATATCAAATCTATTCTTCTGTTACTGCAATTTATAGGAACCCACCAAAACGAAGCATCCTCAGCTGCATTATGAATCAAAGTATATATGCTTCTTCAGGGCGGAAGTGAGTCTCTCTTTCTCCCTTTTCTTTTGATTGGGGTTTTGTTTAGAGTTGTGTCATTCTTAGATTAATTTACCTTAAAACCCTAAAGCATGGCTGTGTTCCAATAGCTCATTAAACTATCCCTGCTACTAAAGAAGAAAACATTTCAAATGGTTAAATTCATATCACTCTTCTTTCCAGAAAAACAAGTGCAATGTTGATTTGGAAAATCAATGTACATTTCCAAATTCAAGTATCCAACAATTTTATGTATGGAACTCCGGTTTTTTTAACATGGATAAGTCTCTTAATAGTTTAAGTGGTAACTGACCACTTCCTTTGATTCATTAACATCAGTAACTAATGAGTTTGAAAAATGTAATGCAACGGAGTACATAGTTGAGTTCGACAATTAACAACTTTATGGTTGAATTTTACCTTCTTGCTACACCTTATTGTGTAATATATCTTATTATATAATATCTTATTTGTGTAATTATATAATTGTAGTTCTAACTTATAAGTTCCTAGTCAATTAGTCATTGATTCAATTTGACATAATATGTAAAATAACATGAGCATTTGTTTATTGTTTTCATAATGAAGCGGGAGTACCTAGCCTTAAGTGGTTTGGAGTTGAGGGCGAGTACAATGTCATGGCAATTGACCTACTTGGACCAAGCTTGAAGACCTTTTTAACTATTGCAATAGAAAGTTTTCCTTGAAGACAGTTTTAATGCTTGCAGATCAATTAGTAAGTGCTAGTGATCCCATCTTTTATAGATGTTCTTAGTTCAAAACACCAACCATTTATGTAACCTTGCAGATAAATAGAGTTGAGTACATGCATGCAAGAAGCTTTCTTCACCGTGACCTAAAGCCTGATAATTTTTAATGGGCCTGGGCCGCAAGGCTAATCAGGTAAAATATCCTTCCTTTTTTTTCCCCTTCCAGTGCCTTCTTTTTTGTTGCAACAATGATAATGACATTTTAAAATAATCCAACTTTGGGATTTGGAAATCCACCATACAACTTAGGGATTAAGCGTTACTTTTTGATATCCTATTATGGTCCTTGTGACAGGTGTACATCATTGATTTGGTCTTGCAAAAAAGTACAGGGATCTTCAAACTCATAGACACATACCATACAGGTAACATGGCTACCCACGGAGATTTTTTGCTATCATTATTAGTTTTCTTTAATTAATTGTCTGTTTTTCATTGTTCTCGTATACGTGGACCATTACACAATATTTTCATTAGGGAAAACAAGAATCTTACGGGCACGGCTCGTTATGCTAGTGTCAACACACATCTTGGAGTTGGTGAGTGGTTCATCATGTCAGTGATTTATTTTGGTGTGAGAATATAATGCATTTTAAATCTCAATACTTTATATTTAGAACAAAGTAGACGGGATGATTGGAATCACTTGGTTACGTTCTTATGTATTTTCTAAGAGGGAGGTGAGTATTTTCTTAATTTATTTTACCACTCTATGACAACCACTGGGTTTTATTTAAAATTTATTTGTGCTTTTGTATTAGCCTTCCCTGGCAGGGACTGAGAGCAGGAACCAAGAAGCAGAAATATGACAGGATAAGTGAAAAAAAGATGTTAACTCCAATTGAGGTATATTTTGACTTCCAATTTCTTTTTATGTGACTAAACATTTGTTTAATTTCACATGACAACAATTTATTCAACAGGTGTTATGCAAATCATATCCGTCAGAGTTCATGTCATACTTCCACTATTGTCGATCATTGAAATTTGAAGACAAACCCGACTATTCATACTTAAAGAGGCTTTTTCGAGACTTATTTATTCGCGAAGGTGTCAAATGCTAGATATTTATATATACTTGCTGTCATTGTTCATTACTATGCTGAATGTGTATCTGTCTATAACGTGTATGGCCCTGATTTTCGTTCACAGGCTATCAGTTTGACTATGTCTTTGATTGGACATATTGGATATCCACAAATTGGTGCCAGCTCCAGAACACGGGTGATGAGTGAAATGCAGCATTGGTGGTAGATTTAAGTCATATTTAAGAGGATATATTAATATTGTCTCCTATTTGCAGGTTCAAAGTGGAAATGCTACTCCAAATGCTGGGACATCTGCAGAAAAACCAGGAAGAACCTCAGGTATCTTTTAAAGTAGAGGTAGCATTTTCAAGCCATTTATCTTATGATCAGGTTGGTTTGGGGTATGTTTTATCTCTAACGGCCAGCTGGTCGAACTGAAAATTAGCTTAAAAGGAACAAGTTAAACTGTTGAAACTCAAAGTCACGACATTATAAAGCGCCCTCCTAAATTATTATAAATAAAAAATAGGTTGTTGCTGAAATACTATTATTTTTTAATCATAGCTGACAATATTTATTTATAAAAAGAGTTGAAATTCTTGGGACCAAAGTGTTCCAGGCCGATCCAATTCGGTGCTGCTTGTTTGATCAGTAGCAATAATTATTTACTTTTACTCATCTACTTAGAATTTTAAATTCAGGTTATGCTTATCTAACAGTGCAAAAGGTAAAAAAAAAAAAAAAAAAGAAATAGCTTAGAAGGAAATGAGCCAAAGGATTGGAAGTAGTTTAAGGTTATTTAGTGCTTAAAACCTCCAAATCATATACTTCTAAAAATTAGATAATAACAGAAGTAATATAATTCTCATACTAGTCAAAATTGACAAGTGTAAAAGTGCCAAATGTATGCTTAGACAAAAAAAAACCCAATAATAGGAACACTTAATTATAGGGTAAAAAATTGTAAAAAATTTATAGCTATCTATTCTTATTGCATACGACTACCCTTATTGATTCTATAGAAATTACTTACTCTCTGCATAAAACCATACAAATCTGAAACATAAATATAAGCAAAAATTCAGAGCAATTGTAATTATTAGTAGATATGATGCATGTGATTAATGGTTGAAGCATCCTTGATCCGGACACATGCCTGAGTTTTATCTTATAGAGGCGGTCCAGTAGATCCCAGCACTTTAGTCACCTTAACCAGCAAAATAGAAGATAGTGAATCTAGAACCATAACCCTAAAACAGGACTAAAAAATAACAAATTTAAAAACATGATATAATATGTAATAAATAAATGATCACGTATTAAGTTTTTACACTAGCTGGAGTGATAAAATGAGAGGAACCAATACCCGGCACCCTGAAGTTTTACCTGGCTTGTAGATAGAAACAGATTGTGAACAAGAATAAACACAGTGCTTTTGAACTTTTTAGCATCTAGCAAAACGTGAAAGGTTTCATGTTTCTATATTCGACCTACTTGGTATAATTTTTTGTAACCTCTACATCCCCAAGACCCCAACTACCCCTCGCCTATGCTTAGCCAGAGTCGTGCACTTCCATCGCAAATCAGTAATTACCCATTTTGACCAGAACTTGTGTGGACCATAACCCATCCTGGCTTACACACATTTTGCCACCTCTACTTAGAAGTATGATTTAAAAAGTTTATTGAAGTCATAATAGACTTATATATATAATGTACAATTTATCTGTTTCTTGCTTTTCTCTGCTTATTTCTTGTAGCTGTACAAGATGCTCGCGAGACATTCTCTAGAAGAAATCCTCCAGGTGGCAGCCGCCTTGAACTTTCAAGAAATAGGCTTTCAGAAGATGTACTTCGTCAAAAGACGTGGTAAGTTTTGTGTATTAAAATTTTGTCCAGCTTACTTCTGTTGCTTTAAAAGGCTTAAAAAGTATGTTGCATGTATTGCTAAAAACTGAATGGTGCATTGCATTTCCTTGAGGCTCCTTTGCCCATATAAACAGTCCAATTCAAAACCTGTGGAAAATTTAATTACACATCTGCTGACAACATGATTAAAACACTCGTATATAATCTATGATTTACCATGCACAGCAACTTGATTCAGAAAAAGTGCGATCTTCTAGAAATGGGAGCTCGTCAAGACGTGCCTCCTTTTTAACCAGCAGCAACAAACCAAGTTCTTCAGCAGAGGCAACAGATGGCAGATCAAGCGACTCATGTCGAGTAGTGGGGCGCGCTTATCTACTACTCAAAGAGGATACGACACCAAACCATTAACATCTGGTCCTTCAAAAGGTGGGCGTGAAGATCCTCTTAGGAGCTTTGAGTTCTTACAAATCAGGAAGTAACACGGTATAATTATGTGGTAAAATAAAACTAAATGCTCTGCACTGAACTTTTTTTAAGTTATGTAAAAAATGGGAAAATTCATGTTTAGTATGAGTTTTCTTGTAAGGGAATTTTTTATTTTATGTAATACTGCAAGTAGGCTGTGATGTTGTATGTGCTTTAGAACAAATTGATTTCCTAATTTTCGGTTTGAGATTTAAAAAAAAAAATTTTGTTGCCTGATTGTGTGTGATGTACGCATATGTCATAAGTATATGTTGTCATAAGTATATGTTTTTCTTATAACGTATATAAGTATTTGTGTGGACATCAAAAACCGTTGGTGAGCTATTTATGCGGAGTCAGGTTCTAGAGACCATTGGTAGGGGTGTCATTTGGGTGTTTTTTAGAGTTTGTGGTTCCTTATGTTGGGTTTCCAGACGTAAGAAATTAGCTCGAAGAATGAACCAAAGAGTAATGATAATCACATATTCGAGTTTGTTATTTGGTCAAGTTAGACGGTAATGGCGTTTAGGCTAAGCAATTCTTGCTATCTCAAATGTTTATGTAAGCATTATTTAAGTGATCAAAATGCATGTATGACATTAAGCATAGTTTTATGATCTTGATTGATACCATCTGGATACTTCACTCATTATTATAATTTATAACATAACGTATGAAAAACAATAGCAATCTCAAAATCGTACAAACCAATCATATCAAATAAAAAGGTTTAAGTAGAAACTTTATTTTAAACTAAAACGTATCATTAAAAGGACGATAAAATAAACTGGTTAAAAGTCTCACTTTGTTTTTTCTCGTCCGTTTAATATTATATTAAAAAAAGTAAATTAAAATAAGCATTAAAATGATTATATCATTGTATGTATCATGAATAAAACATTAGAATGATTAATAATAAAAAACACCCTAATCAATTTCTTGAATTGTGTACGAATCTTCTTATGTCGCTTGAAGCCGGTCTTTGGTGCATATTAAACTCTCAAACAATCATAGGAGTTAAAAGAAATCCTAAAACTAATAAAAAACCCTTCACGTGTTTAAAATTCAATTTGAGAGCCATCATTGACACGAAAATAATAAATAAGTCCTATATGAACTGGAAATCTTAGACTATTAACTTTCAACATTCGAAAACATTAAAGATCTTTAATCTTTTTCTAATACTTTCTTTCAAATAATTATTAATTTCATCAATAAATTCAATTTTTGTGTTCTCATCTTTTCATTTAGTTTGTTTTAAATTATGGTTTTGATGTCATATCTTCTCGGTGGTAGTTTCTTAATATGATGAACTTGAAGATAAAATGTACAAGAGATTGAGGAATGAATTTTGACATTTTCGTTGTATAATTCCATAAAGGATCCATAATTCTTTTTAGGTTAGTACATATATACTTCTAAAAACTTTTTAAAAAAATTATAATACCCAAATAAAATTTCAAATATATATATGTTCTTATAAAACTTCTCAAATATCATATATACCCTTGAAAACATTTCAATATCATATATATCCTTAAAAAAAATTTCCAATATAATATACCTCTAGAAAACTATTTGAATATAAAATGTATCTCTATAAATCTCAAATATCAAAATATCCAAAACTAAATTCAAAATAAATTACCCTTAGAATTTGCTAATATCATATATACCCAAACTCAAATGAAAATACATATATAACCTAGATTAATAATTAAAGTAACATATATATTAGTTTTAGTTTATCAATTAAAAAATTCATAGTATAACAAATTTAATTTATTTTTTCTCAAAACATCAAATTTCAATTTACTAATTTTATTTTGTTATTAATTATCATTATTGTTAATACTATTTTGTTAATTATGATGAATATATTTACTAAAAATCATTTACTTTTGTATTAGACATTTAGACTATAATATTTTATCTTGAAATTCTACTAGATTTTTGTAATTAATTATAATTTAAAATTATATTTGAGAAACTTAAGAAACCTGATACGTTAAAATTCATCTACCAACCTGAAACCTAAAAAAATTAAGCAATTTAAGATTGTTTAAATAAACTTTGGTTCCACCTCGACCGCATTAATATCTAAGTTTTTTACAAAAATAAGAAAATAATGCTAAATATAAATTTTAAAGTTAGAAAATTATGAGTAACACAGAAAATTTTAAATTCTTTTTAACGAAATAATTAAGATAATATGATATTTTACTTATAAAAATGAATTCTTATTCAAAAAGATTATAAATATGAGTATATGTGATACTTTAAATTTGGTTGGGCATATATAATATTTAAAAAGTTTGTAAAGGTATATATGAAATTTAGGAAGTTTTTAGGGGTGTGGGTGTGTGTATATATATATATATATGTATGTATGTATGTATGTATGTATATTAGATATTTAAGTATCTTATTTTAGTTAGTTATTCGAATTTACTATATAATAAGAAGATTTCATGTATTTCATTTTAATAAATATACGCCGGCCAAACATAAAAAGAAATTACAATCACATGTACTTTATATGTAATTTTCAATCATTTATTTATTGTCTCTATAAGGCAATCTTTTACATTAGATCAAATAGAAACCTTCAAATGTTTAAAGTAAGATACCAAGACAATAAAAAATAAAAAGGTCTTCGGTTTAAGTCTCGCACGGAACAAAATTGTTCAGGATTGAGCCAAAATTTTTCCAGTAATGTGTATTTTTTCTAAGGGCGAGGCTCTGGCTGAAAAATGATAGGTGAGTCACGATTAAAATAGGACATATTCTTAAAACAAAGTCGTACATTTATTGTTAACAAAAAAAAAATCCTATGAAAACCTACTAGTGACGGTTAAGGTGAGAGTGAGAATAAGTGATTAATAAGGCTGTCAATAGCATGAGAGGTGCAATAATGCAGAAAATATATAGCACATGTTAGGCTTATGTAGAGGCGTGACAAGCTTCGGTTAGACGAGTTTGAGTCGTGTAAACCTTCATATTTCCAAGACAAAATGAGAATTATAATAATAGATAATGCATAAGAACACCAGAGGTAATGAAAAATGGATCTGTAGGTGAAATACGATTGAGTTGTCTCCCTACAAAACATATTGTCAAAAACGTTGGATATAGCACAAGCAGATAAGCAACATCCTTAGGGTCTGAGTTATCTTGTAACCTGATAATATAAGAACATATTAAAAAACAAATTATTTCATACTTTAATACACCCAATAATCAAAGCCAAAATTTATCTCACACGGATATCAACTTATTTAACTTGTCCAAATTACTCATCTTAGCGATTAAGTTAGAAAAATATATAAATATTTGTTTAAAGATGAGAATATATATGTTAATTTTAAAAGGTGATCAATATACATATCATGAGGCGAAAAGTAATAAATGATTTATTTAAAATGTTTGATTAGTAACAAATGTTGAGTTTTAAAATTAAGAAGTGTGAATCGTGAACTATCTCGGATCAAACGATGAGAAAACTGTCACAAATATCACCAAATTCAATTAGCTTCATTGTGTTATTTTATTTTAAAATAAAATAAAAAGGGATAATATATATAGGGAACCATGTGCATATTCAACTAAATGTAAAGAATAAAACAAATTAAACTCCCTTTGAACACCAATACTGTCTAGGTTTATTATTTTAAAACAGCTTGAATAATTCAAAAGGCACAAGTAAAATGCAATTGTACTTACTGTGCAGTGTTATTTTGTATATTTGCCATGCTTTTGATTATACCTTAGATGTATTGAGTTCGATCTATATAAATAGAACGTAAATTGAACTTTATTCATTTATTTTTTAAATAATGTTTAGATTTTCATAATTAAAAGATTTAATAAAAGGATATTCATATCGCTAAAACTCATAAATTTATTTGATAACACAATATTTCTTGAAGCTCTTATTGTAAGTACTAACTACCAAGTCATGCGTGCGTTTTACATACTCAAACCAGGTTCATTAGCCATCTCCCCTGGTCCATTAACTAAGCTCAACCCATAATTGCAATCTCCCAAATGTTATTAGGGAGATTTAATTACAACAAAAACATAAAAATAAAAATAAAAATAAAAATAATCAAATCAAATCCTTTCGAGATAATTGAATAATAAAGTAAATTATTGTTATGTGAACTAAATCAATTGAGTAATAACGTGTTGTTTAAGAAATTACTTTGTAAATGAAGAAAAATGCCAAATTTATCACCTTTTTGTAAAGTTATCGGGCTTTTAACCGAAAAATGTTTTCAATTAGTAGTAGACAAGTAAGAATGGATAGTATATAAAGATTAATAGCATTTTGAGGGATTTATGGGACAGGTTAAAGTGACCCATATGTAATTACATGTGTTATTGGAGTTTATAACGCTATGATTTATAATGTAAATCTTAGTTGAAATGTACCACTCTTTCGAGTGTGTTTTTGTTAAATTGAGAATCTATATCTATATTATATTATAATACATTTGATAAATACGTGATTATATTTTTATAGGGTTATTGGATTTTAATAATCCCAAGTTTCATTTATTAACCGAGATTAATTCTAATTTAGGAAATGTTTACAAATACTCCTAACTTTGAGCTTATTTTCCTTCAACAATCCATTACTAACTGAGAGTTAACACTCGTTAATTTTTTTGATGAAATGGGGTTTGATCCATTTTTCAACTCCGCAGCCGCTCAACCTCTATTAGGTTTTTTTTTTCAGTGTCTAGCATCTATCGTCACTTGAAATCTACCTTTAACGAGTCAAGTGGTTCAACTCAGAAGGTAAAGATTAAGGGTTTTAGGCTGCATAAGTTTTAAATTAATGGACCCGCCAGTTGATTTCAACTTCTGCTTAGTGTTTTAGCCATATAAACTAGTCCACGTCATAAAAAAACTAACGGTGTTCTCTCAGTTAGTAAGAGATCGTTGCAAGAAAATAAGATCAAAGTTGAAAATGTCCGTAAATATTTTCTAAGCTGGGACCAATCGCAGTCAATATATAAAAGTTGTGATTATTAAAATCTAATAACCCTGTTTTTATATCAAATTTTTTATTAAATCTAGATTTTTTGCCCCGCGCATTGCACGGGGTCTTTCGTCATGATCCCAAATATCAAAACGCAAATGTCAAACAAAATGTAACAGTTACCATTCCAATATAAAATCCTAAAAGCATGTAGAAAGGTAAAACAAACCCGTCGCTACGACTCTCACTTCGTCGATAACCTTAACGACTACTTCATCGTAATTCGTAAAAGTGATAAATAATTTTATCGAACGTATAACAACTCAAAATGTACATCAAAATAATCAAGTGCGGGAAAGAAGGTGACATGATAAAGCATAGATTACATTCGCTCTAATATATTTCATAGCAAAATTTACATCAAAACATAGAGTAACTTGAATTTATACCAACGAAATAAAATTATAATATTTGACCCAACTTGTTCAAAACAAAATTTACACATTAAAATAAACACGTAATATTATATAATAAAGTTTTTTTAAGATAGATATAATTTGAACTACTACTATTATTATATGATAAACTAAAATAGTTGTCGCGTCTATGCGAGTTTTAAGTAACCCGAAACCAAAATCAAAATGAATGTTCAAAATCAAAAAGTCAGCAAATACACAAAGTAAAACACATCAAACCTTAAATCCATAACACACCAGAACATACAGAACTAAAAACTAAATCAAAGCCCAACACCATACACAAAACAGACGAACATCAAAATCGCAAGAATACGCATAGTCCAAAATAGAAAACCGACAACAACCCGTAAAAAAACCGCACCCCCAAACCTCAAACCCACATCCAAAACAAACCTATAAAGTTGCGGCGGCGTCGTATGTGATGCGATGTAGTATAAAATACAATCAATCCAAATCGTTTTTGTAATGTTTCTCTCTCTAACCCTCTCTCTCTACTGTAAATCAAATGAACAGATCATCCCCTTAAAAGAAAAGAAATGGTGGGCCTAAGTAAACACCCACAAACATTTATGGCAGAAATGGAAAGCGAAAAAAGTATACTGATGCCACCGACATCTTGTAACATAAAGAAAAAAGAGAAACAAAGAACTTATGGCGGCGCAGATGTCCGAAGACGACAGGCCAAGCGGCGTCGCCGGAAACGGCAAGCCAAGCAACCATCGCCCTCCTCTGCCGGAAGCAGAACCGCAACCGGCCGAACTTGTGGCGGCGCAGATGTCCGAAGACGACAGGCCAAGCGGCGTCGCCGTAAACGGCAAGCCAAGCGGCCATCGCCCTCTGCCGGAAACAGAACCGCAACCGGCCAAACTTGTGGCGGCGCAGATGTCCGAAGACGACAGGCCATGCGGCGTCGCCGAATCAAATCAACAGATCATCCCCTTAAAAGAAAAGAAATGGTGGGCCTAAGTAAACACCCACAAACATTTGTGGCAGAAATGGAAAGCGAAAAAAGTATACTGATCCCACCGACATCTTGTAACACCACAAAAAAAAAAGAGAGAAACAAAGAACTTATGGCGGCGCAGATGTCCGAAGACGACAGGCCAAGCGGCGTCGCCGAAAACGGCAAGCCAAGCAACCATCGCCCTCTGGCGCCGGAAGCAGAACCGCAACCGGCCGAACTTGTGGCGGCGCAGATGTCCGAAGACGACAGACCAAGCGGCGTCGCCGTAAACGGCAATCCAAGCGGCCATCGCCCTCCGCCGCAAACAGAATCGCAACCGGCCAAACTTGTGGCGGCGCAGATGTCCGAAGACGACAGGCCATGCGGCATCGCCGGAAACGGCAAGCCAAGCGGCCATCGCCCTCCTCCGCCGGAAGCAGAACCGCAACCGACCGCAAAAAAAAAATCATATAAAAAGCTTATTCTTTAAATGAAAAGAAAAGAAAAAAAACACCCCATCGATATAAGTCTTTAATTATATATAATAACAGACAACATACAGCCCAGCCCAACTTATAACCCAAATAAAAGCCCAGGCCAACTTATAACGCTACAATAAAAAACCACCTCACCTGTGTTATAAACCCTAACTTTTACTACCTTCATCACCACCTCCACATCAACAGGACTCTCAAAATGGTAATCCAAAACCCTAATTTTCATCGTTTTAACGAATATTATATCATCTATCTCATCAAACTTGCATGTAATTTCGATTATTGTAGCCGTTCAAGAGGTACGTCGAGATCGGAAGAGTCGCCCTTGTCAATTACGGAAAGGATTACGGAAAGCTAGTTGTCATCGTTGATGTCATTGATCAAAATCGGGTATTTACATTCTTTCCAATTTCAATCCTCATTTCTTACAAGTGATTAACGTAGTTCGGTTAATTAAAGTTTGATTAGGTGTTAATTCAGCTGAAATGTGGCTTAGCTTGAAATAGATTGAGATTATAGTTTTACCTAATTGTAGTGTTCCAGCTGTATTTATAGTTTTATACTGTTAATGTTATGTAAAAACATTCAGAGCTCTTGTAGTAAATGTCATTATCTTGAGATTCTCAATCTTATTTGCAGGCTCTTGTTGATGCACCTGACATGGTGAGGGGCCAAATGAACTTTAAAAGACTAACACTTACAGACATCAAGATTGACATTAAAAGAGTCCCAAATAAGAAAACTTTGGTTGCTGCTTTAGAGGCTGCTGGTGGGTGTATTTCGTGGTGGTTTGTTATACCATGTGCTTTATGCTTTTGTGGATTGTTAGATCAAGTGATGAACTTTTGTTTGTTTGCAGATGTGAAGAACAAGTGGGAGAGCAGTTCTTGGGGAAGAAAGCTTATCGTGCAGAAGAAGAGAGCGTCGCTTAATGACTTTGATAGGTTCAAGATCATGCTGGCCAAGATCAAGGTAACAGAATCCTCAAGTTCTATAATGAAAGATTTTATTGTTTTAGTTGGTTGGTATGGTTCTTATGTTAATTTTCATTTTAAGACATTAAAGAATTAAGAAAAAAGGGGCAAAAAGATGATCTTGCTACCTGCTTTTATACATTTTGACCTTATTTTATGGTGTCTCTGTTGCAATTTGTGATATTGCAGAAGGCTGGAGTTGTAGGGCAAGAACTTGCAAAGCTGAAGAAGGAAACCACAAGCTAGTATCACAATTTTGTGTTTATTATCAAAGACTTTCCTCAACTATGAGGAACCATATGCGGGTTGCTTAGAAGATTCACATTGCTTCCATCCCCATCTTGTATCAAATTGGCAGGTTTTGAAACTTATGACTTGGTTACATTTGCTGTTAGAATGCTCTTTGGTAGATACGGTACCCATTAAGTCAACTATCCTAGTTGAGAGAATGAATTAAAACATGCATTCTAGTCGTTCAATCTAGATTTTTGGTTATATATATGTTATATTATTTTGAAATTTAGGATCATGTGTAGATGAAATTTATGATATGTGGGAGGAATGTTATATTGACTATTGAGTCTGAACATGATTGGGATTAAACAAAAAGATAAGATTGTCTTAAAGTAAAACTTGATGAGAATTACAATAAGGGATTTAACCCAGTTGAGCTCAAACTTGAACAATAATAAAACGGCTTTTTATATGTGAACAGTTATACAAGTATTATAATTAACTAGTATTGAGCCCCGCGTTGCGCGGGGGCGTAAAAAAATGGCAAGTAGAATCAATGTCGCACCACGGCTAACGACCATCAACACAAAAATCTCGTATTAAAATAAAAACAAAAAATAAATCGAATGGAAGTAGACGTAACGATGTTAAACCGCGGACGTGAAACGTAAAATTTTAAAATAAGTTGTAACACGACAGTTAAACGTAATAAATATGTTGAAAATATGTAAAAATATTATGGTTAAAAACTATAAAACACGAAGAAGTTAATAAGTTGATTGTTTAATGTATATTCATATACTAAGTTAAAAAAATATTATTACTAAACCAAAGTAACGCAAAAGTTAATTATAATTGGTCCAGGTGGTTAGGGCGAAGTAGCAGAAGACTTTATTATAATAAAATGGTTTTGAGTTGGAAGAGTGTTTCGGGTTTCTCTAGCGGATTTTTCTTTATCTAAAATAAGTTTTCTTCTGATAATGATCGCAAGTTCGGGACTAATGTATAATTTTCCTTTAAGGACGTGTCATTCTAGTTTTTTTTTAAAGGTGAATTTCATTCAATACCAATAACAAGTTAGTTGTTGTTAGTTGTTGACGTGTCATTCTAGTGATACAAGATTCTGTACTCGAGTAACAAAGATAATTGAATAAACTAATGACCATTTTGTGATTTAATTAAAATTAAAAATAAAATAAAAACACTAAACAAAGCAACCCTGGATAGTGGACCTATGTGCAAGTGGGCAACTTCGAACTCTAGCTCAACGCTTTTATAAAATAAAGTTAAATTCAAAGCGTTATACAGATGTTATAAAAAAAAGAAAAATTGGAAAATCACTATACATTAACATTTAAAATAAGTGAGTCAGGAGTGAGCTGTAGGCTGTTTCACTAAATGGTCAAAGTCAACACGTGATGTCCACATGATCTGATGTGGAATCCATATCCCCTTTTCTATTAACAAAGATAATGGAATTGAAATTGATAATAAAATTTAATAAAAGTTTGAAATCCGGTCAAATAAATAACAACCTTTCACCTACAATCTCTTTTCTATCTTCCTCTCTTTCTTTCTCTATGGCACCGCCGGCGCCACCATCGCCACCGCGGCGTCACCGCCACCGCCACCACCACCTACAAAACACATGCTAACACACACTCCATGCCACTTGTAGTCTGGTATAGCCACCGTCAGTGTCACCGCCACCGTCACAGACAGCTCGGCGGCCACCAACAAACTACGGGGCTCACCACAACAGCCGTGGCTCACCACCATCGACGGCGTGTACTAAACATCCGCCGGTCAACACTACCGACGCGGTGGTAAACCGCCACCGTCTTCCTCTCTCTCTCTCTCTACATCTATACCGTCGGTTAACTCTTTTGTTAAAAGACTAAATTACCCCCATTGTTCTCTACACTGACACACTTTCTTGTTCAATTTGTTCTCTATACTGAAACACTACACTGACACTGACACACTTACCATTTGAAGCTTTCAAGGCTGGAATCAAACCACCATCACCTAAACAACATACTTATTGTGCTTCGATTTGAGCTGTTCAATTTGTTCTTGATTCTAATAAACCAACACCCCTTTTAACTGTTAACGACAAACAATTTGTGAGATTCAACACCCCTTTAGAAGAACAATGGCGATTCAAATTTCGGTGCGGAGGCTAGCGATGTATCCGCCGGAGCGAAGAGCGAAGAATCGACAGAATCGGCGTCCGGCGGGATGAGCGGAGGGAAGAAGGTCGGTGTGGCGTTTGGACTGATCGCCGCCGCATGTGTCGTCGGAGTCGGAGGCGTTTTGTACCGGAAACGGCAGCGGAATCTCCGGCGAGCACAGTACAGTCAGGCGGCACGATTGGAGTTTTAACAGGTATGTATTATAACCAATGTTCTCAGTTTCCCACTACATCGCCTCCACCCTCTTATGCATTCATCAATCGATTCACTCAATTCGATTCATCTTCATCATACTACCAATGGGTAGCTGTTTTTCAACCACCAAGATCAGTGGCTCCAACAGCCGGACAAAACCAACTTCGATGGAGGTGGGTCTGACCCCAATTCGCGTAAAACCGAAGAGGGTCGTAAGAATCAGCAATAGAATGATCATAAAAGCAAGATGAAAAAGAGGGTTGCTTTGAGGCGTCAGAATGGAGTCGTGTTTTGTGGTAAAAAGACCGATTTTGGGTACCTTAAGGATTTTGATCAGAGGTATTCGATTAGGAAGTTGTTGGGTCATGGTCAATTTTGAGCAGAGGGTTGCTTCTAGACTTTCTATCAAAAATTATGTTTACCACAACAGTTTCTTACTTGTATTTGTTATATTTGTCGTTACTCGCATCAAAGTTACTTTACCAGAAAATTGCTTCGGTAGTTAAGATCTAATCGGAGTAATGAACTAACACTTGCAGGCACATCCATGGTTAACGGTATCCGATCGTGAGAGAATTTCCGGCGTAATGCACATCCATGGTTAACGGAATATTCCGCAGGAGGGATTACGATTCGGGATTTGAATCACGATGTGAAGATGATTGGGGAAGATGATTGAAATGAGGTGAAGATGGGTTGAAGAAGATGATGATTGGGGATTTCCAGGGCTTGTTCAAGTCGAGGGTAATTTTGTCATTTTATAAAAAGTTAACTGAATTATTTAACGGTGTTAGTGTTTTGGATTCAAATGGAAACAAAAATGAAACGTTAGGGGGTATATGAGGATTTTTAAACTATAGGGATGCAAATGGTCAAAATCACCAAACCTCAAGGATGCAAATGGTAATTTACTCAAAAAAAAAAAGAAAATTGGCCAACCAATCAACGCATGCCACGTGCCCGGTCAGTGTGAACTACTGTTCACACCGACCTTGGGGATTTACTGTATTTATAATTAAAGAGTAAATTACATGGATGGTCCCTGTAGTTATATTAAAATTTTGGATTTGGTCCCTAAAGTTTAAAATCGTTGAATATAGTTCCTAACATGTCTTTCTCTTTTATATATGGTCCTTAGGTCTGTTAGTTAACCGTTATTGATGTTAAATATTGTAAGAATTAACATTTTACTTGCATTAGCCATCTATTTAATTTACATTTTAAAATATAACATTATTTTTATTTAAGAAAATTTTATTTTTTTTGTTTTTCAAAGTTTTTATTTTTGTATTATGTTTATAATTTCATTTTCAATAAGATTATTATTTAATAAAATAAGGTTTAAATTCACACAAATTTTTTAAAAAACATGTTTTTTTAAATGTTCGGTTTTTAAAATGTTCGTTTTTTATACGTCATTCTTAAACTTTTTGATTTTTTAAACTGGTTGGTTTTTTAAAGTTTTTTTTAAACCATTCGTTTTTTAAAACATTTTTTTCTAAAACAAATTCTTAGTTTTTTAAACATTTTTTAAAAAAACTCAGTTTTAAACGTCTTTGTAAAAGAAGACATTTTTAAAAAGGTTTAAAAAACCCGCATATGGTTTAAAAAAATTTATAAACCAAACATTTAAAGAAGAAATTTTTTAATTATTTTTTTGTGTATTAAATTATAAGCATATTTATAATAAAATGAAATTACATTAATGATCACTACAAGTAAAATAATTATTTTAATAAATTTAACATTAGTAACTGAACTAACAGAGTATGGACGTTTGATGAAAGATAACTATAACATTAGGGACTATATTCGCAATTTTAAAACTTTAAGGACCAAATTTAAAATTTTAACCAAACCACAGGTACCATAATTGTAATTTACTCTTAATTAAATTATAAATCCTTACTACTCTAGTAGATAGATCAAATAGTCCCTCCTTATGGCATTCTCGACCCATCTTCTAATCTCATTCTCATATTTTCAAAACATAACTTAAAACTTTATTCCCCCTGAGATACACTGTTATATAATTAAATACTAAATAGTTGGAAACAAAAATTTATAGATTATAAACAATATTTTGAGACAAGATAGGATTTAAATTACGTATGAGTAAAGACTTTTTAAGAAACAAAACACCGCTATAATCTTTTTAAACTTTTTTTTCTTATTTTCTTTTTTTTAAGAAAGTTGTTTTTAAACAATTTGTTTCAAAACCAACCAATTGATTTTAAAAAGAGTAAATTGCCATTTCCGTCCCTGTGGTTTGGTGAAAATTACCACTTTAATCCAATAGTTTGTTTTTTTCGCATCTGGGTCCCTGTGGTTTACAAATCTTGTCATATTCATCCAGTCCGTTAACTCCATCCAAAATTTCAGTTAAATGAGGGGTATATTGGTCATTTTACATATATGTTTTTATTTTTTTTTTTTAAACCTGATTTAATATATACTCTTTAAATACATTGCTATTTTAGTCCCTGTGGTTTGAGCGTATTTGCCAATTTAATCCAAAAATAACCACCACACCACTACCCGTCACAAGAACCACCGAACCACCACCACCGCCCCATCACAAAGCCACCAACACCACACCAGAGCACCCACCACCACCACGCACATTGGATCGTCGCTACCATGTAAACCCTAAAAATCGACAATCAATATTGGACTTGTAACATACTACTTCGAAAATGCATATCAAACCCTACTAATACCTCTACAATACTCGTTTTCAAGGGTTCCATATACGTTTTCGAAGGGGTTTGTTATAAGTTCGAGATTAACGGTTTGTTTCTAGGGTTTACATGGTGGTGTTGGTGATCTAGTGTGTGATGGCGGAGATCTAATGTGTGGTGGTGGAGATCTAATGTGTGGTGGTGGTGCCTGTCTGGTGTGGTTTTGGTGGTTTTATGATGGGTGGTGGTGATGGTTGAACTTCGATTTACCGATGCTCTCTGAAGCTTCACACCTACGCGCAATGAAAACAACACCAGTTAAGGCGTTCTAAGGGGGAAATATCCCTGGAACGACCCTCCAGTGTGAGAGTAAGTATTGGTTGAATGAAATATGTGATAGGGATAATTAAGGGGGAGCTTTTGTGTGTATTATTTTGTGAGGATCTCGATTCTCCTTACCTGGTATTTATAGTGTTTGCCTGCTGCAATCGTGTGCTGATTTACAGGGATTATTCCCCAACAAATCCATTACCTTTTATATTCTCCGACCGTTACTGAATTATCGGTTATCATTGGGGTGATTCCGATGTAATTAAATGTGGGTCACATATCCTGCTGGCTTACCCGTTCCACCCACATGGGTCGGGCTTTCGGGTTCGGGTACGCGGTCTTGTGTGGGTTATTGTACCCTACATCTACATGGTGGTTCCATCACGGGTGGTGGTGATATGGTGTTTTATGCCAAGTTAGTGGGATTTTGGACTGAATTGGCAAATATGTCCAAACCACAGGGACTAAAATAGTAATTTATTTAAAAGGGATATATTAAATGGGGTTTAAAAAAATAGAAAAATAAAACATATATGTAAAATGACCGATATACCCTTCATTTAACGGAGAATGTTTGATGGAGTTAACGAACTGGATGAATATGACAAGATTTATAAACCACAGGGACCCAGATGCGAAAAAATAAACTATTGGATGAAAGTGACAATTTTCACCAAACCACAGGGACAAAAATGGCAATTTACTCTTTTAAAAAAGTGTCATTATTTAAAACTATACTCACATAAGTTTAAGGAACGGATTGTAAATGTTATGAGAGGCCAGTGGTAATAATTTAAGAAATGACAGTACTTTTAATAGCAAGTCTTTTAGAGATTTTTCTATTTATTTTTATTTTTAATTATTCATATTCCAGTTGAGTTTAGTATCACTCTTTGGTAGATTCTAGGCTCTCCACGACATGGCATCCTTTTCCCATTTCTATAAAAAATAGCTAAAATAGGCTATTGGAGCCAACGAACCACCCGACCCCCCGGATTCGGCTGCTGTGCATGTTTATCACATGTGCAGGTTTACCAACCTTATCACATGTGATGTTTATCAACTCCTTCTATTTCTCCTTTATCTTGGAAGTTAGTTATTCTTGGTTGTATTTAAACAATTGTTTTCTTGGTCATAATCAATAAGAAACATATCAGTAATTCGATTGATCCAAACTGATTACCAAATTCTTCATGGTATCAGAGCGGAACGATCAGGATTAAGATTCTCAAGAGCTCCGATCCCATGGTGGGTGACAAGAATGATGCCGGAGGCTCCGGCAATGGGACGGTTGATCCAGGATCCCCTTTCTATCTTCATCTGTCAGACTATCCGAAGCAGCTGTAGGTCAACGAGACATTGAACGATGGCAACTTCAATGACTGGATCCAAGAGATGACGAACTCTTGTTTGCCAAAATAAGATTGGATTCGTTGATGGCACGATTGCAAAACCAGAGAAGACCGACGGGAAGTACATGCCATGGATGCGGTGCGACGCAATGATCAAGGGCTGGCTCACCACAGCCATGGAGAAGGACATACGAGGAAGCGTGAAATACGCTTACACAGCCAAGGAGATCTGGGACGACCTGAATGAACGGTTCGGTAAGGAAAGTGCACCGCGAACCTATGAACTGAAGCAGGCCGTCACCATGACGCGACAAAGTGGTTCATCCGTCTCGACCTATTATACGCGACTACGCGGACTGTGGGATGAGATTGATTCCATCCTCCCGGACCAGCGGTGTGAGTGCAGTGGGTGCAAGTGTGATATCGAAAAGAAGCTGGTTCTGTTATAGGATAAAGCACGACTCTATGAGTTCCTTATGGGACTCGATTCGGACTTCTCAGTAATAAGGACACAAATCCTAGCGATGAAGCCCACACCGTCGATGGGGACGGCCTATCACTTGATCGCTGAGGATGAACAACAACGTAACATAACCGGTGGAAAGAAGAATGGGTCCGCTGCCGAGGCTGCTGCCTTTTAATCTATGCAGCAACCAGGCCGACCCTCGCAATCACAACGAAGGCAAGCCGCGCAATGAACTGAGAAGGGAACTAATGGAGAAAAGGGTGGCCACTGCTCTTTCTGTGGAAAAGACGGGCATGTCGCAGAAGGTTGTTTCAAGAAGATCGGGTATCCCGATTGGTGGCCCGGGAAGAAAACGAAAGAGGCATTTAAACCAAAAGCAGCAATGGTAGAAGGAGGCAACCAAATTCCGGGCCTAACCGAGGAACAGTGTGAGATGGTGATGAAACTCCTTGGCAAGCAAAACAATCAAAAGAGGGACGTTGCGGGACCAACGGCAAACATGGCAGGTACATTTAATAAAGAAGGTGAGTGGATCATAGACACGGGGGCAACTGAACATATGACCTGCATTAAAAGTTTTTTTGAAAACACGATCATAAAAACACACGAAGCCCCTGTCACCATTCCAAATGGCGACCAAGTTCCTGTTGAAGGAAAGGGGGATGTCATCCTTAAAGGAGGCATACAGATCAAGGGAGTGTTATTTGTTCCAAATTTTAAATGCAACCTTGTTTCGGTTAATCAACTAACAAGGGATTTGAATTGTGCTGTCACTTTCTTCCCGGATTTTTTTGTGATACAGGACCTGAGTTCGGGGAGCTTGATTGGAACGGGTAAGTACGAAGATGGTTGTACAAGTTGAAGGCTGACCAGGGAAGTAGAGTGGCAATGGCGGCAGTCTCAGTCACTAAATGGCACAAAAGACTTGGGCACCCTTCAAAAGTGAAGTTGTCTCATATTAACACCCTAGCAGTAACCCCCGACCCAGAAAATACTTTTTGTGATTCTTGCATGAAAGCAAAAATGTCTGGACTTCCTTTCCAATTAAGTTCAATAAAAACAGTCGAATGTTTTGATGTGATTCATTGTGACATTTGGGGTGGTTATCGCACCTTTTCACTAACAATGGAAGCTACTTCCTTACCATTGTAGACGACTTCAGTAGGGCGGTTTGGGTATACATCATTAAACACAAAAGTCAAGCAAGTGATTACTTGCTAAGTTTTCTCAACATGGTTAAAACACAGTATAAAAGGGAAGTGAAATGAGTCCGTTGTTGCTAAGTTTTCTCAACATGGTTAAAACACAGTATAAAAGGGAAGTGAAACGAGTCCGTTGTGATAATGGGGGGGAGTTTACCTCAAATCACATGAGGGCGTGCTATAACGAACGTGGAATCATACTGGAGACAACTTGCCCACACACCCCACAACAAAACGGGGTGGTAGAACGCAAGCACAGGCACCTTTTGGAGGTTGCACGTGCCATCCGTTTCGAAGCATGTCTACCAATAAAATTTTGGGGGGAATGTGTATTAACAGCCGCTTACATTAATAAATCGACTACCTTCGAAAATCATTAAGTACAAGACTCCATACGAGATAGTTTGTGGGAGGTTGCCAACTTATGATCACTTGCGAGTTTAGGGTGCTTAGCCTATTTCTGGAACACGGACACAAAGGGTGATAAGTTCGCACCAAGAGGCAAGCCCGATGTTTTCTTGGGCTATCCCTATGGCATAAAGGGGTACAAGATATATGATTTAGAAAGCAAAAGAATGATTGTTAGCAGAGATGTTCGATTTATGGAACATGTTTTTCCTTTTGCACCTGGGAACGGTGGTGATTTCAAGGGAGATGAAGAAATCATGGAAATGTTTCGCGAGTCCACTGCTTCCGCACATGAGGGCGTTGATGTAAATGGGCCAAGTTTGAACACACGTGTAGCCACAATGATACGGCTCAGGGGAGTGCCAAGACCTACCAGCCCCCTGGAGCCCAATGCAAAGCACTCAAGATGACCAACCCACCACTCCTCCAGTGAGCCAAAGTGAATATACAAGAAGTTCAGGCCTCCCAGAGCCCACCGAAGACACACATGAACCTCACAGCCCATCAACAGATCCTTGTACCTCGGCCCCACGCCCACAACGCATGAAGTCTCAACCTTCACGGCTGAAAGAATACGAGGTAAAGCTCCCACCATCAATCGACCATGTACACCGGATACCAATCAAGACACTTCTAGCTTGACTCAAGCTCACTCTACGGTACATCCCCTAACTCATTATCTTACGTACGATAAATTCTCTAACAATCATAAAGCTTTTCTTGCGGCCATCTCCTCACAAGATGAGCCTAAAAGCTTTCACCAGGCATCACAGGATGAACATTGGAGAGATGCCATGAAAAGAGAAATCCAAGCTCTTGAGCAGAATGGTACGTGGTCTTTGGAACAACTACCAAAAGGGAAGAAAGCCATCGACTCCAAATGGGTGTACAAAATTAAGTACAAACCAAATGGAGATATCGAACGATACAAAGCGAGACTCGTGGCGAAGGGTTACACACAAATGGAGGGGGTGGATTACCATGACACCTTTACTCCCGTAGCAAAGCTCGTCACTATGAGAACACTCCTTAGCCTGGCGGTCAAGAAGGATTGGTTGATTCACCAACTTGATGTGAATAACGCGTTTCTCCATGGGGACTTAGCGGAAGAGGTTTATATGAAGATACCCCAAGGCTTCTCGACAACGAATGAAACTAGAGTGTGTCGTCTAAGAAAGTCTTTATATGGCCTCAACAGGCCTCCTGAAATTGGTACCACAAATTCACCAATGCCTTATCACAGTTGGGTTTCCTCCAATCTAAAGCAGACCACTCTCTCTTCATTTACAAGAAAGACACCACCTTGTAGCCGCCTTGATATACGTCGACGATGTAATTATGGTGGGAAACGATTCAACAATGATTGACCTCACCAAGAAGCACCTTCATAAACTCTTCACCATCAAAGACCTCGGGCCTTTGAAATACTTCCTGGGCATCGAGGTAGCTCGTACCAAGGAGGGACTCGTCTTGAGTCAGCGCAAGTACACATTAGACATCCTGAGAGAGAGTGGCTTAGAAGGCTCTCGGCCCAGCACTTTTCCCATGGAACAGAACTTGAAACTCGGACCCGACCCTGATGGAGCCAAGGTTGATGCTAATTCCTATCGACGGTTGATCGGTAAGCTGCTTTATCTCCAAGCCACTCGCCCCGATGTTACTTACTCGGTTAACATACTAAGCCAATTTGTGGGAGATCCTCGACAAAGTCACATGAATGCAGCTGTTCGAGTTTTACGGTACTTAAAAACAACACCCGGCCAAGGTATTCTACTGCCTAAAGCTGGGGGGACGCAGCTCGTTTCTTACTGTGATGCTGACTGGCTTGGATGCTCGTCAACAAGACGTTCTCGGATGGGTTACCTCTTACTACTTGGCGGAGCACCCATCTCATGGAAATCTAAGAAACAATCTCTTGTGTCCTGATCTTCTGCCGAAGCTGAGTATCGCGCCATGGCAACGGCAGTAAGCGAAGTCCTTTGGGTTCGGTTCTTACTTAGCGAACTTGGAGAGGCAATGCATGGGAGCACCACCTTGTTCTGTGACAATCAAGCGGCTCGTCACATAGCTAACAACCCCGTCTTTCACGAAAGAACAAAGCATGTCGAAATGGACTGTTATTTTGTTAGAGAACGAGTAGAATCTAAAGAAATTCAACCCATGCACATTGACTCAAAGTTGCAACTTGCGGACCTACTTACCAAACCCCTAGGGGCTCAACATCTAAAAGATTTACTTGTCAAGATGGGCGTGAAAGATTTACACACACCAACTTGAGGGGGAGTATTGGAGCCAACGAACCACCCGACCCCCCGGATTCGGCTGCTGTGCATGTTTATCACATGTGTAGGTTTACCAACCTTATCACATGTGATGTTTATCAACTCCTTCTATTTCTCCTTTATATCTGGAAGTTAGTTATTCTTGGTTGTATTTAAACAATTTTTTCTTGGTCATAATCAATAAGAAACATATCAGTAATTCGATTGATCCAAACTTATTACCAAATATGAGTTGAAAAAACAAAATATTCAATTATTAATTTGCGACGTTGAGATAATGGGTTTTAGCAATGAAAAATAGTTTTTGTACAAAAATGCAAATAAGACTGCGTATATCCGATCATTTTGCGATCCGGCCTCTTCCCGGACTCTACGCAAAGTGGAAGTTAATTCAAGCACTGAGTTTGACCACCAAAGTTTATTATTTATTAGTTTCGCCACCCAACTTTGATTCTATGATTTCCGATGAGCCAGACAGATAACAACTGAAAATAACGCAACGTTGCATGTAAGAAATTGACCGGACTTAAGCCGCGTAACACTAGGAGAAAAAGCTAGTTATCATACTAAGGGACTAAAGGAGTCTGTTAGATATACTTTTATATTATATATAGAATATTATGAATGTATACTTCGTATACTTGGAATTAACTTATATGCATATTATCTAATAATCAGTGTGTACCATTTTTTATATCCGCCCGCGCGCGAGATTAGGTCGACTGCTCTAGTACCATCATGCCAAATTTCTTCAATAGAGTGGAAATGAATAGCTATTCATTATCTTAAAGGCCGCTGCATCGTGTTTGTCATTGTAGATAACTATTATTTTTTTGTACTTTCATTTATCCAAAACTAAAACAAAGAAAGAATTGATCAACAATATCTACTAAGCATTGATGCGGATCACATAACTCTGTAAACGTTATAAAATAGAAGCCTTATCAGTTGCTTTAAAACTTATTTTCTTACAAATCATTATCTAAAGATTATGATTTTGTATTTAAAAAATTGTTGATAAATGCTTATTTGTTAAACGTACGGGATTGTGGAATTATAAATATAGGAGAGGGAATTAGTAGAATATAACTTATTGATGGAACAAGTTGAAGAGAAACTTTTTTTTTGTTTCTCAATCTAAAAAGACTTAAAAATGAAGACTTGTATTTTTTTTAATAATAACTAGGAAAAATCACAATGATATATCAAAAACCATCAATATAACTTATTATACTCGGTTATCTCGTAGTGTTATAGCATTCATAGTGGGTTCCTTATCTTTATCCATATAATTACACTAAAAATCACTATTTTTCTCTTTTATTTTTAATTAAATAATACATTTTATACCCATATCATTACATTTTTCTCTCTCCTTCACTCACTACCACTTTCAAAAATATTAAAATTTTATAAGGATTGAACAGTTATTATTTAAATATACCAATCAACAATAACATTTTCTATCTCTCCTTTACTGACAACCATTCCATATAATATACCAAACACACTCATATTTTTTAAGGATTCTACTGTGAATGCTATTATTCCATCACACTTCTTTCTCTCCTTAAATATATATATCTTCGTCCAAAAGAATGAGGTAATAAGCTTAGTTAAACTCAAGCTAAGTAGAAACCCGGATACATGTGAAAGAAGAAGACAAATTGGATTTTAATAATCTTAACTTTTACTCATTGATATATAATAGTTCATATTATTAATTTTGCCCGTGACAATCCCAACTTTGTCTATTATTACAACTGGCAGTATCAATAGCATAATTATCTTAAATTCACGCTCGATTTGTATTGATTTTCCCCTTGATTTTGCTTGTATGTCACCTCATTCCATACATAATCGTTGTTGTAAGTGAAATCAGGTGCAAATTAAACGTAAATCTTTGATAACTATGTTACTGAGACCACTACTAGTAACAAAAGTGACAGGATAAATTAATACTATGGATTATGATCGGCAAATGCGTAATAGTTTGAATTATTAGAATCCAATATATAAAAGAAGAAAAGGGGAGAGTTAACAAACATTAGTTTTGAAAATTCACTAACATGTAATAAATTGTGTCTTTTTAGTCAAAAGATAAATATGTGTGGTTAAATTATAAAATTTAGAAGCAACAACTAAATTATGTTATTCTATTGAATAAATAAACATAAAACATGAGACTAATATGACAGTCTTGTTGGGTGTATTTACCCTTTGGTAAAACACTTTCAGCCAAAAAATTACCGTCTTACAAATTATTCTATTGAATCGATAAATCCTAAAACTTCTTCAAAAGTAACAACATAATAAAAAGGTAATACCTAAGAAATTCTCTTGCAACATAACGCAAAATATTATAAATATTTTGTATCTGAGTGAATTTTTTTATACAATATATTTTGGAAAGCTAGTGGTTGAAAAAGACGGAACAGATTCTCATGAATTGTACCATATTATCAAAACTGAAAACATCCCCACGTGACATCCGAAACCAAAAGTTATTTTTGTCCCTTTAGAAACATGTACTTTTTTTTATTAAAGAAGAGAAAAAGAGACATGTAGTCCTTTTCACCGGTGGTTTGACTATTTTGTCTAAACTAGAAACAAACAAATATATATGCCCAAACACGTATTATCTGTGATTGTACTTATTTACTTTTTTTAGTTTTGATTTTTAACTGACTCAAAGTTTTTATTTTTTACAACGTAACTTCTCAAATTGTTTTTTTTTTACTTTTAACCAAAAATTATTCATATTTTAACTTTATTTCTTTATATTTTTTTTATTTTTATTTTTAATTTTCGTTTTACGTTTAATTCTATTACAACTTAACACGACACAACATGAATATGTGGTTCAACATTTTTTTGTTTAGTTTTACGTTTCGTTCTAAATTTCGTTCTAACTTTTACGTTTTGGTCTAAGTTCTTCGTATTTACAAACTGCAACATCAGTGTTGGTGATCGTTAGCGGTGGGTGTGACATTGATGTTATTTGACATGGTTTTATGCCCCCGCCACAATACGAGGAGCTTAATTCTAGTTATTACTAAAACGTCAACTCATCAAGACAATGGAGAACAAATATTTATAGACTATCATCAATTTTAAAACATGTGTCCAAACACCCCTATATCCTGTTTTTCCCTAATTATTAAAATGTCAACTCATCAAGACAATGGAGAGCAGGTATTTATAGCCTATCATCAATTCTAAAACATGTGTCCAAACACCTCTAAAACTCTTACAAAATTCTCTTTCAATAACATATCACCTATAACTTGAATAAATTCAAAATTACACATAATTCTAATATGAAGTTTCCAAAAAGATGCAATAATTTTTCATAAACAAATACAATAATGACAGCAGTTACATGTACGTACAAAAGTGTTTCTTGTTGCTCATATATGCCAACTCTGTAATGTCTCTCATATGAGAATCTCCTGGACTCCTAGTGGTGGTGAAGGCGGGCTTGAGGGCTGGGTTCTAGGGCGGGGGTTAGGGTTTGAGGTTAGAAACACCGGCAAAAGCAAGAGAAGTGCAAGAATGCACAAGATATAACAAACATATTTTAGGATCTTGTATTGTCTGGGGGACAACTTATGTGGATTATATAAGCCAGGGCAAAAAAAGCAGCCGAAATTTTCAAAATTAAATCGGCAAGAGGAGTGTGCTTTTCCGGTATAAACTTCATGGCCATTAATACCAAAGTACTTCATACAGACGCAGCAAATATTTAACATCTTTAGGATCCGAATAATCATGTACCCTAGTAAACAAAAACAAAGATATATAGTATAATCAAAGCGTAAATTCACGTGTATATGAACATCTTAAAAGAGAGTATCATCTCAAACCCTTGTATCAACCCATGCCTTTCTCAACATTTCCCATATGATACACATCTCAAAAGCTCTTGAATAAATTAATGAAACATTCAGAAAAGATATTGGGTATGAGAACAAGTAAAACGTAATCGAATTACCTCGTGGCGTGCTGTTCGTCTCTTGTTAGTATACTTGGATCATCGTCTGTGATATGTATAGCTAGGGTGGCCGATTCACGCTCGTTTTGGTTGTAGTACTGAGATTCAGACCTTAAAATAAAGAAGAAAAAGAACAACATTTGTCGATCCACATCATCATAAATATATAGACACTTCACCATCATTTCTTAAAGCAACAGCCAAAACACAAAAAAAACAGGAGATCTTGGGATTCAAAAGGCAGTACCTGTTGTATTAAAAAAAAAAAACTAGTCTTCTAAAATGAAGCGAAAATATAACAAGAAACATGTAACATGATTACTCTATAGAAGGATGATGCTCGACAAGTTCTTCTTCTCCATTGGTAGTGAATTCAGGCAAATTTTCACCGACGTGACATGTAATACTGTATAAAAAAACTTAACATAAATCAAAGGAACATAAAAACACTAGTATCAATCCGTCCCATAGATAGCTTGTTGATAAATAGTATAGTCCTCGACCATCGCTACGAGTTCATATCCAGCACTCCCTATATTTAACCATTACGTACTTACTGACGTGAGGTCGAAGTCTCAATCAAATTTAAAACCAAATACTACTAATTAGCTAGCGGTAAGTGGGTATCGAACACAGGGAGTTTGTAGAATATGTGTTAACTTAATTCAAATTGCAATTACCTAAATTTAACTAAAATGATAAACAAGTAAAGTTCAATAATCTATTGATTTATTGATTTGGCTTAAAACAAGAAATGAAAGTAAATTGGTTTGTAACAATCAGTAAGGAGAGATATGTTTCCCTTTGGTATCCGGATTTTAACAAATGATGATATTGGTGTTAATTGAGAAGAACCACATAGACATGATTCATGAATGTATGCTTATGTGTGATCAAAGAGGACTAAGTACTTGGATTAGCAAGGTTATCTCTCGATAATCAGTATCACTATTGAATTACCCAACCCTTCCACTAAATCAAGATTTGCCTATGGCATCAAGAACGTATGGTTAAAGTTAAGCAATCCATGAATGACCCATTACACATAATACACAATCATCATGACAAAACAATCACAAGATCAATTTCATCATCCCATAAATAGAAAACACCAACATGATCAAAGTTACAAATCCTTCAAACCAAAAGGAAACACACAAGAAGACTAGCCACTCATAGTTTTATGCATGAAAACAAGATTCAAGATACAATTCATAATGATCAAAATGAAATAGCAAAGATTAAAATACCACAAGTTCTTGTTCTCCAGCACATCTAAGAAGATTACCAAGAGCTTAGCCAAAACAATGCTTGCATCTCACCACCCGAATGATTGTTGTTCAAAAGAGATCCTCCAAGGAGATCTCCCATTCCCTTGTCTTTCAATCCTTTTAAACAAAGAATTGCCAGCCAAAAGTTCCCAACATTCTCCCAAAAACTCGTCACTTTCCATATATTGAGCAAAAAGGCATCCACTTGGATTTTAATAAGTGAATCAACTTTCCAGGAAATCACCTCTACCGTAACTTACGGTAGCCACCGTAAGTTACGGTAGCTACAAGTCTTGTACGGTGGAAACAATCTGTCATACGGTGGAAAAATAAATGTTTGGGGTCCACCGTAATTTACGGTGGCCACCGTAAATTACGGTGGCTCCCTGATTACTCTGTTTCTTCTTTTCTTCTTTCCACACACGCCACTTCATTCCATGATCGCAACGTTTTCTCCATTTTCAGCTCCTAACATGCCTGAAACCTAAGCAACTGTAGTTATCTAATTCAAGATAATTACACGATTAAATAAGAGAATGTTACGCGTTTTAACATCATAAAAGGGTTGTTCCTTGAACCACCCGTCACATCCCCACACTTAACCGTTGCTTGTCCCAAGCAACATATCAAATCAATTTCAAACAAGCGATCAATGTAACCCAAGCATAAACATGTAATACTTTTTACTAACCCTTTCGTAACAACCAAAATGACACACCCCTCGCTATGTCCCTCCTCTCGGTGACAAGTAAGCACGTCCATGAACTAAACACACAAAAGGCAAACGGTGGTTGCACAACTATAAGCTTGTACCTAAATCGACCCTTCTCTTAACAATTGCCAAACATGAATGCATATTAAAAGGGACTTTAAGGTTGTAACGTGGCTAGGTGTATGGGTAGGAAATGGAATATATATGAAGAAGCGAAAACTTAACCTGGTCTTTTATTACACAATATCATAACCACTAACTACCAAACCTAATACTATGAACAAGGTACTCAACTTCAATTCCTTTATTTTTTTTTTCTTAATTTTTTTCTTTCTTTTTCTTCGTTCATTTTTCTCCCTTTTTTTCAATTTTTTTTTTATATATATTTTTTCTTTAATAACAATAAAACAAACACAAAATCTTCACGCAAACATTCAACATAGCATTGAAGATGATTACAACTACTAAACAACTACTAACACTATAAGACCAGGTCAAGTTGGGTAAATTTTGAAGTAACTAGCTAAGGGGTAACAAACGATAGGCTTTTAAGCACAACATTGGGCAACTAAATGTCCAAACCCCCGCCCTCTCGCAACCAAGCTCATATATATAATTTATGAGGTCCAACCTCCCAAATCCCACACTCGCACACATCAAAGACGAGGCTACCTAAATGCACTTATTCCTTTCACATTCATATCCAACTAAAGTCTCGGATCGTATTCAAGCACAAGTTCTAATGCACCCCCACCTGTTGTCACTCTCATCAAAGATAAATATTATCCATTTATTAGTGTGGCTTCAACTCTCACCAAGAATAAGAATGATTAAAGGTTGCCGATGCATCATTCGGAGTTAATCCAAGGTGTTCAAATTCTTACAATGTTTTGCTTGAATTTTTTTTTTTTTTTAAAAAAAAACATTAAAAATTCCCCTCATCCCCACACTTAAGATACATTGTCCCCAATGTATGGTTTTGAAAGGAACAAAATAAACAAAACAAAAGACTCACAAAATTGAAAATATATATATATATTTTTTTTATGATACTAACACCTCCTTAATTCAACCCCGACACATAAACATTAACATATCATAAACTCCACCCTACCACCCAACCGAACTACTCAAAAGAAAACAAGAAACAAACTGTACAAGAGAAGATGCAACCTGAATAGCTTGACTTATGGTGGCCTTGTGGAGTGTTTCAACTCTTGCCGGGAAACTTGACACACCTTCCCGCATCCCCACACTTGTGCAACAAGTGTGCTGCATCCAGTCTTCTTACCTTCACTATCCATCTCAGTTTGTTCAACCGTCTTCTCCACCTTCTTTTTCTTCGCTCTTCTCCTTCTCTTTCTCTTCTTTCCTTTAGCTGCAACCCTTTCACTTCCTTTAACATGTCAACAGCAAAACATGCTTCCTTGATGGAAGGGTTAGTAACAATAGAAAACATATTTAAGTTCAAAACCTTCTCACCAAACTTCATGTTCACCATTTCTAGCTCACAATCTAGGACTGCCTGTGCAGTAGCTAGAAATGGTCTACCCAAGATGACTGAATGTGGTGCATTCTCAATAGAAGAAGTGTAATCCAGCACCAGAAAATCCACTGGATAGTAGCAATCTCTCACCTTTACAATGACATCTGTTAGCATACCCCTGGGCCTAATGGGTGTTTGGTTAGCCAACATTATTAGGGTATCAACATATTTCAATGGATCAAAATCAAATTTGTCATATAAATGCCCGGGGAGGATGCTAACACATGCTCCTAGATCTAAAAGTGCCCGGTCAATTTTAAGGTCTCCTATATGAATTGGAATCAATGGCACTCCTGGATCTGGGAGTTTTAAGGGTAATTTATCTAACAAAGGAACACTTACCTGAGATGTGAATTCCAAAGCATTAATGTGTACTTGTTTTGGGCTCTTGGAACTAGATTGGTGATTAGGATTCACCACAGTATCACTTGGCAGCTCTCCTTTGTTCTTCTTCAAGTTTGCTACTTCTGTTGCGAGTTGGCCCATTTGGATAGTTAAAGATTGAATGGCCTTGTCTCGAATTTCATCTTTTTGAGCTCTAGCATCATCTAATGATTCCTCTTTTGCATCTCCTGTTGCATCATCATAAGAATACCCATAACTTCATTCCCGCTTGAAGTAACATGACCCGATGAACCACCTTGCTCATTACCCGATTGTTGGGATTGCCTTTGGAAACCTTGATTGTTTCCACCCCAGTAATTGCCTTGACTATTGAATTGTTGGCGGGGCACATAGTTACCTTGGGTGTTTCCTTGAAAATTCGGATTGGATTGATTCGCCGGATTCCCATAACTAAAGTTCGGATGATTCCTCAAACCGGATGATAGGTATTTGAATTCATGTTGTAATTTCTTCCACCAAACCCTTGACCTTGAATAGCATTCACTTCCTCAACTTGTTCAAAAGTTACCGTGCAAGAATCCACAGTATGCCCTAACTCATTGCAGTTTGTACAAACATTATAAACTTGATTTGTAGATTGTACATTACCATCATCCACCGCATGAACTGGAGCTCGTGTAATGACCGGTCGTGCTCGTCTTGATGATTGAGCCTTCCTCTTCGATGTAACCGCCATTTGTTCCAAAAATGCCCAATCGTCTTGCTCATAATTCGTACCAAATGTACCATTTGTGATAGACATTAAATCCCGAGCATCTTCAGAATGAAGCCCCTCGTGAAAAGCATTCAACAACTCCCATAACTCAATTCCATGATGAGGACAATTCTTGATCATCATGTTAAACCGCTCAAACGCCTCATGGAACATTTCACCTTGTTGTTGTTGGAACTTCTCAAGCTTCTCCTAGCATCATTAGTCTTTTGAGCTGTGAAAAACTCTTCCAAAAACCTTTGTTGCATTTCAGCCCACGTATAAATTGAAGCGGATGGCAAAGTGTAGAACCACCTCTTTGCCTTATCCTCCAATGAAAACTGAAACAATACCAACTTGACATCATCCGCAGAAAATCCTTGACCACCAATTGTGTTACAGATTGAATCATAAGCTTCCAAATGGAAATAGGGTTCTTCCGTTGCTAACCCTTTGTACTTTGGCAAACTTTGAAGTGAATTTGTTCGGACTTCAAATGTTCTCCCTTGATTGTTTTGAGGAATGACCACTGGTGAAGGATTATTTATGATGATTGGACGAAAGTGTGCCTCAATACCCCTAGCAGCATCCCAATTATGCCTTCGCGGAACACCCAACCTAACTCTTGGTCGCTGAGGACCCATTGGTCTTTGAACTTGTGGTCCTGGAGGCATAAATTGCTGAAATGGTGGTTGAAAGTTTGCTCCCCCATGTTATGGAAGAATCTGCTCTTGAAATTGTGGCCTTACTTGGGGTTGCATTTGTTGTGGTATAACTTGTTGCTGCATAACTTGTGGTTGTAGTCTCCCATATCCTTGCATAGCTTGTCCTTGACTATAAACATAATTCCCTTGATCAGCATCTCCTTCGTACGTGTACCCTTCTTCCCCATGTCTCCTAGACTCATCACCATAACCACCATCAACACCAGCTCGTCCTACTCTCGATGTTTGTACAACTTGAGGTTGTTGATCTTGTGTATCCGTTTGCATTTGAGAGGTAGAGGAGTATGAAATATGGATGGGTTGGATTGATATGGTTGTGATGTTGAAACTGGTCTAGATGATGATGCTTGACCGGTTGTTGGGAAGAAATATGAAAAGGGTGGAATAGGTGCTGATGGGTCAAAGCTAAAGGAATGTTCGGTTTGGGTACTTGTAGGTAATGGGGTATGGGTTGGTTTAGTCTCCGGTGGTAATGTAGGATTGGTAAAGGCTCGGATGGTGTCGTTTGACCTGTAGTAGGAGGTGGTGAAAGCGGATCCATTGTTTCGTGGTGTAACGGGTGATGTAGGTGCTATTGGTGAACCACTGATTCTGTTTTGTCGATGTAAAACTCTGTTTCTACGAGCAGCTCGTTCAATTTCTGGATCAAACACTAATGGTGATGATGAGCTTGAATTCCTGGTATGCATACACCTGAAACAAAGCCTGCACACTACACACAACCAGCGTAACACCGAAATAACAAAACAAAACTAATAAGCAAACACACGTTGCGCACAACTCCCCGGCAACGGCGCCAAAATTTGACGTGAGGTCGAAGTCTCAATCAAATTTAAAACCAAATACTACTAATTAGCTAGCGGTAAGTGGGTATCGAACACAGGGAGTTTGTGGAATATGTGTTAACTTAATTCAAATTGCAATTACCTAAATTTAACTAAAATGATAAACAAGTAAAGTTCAATAATCTATTGATTTATTGATTTGGCTTAAAACAAGAAATGAAAGTAAATTGGTTTGTAACAATCAGTAAGGAGAGATATGTTTCCCTTTGGTATCCGGATTTTAACAAATGATGATATTGGTGTTAATTGGGAAGAACCACATAGACATGATTCATGAATGTATGCTTATGTGTGATCAAAGAGGACTAAGTACTTGGATTAGCAAGGTTATCTCTCGATAATCAGTATCACTATTGAATTACCCAACCCTTCCACTAAATCAAGATTTGCCTATGGCATCAAGAACGTATGGTTAAAGTTAAGCAATCCATGAATGACCCATTACACATAATACACAATCATCATGACAAAACAATCACAAGATCAATTTCATCATCCCATAAATAGAAAACACCAACATGATCAAAGTTACAAATCCTTCAAACCAAAAGGAAACACACAAGAAGACTAGCCACTCATAGTTTTATGCATGAAAACAAGATTCAAGATACAATTCATAATGATCAAAATGAAATAGCAAAGATTAAAATACCACAAGTTCTTGTTCTCCAGCACATCTAAGAAGATTACCAAGAGCTTAGCCAAAACAATGCTTGCATCTCACCACCCGAATGATTGTTGTTCAAAAGAGATTCCTCCAAGGAGATCTCCCATTCCCTTGTCTTTCAATCCTTTTAAACAAATAATTGCCAGCCAAAAGTTCCCAACATTCTCCAAAAACTCGTCACTTTTCCATATATTGAGCAAAAAGGCATCCACTTGGATTTTAATAAGTGAATCAACTTTCCAGGAAATCACCTCTACCGTAACTTACGGTAGCCACCGTAAGTTACGGTAGCTACAAGTCTTGTACGGTGGAAACAATCTGTCATACGGTGGAAAAATAAATGTTTGGGGTCCACCGTAATTACGGTGGCCACCGTAAATTACGGTGGCTCCTGATTACTCTGTTTCTTCTTTTCTTCTTTCCACACACGCCACTTCATTCCATGATCGCAACGTTTTCTCCATTTTCAGCTCCTAACATGCCTGAAACCTAAGCAACTGTAGTTATCTAATTCAAGATAATTACACGATTAAATAAGAGAATGTTACGCGTTTTAACATCATAAAAGGGTTGTTCCTTGAACCACCCGTCACTTACCTGGAAATAAAAATTGCTGTATAGAAAAACAAAAAAACACCAAAAAAAACAACTAATCAACACCGGTGTATAGTAACCAAACCGTTTAAGAAATTATGCAAGAAAATAGTAACCAAACCCACTCGTACGTCTATATAGTTAACGACCTTAATTACATATAATAAACATACCCTCTAGTCACTTGTTCATCTCCTGTTAGGCTTCTCGGATCACGATCTGGATTATCGGTTGTAACCGATGTCGATTCATGCTTTATAATTTCAAGGTATCAAAGCTTTTGTTAATTCTGAATATTTTTGGTACAAAACAAGGAGGAAACAATCTCCTATATAAATACACGAAAGGAAACGTAAAATAAGGAAAAGCAAAGAAACATAAAATAAGGAAAAGCCTATTCTTGGGGCACAATGTTTGTAGGAAAAGTAGTAAAGATGTGGACCAATTAATATTGACCAAAATAATGTAAACCAATACTCCCCCTCAAGCTGGAGCGTGTAAATCGATAACGCCAAGCTTGCCAAGTAAGAAACGGAGTTGAGAGGCGCCAAGACCTTTGTAAGAAGATCAGCAAGCTGAAGTTTGGAATCGATGGTCATAGTGCATATTTCTTTGGATTCAACTCGCTCACGAATGAAATAACAGTCCATCTCAACATGTTTTGTGCGTTCATGAAAGACCGGATTATTGGCAATGTGTCGAGCAACTTGGTTGTCACAAAAAAGAGTAGTAGGACCAGTTTGAGGGACACCCAGTTCTTGTAAAAGCCATCGTAGCCAAATGAGCTCATTGACAGTGGTAGCCATGGCACGATATTCGGCCTCAGCGGAAGAGCGTGAGACAGCAGACTGCTTCTTAGTTTTCCATGAAATAGGGGCACCACCAAGAAGAGCGATGTAGCCGGTCCGAGAACGCCTAGTGAGGGAACAACCGAGCCAATCCGAGTCAGAATATGCAACCAAGTTTGTACCTTCCTCCTTTGGTAAAAGAATGCCCTGTCCCGGGGTGGCCTTGAGATACCGAAGAATCCTTGTAATGGCATTCATGTGGCTTTGACGAGGATCCGAAACAAACTGACTGAGAGTGTTAACTGAGAAAGCTATGTCCGGACGAGTAGCTTGAAGATAAAGGAGTCGACCAATGAGGCGGCGATAGGAACCGGCATCAACCTTGGGATCTTCTGTGTCGATGCCAAGTTTAAGATTTTGCTCAATAGGAAACGAACCGGACGACAGCCTTCCATTCCACTATCTTCCAAAATATCGAGTGTAAATTTCCGTTGACTCAGAACGAGGCCTTGAGACGTTCTAGCAACCTCTATCCCCAGAAAATATTTGAGTTGTCCAAGAGATATCTTTGATGCTGAATCTGTCGTGCAAACATTTTTTGATCTCTTGGATTTTCGTGGAATTGTTACCAACGATGATAACGTCATCTACGTAGATGAGAATGGATATGAAAGTGTCTTCATCTTTGTATAAAAAGAGAGAGTGATCAGCCCTGGATGATGAGAAACCAAGATTGAGAAGAGCACTAGTGAACTTTTGATACCAGTTTCGAGAAGCTTGTTTGAGACCATAAAGAGATTTTCTGAGCCGGCAAACACGATTCTCATTTTCTTTAGAAAAGCCTTGTGGAATCTTCATGTAAACTTCCTCATCTAGCTCACCATGGAGAAAGGCGTTGTTGACGTCAAGTTGGTGGATGAACCAATTCTTCTTAGTAGCAACGGCCAATAAAGTCCGAACAGTTACCAACTTGGCTACCGGAGCAAAGGTGTCATGGAAGTCTTCCCCTTCAATTTGAGTGAAACCCTTTGCTACAAGTCTCGCCTTGTATCTCTCAACTTCGCCATTCGGTTTATACTTGATCTTGTACACCCATTAGAGTCAATGGCTCGCTTTCCCTTCGGCAAGGACTCGATAGTCCATGTGTTGTTTTCTTCAAGGGCTTGAATCTCCTTTTTCATGGCTGCAACCCATTTTGGGTCCTACATGGCTTGCTTAAAACTCTTCGGCTCATCAGTGGTGGTGATGGCCGCTAAAAAAAGTTTGTGAGTATGAGAGAATTTATCATAAGAGATATAGTTGGTAGAGGGATGTACCGTTGAGGAGACTTGAGTCGATGCGGTGTGTGCGTGGTCAACCGAAGGGGGAAGGTCAACTACAAAGTCATTTAATCGTTTGGGTAGAACTCGATCCCTTCTTGGTCGATCAGTATGTGCCTCGGTTGGTCCTGATTCAGGCCCATCTCCATCGTGGCTTTCTTCATTAACAGGATTTGGGCCTTCATTATCAAAGTGGTGGCTTTCTGGGCCATATTCAGGCTCATTATTAGATGTGTCATTAGTAGTGGGGCTTTGCTCACAGTCTGGGCCTTCAAAGTCTTGAGTTTCCAAGGAAACAAATATGTCATCATTATTTCCAGGTTGGTTTTTGCCTGAAAATGTGAAGGTCTCTTCGTGGAATTTCACATCGCGTGACACCACCATTTTCTTATCCTCTATATCAAATATTCTGTAACCTTTAGTTCCTTGGGGATACCATAGAAAAATACCGGGTCTCCCCCTCACTTCGAATTTGTCACCTTTGGTTTCGATGCTCCAAAAATAAGTGAGACAACCAAATACTCTCATGTGGTCATATTCAGGTTTTTGGTTGTACAATATTTCATATGGAGTCTTGTCACCAATGGTTTTGGAGGGCAATCGGTTGATGATGTATGCGGCCGTAAGGACACATTCTCCCCAAAACATTTTTGGCAATTTCGCCTCAAAACGCAAGGCTCGTGCTGTATCAAGTAAGTGCATATGCTTGCGCTCTACAACCCCGTTTTGTTGGGGAGTGTGAGGGCAAGTGGTTTCCAATAGGATACCTTGCTTGGTGTAAAAGTTCAACATAAGATTGGATGTGAACTCTCCACCATTGTCGCATCTTATCCTTTTAACTAATTTACTAAACTGGGTTTCAACCATCTTGCAAAAATTCATTAAACAAGTGCTAGCATCACTTTTATACTTGATAAGAAAAATCCAAACATTTCTGCTGTAATCATCTACGATGGTCAAAAAATAATTTGCCCCCGATAAAGAAGGAACGCGATACTTGCCCCACACATCACAATGTAAAAGCTCAAAACACTCTTTTGTTTTAATTTCACTTAAAGGAAAAGAAGATCTTGTATGTTTAGCCTTTGAACAAGAGTCAAATACATTATTCCTAAGATTAAAAGAAACACCTTTCAAAAAATCAACCTTAGCTAGTTTTTCTTGAGACGTATGACCCAACCTCTTATGCCACTTTTCAACAGTAACCGCCATAGCCTTCCTTTCTTTGCCAAACATCCCCATTCGGTACAAACCTCCCTTGCACTTACCCGCACCAATCAAGTTCCTCGAATGGAGACCCTGCATGACACAAAAATCGGGAAAAAATGTTACTGAGCATTGAAGATTTTGGTCAATCGGCTAACCGATAAAAATTGCAAGTAAAATTGGGCACGTGTAATATCCCCTCAATCTTGGTGCCTCCCGGTAAGGTGTAATCACCCTTCCCTTCAACCGGGATAGTGTCACCATTTGGAATGATTACCGGCATCTCGTGTTCATCTTTTCTTTTATTAACAAGGATGTCACTCAGGTAGGTTGTGTGTTCGGTAGCCCCGAATCAACCACCCAATCATCCTCATCATCAAATCTACCTGTCATGTTTGCCACTCGCTTGTTTCCTTCATCACCTGTGTCGGTTCCATCTTCAAAATGTTTTAAGAAAGCGTTGTACTGCTCTACGGTGAGTCCAGGAATCGGACTCGAGCTTCCTTCAACATATGAAGCTTTCGGTTTTGACTTGTCTTCCTTTGCTTTACCCGGCCACCACTCCGGATATCCTATGCGTTTGAAGCAACCTTCTCTACTATGTCCGTCCCGATCACAGTGAGTGCAATGTTGTACTTCTTCATGCCTTCCCGATTTTGAATGGAATTTTGTCTTCTGCTGCGTCGTGGATGGACCGTCTCGTTTTTTAGAAACAAATGCCTTAAAGGCGGCTGCTTCAACGGCTGGTCTTTTGTCTTCGGTGATAAATTTTTGTCGTTCATCTTCAGCAACTAGGTGGTATGCAGTGCCGAGTCCCGGAGTCGGTTTGGTGGCTAATATTTGGGTTTTGATAACTGCAAATTCTTTATCAAGCCCCATGAGAAACTCGTATAACCTCTCTTTTTCTTGATGTTCAACCAACCGTTTTCCAATATCACATGTGCACCCGTTGCAGGTACACCGTGGGGTAGGGAACACTGACTGAGTTTCATCCCATAGAGACCGAAGCCTCGTGTAATAGGCTGAAACAGTCGTCCCGTCCTGGTGCGTAGCGGCGATCTTGTTCTTTAGTTCGTATGCTCTCGGTGCGCTTTCCATCCCAAATCTTTCCCGTAAATCTTTCCACATCTCAGTAGCGGTGTTGGCATACTTAACACTGCCTCTTATTTCTTTCTCCATGGCGGTTGTAAGCCACCCTTTAATCATTGCGTCCACTCTCATCCATGGCATGTAGTCCTTGGATGTCTTTTCAGGTTTCTTAATCGAGCCGTCGATGAAGCCGATTTTATTCTTAGCGAACAAGAAGTTCTCCATCTCTTGCACCCAATCCGCATAATTTTTGTCTGACAATGCATCGTTGACTTGCATTTGTCTAGGGTAATCGGATGGATGAAGATAATATGGAGAGTTGTAGTCAACGACGTTGCCGCCGTTGTCCTTCGCTGCTGATGCTGCATCGTCAGCCATGGTTATCGTCGGAGCAGTAGGAGCAGTAGGATCACTGCTCTGATACCATTATAATTTCAAGGTATCAAAGCTTTTGTTAATTCTGAATATTTTGGTACAAAACAAGGAGGAAACAATCTCCTATATAAATACACGAAAGGAAACGTAAAATAAGGAAAAGCAAAGAAACATAAAATAAGGAAAAGACTATTCTTGGGGCACAATGTTTGTAGAAAAAGTAGTAAAGATGTGGACCAATTAATATTGACCAAAATAATGTAAACCAATACATTTTGGCTGTCGGAAGACTCAAACGTTTCGAAAACACGTCTAGCGATCCACAAACTGATAATCCACCGCCAATTCCTTAAGCATGACGCCCAAAAAGATACAGGCGATGCAGGGATTCTTACAAAACAGAGATACATTCAAAATAGGGTTTCATAAAAAAACTGATACGAAAAAACCAAAAGAGTAATCGGAACATACTCAGTAGGGGTGTCATCAACGGCATCCTGCACACCTGAACTGTTGTACGGAACCTCTATGTCTATGGTTGTGACAGGTTCATGGAGGTTTGGCTGATGAGAATTCAGGTCTGTTTTTGCTGAATCTGGAGTAAATCTGGAAGGAAGATTGAGTTGTGGAGGAAATAGGAATTGAAGGAGCTTAAACAATGGAAGGCGAAATCTTGAAAGTTGAAAGTTGAAATTTGAAAGCTAGTGTTCTTTCAAGTTTTGACTTTTTTCTTTGCAGTATATATATAACTATATATATCTGAAATATCTTTGTGGATCTGGAAGAAAGACTGAGTTGTGATGATGTTGTGGAGGTCGGCCGGAGATGATAGATCACGGAGAGATCAGAGACTGAGGAGGAGAACTTCTATAAGACTTTAAACAATGAAAGCTTGAATCTTGAAAAATGAAAATGAAAGCTAGTGCTAACATCTGTTCTTTCCTGTTTTGACTTTTTGGTTGGTTTGCTTTTTTCTTCATGATTTATTTTTATTTTTATCTGTTATTTTATAACATTTTATGCTATTATTATTATTTTTAATTTTACCTCAATTTGTTATTTGATTATTTGTTGAATGAGAAATAACCGGTTAGTGTTAGGTATTTTATTTGTTGCAACTATGAATTGAACTGAAGAAGAGTACATTCCTAGAATGGTGAAACTGGAGCGTCGTAAAAATGTCAAATTTTTTGGGTTGGGTTGGACAAATCACATAAAATACCAACTTAATTGTGCTGCAAGAGGTAAGATGATTTTTTGGCCAGGAACGTTGTGTGCGGACTCCTAACACACCAGTAAGATTTTAACAAATTAGACTATAGAATCTAGTTACTTTTAAACACATAGAAATCGTATAAACCTAATCAACCACATGAAGATGTTTGGAAAATACCAATCAAATTATATAAAATCAGCTTTTCAATCACAATAAATAAACTTATGAACTTATAGCAACTCAAATTTTAATTCCTATAATAGTCAAGGATATAAAATTGTTTCACAGGAAATAACCGTTAATTTATAAAGCAAATAGAGGCCTAATTAGTAATTAATTGATCACTTTGAATGACCAAATATGACCCTACATTTGTTGAATATATACCAATCTTTTGAATGTATTTTTGTTTTTGTTGAATTTCTTGTTATTCAACATTGCTTATACAACTATATGTATTTCTTGAATGGCATATACAATCTCTTATAAAAGATGCATTACTTATCTTATACAATATTATAGTTGGATTTTTTTTCTTTAAAAAAATCTTCTTGAAAAGTTAGCACACGGTTGAAAAAAAGACGGGGAACAGATATTGTTAAGGATTCTAGCACCAAAATCTTAAGGAACATCCCTCAATTGTCAAAGTATTACAGAACATCCCTCAGTTATCAAAATCTTTTCACTAAAAATCCCCTCATTATCAAAATCTTACGAAACATCCTCTTGTGGACTTTTCAAAACTAAAAAAACTTATTCTTTGGTTCTTAATTCTTTTAGTTGCTGGGGAAAAAAATATGATTGTAGGTTTATAAAAGTTTGATGACGTTTTATCTGGATATCGCTTTCTCATTTCAATCAACATGTAAACTATACTCTAACATGAAAATTATTTACAAAGTGCAACTCATCAAAATGATGAAAAGCAGATTAAGTTTAAAAACCACTAAAACTCCATCAACCTTCACATAAATTGTGTTCCAATACCATATCAGTTATAACATCAACAAAAGAAACATATCACTTTAATCATTAAGTTTACATAAAGTATATGTAGTATTATAGAAAGCTCTTACAACAGTTTGAACACTTACAACAATAACCACAATATAAGTTCACAATGAAAGCAACATGCAAAATACTACACAATCTAGCGCTGGTGGTATCTATGGTGAGGGAGAGGGGGAAGGGGAGAGAAGAGGGCTAGAGTGAAGGGTTAATAACAATGGCAAAAGCGTAAAAAATGCAAGAATGCACAAGATGTAATAAACATCTTTTAGGATCCTGTAACAATCAAGATATAAGTTCTGATGATATGAGTTTGAGTTGTTTAAACACTCATATATCCAAGACAAAATACAGATATCTAGAAAAGCCATGGCATAAGCAATGACGGAGATGATTATAAAGGGATCGGCAACGGGAAAATGAGTGTGTTTTTCTCGTATAAGCTTTAATAAAACGAGTCCCAAAAGTGCTAAATACATACCAAGCAAGTATGCGATGTTTTTAGGATTTGAGTAATGTTGTGACCTGTAAAGAAGAAAAAACAAGAGCGGATGTGATCAAAGTGCGTATATGACCCTATATGAACATCTCAAAAGGAAAGTATTATGTACTTTAAGTTCATCCTATAATTATAACAAAATGTATTTCACACCAACATGAACCATCATTTTCTCTTCATTTTTCCATGTTCTTCATAGTTAAACACATGATTAGCGGTTTGGACAAACATACTTGTAGATATTTGTTTTGAATGGGCCAGGATGATAGATGTTAATTGTGGAAATTAATAATTAGTTGGTGTAAGCAACTAAGCAAGAGGGGAAAAATCTATATCACATTAAATAAGAGCATTCACAACCATTATCAAGTTATAAAAGTCGGTTATATAAAATTGTATAACCAAACCATTGGTCTCTCAATTGTTTCAGTTATTCTAATTTGTTTTTGTGCACTTACTTCTTTTTTCGTGACCCCTAACTAATTCAACTCATCTATTTACGTTAACTAATAACAAGAAACTAATTAACACAAAAAAATTGCTAAGTATGGATCATCAAGCAGTTTATATTCTATTTCCAACCAATTTACGTTAAATAAAGTGAAAACTATATATATCACAGCCACATCAAATTCAGATTAGCTTCCAAGTGTGAGGGCGATTGATAGTCAAAAGGTGCGTATCTCAAAAAGTTGTTGAACGAATGAAAAGTTAAAGAACTTGAATTGGGTCTTAAGACAATTTGACAAAACTCAAACGTTGAGTAAGGAGTAATGGAAATTACCTATTAGTGTGTGGTCCATCTGTTGTTATCAGGACACTTGAACCAGAGTGTGGATTAGCACTGCTCATGGACGTCAATTCAACCTGGATTTGAAAGTTTGGAGATTCGGACCTTCAGAAGAAAAAAAAAGGAAATTTACGAAAATGATCATTTTACCAAATCAAATTATTAAAATAACCAGTCAAAAATTAAGTTTATTAAAGAAACAACCAATCGAATCGCGCCAAATGTCCCTCCCTCGCCCACATGGCGAGAAATATGGTAAATTTCCCAAAAAAAAAAACAACATTGGACGATCACATCACTTTAAGGGGCTGTTTGGTTAGATCTGAATCATTAAGTGCTGAATGGTTAGGAGGTCTGAATGGTTAAGAGGCTCTGAACCAGTAAGTGCTGAACCAAAATGTGCTGTTTGGTTGAATCTCTGAATGACTGTACAAAATGATAATTTTACCCCTCTGAATTATTTTGGGCTAAGTAAAATGTATCTGTTTGGTTAAATGTCTGAATGATTGTACGTGAATGATCAATAGGTTAACAAAATACAACATATTAAAATTCAAACTCAAAATATTTCAAATACAACATACTAATATCCAATTACAAAGTAATTCAAATATTAATCAATTGAAACTAATTGACTAGCTATCCCATCACGCAAATTATTCATATAATTAATGCCTTGTGAACCTCATTCTATATCATGAACAAACTGATCATCATTGTTACCACCTTATGCTTCTACAAACAATGTGTTCTCGTCATAATAACTATAAACTCTTTGAGAACAAAATCCCAAAGAAGCATTTACAACTAATTTTTTACAAATTACAAAACTACATTCTTTTGAGAACAAAAATCCCAAAGAAATATGCAACGTACGTTGCGATTGAAATTCCAAGTATGCCCACAAGAAGTCCAGGAACTACCAACGAGCCCCAGCCTTTGGCTGTTGCCATCCCAGATGCTGTTGTAGGGCCTCCAATGTTAGCATTTGATGCTACAAGTAGTAGTTTTAGATCCAAATTGAGTAACTTTCCTAGTCCAAGTATCACAACAAGATGCACTGTTACTTGTATAAATGCAAATATAAAGATGCTAGGCGCCACATTGATAACATTCCATACACTCCCACTCGCACCCAATACCGTAAAAAATACCTGTCATCAAAAATCAAAATAGTAAGTTATCAACTGTGTACCCAAGCCTATTTGTGAGTTGTAACTTGTGCAAGCAAATTTGGACCTCTAAATTATATGATAATGGTCAGGGAATAGGTTTAAGTCAAAACAGGTTGGGTTTGCATACTCGTATTGGCCCTCGAAAACAAACTGGTATGCTTGACCAGCTTCCTTTTAGCTTTGAATCATTAGAAATAAGATGATTGATGTGTTATACATGATTACAAAACTACACTTTAGTCCACGCCGACCCAATCTATCTTATTTCATTTTTAGCTAAGTTTGTCTATATTACCTGTTTGACCATTATCAATAAAATACGATCCAAATTTACCCGTTTTTATACTGTTTGAGATTGCCACCTTCAGAAGTACCTGAATCGATATGGCAGCAATAGCATCACCAGCGGGTGCAAGGTAACCAATCTGTTTGGGTAGTAAAGTTGCCAAAATCACAACAATTGCAGTTATTGCTGGAAGATTACCACCCCGAATCTTTAACATTTGGATTATATGTGTGGCACATTTGCAGATTGCAAAAGAAACAGCAAGTGCAGTAGCTGTAACATAGAAAAAAGGCCTATTGTCAAATATTAGATTAACCAGAATACGAGATGAACAAACCCAAAAAATCAAAATCCCCTGTATAATCTTAATCCTGCTACTTAATTTGTTTTTACTTATAATTGTAATACAAAAACTATATCCTTATTAATCAGAGATTGCATATGCATAGACAAAATCAAACAATTACAGAGTTCGTATACAAGCACAGATTAAGCAATTACATCCATATGAGTGTGTAATTTGAAGCAAAACAACGGATAAACAATAACCAAAAGCAACAGCGGATGAAAAACAGCAAATATTAATCGTAATTCGTTAGCAATTAGAAGTTCGAATTATACCTTTGGAAGACTGATCGGGAGGGGATGGCGGAGGAGGCTGTGGTGAATCGGGGGAGGTTGTTGGCGTCGGGGGAGGGAATCCTCGGGAGGTTGTCGGCGTCGGGAGAGGGAGTCCTCGGGAGGTTGTCGGCGTCGGGGGAGGGAGTCCTCGGGAAGATCGGCTGAAGAGGGAGTCCTCGGGAGGTTGTCGGCGTCGGAGGGAAGGCCGGCTGAAGATCGAAGATGAAGGCCGGCCGGCAGAAGATCGGGGGAGGGAAGGCCGCTGAAGATGAAGATCGAAGATGAAGATCGAAGGAAGATGAAGATCGAAGATGAAGATGAAGATGAGTGCTTATGAGTTTTGAGGGTAATTGTGTCTACAACTTCATTCAGCGACATCATATATCTGAACCATTCAGCACTGAATGGTTCAGTTAAGAGGCCCCTTATTTTCGAAACAAACACTCCAGCCTCTTAACGGTTAAGAGGTAGCCTCTTAATGGAACCATTAAGAGGCTACCAAACAGCCCCTAAGACTGAATTCTCTTCCATCAAGTCCTAATCACCATGCAATAAAGGATATAAAAGCAGGGGATATTTGAAAAATAAAAGAGTCTTAATATAAATACACTCAACATTATAAATTGACACATTCTTATACGTCTCGTATGACATCATACGCGGAGTATAGGATCGAAAACACTAATAACGAGAAAAAATTCAGGGGTTGTTAGAAGGTTATATGCCTCATATAGGACTATACGAAATGTATATAAATTTGAGGTGTTAATTTATAATTTTGCGAGCGTCTAAATATCATTTTCCAAATAAAAACGGAGATATGTCTAAAACAAATAAATAAATCTTGATAAATGAAACGAAAGTACTCTGTAGTAAGAATCTCGTTGAGTTCTTCTTCTTCTTCTTCATCACCTGGTGTTGTGGATTCAGGTAAGTTGTCACCAATGGAAACCGTAAACCTTCAACAACAAGAACAAAAAGTTAACAAATTAAGACATAAATCAAATCTTCATAAGAAACGGAGAGGAAAAAAAATAGAATAAAAAGAAGGAATTTCGTGTCATCTGAAATTTGTCTGCAACAACATTCAAGCAACAGCATCGTCGATTTGAGAGAGAGAAACGACAAGGGGTGGTGGAGGAGGAGTGGTTGAACGCCGTTGAAGGATTAATTAATTGATATTCGTAATTGTAATTAATTCTTATTTATTATTATTATATATAAAATTATTAATTATTAATTATATCAACTAATTTTAAAAAGTGACCCTATAAGTTATTTTAATTTATTTTTTGGTCTTTTTACATTTACTCTCCAGAAGAATAAAAATCATTTCACACTCATTGAACCGAAGTTTTGAACATCCATCGATATTTATGGAACATATGTGTTATGATTTAACAAACAGCTGAGACAATAGGTATAATTTTTAAAAACTTTTGGAAACATACTTGCAATATGTACATACCACATGAATCATCTTTGTTATTAACTCTTAAATTAAACCATTCCCCTATTGAATCTAATCCAATTTTATAAATGGCTCCCTCGAAACACGCTTGAAAACACCTTGTTTATAAACGAGTTGAGCCAACCCGGCTCGGTTTATAAATGATCGAGCACAAGCCTAGGTCAGCTTACTCGTTAACAGTCTCGTTGACTCTTTTAAATTAAAACTTAATTATAATTTATATAGTAAACTAAAGTCATAACATATTATTTAAATATACCATAGTATAAAGATATATTATGATCATAATCCTTCAAATACCAATATTTTAATGAGTTGGATAATATAAAAATATAAAAATATAAAAATAATTAATTTTGTGTTTTTTATATATCTACATATACTTAAAAAACAACAAAGGTGTTTTTTTAAAATAAAATTAACGAACAGCTCTACTTAGATCGTTTATAAATGAGCCGAACGTCAGCCTACGATTTAAGCTCGCTAAAATGATGTCAAACCAAGCCCAAACCCAAGCTAGCTTGATTTGGTTCGGCTTTTTTACAGCCCTACCAGCAAATGTGTGTGAATGAAGGGAATTAATCATATGGATAAAACAATATACAAGTCGCTATCATCAAATTAAATTCCTTTCCCTCTATTCAAAAGAGAGGTTGCGCATCATAGGAGTATATATCGATCAAAAGTAGGAGTAGCGATCAAAAGGCTCGGTCTATTGTATAGTTGGGCTTGTGTCACTAGAGTTGATTAGTTAGCTTGTTGACAAATCTATAAACAACAAAACATGAGGGCCCAAAGATATGAAACAGTGGATCTTGAACAAAAAGATGACCAAACTTACTCCGTACGGAGTAGACCCATGGTGTGATCTTGTTCAATTGTAACGGGAATATTGACATCCTGTCCATCTCTCTCTCGGGCTGATCGAGGCATGTTTCCGTCGAAGAGAGCTAAAATCCTTAATTCAAAACAAACAGACGAGGTTAAAAAAAGTTATAAAAAAAACGATCATTGATCATATATGACTATTTACGATGCAACGTTTGGATGATGGGTGGGATATTGGGGTCTGATGGAGATGAGAGGCGCGAGTCCTGATGTTGGGATAGCAATGCTTGAATTATCATCTTCTATATTCTCCATGCTTTCTAACTTACAATCGTACCTATATTTGCTTCATTCAAAGAGAAGAATCAGCAATATTATTCAGGTAGTAGTCACAGAGTCTCATCTAGTGACATTTAAAGGGATTCTAGTGACATTTAAAGGAATTCTAGTGACATTTAAAGGAATTAAGGCGTGGGTAGAGTGTCACATCGGTACGAATTAGATCAAATATAGCGGCATTACCATGTGTGGACCTTTGAAACTTTTAAACTCGAATTAGATCAAAGATAGCGACATTACCATTTGCATGTGGACCTTTGAAACTTTTAAACTCAACAGTTAAATCCACTTAAGAATTAGATCAAAGATAGCGACAATCAATTTCTTTGAGAACAGAAAGTAGCTAGTTAAATCACGAGTAATTTGGATGGAAATAAATTGATTGTTGTATAGACTTGTCGTGCGCACATGACACACGCACATATGTATGATGATATATTTGAGAAGCATGAGATTGTATTTTTACATTGATTTTTAAGAGTTTAAGAGGGGGAAATATCTTTTAGAGTAAATTACCGTTTGCATCCCTGAGTTTTGTCCATTTTAACTGTTTGCGTTCCTATAGTTTCAAAACCTTGGATCGCCCCCTATACTTGTAATTTTATCCTTGTTTGCATCCCTGTGGCTGACGCCGTTAATGTGCACAGTTAACATGGCATCTTTTTCTCTCTCCTGCAGGGACATTTTAGTCATTTCATCTTTCCCCCTTCTTTCTTCTAAAACCCTTTGTTAACCCCATTTTAGTCATTTATTCTTCCCCTTCCTTACAGAATTCCACTGATTCCATAACCGTGATCGTTGCCTTAAACCCATCATCATCATCTTCAACTATTAAGTGATCGTGGCCTTAAACCCATTTGAAAGATGGTTTATCCTACCTGGTACATTCGTGACACAGATGATCCAGAGTTTAATCCGATCGAAGTATATGGTATGTTTTCTTCAAAATCAAGTTAAGTTAGGGGTTTATTTTAGTTTCAGTATGTTCTAATATTATAGTATACATTGTTTCAGCTAATGAGCCTACTTATTTTACACTTGAAATCCATCATGGTGGAGAATTTGTGAAGTTCCCAGGAAGAAGGTATGTGAAGGGCAAAGTTACATATGTGGACATGGTAGACATTGATGTGTTTTCAACTTATGATGTTGATGCTATGATGGAAGAGTTAGGTTATGATGGGGATGAGATAATGTATTACAACTTTAAGATTCCTGGTCAGGATTTGGATTTTGGTTTAAGAGCTCTGGGTGGTGATATGGATGTGCATAACATGCAACAATACGTGCACATGTTTAAGGTGATTGAACTGTACATAGAACACAAAGTTACAAGGCTAAAGACCTATTTGCAGTCTCCTAACCAAGGGTCGAAGGTGATAATCGAAGAGATTGATGATAGTGGACCATCTAATACTTGCAGAAGACAATTACTACTAGAGTGGTTTGAACAGGAGGTTCCCCCCATTGATGATAGTGGACCATCTAATCAAGGGGCAGAACAAGGTCCGGATGAAGGGGTAAAACAAGGTCCGGATCAATTGATAGAAGGAGAAAGGGTTGATTCAGTTATAGAAGGAGAAAGGGTTGATTCAGTGATAGAAGGAGAAAGCTTGATCACAAGGGATGTACAAGAAGGGGTTGATCAGTTTGGTGAAGCACAAGAAGGGGTTGATCATTCTGTGGATGCACAAGAAGGGGTTGATCAATTTGTGGATGCACAAAAAGGGGTTGATCAATTTGTGGATGCACAAGAAGGGGTTGATAAGTCTGTGGATGCATAAGGGACACAACAAGAAGGGGTTGATCAATTTGTGGATGCACAAGAAGGGGTTGATAAGTCTGTGGATGCACAAGGGACACAACAAGAAGGGGTTGATGATTCTATTGACCCCTTCTTTTTAGATGATGTTTTCTTATCTAATTTTATGGAACCATTTCGTACAGACCAACTTGAGCAACAACATCAACTTGGGTGTGATTCTGGTGATCAGACTGAGCCACAACTTGAGCAACAACATCAACAGACATCTAGGGGATCTGTTAGTTGTGGATCTTCATCTCATGATGAAGATTTTATTGTAGATGAGGATAATCCTTTAGAGGATGTGGAGGTTGATATGGAAGAATACAGAGCATTTGTTGACATGAATGTAGATGATCTGCCTGGAGATGATAAAAGTGATGAAGATGATACTACAGAGCTTGACTTAGATAACTTTGACAATGCAAGTGATGAAGATGCTGCTCCATCTCGAAGGGCAATTAAAAAGCTAAATAGGAAGAACAGAAACTGGAAGTCAGTTGTTGTATCATCATCCTTCTATGTTGGTCAAACCTTTGGGGATAAAGAAGAGGTCAAAGAAATTGTTAAGTCAATTGCTGTGCAAACTAGAAGGCAACTAGTATTTGTAAAAGATGAGAAACTAAGAATTCGTGTGGTTTGTTATGGTCAAAATGTTGGTTCTATTTGTAGTGAGGGGCAAAATGGGGAATCTTCAAAAGCAGATGGGTCCAAAAGAAGGGAATCAGTTAAGGACAAAGTGGTTGGTAGTGGTGCAATAAATAATAACTCTGAATTGAAAAAAAGGTTCCCACTTGCCACTTGCCCATGGAAACTGCATATATCAAGGCCCAACACAGATGAGTTGTTTGTTGTGAAGACCTTTGTAGAAGAGCATAATTGTATGCAAACAAGAAAGCTCAGGCTTTACACAGCTTCAGTTATTGCTAAAGAAGCAGAACCCCTGCTTGAGTGTAACCCTAATATACCCCTAAAGGCCCTACAAGACATCTTACAGAGGAGAAACCAGATTCAAATATCTATCAAAAAAATCTTTGTGGCAAAAGTGATGGCATTGAAGAAAATGGAGGGTGATTATGTATCTCAATATGGGTTATTGAGGGATTACTGTCAAGAGCTGTTAAGATCTAACCCAGGCTCAACAGTTAAGTTAGAGGTTGAAAGGGAGTGTAACCCTAGTAGTTCAACTAGACAGTTCAAAAGGCTTTACATCTGCTTTGCTGCTATGAAAGTTGGGTTTAAAGCATGTAGGAGAGACCTGTTAGGTCTAGATGGGACCTTTATGAAAGGTCCATTCCCAGGACAAATGTTGACTGCGGTTGGTGTTGACTCCAATAATGGAATTTATCCAGTAGCCTATACAGTGGTGGAGGCTGAAACAACAGATTCATGGACATGGTTTCTACAACTTCTTGGTGATGATCTAGATCTGGGCATAAACTCAAACTTCACTTTCATAAGTGACAGACAGAAGGTAATTGTACCTACTTTTATTAATTGTACCTACTTTTATTAATTGCTATATGTATAAACCTTTAAAAGTGAAATTATATCATCTGTCTTAACATGTTTAGGGAATTGTACCTGCTGTTAAGAAGGTGTTTCCAGCAGCTGAGCATAGGTTTTGCCTAAGACACATTCATGAGAACATGAAAGCAAAATGGAGAGGGCACATGTATAAGGATCTTTTATGGAAATGTGCAAGTTCAACCACAGTCCCTGAATTTGAAAAACACATGGAGACCATAAGGAAACAAGATCCATCCCTGTATGATTGGTTGAAGCAAATCCCTGCAAAGCATTGGAGTGTAACACCCGAAAGTTTGACTTTTTGGTAGGTTGTGCGACTGAGCCTCAGTTGCCTGGGATTTATGCGACTGGAGGTTCAACCGCATGCTATTCGGCCGATTGAAGCTCAACCGTACGATTGGAGTTCAACCGCCCGAATGAAGGACGAACCGCATGGAACACATGCGACTGGGGTCCAATCGCATGGTGTTCATGCGACTGAAGGTCCAGTCGCCCCTGGACCAGACGCGACTGAGCTGTGGGTATAAAAGAGGAGCAGCTCTCATTCTCCTCCCAACACTTAGAAATTTCAGTCGGGAAAGGGAGCAGGGAGCGAACGAGAGCAGGGAAGAAAGAGGGAAAGTGCTGACCGAGCTCCGAATTTGTCGAGAAGCTAACCGAATCGAAGCTCATCAACTCCTACCTGTTAATGTGAGTTCTAAGACCCCTCTTTTACACGTTTTTGAATGATTGTGGGGCTGGAATCACATAGAAACCCTATTTTTTGAAATAGTGTAAGTTTGACCCATTTGGGTAAATCTTGAGTAATACGTTTATAGTAAGAATTAGGACTTGTATATGCTTGTATGATGTCCTAGCATGAATCCCTGAGGTTTGGGAGGGTCGATTTGGGCTGAAAATGGGTTTATGATGAGTTTGGGTGCGTGGGTTCGCGACTACTGTTCATGAAGAACTCCAGTCGCTGCCCAGTTAGGGTTATGCGACTGAAGGGCCATTCGGCCGAATGAGGATTAGTTGAAGTCCAATCGCACGATTGAGGCTCGGACGCACGATTGAGCCTCAATCGCACGGTAGGCTATGCGATTGGGGGTTTCGGTCGCATAGGTCCAATCGCAGGGTAGTTCAGTCGTACGGTTAAGAGTTAGTCGCATATAGCCCAGTCGTATAGTGTCTATTCGTGCGGAAGGAAGTCCAGTCGCACGATTGTATGCCCATTCGCATGACAGCCCAATCGCACGGTTCAGTCGCATGGAGGACATGCGACTGGGATAGGTTCAGTCGCCCATGAAGGGCTGATGTGAGTGATGATGTTAGGTATGATTACGTATGTATGATGCTATGTATGATGATGAATGTATGATGAGCGTGTATGTTCCTTGTGATTGTGTATGCTTATCTTTCCGAAACTTTACGAATAACGAGAATGAATGAATGAAGTATTATGTAACGTAAAGTGAAAGATAATGAAAGAGGAACATGATGATGAATGCATGTATTAACGAATGAACGAAATGAAGAATGATGACGAATACATGCATTAATAAACGAACGAATTAAGTCTTGCAAGCATTGAATAACGCGATTGGTCCTTCTCTGTGATCGACCATGGTCATGGTACCTCTACCGTTTACCTCTAGTACCGTGGCATACGTTTTGTTGTTCATATGTTGACTTCGGCCCGGTAGCTAATAACGATCGGGGTGTAGCATATGGTATTGGTACAATCACCTTTCAATGTGCAAGTAAGTATGAAACGGGATTCTTGTTATTCGACCACAGTAATCATAGCCGAGTGCTATGAAGTGGGTAAAGCCTGACAGAATCCATACGAGAAGTTAAAGATAACGATGTATAACGAATGATGAAGATAATAACGAATATTATCTCTGTGTACGTATGATGTATGAACGCAAGTATGAAAGGATACTTTTAAATAAGTAAAAGTATGTTTTATTATAAAACTAGAACTCACTCAGCAACGCTGACTTTTTATGTGTTTCCAGTTGGCAGGTAGTGTTGCTGAGGATGGCACGAGGCGGCTACTCAGCTCTTTTGGGATGGCATTCTCCATTTGATAATGCTGCAACGTCATGTGTTGCGGGCCCATAACGCACGCAACATATCACGTTGCCTACCATTATGAGATTTCTTGAGGATTCCCATAAACGGGATTACTTAAGAAATCTCCTTTATATATTTTTGAACTTAATATCTTCTTTATGAAGAAAAATATATTTTCTTTTTATTGTTTTCTTTCTATAGAGGTCGTTGTATGACCCTATGATTGTTGAGGATTCGAATAAACGAGATTATCCTCGGTTTCCTATGCATCAGCAGCAATCATAGTATAGATAGGCAATGTAAGGAAAGCTTGTATTTTGTAACCAAGACAATGATGTAAAAGCTTTTATGAATGAATGAGAATGTATATTTTTATCAATTCCGCTGCGTATTTTATGATCATGTATTAAATGTATGTTGTGTGTGCAATGAAGAACCAACAGTAGGGTGCCCGGGGATCAGGGCCTTACATGGAGTAGGTCTCACTTTAGTGGTATGTGTTACTTGTCTTTACTATTGATGTTTTATAAAACCCAGAATTAGTAGCTCATGCTCTTCTCTTATTCAATGTTTATAAAACAGGTAGGCCGACATGTGATATTTTATTAAACAATATTTGTGAAGTCTTTAACAAGCAGTTGGTTGGGGGTAGAGACAAGCCTATAATTTCATGTCTTGAGTATGTTAGGGAATACATGTTAAAGAGGCTTGTTGTTGTTCACAAGTTGATTTCAAAGTGTCAAGGGCCCCTTACACCCTTTGCAGCTAAAAGCTTGGATCTGATTAAGAAACAAGCAAGTGAGTATAGTGTTATCATGGCTGGGGTTAAAAAATATCAAGTAAGTGGACCATGGATGGATCAAGTTTGTGTCGACTTAGAGAAACAAACATGCTCGTGTAGAAAATGGGAGCTTACAGGCATGCCTTGTAAGCATGCAGTAGCTTGCATATGGGATTTGGCAACTTATGACCAGCAAAATGCAATTCCTGAGGGTTGGGTGTCCAGAGTGTATTGGTTAGAAACCTGGAAGGATGTATATAAAAACACCCTTGAGCCTATCAATGGGAGACCCATGTGGATGCCATCAAATACCCCAACTACACTGATACCTCCAAAGCATCATACTCAACTTGGAAGACCAAGAAAGAAGATGAAGAAATCAGTTGAGGAGGTGGATGCAAGTAAAGTTAACAAAGCTGGGAAGTTGGTGAAAACATGATTTTCTATTAAGTGTGGTCTGTGCAAGAACTATGGACACAACAAAAGGTCATGCAAGGGACAAGGTTCATCACAACAGGTTTCACAAGGGGCTTATTTGGATAGTCAGTAGTCAGCTGGTTTATGTATTTTGCTTATGACTTTTCTATTAATTGGATGTATTTGGTAATAGAACATGTTCCCTTAGTTAATTATGTATTTTGGGTATGTATTTTGGGTATGTATTTTGAACATGCTTTGTTGCTTCAAAGAATGTTACTGCCACTCATGCTAATGTTACTGCTTCAAAGAATGTTACTGCCATTCACCACAAAATGTTCATTTTGCATCCATTAAACTTGTACAACCATTACTAATTGACCTTTACAATATTTAGGAGAAAATTAGGTCAATTGGTACAAAATAACTTCTACTACTTCACTAACAAATCAAGTACACAATAAAAAAGAACCAACTTAAAATTAACAACATTCTATATTTCTTCACTTCATGCTCCAACCTCTCGGCTCTTTCTTCTATCAAGTTGCTTGATCTTAACAACCCATTAATAATTTCTGTAGATCTTGAACATAGTGCAGGTTCAGCCCAACTAACAAAACCACAATTTTTCCCCATTCTCGCACAACAGTTAAATCTGCGGCCTGAATTTTTACGGTCCATGATGTTCGAACAAATGTTTCAGATCCACATTTACCACATCTGACCATCGTTGTGACTTGAGAATAGAGCGACGGGGAGACAGATAGAGAGACGAAGAGGTGAGAGGGTGAGATTGGGGAGGGTTGGGTAGTTGAGGTGAGAGGTAACCCTTATAATGGGTTTAGAAGAAATAAGGGGGAAAGATGAAATGACTAAAATGTCCCTGCAGGAGAGAGAAAAAGATGCCATGTTAACTGTGCACATTAACGGCGTCAGCCACAGGGATGCAAACAAGGATAAATTACAAGTATAGGGGGCGATCCAAGGTTTTGAAACTATAGGGACGCAAACAGTTAAAATGGACAAAACTCAGGGATGCAAACGGTAATTTACTCTATCTTTTATGATTTAACTATTTTAATTATTATTTATGCATACATGTCTAATATGATTAAATATAGAAAGAGTTAATTATATGGCTGGTCTATGTGAAATACTTATTGCTAACAACTTTAAAAAGTTATATCATTAATCCTAACTATTTGTTAAATCATAACATGGGTAGGCCTTGGTGAGTGGATGGATTTTTATTTTTTATGTTAAAAAGGTGTTACATGATAAAAAATTAGTGTTCATTCATTGCAGGGATCACACGTGTTATGGTTTAATTTAATAAACAGTTAGGATCAACGATATAATTTTTCAAAATTGGGAACAATTTGTATTAATTACAAAATTCCTTTAGAACATAATTATGAATAATATTAATTTCTTGCTTAATTAAATTCTCAAGATCGTTTTTGTTTTCAATGATTTAATATTACTTTATTTTATAAACTTTTATTAATATTTCAAAAGTATATAATATTTAATGAACTAATTGTTCAAACGCTTTACTGGTTTTTTTAGTGTGTTGTGTTCTGTATCGTATCGAACGGACATCTCTCTAGTGTGTTTACATCTCTTTGGACCATTTACGAAGTAGAAAAACAAGTTACATATCATTATGATTTTAAAGAGTACCCGTAGACGGTGTTTTAATTGTATACTAGTGACGGTATCCTTGAAAAATAGAAGGTAGCTAGTTAAATTACGGGTGATTTGGATGGAAATACATACAAATAAATAGATTGTTTTAAAGACTATTTTTGCAAATGATTGTAAGATGGAGGAATGAAGCGATAATTAATTAAGGGTCCTAATAAATAGACACCCAATAATTTAAATCGACACCCCCTATACGTCGCGTATGGGTCCATACGCGGCCCATGCCCGGCGTATAGGTATCGACCATTAATGCGACATTAATGACTGACACTCGATGTCACATCAGTTTACCTATACGGGGCGTATAGGTCCATACGCCACGTATAGGTCGGTGTCGATTTAAAAAAGTATATATGCTATACGCCGCGTATGGACCCATACGCGGCATATAGATCCTCGGAACCCCTGTATCTTTTAACCTTTCTCATTTTCACACACCTCGAAAAAAAACTCTCTCGTATAGCCCTATACTTAGGGGTGTTCATTTTCGATTATCCGAAATTCGGATATGGATATCCGAAAATTTCGGATAGTGGATTTCACTATCCGAATCCGAATCCGAAATTTCGGATATATTTCGGATATCCGAAATTTCGGATTCGGATTCGGATTCGGATATTCGAAATTCAAAAAAAATTATATTTTTTAATAAATTTTATAAAAATATAATAAATTTTTATTGAAATTTATTTATATATCCAAAGTTTTTGTTAAAATATCCAAAATATCCGAAAATATCTAAAATATTTAATTAATATTTAATATATTTAAATTTTTTTATGGATATTTCGGATATTTCGGATATTTCGGATATCCGAAATATCCAAAAATTCTCAAAATCACTATCCGAATCCGAATCCGAAATTTCGGATATCCGAATTTCGGATTTCGGATATTTCGGATTCGGATATTTTTGAACACCCCTACCTATACTACACGTATTGTTCTTCGATTTTTCTACATCCATGTATGTATTATTGTTCCTACATCATTATTATGTTAATCGTTCACTGATTTAAACGTTAAAGTAGTGTTTTATTCCATATAATGGGTGATTTAAAAACTGGTAGATAGAACTATACGCTAGTACAGCCCCGCGTATAGGGCTATATGCAGCGTATAGTTCTATAGTTGGGGACGAAGACACATAGTTGGGTACCTATACGCGGCGTATAGCTCTATACGCGGCGTATAGGGGGTGACCATACGTGACTTGTGGCCCATACGTGGGACCCTATACGCGGCGTATAGGTCTATACGCGGAATAGTGGTTGCTCAAAAGTTTGAGGTTATTCTTCATTTACTAAGCAATAATGGTTGTCAAACATTTTTCCCATTATGGGCTGATCCGAAAACCGTCATGCCTCATCATGTCGTGTCGATTGTTCATGTCAACAATAATCATTTCGTCCACGTTAAGTTAGAAGGAGATTATCCGATGCCAACATTAAGTAATCTTTGGATTCTTAACCGAAGCGTACGTGCTGCAGAATGGGAGATTATGTATAGGATTCGTATCTTGGAATACAACGCAATAATAGAGAATAACCAAGAACCCCCAGCTTATATAAATTTATTTTAATTCATAATTTGTAATATGCGAATTATATATTTTAATTTTAATTTTATTATTGTGTTCGTATTATTTAATATTAAACTGTTTAAATAATTTTAATTCAAATTATGTATATATTAAAATAAAAAAATTAAAATGAAAAAAACAAAATATATTTTAACCTTTCAAAATATCAATATTAAAAAATATATATATATATATTAAAACTCAAAAAAATTAAAATATATATATATATATAAGCTATACGCCGCGTATGGACCCCATACGCGGCGTATAGCTCCTCCACGTATGGGTCAAAAGTCATGTATGGGTATAAAATGTCAAACCCTATACGTTGCGTATGGACCCATACGCGGCGTATAGGGTATAAAACGTCAAATCAACAACGCACCATATACGCCGCGTATGGGCCCATACGCGACGTATAGGGTATAAAATGTCAAATCAACAACGCACCTTATACGCCGCGTATGGACCCATACGTAGAGGTGCACAAACCGGTTTTTTTTTGAACCCGGTTCGGGTTCGGTCAACGTTTTGGAGCCCGCTTTTTGACCAAGAACCGGTTCGGGTCGGAACCGGTTTTCAAACCCATCAAACCCAACCCGGTTGGAACCGGTTCGGGTTGGAACCGAACCGGGTCGGGTCTAAGACCCGGTTTGGAAAACCCAGTTTTTTTTTTTACCTTCTAATTAAATTATATACAAATTAATTACAAATTTTGATTAATTAAAAATTATTAAAGTAGATTAATTATATACGATTGGACGCGTTTTTATTTTCATTTTAATAAGTAAACAATTAATACGAGTTTTATACAAACAATTATATACGATTGATTGTACGCGTTTTATTTTCGTTTTATTTTATTAGAGTAGATTAATTATATACGATTGTCTCAACGTTTTTATTTCATTTTAATAAGTAAACAATTAAAAATCATACTCGAGTTTTTTAAAGAAAACAATAAAAATTACATTAATTTATAAAAGTAAATAATTAATTCATTACGAAAAATAAACAATAAAAATTACATTAAAATTAAACCAAAGAAAACAAAATATACATATTACGAATACAAGTTTGTCTAATCTAATCGTCTTCGTCGGTTTGTGTGCCAATGCGTTGAGACAAATCATAAGCGAGTTCTTCGTCGGATAGAGGTGAGGATCATCCGGTTTGTACCTCGTGCTCGTGTATTTCTTCTTCAATCGGTGTTTCTTCTTCAAGGTTTGATATGTGTTGTCTTCGTTCGGCCGCATCTAAGTGGTCCTTTAAACAAATACACATCTCTAGCGATGTTGGAGTTAACCTTGTTCTTCTAATCGATAAAACCCTGCCACTAACAGAAAATGCAGACTCCGAAGCTACCGTGGAAGCTTGGACGGTTAGTAAATCACGTGCCATGGCGGATAGGACGGAAATTGTGATTCCTTTCCTTTCCGCCATGTCAGAATATCAAATTTCAAAAATTCATCGGGAGACATAGTGGCTAAAAAATCGGTTCCCATATATCTCCCGAGTTCGCTACTTGGGGTGTTACCCCTTTGACGTTTACTGTTTCATTTCTCAAAGTGTTGTATAAACTAATCATCGGGTCTCTACTTGAGCTCGACGAACTCGATTCCACGTTCGATTGTCGGTGGATGTTTGATGTTGCACCATATTTTTCAACATAAACATTAAACAATTTTTTAAAAGTTTCATTAAATATTTGTTTTGTATTAACATTAAAAAATGGATCATAATCATATAAATCTAAATCATAAGTTATCTCATCTATTAAAGTTTCTACCCCCGAAACATTTAAACACGGGTCGAGTGCGGCGGAACACGTAAAAACCGGGGGTAGTTCAATGAAATATTTTTAAAATTTTTCTTTCATCGGCGCTACCATTGCCGAAAACATTTTGTTTCTTTCTTCATATTCACTTAATTTATGGGTCATTAAATAAATTTGATGAAGCGTTAGACAACTTGTCGGATAATAAACCCCCGACAATTTTGTAGTTGCGTTTTTAAAAAGCTCTAAAAATTGAGTTATTTCTTGAATATATTCCCAACCCTCTAACGGAAACGGAACAACCCGACCCCGCATCGCAAGACCATCGTGGAAAACATGAAGCGTTTCTTTTTGACGTAAAGCACTATTAAACATTTTCCAAGTCGAATTCCATCTAGTCGGGACATCCCAATTTGGTCCTAAACAAATGGAATTCGTATCGTGACACATTTTTCTATAATTAACATACCTTTTTCTACTAGTTTTAAAAACGTCACGTAACATGTTTTGAAAGACGTTTTAAAATCTTCCACTTCAGGAACGCCAAGACCATCTTGCACAACTAAATTAATAATATGTGCAACACATCGTGAATGAAAAAATACGCCGTCACAAACCGGTTTATATTTTATTTTCAATTTTTCGACGGCGGATGTGTTGTTCGAGGCGTTATCAAATGACATTGAAAAAATTTTGTTTTCTAATTTATACGTTTTGATTACATAGTCTAAAATTTGAAAAAGATTTTCACCGGTATGCGGATATCCAAATAATTCAAACGCAATCGTACGTTTCATCATTTGCCACGAACTTATCTATCCAATGGGCCGTGACGCAAAGGTACGATTCCGGTAAACCGTGTGGGGCGGACCAAACGTCGGTAGTTAAGTTCACACCGGTTTGTAAATTTTCAAATGAAACCTTTAAATCATTTTTTGCTTGTTCCAAAGATTTAAACAATCACGTCTAAGAGTGGTGCGACTTACGTGAGTGTAGCGTGGTTGAAGAGTTTCTTGAATCAATTTTGTTAACCGAGGGTTGTCGAAGTGATCGAACGGCAATCCTTCTTGAATTACAAACTTTGCCATTCTATCTCGAACCATATCTACGTTGAAGTTCCATAAACCACCATCGTTTCCGATTGATGTTTGCCCTTGACTCGGTGTACTTTTCAAAGACTTGCACCATTTGGTCATATGATTTTTCAAAGTCGAGTTTGAATCCGACTTGAAAAACGAACCGCAAGCCTTGCATCGAGCTTTTTGTTGACCATTCGACATTTCGCATAAGTCGAAATTACACCAAATCTCTTGGTTTCTCGTTGTTGAAAGAATTCTAACAACGGTATGGGCCATACGCGACGTATAGAGTGCAGGATTGTTGATTTAAAATTAGGGGGTGTCTAAATAAAGGAACCCTTAATTAAACCAGGTGTGGATCTAATTTCTGAAATGGGTCCCCTTTGCTTTGTCAAAAAGGTAACAAAATTAAAGACGGTAAAATGGGACCGTACAAGATACGCGTTATGCTTCAACCCCTCCAAACTTTCAATCCCAATTTGTCAAAAGGTGACAATTAATGAAAGGAGACAAAATGGGTTATTTCTATGCTTCTGCCTATTCCTCTTCCGATTGGATATTTTAAACAGGTGACGTGGACTAATAACATAGGATCAATCCGACATATACTTGGTCAACATAGGATCAATCCGACATATACTAGGGACTCTTGGTACACTGTAATGTTCTAAATACGATTACAATCTACAAAGCTTTGACAGTGGAAATCTAAATACTTTTCTATCTATGAATACATATACATATATACTACAGTTTGTAGGCGGTCAATACTAGTGTACAAGTTATTGAAACGAAGCCTTACAAAACTCTCAGCTGTATTATATGGGTTATCCCATTTAGTGTTACTAACTAATAACTACTAATCAGCCGTTAAGAAAAGGAAAATTACATAAAATAAAATCAAGTTTTAAAAGTGTTTCAATTAGGTACTTCATGCATATTTTGCCCAAATTGAACCACTAAACCATCAAATCGAGTCATCATCAAATTATTTTGAGTCAAGAAATAAATAAAGAAGAAGATGTGGGGATCGGGATTTACAATATATGTAATTATATTAAAAATAAAAAAAAGATATTTATTATATTAAAAAATATAAAAATACCTAAAATACACATCACGTCAAAAATAAGTAAATAAATAAATTTTCTAATTGAAACAAAAAGAAAAACATGTTAAAATATTTAATATAAATAAAACATGAAAACTAAATGACTTAATTGAAACACTTTTTAAACTTGAGTGATCTAATTGAAACACTTTTTTTAACTTGAATGTTATTTTATAAGGTTACCTTTATATTAAAAAGTTATCACCTATTTGCAGGGCCGGCTTAACGTTTTTAGAGGCCCAAAACGAAAAAAAAAATATGAGGCCCTCAAGTAATCACAACCAAATAAGTAACCAATGAACCAAGTTACAATTCCTAGTTATAGTATGTAGTGTAAACTAATTACTAATCAAGTAATCAGATTCAAGCAATGGGATAATAAAATAAACTAATCTAAAAACAAAAAAAACTATTAATCAATTCAGATGCAAAACAATTAACCAAATAACCAATTCAGAAACAAATCAATATATCACTTGATTAAGAAACAAAAAAGTAGAAAACTAACCCGAGGGAGCAGATCAATAGTTTAATTTTAATACACAACCAAATATCCTGAATCAGGCCCTCACATGAGGTTTCTCAAATCAGCTTGACACAGCCTGTGATTTGAAACAAATCACAAACCACTTCCCCTTTCACAAGAGCAAATCACTGAATTAGAAACATTCAAACAAATCACAAACCTGAATCACCTGATGAAGGGAGCAATTGAGCAAATCAATAAGAAACAAAAAAAGTAAAAAAACTAACTAACCTGGTGAAGGGAGCAATCTGAAATCAGAAACAAATCAAAAAATCGGATAGAAGGGGTCGACGAATTGAGGTTGTCAAATACTCGAAATCTCGACCGCACTCACTGCAGAGTGCAAAGGCTGTTGAATTGAAGAGTGTTGCGACCACTGCGGGCCTGTGGCACTGCCGCATTAGGGCAGTCGGGCAATTGAGGTTGTCGAATCAATAAGAGCCCGTGACTGTCGAATTGAGACTTTCGAATTGAGGCTATGAATCTGTGATTACTCGAAATCTCGAATTGAGGCTGTGAGTCTTACTCTAAATCTCGAATTGAAGCTGTGACTGTGACCGTAATTACTCGAAATCTTGAATTGAGCCCTACTTGAAGGCTTGAAACTGTCAAAAACTAAGGGTCGCAGAGATGGATTTTTATGCAAATGTGAAATTATTACGCAAAAGGTATTCTTGTGTGATAATTTCATCTCTGCGTGATAATTCCATGCGAGGGTAATTTGTCTTGCGTAAATATCACTTTCTTCCTGCGTGATTATTATTGTTCTTGCGTGATAATTCCACCCCAAGACTTCGTACGCTTCGCATGAAAAACACTTTGTATAATAACCGACCCCTATATATATGTATATCTATGTATGTAGGGTAAGTTATCTTGAGAACCACCCTTTTTGTGAGAACTCTAGAAACCAATATCAACCACATATTTTAGTCACATGTAAGTCACATGTCACTTCAACCTTTTCTTTAAAACGTTTATAATTTTTTTCACGATATTATTTTTTCAAAAAAATTTCACGATTAATTTCAGTATTTTTTATCTTTTCAAAGCCTACCATATTGATATACTTTTTTTAGAAAAACTATCCACCCGTATTTACACATGTGTAAATTAGTCATTACAAATATGTAAATCTTGTTTTACACATGTATGATTTCAAGTATTACATATGTGTAAAATGACGTTCGTAAAAAAATGAGATTTTTTATTTTTTATAATTTTTTATTTCTTTAATGATAGAGGGAAACAAGGGAAACACTTCTATGTTTTACATTTTTTATTTTTTTGTTATTTTTTTTTTTATGATATTTTATTATATTTTCGTTAATTACCATTTTGTCATTGAAAATTAGTGGCTCACATTGTTTCTTAGAGTTTTTATAAAAAAATAAGTTCACATTTGATCTCTACCCTATGTATATTATATATGTATATATATATGTGTGTGTGTGTGTATATATATATATATATATAGAGAGAGAGAGAGAGAGAGAGAGAGAGAGAGAGAGAGGTTCCACTAGAAACTATATTTTGCCTAAAAAGACTAAGAAGAAATGAGGTAGTGACATGTGGTAAAACTAGAAAATATGATTAAAGGGTATTTTGGTCTATTAATCATATAATCTAATTCCCTTTCTCTTTTTAAAAATGTAGCACATTTCTTTTACCCACTTTTTCACCTACAAATCCTATAAAAAATTAACCTCAAAATACAACCAAAGTCTAAATGTCTCTCATTGTTTTAAACTTCATAATTACATACAACAACTAATCGGTAGTTAGAGTTGTTAACTGAGTGGTGGGTATTAATTGGTAGTGTTTTAAGACAATGATTCAGTAGTCAATGATAGTGATAATTGAAGATAATGAATAATGAAGGAGGATGATATCAATGATCAATAATACTCAAATGTCATTCGTTTTATCACACTTAGTTGTCACGTTGATTGTTCAAGCACAAAACAATATATAGATTGTTGTTCTAACGCCAAACAACACGAAACGTGTTATATTAACGCAAATAATGAGCATTAAAATAACAAAAAAAGTGTGTTTCAAGAACGTATCAGCTATAACATCAACAACAAACATTTACATATCACATTAATTTATCAAGGTTTTTGACAAAGTATATGTAGTATTATAGTAAGCTCTTACAATAGTTTAAACACATACAACAATGACCACAATATAAGTTCACAACGAAAGTTGAATACAAAATACTATTCCCAATCTAGTGTCCTGTGGTATCTATGGTGAGGGAGAAGGAGAGGAGGGAGGGCCAGAGTGAAGGGTTAATAACGCTGGCAAAAGCGAAAAAAATGCTAGAACGCACAAGAGGAAGTAATATTTTTTAGGGTCTTGTAACCAGTAAGGTACAAGTTTTGATGAGTTGAGTTTGAGTTGTTTAAACGCTCATATATCCAAGACAGAATACAAAGAACCAGAAAAGCCATGCCATAAGCACCGACAGAGATGATTATAAAGGGATCGACAATGGGAAGATGGCCGTGTTTTTCTCGTATAAGCTTCAATAAAACGAGTCCCAAAAATGCTAGATACACACCAAGTAAGTATGCGACGTTTTTAGGATTTGAGCAATGATGTGACCTGGTAAAGAAGAAAAAAACAAGAAGAGATGTCATCAAACTGTCAAAGTGTATATTTGATTATATATAAACATTTTAAAAACGAAGTATTATGTATTCTATATTCATCCTGCAATTAAAAAAAATGTATCTCACACCAACATGAGACGTCATTTTCTCTTCATTTTTCCATGTTATTCATATTTATAGATTAGGACAAACATATATGTAAATATTTGTTTAAGAAGCGGGATTATAGATGTTAATTTGGAAACTAACAATGACTTGGTGTAAGCAAGAGAGAAACTACTCTACACCATGATAATTCAAAAAATTAGGGGATAAAACTCTGAAGCGGTTTATATTCTAGGGATGCATTTGACTTCTTAGGGGATTATAAAACCCCTTAACACGGGTCATGAAGATGACTCATTTTATGGTGAGCATGGATCGATTTGATTATATTATAGATAATAATAGGCTCAATAACTTGTAACCAATACTTGGATATTTATATTTTCATAATCGTATGGTTTCGACTGTAAACGATTTAGTTTAATGAAAAAAGATGGTTTGGTTCAATGAATTCAAGCCAGTTTAAATGGTGAATCTAATTAATCTATGGGTAAAATGTTAGCAATCAATATAGTTTATTAGCGAGAATAAGTAACAACTAGTATGTTATTTATAATTAAATATAATAAAGTATTTAACATGCTATTTATTAAAAATAGAAAACATAAGTATGGTTTAACATCTATTTGGTTCGATTAATTATACACATATAATCAAGCTAAAAAGTTTGGTTGTAAAAAGATGAGACACATATAATCAAGTTATAAAAGTCAGTTATAAAAAGATGGTATAACCAAATCGTTGGTTTCTAAATTATGTTATCCTAGTTTGTTTTTTTTGTGCACTAATTTGTTTTTTCCTCATCCCTAATTAATTCAACTCTTGTATTTACGTTTATATTCTAATTAACTTGTCTTAAATGGAGTGAAACCATATATCACAGCCACCATCAAATTCAAATTAGCTTCCATGTTTGGGGGCAATTCATATCATACTCAAAAGGCAAAAGCTTGATGAACAACTGAAAAAAAGAAAGTGTATTGGGTATGAAAACAAATTGGCAAAACTCAAACCTTAAGTAAAACGTAATCGAAACTACCTTGTAATGTGTTGTCCATCTGTTGTTGTGTTGCTGCTGTTGTTATGACACTTGAATCAGAGTGCGGATCATCAGTGGTTATGGATGTCAATTCAAGCTGGACTTGAGTGTTGGGAGATTCAGACCTTCAAAAGAAAAAGAAAAAAAAACATTAGACGATGACATCATATTTTAAATTAGAGTTATCTTCTATGAAATATAAAAGCAGGGGATTTTTGAAGAAAGAAAACAGAGATATGTTTAAAATAAATAAATTTCATAAATGAAACGAAAAAGAAAAAAGTTACTGTGTGGGAAGAATGTTGTTGTGTTCTTCTTCATCACCTGCTGTTGTGGATTCAGGTAAGTTTGCATTAATGGAAAGTGTAAACCTTCAATAACAACAAAAAGTTTACCAATTAAGACATAAATCAAATCTTCATAAGAAATGGAGAGAAAAAAAATACAATAAAAAAGAAGGAATCTGATGTCAATTGAAATTGCCTTCAAT